>CM068370.1:435905818-437105818 GCA_034769895.1 Magicicada septendecula | reverse complement strand
TGTGATATGTTCGAATAATGCGTGTAATAAAGCAAAGCACACATACAAAAACATCGACAATAACATGGACATTCTACGCGTATACACAAAAGGCCGAAAACTAGACACTCTAGAACAACTGGAAATATACAAACACACGAAACCACATAAAAACAACATCCTAAACAAACAGACACAATTCAAATCACACACATTATTCGAACATATCACACCCCACACATACAATATCGATCTTTCAAAAGTCGATACCGTTGCCAACAACAAGACGGACAGTGCTCCCAGTGGCAGCCTCTGAAGAAGCTTTTTAAAAGCGAAAACCAGTTAAGGCTATAAGGTAAATCTTTTACGTGTTTACCCATAAAAAACTTTGTGTTCCGAGTCGATAGTGAAATAATTATATTTAAACGAAAAAGATCCAAAACCTCCAAATACAGTAAAGATGCCTTAATTATTAACATAATACTGTTTGTAACAGAATATACATAACAGAATTCTGAATATCTAAATAGACTTGATTTATTTAATGTATTTTTACTTTTAGTTACAATGTACTAGAGACTGTTGAGTAAAAATGTTGGTGCAAATCATAAAAAACCTGTAAAAGAGAATTCATATTTTGGACTCAGCACGTATTTTGCATGAGAAAAAACTACAAATTCAGATCAAATTAAAAAAAAAAGTTTTCTGAGCTGCATTTTGCAGGTATGTAAATTTGTTTTCTTTTGGAAGGACAAACATCCTTTTGTCTGACACATGTTTCACAGACTTTATTTATTTGCATCTTCAGTGGAGTTGATGTTTTCACTATCAGATGATTCATGTTATAATTCTGTGGCATGTTTCTTAAACAGATAAAAATGTCTGCAGAAGGAAAAATAATTATTTTGGCATGACTACATATTTAACAGACTACTTTTAAACTCATTTTTGATAATGACAAAATCTTTTACATGCCAGATTTAAGTACACTAAATGGAGTATTTATTTGAATGTTCAACACATAAAACATACAGGGATAAGGTATAAAGTCCAGTTAGTACAATAAGTGGAAGCAGCTTTTTTAAAGGGTCTTACTGTAATTAAATTCATATATTTAGAACTATTCCTGCCTATGACATGAACAACAGATACTGCTTTTAATTAAGTCACAGATGCACCTTCAGTCTCATATGTTTCAATCCGCTCAGACAGGTCTTGAGAAAACTCTTCAGTTTTGTGTACATCAGAATCGAACACACTACGTAGCCAGTGGATAATGGATTCTCTTTGAAATAACGTATCCTCACAAAACTTGAGAGTCGCTACTGGCAAAGTGTGTAATCTTTTTTCTAATTCCAAAAGTCCATCTGGAAAAAAGTAATATCAACATTAAAACCAATAATCATATATTTTTCTTTATAATAAATCTTCATGCTCCTTGTAGTAACTGTATATTATACTGTACAAGTACAATAATATTAATATTATCAAATTATATTTCTTCGCAGGTCATTGATAATATTTTAATTATCCTGTCATACGTTTCACTGATAGATTCAGTATCTTCAGAGGTTATAAATGAATTAACAATAATAGAAACGATTCAATTTCAAAATTTATTGAAATAATCGAATCACTTCGATTGTTATTTCATTTATAATCTCTGACGATCTGACTCTATCAGTGAAACATACATCAGGACAATTAAAATAATATCAATAACTTGCAGAAGAAATATAATTTGATAATACTAATCAAGAACACTGCAAGAAACTTGGAGTTACTTATAAAGGAATATAATAATAATAGATTTCTTCCACAAGTATGTACTTACTGTGTCTGCTTATGCATGTTCCAGAGACAAAATCAGCATTATCACATGATTATAATTAAATTGTTGTTATAATTTATAATTATAATGGAATTTGATTATAATCCTCTTATGATACAGATTCTGCTAGACACGAGTGAGGAGATAAAAATATGCACACATTTATAGAAAAAGTCTATTACATATTACTATAATTGTGTGGTCTACCATAACTTAGTGAAATTTCAGCTGCATTTACTCCTGGTACTTCTAAAAAATATCACTGTAGTGCTGTCGCATAAATCCTGAAACTTTTATAAAGTTTATAAATTACATCATAGCTAATAATTATATTCTTGGATTTCATTGTCCATGACGTGTCTGTTACTTAACTAAATATAATTAATTCACTACCGTCTCGGAACACAAAGTTTTTTATGGGTAAAAACGTAAAGTCGATATCGTCGTCAAGAACAAGATGGACAGTGCTCTCAATGGCAGCCTCTGAAGAAGCTTTTTAAAAACGAAAACTGGTTCAGGGTATAAGGTAAAATTTTTACATTTTTACCCAAAAAAACTTTGTTCCGAGTCGGTAGTGAATTAATTATATTTAATAATTATAAGTAGCCTCAAGGCCCAGATATAAATTTACTAACTTGTTCAATTACTACATTGCTAATCATAATTTTAGCATTTAGCACTTCACCAGTGGTGGCTGCTAATTATAATTTTACCTCTCAACAGTGACTGCTGATGTTGTCAAAAAGAGGGAGTTGTAAGTTTTCATGAACGTAGGATAACTGCCATTTTTTATATTCCTCATTATGTTAACATAATTATGAGCATAAAACTCAGATACTGGGTAAGACAAAATATTTTATAAATGTTTAAGACATACACAATTTTTATAAAAATACCAAAATATATAAATTAAATAAATTAAGAAAATTTAAAACAATTTATAAAATTTAAATAAAATTAAAAATTTTTAATGTTAAATGTTGTAGGTCTATCTAAATTTTTTATTTCTAGTTTTTCTTGTGCAGACTATAAGCTAAATGGCTTTTCCAACAAACTATCTACTGAATTAACTTTTAAATAGTAATCAATTGTTACTTATACACAAAATGCACAATACTTAAAATCATTTTTACATTGTTAGCACAAAATATTCACAGAATGTATACTCGTATAAAGAACACAGTAGGCTCTACTCATTTGTAAACACTAATTGGACATAGGCATAAACAAAGAGAGATGACAGGAATTCAAACATTATACTGCATGTGTCACTAGTGAACAATTGTATACTGTGCACCTACCAGAATGTTGCAGAATTACTGCAAACCAAGCAAAGATTTTCATTACATATAAACTATCCTAAGTTGTGACAGTCAGAAGAACATATCGGTTAGTCAGTCCAAAAGCTCCATAAGTTATGTCACAAATGCTGGTTTGCCTGGATGTTCCAAACCTTGCCAGTGCGCACCTTACAGTGAAAAAATGGGTTGGTTACAATTAACTGTGCAAAAACGTTTTACTAAACATGTAGGCCAATAATTTTTTTCTCAAAACAGTAATTTGGAAAGTTTTAAACACTATGTATTTTAAAAATAATACATAGTATTAAGAAGCCACTTCTTTCTGGGAGTTGTGCAACCTTGCAACCCTATCACCAGTTGCCACTGCCTCCAATGTTATTACCTTTGTTTTTGATTGAGGTCCACTTAAATTATAATGCTCTGCATTCTCTGAGACTGTAAAAATCCCCAATATAAGCAACCAAAAAAACAGATAGTTTTTTAAGCAGAGAAAACATGCAAACCTATCCGATCTTCAATTTAACAACTTTATCGTATTATGTCATATGCGAGACTTACACCTGGTACCCATTCAGTCTCCTAAAAACTTGTACAACCAAAAACAATACAAGAACTATCAAACAACTCAACTCAACTACAACTCACATTGAAAATGCTTGCAGGCAGTAACAAGTCTGTCATTCACAATAAGAACTGCAATATAGGCCTGCCTACTCTCACAACAGATACCTTAAATGGATATAAAAACTGAAAATTATTTGTTACTGCTTCTCTGATTTTGACAATAAGAATGGTTATAATAATAAACTTTCACAGGAAAACTTCTGTAGGCTGAACATTTAGTTTCTTGATTTTAAAGACTTAACACACACACACAGAAGGGACGAATGGGACAGGACCCCCCTCCAGAAGATCAAAAAACAGTTGATGAGGAATTTTGTTACTTGGTATTATTTTTTCAGCTGTGTACACCAATATGATAGAAACTCTTTTTTTTAAACAAACAAACAGGTTTATTACACAACATAAGATATAGGAAAATCAATTCAGTCAATAAGATATTGCAAACAATGTTTCAATAAAGTGAATTTTGTGTGTTATTACCATTTACTTTAATGGGATTGATTTCAGGATATTATCACACTTTTCCAGCCACTTTAAAGATAGTAATATTGATTAGTCTTAACTTGTTTTTTATTTTGTATGAAACTGACTCGACCGGACCCCCTCTCCAAGGCTGAATTCTTGATACGCTACTGACACATGCACGCATGTGCACATACACACACACAATTCTACAAAAAAATCTACTTAAAAATTGCAAAGTAACAGTCTGTGTCACTAACCTGAAGTATTTTGAAATGGTGAAACAGCATGGCCTTCCATGTGTAAATTTTTTTCATACAGTAATTCACTCAGATCCACCAGTTTAAGGTCTTTTATTTGTAACAAATCTTTGTGAGTTAAGCTAACTTTGTCTTTCAAGTTTGTTAATTTTGTATGTATTTTAAAAATCTCACCCTGCAAAGAGAATTGGAAACGTTTATCAATCTGTCCAAACAAATAGAATCTGCTCTGTTTATGAATTCAAGTGCAAATGGTCAAAGACAATGAAAAGTGTGCTCATTCCCACTCATATTTTATGGAAAGGTTTAGGTTATTTAAGAAAACAGATTTGAAGCTCAACAATTTTTTTGGTTAAATGCAAATCTGTTTCTACTGCTTTGCATCAACATTGCTGATACATAATGACTTGTTTTGTTTTTATAATTACTACCATTTCATGTCATTTATTTATTTATCCTATATTAGGTTAACTAACTATTGCTAATTAGTATTTGAAACTAAATGAGGCTTGGATGTATGCATTGATATAAATCAAATTTTTATTTATTTGTTTTCTCTCTCTCTCTCTCTCTCTCTCTCTCTCTCTCTCTCTCTCTCTCTCTCTCTCTCTCTCTTTCTCTCTCCCACCCTCCCTCTCTCTCTCCCTCCCTTAGCTGAGTTGGTCTATTTCAAAATTATTTAAGGCAAATTGCAGCAATATAAATTACAGTAATTAAAAGAAAAAATTCCAAACTGACATGTTCATTTTGTAATCAGAAACAAAAAAGCAAAATAATAAGAAACAACAATTGGTCATGGCATTTTTCTGGAGCAAGTCAGTCCTGGGCTATAGACTATTATAGCTTACTTCATAACTTCATAGTTAGTTACTTCATGCTATGATGTGACTAATAAGCTGCATAAGTTCTACCATATGTGCAAGACCATAAGCAGAACTCTGAAGCAGCAAATAAAGAAACGCATTAAGTTTCTACAATACCTTACCAAACTTCTTTATGGGTCTGAGAACTAAACTTGGATAAAAGGCCAAGCCTGGACATATTCGATGATTGAAATGAGACCCCACAGATGAGTGACAGGATATATTCTTCAACATCATGGAAGGAAGACCAATATAAGGCCAGAACTGCATACAGTGGAGTCTCAAATATCCGCGTTAATGTGGACAACTACCGTGGATAATCAAAAACTCGGACACAACAAAAAATTTTAATTTTGTTTACTATTTTTATTGGTCAATAAAATGGTATATATTTGAAAGTTCATAAACTAGTAGGTCTATAGTTTAAAATAAATGTTTAAGAATAAAAAGGACACTAAGAAAAAGAATTTAATGGTGTATATATATACAATATCAAATTGACTAATAAAATAGGTGGAAAGGTTGTGCTGGTTGTCTGATTCTGAGTAGTATTCACTGTTATCTTCACTGCAGTGTCTCTCCATCTTTTTAATATAATTAAGTCGGGTGTTTAAGCTTCGGGTTGCAGTTCGACATATTGTAATGCCAGTTACAAGGCAACCAATCCACCTGCATATGAAATGCGAGAAATTGAACTGTCTTCATCAGATAATCCAAATTTTTGTCACAAATTGAGCTAAAAATTTCATTTGTCACTAAATTCATTTCTTACCTTATTATTAACCCATTCTTCAATACCTCAATACCTCTTTTTGTGAACCTTCATATCCAGAAATCCTGGGGATTATTTCATGGATGTCGATTATTTTGTGTACATCGAATAATCCAGAACTCAAAAAATTGGGACTCTACTGTATTATGAGTGTGTTAGCCAGGATTAATGAAAATCAGCTAAATTGGTAGAAGCGTCTCAGACCAAATGGATAGCTGCCATATCCCCAAGCAACTACTGAATGGGCAGAGAAGTGTGGAATGTCCATAGAAGCACCAAATGTGCCCTTGGATGTTTTATCTATTTGGTTCCAGGAGACAAAATCAACCTTAGTTTAATTCACAAGAGCGATGACGATGGTGATGAATTAAAAATATCATAATTTACATAAATTATAATATAAATAATTGATACAAGTGTCAAAATGAATTCTAGGCTTGAATTTAATAAAAACAATCAGAGAGGACTGACACCAGTCTACCCTCATTATTGACTGAAAATCTATAACATTTGTGTTACAGTTGCAGTTCCAGGTATCACTGCTTCATCATTAATCAGAATAAAGAGTTAAACAGCTTATTACCAGTACAGCTGAGAGAAACTGAGCATAAAGAAATACTGATAGGTTCATACACCTGGCATCATAAAGAATTGATTACCTGGCTGATAAGAAGAGGGATTTGAAAATAAACCACTACTGCTGATACCTGTATTAGAAATACAAAAAACACTATCACACAAACACCATGTTATCTGCATTTTCTGTGTGAAGTTTCCTCACAAAAACTTGTTTTGTCTCCATTTATAATTTTTATCAACATCTGGAAAACCATCCAGTCTATCTTCATCATAGTAATTTTTCTTTAAAGTTCGATCCCAAAAACCTGTGATCGTCCTCAGAAAATGAAAGAACAAGATCCTTATTTGATAATCTGTCCTTCAGCCAGCGCTCTCAACTATTGAGGATTACCACAGATTTTTGGGATTGAAAAAAAATATCAATATGATGCAAGTAGACTGGCTGAAGTTCACCAATTCAGCAAAGGTGGTTTTCCAAATGTAGTTCACCTACTTTGTAGATGTTTTAAAGAATTTTGAAGTGTAAAAGCTCAAAAATAAAATAGAACCAAATTTAATAAACAAAACTTATCCAAAACAAAGGAAAAATAATTGTAGTTTTTATTAGAAAGCTATTTTCGGATACGAAAATGCAAATAAAATAATGGTATATGCTAGGACAATAAATATCCACTTGATATGAATAAATAATATACAGTGTTTACCAACTCAAAACTTTAAAGCATTACTACCTGTTTTTCAACAAGTTCATTTAATATATTATCAAATTTCTTCTTTTCCGAAATATAAATTCTTGTCGGTGAAGCATCATGCATAGGGCTGGTTGGTCTGCTTCGATTTAATGGTCTCGTTAAAGATTTTGAGCCAGGTTTCTGAGAGCTGTTTGGTTTGAGTTTACTTGGGCTTTTAATAAGTGATTGCCGCTCTTTGACATTTGGCTTTGGTTGTAATGTTTTTAGCGATGATTCAAGTTTTCTGTTACTTGTCAAACTGTGTGGTGATGTTATGTTACTAGGTCTTGCTGTTGTTGAGGATGTTCGAGCTGAAGCTGTAAAACACAAATAATAATTCACAAATACACTTCTAAGATGGCAGTAATCAATTTCACTGCGTTGAGATCATTATCTAACCTAACTATCCACTTCTAAACATTAAAATTTATTTAATATGCTAAATAAAGTTTTCACTATTATTTACTACACTGAAACAACTTCATACATCCACATATGTCAAATCTCTCAGTTAAAATTAAATATGACATATAATGTTTCATACTAAATGAAACAAAAATTGAAATAAGAACCACAATACATACACAAAAAATAAACATCTAGTAGTATATAATATACACTCATGAGATTAATACTGCTCTAGAAAATACAATGACGCCATCTTCATTCACCTGACAAAAAATGTGATGATAAACAGTGATCGGTACATATTTTTATAAAGGGGTTTTCATATTAGATAATTTTAGGCTTAGTCAAGATAGAAATTAATCTACACTAACACACACACACACACACACACACACACACACACACACACACACTTGAAGAAACATTTCCCCAAATTGCTAGGAAGCGATATTCCTGTAACATTTTGCTAGGAAGCAAAAATTAATAGTAAAGAAAAGAAACGGTTCAAAGATTTAAGTACGCTGCTTTTATAATTACAAATAGTAATTGCATTAGTCAGGTTAGTAGTGAAAATTCAAACATCTGACTTCATTCCATTTGTAAAGCATTTTTAGTGACTACTTTCACTTTTAGTATATAAATGGTTGGGCTTGTTGTGGATCTGTTGCAGTGTTTTGTTGACCTTGGTAGTGCACATTGTCTCTTGTGTTGTTCTTGTTTCCCCTAGTAAGTATTTTTGTATTATTTTTGGCTTTTTACCATACACTATGTGAACGTTTGTTTATTTTTTGACTCACACTCATTGACAGAGTGTTATTCATTACTTGTACTCATCATGTATTAGTTTATAGTTAGTCTTAAGATGACTGCTGATTGTTTGAGTGGCCGAGATGTCACTCCTTATAATTTTTCTTCTTCTTCTGGCACTATGGTCCCTGTAGAACCCTGGCTTGTTCAATGATTCTCCTCCATTCTTCTCTGTCCAGACCCTTACTCCTCCAACCTGCTACTCGCATCTTCCTCAAATCCCATTCCACATCTTCTTACCATCCCCTCCTTGTACGTCCTATCTTCGTTACTCCCTTCGGCTTCCTTTCCAATGCCATTTTTGAGCCTCAATCACTTCTCATTCTCACCACGTTCTCCAACCATCTCAACCTTTGCGCCTTCACTGCCGCTTCTACATAAAGATCTCTTAACTCACTTCTTTCTTATCCTCCACATCTCTCCATCCCACACCGATCCATAAATTCTTCTTAGAATTTTCCACACAAAAACACCAAGGTTTTTCATATCATCCAACTTCAGCACCCACGTCTCGCTTGTATATGTGAGATTACCGTGTATACACTACAGGTGTGATTACCGTGGTGTATATTTTCTTTTTGACAGTTTTTGATTAATTCCTGGATTGTAACATATTTTTTAACGTGTAGTAGCTTCTGTTTCCTGCTGCTATTCCTGATTTGATTTCTTCGCTTGATTCATTATTCTCTGTAATTGTGCTCCCGAAATATTTGAATTCTTGGACCTCCTCAAAACTGTCGTTGGCTATTCTTATACTTCCTTTCTCTCTTCTCGCATTCCTTGTCATCAAAATATACTTTTTCTCTTTATTTATTTTTAATGTGGCCTTTTGCTCTCTCTTTCCAATTCCTGATATGCTACCACTTGTCCTTTTCTTGCAATAATTACCACGTCGTCTGCATATGCTAGGTATTGGCAGGATCTGTTATATATATTGCAACAAAACAGAGGATCTTGATATAGAATTAGTATATCAGAGCATGGATGACGGACATTAGCATGTTTTAAATTGATTTATGAAATTTTTGTCAATTAGCAATAAGTTTTGTATTTAGTGATGGATGGATAAGGATTTGTGTTATACCAAATTTTTTGTAAATTTTTACTCTATAATGTCATGTACTTTGTTTGTGAATATGTGCGCGCGTTCGCGTGTGGTGAACCTTCATTGTTATATCTTCCACACTTGTTATCCGATCGGCATGAGACTTGGACAGTGAATTATTTATGGAAATATAGTAGAACCCCTCAAATCCGAACCCCAGAAATCCGAAATCCCGGGAAATCCGAACATGATTTTAAAGAAAAACAACATTCGAAAAAACACATAAAGACATCAGAAACACATTTATTATTACATAAAACTATCATATGTAACCTAATTTTACGTAAAGAATCATTGAAAAATTAATAAAGTATGTACAAGTATTGCTACTTACGTAAAACAGGATTGAAATGTAAAAAATATTGGAATTAACACTGTATAAAAACAACAATGTCATACAGCATTTCATTAACATCAGAGCTGAATGCCCAAGAAAAAACACAAAAGAAACACACACAAACACTACACTACATTTTTTCACTTAAAATCAGTGATCTTCATCTAGCGAAGTGACATAAACCTTCCTGAGGATGCGATGTTGCGCCAGTGTCGCATAAACATGACATCATTGGGTGTAGCAGCTGCGTGTTGTTCTACGTAGCGCAACGCGATGTCGAGAGCGACGGCAGCATCAGAATGAGTCACGTTTGTTGAAGCATCTTCTCCCTCGCTATCGCTACCTGATACATTGTCATGTTGATCCTGGACCACAGACACTATGTCATGCTCAGTGCATTCTTCATTGTCGTCTAGTGCTGCCCACTCCTCCAGACAACCTTTTTCAGCATCCTCACATCCTGGTACTTTTTGAAAGAGATGAAGGAGCTCAGTTTCATCATCTCGTGTTGTAAGTGGTGTTTCCACAAATTCGAGGCTGGGCCAAAGCTTCGTCCAAGATCTCTGCAGTAAATTTTTACTGGTATTGTTCCAGGATTCTGCAACCCAGTAAATCACATCTTTTATTGTTATCTTCTTTAGCTTCTCAAGAATAGAAAGAGAACAATCTTCTTCAATAACAGTTTGCAGAAGCATTTTTCTGTAGCTTAGTTTTATGTTCTGTAGCACACCTTGATCCATAGGCTGCAGCAGCAATGTCACGTTAGGTGGTAGAAAAATTGCTTTTATGTCTCTGCACACCAACTGCACGTCTGAAGGATGTGACGGAGCGTTGTCTATCAAAAGTAGAGCTCGAGGTGGCAGTCCATTTTCTTCATTAAATCTTGTTACCGAAGGAACAAATTTCTTTTCAAACCACTCCTTAAAAAGATTACCAGTCATCCACGCCTTAGTCTGATTTCTGTAATAAACAGGGAGAGAATTCATGTTCATATTTTTAAGGGCTCGTGGCTTGGCAGATTTTCCAATCACCATTAATGGTAGCTTGTTTGTTCCTGCGGCATTACTGCAGGCCAAAACTGTGAGACGCTTACAAAGATTCTTGGGGATTAATTATGCCAACAATAATTAATTAATTATGTAATTATACTAATTTGTAAAATGAGATCGTGTAATCACTCAATTAGGTTACTCATATCAACTGATTGAAGCTAAGTGATATGTTAGTTCTTTTATGTTAGCAAAATTACTGCATTGAGACTCTAATTATTGTATAAATTAATAAAAAATACTATAAATCATTCAAGTGCCATTACTTTCTTGTTCTGAGGTAACTTTGACAATAATGAACGCATATATTCGGGATAAAATAAACACTTATTTATTAACATCATCAAATAAAGAGATTTCAATATATAAATATGGATGATTCCCTGTAAATACATTCATAAAAAAAACATGTATATATATCAAATTACAATGCGAATCCAATACGTTGTTTGCTGGAAAACATACACATACATATATAATACAATCGATATACAGAAAAACACAAATAGTCAAACAATAAATCTTATACTAATGCGTTCATTGCTTGTCTCAGATGAATAGCGTTAATTATATTTATCATATTTAATTTAAATACTCAAGGGTGTTTTCTTGAAAAGAGACAGGGCAGTAGAGTTCTTATGATAAGAATAGCATAAAGATTACTTGTAAAGCAATTTATCCGATATTTCCATCGGTGTAACTCCTTCTCGTTGGTGGTCCATCTGTGTGAAGTTGCGTAGCTGTGACGTCACTAACACTCAACACACGCGGATCAGATTCACTCGCGCTGTGTGTATTTTCTGTTGATTCGGCTGTTACTGTTAGAGTTTATGAAATCATGTGTCGTGTGGGTAAGTTCATCATTAACTATGGTGTATATATCTGTCTGTCTATTGTTGAACTTCTTGTGTGTACATTAATGTATAGTGTCTTTGATACCGTGGTGTAATTGTTCCAAATTATATTGTATCGCTTCGCCGCACTGTACAATGTTACGCTTTCGTTGTCTGGTAAAACATTAACAATAGTTCTGCGCGTCGGTTATTGATGAAACTGCGATTGGTTAGTTCAGTTCTGAATTTGAGTATAATAAAGAACTCTAGAGTTATTAACCACTGGCGTATGTCGCATGATTTAGTCGTGTAGGTACACTATTACCGGATACTCACCAATATCGAAATGTTTAAGTCACTTAATTATATACCGCGTAGCAGAGTTTCAAAGTCCCACTGCTGTCCGTATGTTAATCAAACTGTATTAAGACTTAGAAGATTTAGTTCCGTGAAGTCTGTTAAAGTATACGATTGAGAAATTTATAAGAAGACTCTCGAACTTTGTATTAAGACTGTTAAAATGTATGAAGACTGTTTAAAAGTACGTGATTGAAATATATATGATGACTGTCGAAAGTTATAAAAAAGACTGTCGAAAATTATAAGTAGACTGTCCTCCCGCGTGCTCTGCAAACAGTTTTTATCAAGCATCGTTTACCACAATGCAATCTTCTGGAAGACACGCCTCAGGTCGAACATGATAGGACAGAACTCCTACCCTTATGCAAGACTATCGTTCTTCACTTCTCATTCGACGTTCCCGTTGCCATGATGACGACGGTCCTCTCCACCTGTTCTCTGGGTAGATGCTGGGTTGTGATTGGGTATCCTGTCTCCCCACAAGTTCGCGTCGAAAGCCTCCATACTCTTTTCCTGGAACAAGAGCAATTTCTCGGCTGTCGATCAGGTCTTTGTCTAAGCATACTCCGGACCCTGCTGCTTGTTCTCACGCGAACAATGTGTCGTATTTTGTTATTGTTTCACTATCCTTGACCCTTTTCCGATAGCTATCCTGACGCAGCGTGTCGTCGTTTCCAAAACGGCACTCCTTCACCCTGTCGTAAATATCAGTTGTCGCCAGTAAGACGTTCCCCCGCTGTGCACAAGTTCGATTCTATTCTTTAGATATCGATGTCAGTTCTCATACAGGGTAAATACCAGTGTGTACTTACGCCCTTTTCTTACTACTGGTACACTTCAAATTAACCTTGGAGTGTGTCCATCACAGTTTCTCTGTAAATTGGTACTTGACATAGTTTCTTTTATCTTGCATGTTGCAGGCTGTAAATCTCGGTTGAGTCGAGTCTGTCACGGCCAACTTATTTTCCATTGTAAAGTTATGTGAAGCGTATTCGTATTGTCCGAAGCAAACGTTCAGTTGACACATCGTAAAACTGTTCTTTATTTATTGCTCGTGGCTCGTGTAGGGGTGTCTTGCTGTATGTAACGTCTTTTCGGTCATAATATTAAAAATTTGAATTCTTGGTTGTTACACGCTGTTTGTTCATTTTAAAGCCTGGCGCAGAAGATTCCTCTTTAGAAGCAAGACTTTTAGTGGGAAGTGCTTTAAAATTCAATCCAGTCTCGTCCGCATTATACACTTGCTGGGGCGAGTAATTTTCTGACGAAATCAAATCGGTGAATTCATCTAAAGATTCTTTTGCAGCAGTATTATCACCTGATAACTTCTCTCCGCTTATCGTCAGTTGTCTGATTCCATGCCTTCTCTTCCATCGATCCAACCACCCATTGCTAGCAGTAAATGCCAATTTTCCATTCATTAGTCTGTTTAGCCGCAATGCCTTTTCTTCAATTAATGGACCACTAATAGGAACTCCTGAACTCCTTTCTGCCTCTCTTGTGTAAACCACAAAAACACTGCTTCATCAATTTCTTCATTTACAGAAACTTTTGCGTGATGGCGTTGTTTCAAAGTTTTTTCACTTGTTGCACTGCAAAACTGTTCAATTTTTGCACGATTCTTTTTCCAGTCACTGATTGTTGCCTTACCAACATCAAATTCAACAGCCAACTATAACGTGACTAACTGGGAGGGATTTTTTTTATTTTATTAATTTTTTGGGGTTTATTACAAATATTCATAAACACAATTTCCATCTGTGACCAGGCCACATGTTGAATTAAAGCATTGCTAACAAAGGAGCAATACGCCTTAGCAGTTGTGTAATCGTTACAAAGGAATGCACCAAGCGTCATTTCTTAGAACTTTGCGAGTGTGTGGCAGTTGCGCCCGATCGCACCAGACAAGCAGGTGCGCAGACCGATGCCGACTTGTAAAACTCAAAAATGGCTAGAGACGAAAACTGTACGAGCACATGGTCCATGCTGACGGATGAGTCTAAGTCCCACCTCTTTTGTGACGTCAACCAGTGCTGACCAAATGACATCCACGACCAACACACAAACAACTACGTGTGTTAAATGGGACACAACAGTGGCGAAGAAATAACAGGCATTGTTTGCCACCTTGAGAAACGCAATCTAGTTGGCAGTGAGCGTAGAGACGCTCTTGGCAGTCCGATTACAGACCGTGCCTGCGCAGGTACTGCCCCAAGGGGCTCTTTTTAAAATTTTATAATTTTCAAGTAAAAAGTGAGTTGTCGGAACAGTAATGTGACAGTGACGTGAATCTTTAACTAAAGAACATCCAAATCTATTTCGGACACACAACTAAATTAAAAATGCGAAGTTACGAGCTCGAGTGAAAACCACGTTGCCGGCAGGGGGGTGTTTTATAATGTATTAAGGGTTTAGTTAAAGAAATAATCAGGGGATGGTTTTAAAAATAGGGTGTGTGTGTGAATGAAAAGGCAGACTGGGCAGTCTGATGTCTGTGTATTAAATTAATGTAAGCTGTTAGAATAAGATAAGTTTAGTAATTGCCGCAGGCATGGAGTACATGCAGAAGAGTATTATACTTGTATTTCATTTCCAATTTTGACTAAATAATCTAACAACAGTTTTTGATGTCTTCTTTAAAAGTTAAAAAATAAAATTTACTAATTCTCTTCAAAACAAAAATGAGTTACGTAAATTATTCCATTAACCTGTAATCCACATTTGCATCTTACGTTCGTGCGACCGAATCTTGGACCCAGATAAATTTTGCAGGTAGGTGGAAATAAAATTGTGTATTTATATTTATAATAGATAAATTAACATAACAATGGCGCCCGAACAGGGACAGTTTTTATACGTCAAATTTTAATGTAAAAACCGCACCTACAAATAAGATGCAAGCGTGATTTTAAGGTTGGAATAATCAAGTAAAAGTGCGTCATTTACACACAATTGGCATAAAATAGAAAGTGTATTAAAATAAATCAAATTAATTAAAGTATTATAAAGATCAATTATAAAGAATAAGAGATGGCAGACAATAACGAAGTCACCTTCGCTGACAGTCAGACCGAGAGTCAAATAAATACCGACTCAGGTATTCAAACAGAGATGCTATCAATAGAGGACCATAATGTAGAAGAATCTATAATTAGTACGCCGGGAGCAATTTCCACTCCCGTAACAATTAAAACAAAAGAAAAAGAGATGTCCATGAGTGACTTATTTAACCTTCTAAGTAAACGTTTTGACAGTAACGACATAACATTGAATGAAATGAAGAGTGACTTTAACTGTAAATTAGAAGTACAGAATAACAAATTTGATGAATTAAAAAATGATATTCAAGAAATTAATAAACGTTTTAAAAATACTAATGAAATAATAAAGACTAGCTTTGATAAATTAGAACAGAGTATTGAGAGAATGGGAGTGAGTGTGATGAATACAGACAAGAGTAAAGCAAATGAAGATTATAATGATATGTATAAAAATGTGATACTAGATAAAGAGTTAACAAATGATAATGATGATGTCGAAAATGATAAAAATAATATTGGGAATGGAAATATATTTGAAAAGGTAGTATCAGAGAGTGATACGTTGAAAGTAAATAGTGAGAGTACTGATGAAGTTGTAGAATGTGATAATGGAATGTTAATGTGTGTTTATGAGTTAGAGAGAAAGTGGAAAGATAGTATAGTGGTAGAATGGGGGCAGAGAGTAAATTTTCCCTATATTTATGATGATTCAGTGTGTTCACAAGTGTTGTTTTTGAAGGGCAAGAGTCCCGTGTTAATAGAAGATTTTTGTTTCCCGTTTTTGTATAAGTTTGTACCCTCTGTGTGGAATGATATTAAAAGTATGAGATGGGGTTATGATGAGAGAAATTTAGATAGAGAGTTGTGTGTTGAGAGAGAGACAGAATTATATGAATTAAAGAGAGATTATGGTGAGTGGAAAGAAATGTTAGAAGGATGTTTAAACAAGAATAATTTAATTGATGAGAAAATAACTGACCCGATAATGAATAAATTTACTAATGGAGACTTGACAGAAATACATTATGTTGACTTGGTTTATGATTATTGTGATAAAACAAATGAACTTGATTTGTATGGTTATGACACACAAGATAGCCATATTTGTGTAACTGAAATTGAAAACTGTTATTTGAAACAAAGATTAATATTTGACGATGGAGGGTAAACTATAAAACAATCAATGGACAATTTTAAATGTTTTGTTTTATGGTTTTGACTTCGCAACCTTGGACATTGAAGTGTGATATAACTGAGTAATCAAGGATGAAGATTTGTAAATAAGAGTTTAGTGAATTTATTTGTGCGTATTGTAAAATGTTAGGTAAACAATGTTTATGTAGTAGAAATTGTTGTGATAATAATAATATTAATATTTTGCAGTCTAAATAAATAACAAAAATAATTTGAAAGAAGATAATAAAGGAGTTGTAATTATTGTAATTGGTGAAAGTAATTAAAAATGTTGTTTTCAATAATTAATTTAATTAAACTAATGTGAAATGTTTAAATATTTTTGATTGATTTCAATGTTGTATAATTGAATTTTTCTAAATGATTTTACGATTTGTGAATTTGATAATTAATTAATAAATAAATGATAAATTGTTTTGTATGAAAAACACTGTGATTAAATGTTTCAGAGGTTACGTGGAAGTATTGGTGTGTATGGTGTATATATTTTGTGTTTATGTCAGTAGGTGAATAATATGCTGTAAGTATAAAATTTTATAATACAAGTCGGATATAATAACATGTTTACAGGTGTTTAACTCAGATGAAAGAATTTTAACTTCAATAATGAAAATAACTGGAGATAATAATTTAAAAAATAATAATAACTGAAATATAATGAAAAATAAATGTTAATAATAAATTTGAAAATTTTAAGTAATCTAATTGTAGAAAGTGATGAATGATTTAAATGTTGATGGATAAAAGAGTTAATGAAAATTCCATATTATAATGTTTTATATAAAGTTTAAGTTAGCTATTAGTGTGCTGTTGCTGGGGTGGCATGTGCCCCAGTAGATAGTGGAACGGGTTAAGGGTAACAGGGAGTGTTACCTCCATCGGAGGCCGAAATGGCGAAAATGTACGGCACACCTTTCTGTACAATTTCAGATTGTACCCTGATAGACTTTCGTGCCGTGCAAGTTAATGCTGTGTAACATGCATGAAAGTAGAGTTTGATTTCCCCGACTTTTCGGGCGATTACTGCCTTACCAGCACTAATCGTGGTTTTGGCTAGCGGTCAGCTATGGCCATAATCAAGTCCCTTGACCATAGCTGGCTTGAAATTGGTTTTTACTAGAAATTGACAGGGGGGTGAAACTAGGGGAAATCCCGGAACTATGGAACAGCGGCTGCCACTCTGTCCGAGTAGGGACAGCATAGCCAGGTGGTAGACTCGTTTTAAGGGCTTGTAACTATAAAACGAAGATATGTTGATATCTAAAAAATTTTAAAATGTAACGCCGAAGCAAGGACAAGGAGATGTTCAATTCCTCCAACTATGCAGTCCTTGTGAACGCACATGGGCGCCACAGTCCAACAGAAAATACAATAGTGTGTGTGGATTGGGGGGTTGCTCAGGTGAGCAACGAATTTAAATTTCATAAATTAAAAATGATAAATCAATTTTGCACTAATTAAACGCTTGTATTATGCTTTGATAAATAGGTGTTCATACGTTTATTATACTATGTTTATTCTGTCTCATAAATGTTTTATTTTATTGTGCTAGGAATATAGGGATTAAAGGAATACGTAAGCTATATAATTTTGAAATGTGGTTATAACAAAGTAAATACCTAGACCGACCGGCAGGCGGTTTACATAATTGTACCAGAGTCAGAGAAGGGGGAAACCATGATGTATAGTATGTTAGATATAAGGATTGATAAAAATATGTGTTTCATCTAATGTGTATAATTTTGAAATATGTTTGTAGTAAGGTCATCCACCTTGCTAAGAAAGTCAGCTGATCCGCTGTAAAATGTCACTTATAAATTGTTTACTAATTTCCAGGGTAACTAATGTTTGAAGCTAATGTTTTGAATGTATTAAAGATTTTATTTTAAATGAGGAAAGTAATTTGATAAAGTTAAGATTTTAAATGTTTTGTGAAAATAATAAAAGATAGATTTTGGGTGATTAGTATTTTGTTGGGACATGTAGATCAGTCCAAGTTGAATTTAAAGTGGTACTAGAGATAAAAATGCTGTTATGAACAAATGTAATGGAGAATTTGAGAAGTATTGATGTTGACACAGTAGCTATGGGGAATATATGTAGAGAAATGATTGATATTTTGTGGTAATAAATAAATGATGAGGTTATTTTGTAGTTGAAGTGAGGTAATAAGAGTGTTAATTTGGGGATGGTAATTTTGTAAGAGGGGATAGTGTAGTGTAGGAGTCCGCAACAAAAAGAGTTGGGACGGGAAGGGACCGAATGGCGGGAATGGGTTGCCTTAGGTAGAATCCAGGGACCAGATTAAGGGAATGAGCTTTTGGGGGGGGGAACACATGTCCTAAGTACAAAGGGTTAGAGAGTTTTTTTTTTTTATATATATCGAGAGAATGATGCAAATTGAGTTTAGTGGTAAGTTGGGTTTAGAGATTGTTTGATGGATGTTTTGATAGAGATGGGTGTCCTGATAGTTAAAGTTGTTAGTGGTATTAGAGTCAGAGGGAGGTAAAGATTATATATGTATAAATGCCAAGTGGCAAATCAAGTTAGTATAAATAATTAAATCACCCAAAGTAATGGAGATTGAGAATGGTAAAGAAAAGAGAGTAATAGTAAAAATATAAAATTTTGATTGAAACCAGTGACAATTTTAATCGAATTTGAAAAGGTAAAGTTATAAAGTGTTTATTTTGAGTAATTTAAATATCAATTTATTGGTTAATTATAATAATACTTTGTTATTTTAAATGTTTTATTTTATTGTATTCTTGTGTTTAGAGATAGAAGTTTCAAGATGTTCAACACATTTTCAGATGTAACTTATGTATAACGTATGTAGGTCAAGGTTCTTGACTTGACCCAGTTTGATCAGCTGATGGGTGATGTTCTATACTAAACCCGTTTTGGCAATGCAGTGATGCCAATTTTGATTTTTTATTAATTTGAATAATTTTAAATAATTTCCATATTGAGAAAAAAATATATTGTAATAAATTTAAAATTTTTGAATTTAAATTTTTTTGAAAAAAAAAATTTTTTGATTTTATGCCTGCCATCTAATGGATGTTGTTGGATTTTGATTATGTTATTGTTGGTGTGTACTAATCGTTTTTTTATTGAATTGTATTGTTTAGAATATAGGTATAATCACATGTTAGGATAAGGATGTTCATGTTTTTAATAAATGTTCAACTTGTTTATTTTCTAATGATAAAAAATAATGAAGAGAATTATTCGATTTAGATAAAAGATTTTATTTTGAATTTTAAGAAAATAGCTGTGGATTTTTAACTTAAATGAAATTTTGTAGCTAAGAATATTTCAATTTTGATAGGATGTAGCAATAAGTGTGTGTGTGAGCCCAGTAACTGCTAAAGGCAGCCCAGTGTGCATGATAAGGGGGAACATATCGGTTGAGGATCTGGCATGATATAAGACCAGGGATTTGGATTTTGGGGGTGGCATGTTAGAAGGTGAGGTGAGCTGTGGTGCGTATCTGTTCGACTTTACGGTGTTGGGATCTCGTACAGAGAAGTCCAGTGATCTCGTTCAGGTGCGGCCATAGTCGCCGAGCCAGGGGGGTTGTTTACCCATGAAGTATAAGAACTAAAGGGGGTTGTTGGCACCATATCCTCACCGGTCCTCTTAGGGGTTTTAGCAATGAGATTTCTTCTGTTTCGGCAGAAGATATCTCATTGGGGGGGTATTGTAACGTGACTAATTGGGAGGGATTTTTTTTATTTTATTAATTTTTTGGGGTTTATTAAAAATATTCATAAATACAATTTCCATCTGTGACCAGGCCACATGTTGAATTAAAGCATTGCTAACAAAGGAGCAATACGCCTTAGCAGTTGTGTAATCGTTACAAAGGAATGCACCAAGCGTCATTTCTTAGAACTTTGCGAGTGTGTGGCAGTTGCGCCCGATCACACCAGACAAGCAGGTGCGCAGACCGACGCCGACTTGTAAAACTCAAAAATGGCTAGAGACGAAAACTGTACGAGCACATGGTCCATGCTGACGGATGAGTCTAAGTCCCACCTCTTTTGTGACGTCAACCAGTGCTGACCAAATGACATCCACGACCAACACACAAACAACTACGTGTGTTAAATGGGACACAACAGTGGCGAAGAAATTACAGGCATTGTTTGCCACCTTGAGAAACGCAATCTAGTTGGCAGTGAGCATAGAGACGCTCTTGGCAGTCCGATTACAGACCGTGCCTGTGCAGGTACTGCCCCAAGGGGCTCTTTTTAAAATTTTATAATTTTCAAGTAAAAAGTGAGTTGTTGGAACAGTAATGTGACAGTGACGTGAATCTTTAACTAAAGAACATCCAAATCTATTTCGGACACACAACTAAATTAAAAATGCGAAGTTACGAGCTCGAGTGAAAACCACGTTGCCGGCAGGGGGATATTTTATAATGTATTAAGGGTTTAGTTAAAGAAATAATCAGGGGATGGTTTTAAAAATAGGGTGTGTGTGTGAATGAAAAGGCAGACTGGGCAGTCTGATGTCTGTGTATTAAATTAAGGTAAGCTGTTAGAATAAGATAAGTTTAGTAATTGCCGCAGGCATGGAGTACATGCAGAAGAGTATTATACTTGTATTTCATTTCCAATTTTGACTAAATAATCTAACAACAGTTTTTGATGTTTCTTTAAAAGTTAAAAAATAAAATTTACTAATTCTCTTCAAAACAAAAATGAGTTACGTAAATTATTCCATTAACCTGTAAACCACATTTGCATCTTACGTTCGTGCGACCGAATCTTGGACCCAGATAAATTTTGCAGGTAGGTGGAAATAAAATTGTGTATTTATATTTATAATAGATAAATTAACATAACACAACTTCGTCAAACTTTCCCCTTTGTCTAGTCGCATTAACACTTCGAGTTTTTCTTTTAAAGTACAAGAACTATGTTTTCGTTTGCTTGCCATAATTTAAGAAAACTAAAAAACCCGATCTACACTGCTCACTTCAAATGCAAAAACAATAAACCTTAAACGAAAACTCAAACAAACTATGTACACTGGATGGAAACAGTAACAGCAGACAAACGCACAGAACAACAAACGCCAGAGGACAAACTGGAATACAAAGATTTCTAGACCTATTGTAGTAGGACTGGGCTATTTTTAGCGCACTTCCGCCCGACAACAACAGTGATTCACGGGCATCAAGGTCAGCAACCTCCGGCGGCTTCGTCTCACCCCTACGCAACATTACCGGGTGGCGCGTACACCGTAACTAGTGTTGAGTACTATGTATGCAGATTTTTCGGCTAATCCGAACTTTTCCGAATCCAAACAGGCTACAGCTCCAATTAGTTCGGATTTTAGGGGTTCCACTGTAGCTACATTTTCTATATACTCTGTTGTTCTCAGCTATTTTTTTAATTGTGGTTTTTTAATCATTGAAAACTCAACTTTTCACGCTTATCAATTGAAGAGTAATAAAATTTCTAGATAAAATCTGAGCAGGCACTCGCAGATTTAAACAAAGATTCGCCTGCAACGTGTCTATCTTTTGTCCAATCTACCATGTAGACAGTTGATTGACCAATCAGAAGCCCCTAAATTCAGTCAGATCCGTCGGTTGTCGTGTATACTTTGAGGCAGTTCATCGGAAGCCGTTGCATAGTGAACGTGTGCTCTTCGTCAAGAGTTTTTCTTGTTCGAACTGGTTTAATCTAGAGTAACTCTAAGTCTTGGGACTCTTTTTGAGTTTGTCGATTAGAACCAAGCAGGTAAACTACAGTTACAAATATTTAAGTGCTATTACGTGTTAGTGGAAGATTTTCCGCTTAGGGAGATTTATCTACCGGGATAAATTCTTATTAACACGGAACACTTCAAGAATAGCTGGAAGGTGTAAGTAATATACACCGATTTTTAAGAATATCATTCATTATGACCCTAAGTATTAATAACAACCAATTCCGAGTGAGTAAACAATCGATTCGGAAAGTGACAATTTGTGTGTGAAATCAGCATCAGTGTTATCAGTTGTTCAGCGAACCCCAGCAGAGAGAGAGAGAGAGAGAGAGAGAGAGAGTGAGAGAGAGGCGGCCGGTGATCTTTGCAGAGAGGAGCGTAACAGCGACGCAGCGAGTGACGTCACGCCGAGTGTAAAGGAATTCTACGTTTCAAGTAAAACCTATCAAAGCTGAACTATATATAAACTCTTTGATAACAAATAAAATACTATATATGACATTTTGTTAATTTAAATATATCATATAAACAATTATTTACTTGTGTGATAAATAAATAACTTTTCTACACCTCCAATATAGACTTGTACATAATTTCAACACACATAATTACCCTATGCAAAAATATTTATTTGTATCGTCGCACAGAGATACTTGGCGCCTGTCAACGTGTGGCATGATTTTATTATAATTTATTAATATTATATATTTAAGTGGGTAAAGACTAGATTCATTTGGACTATTTTGTGTGTGTTCTATTTGTAAGCAGGGAGTGTATATAATTTGTTGAATATTCTCTGTGAGCAAATATTTGAACAGTATTATTAATTTAGTTTATTTGGAGGTTTGAATTATTATTTGTGTATGTATTAGGTTTAAGTATTGTGAGCATTTGATTAAGATACTAGACTATGACGTTATACAACATTTAAACTGAACATTAATAGTATAATAATAAGAGTTAATAATAGTGCTGTTTACGTTAAATAAGGACTATAATATTTGTTTGAATATATAAAACAACTATAAATATGGCTGAATCACTTGAATTACAAAATACGTTAGCTGCATTATTAGCCAATATGCAGAAAATGTCAGAATAAAATAGAGCTAATAAAGAGGAAGCAGTAAAACAACATAGATCACTACATGACGAGAATAAGAAAATTTTTACTGCTGTACATGAACAAGCTAAACAAAATTAAACAACTTTTAGAATCGACAGAAAAGCATATCAGAGAGAAAGTCGAGTTAATCCGTATTAACATTAAGCTAGCACTTGAAGCTGTGACTGTGACTGTGAAGCTAAGATCAATGTCACGGAAGAAAGAATGGTAAATCATACATTCACGGTGAATGAATTGGTAGCGGAGCAGGAACAGTGGATACAGGAATTAAAACAACAGCTGACCCGACTACAAAGTACCTCGACACCAATGAACCAGACCACATATACAGTAGAATCTCATTATAACGGACTAATTGAGGCTAAAGTTTGTCTGTTGTAATGAAAGTCCGTTATATAACAAATAAGTCTTGTTAGGTCGTATTTACATCAATAAAACTCAGTAAATTATTATAAAACATGTTTATTTTTACTTGACATCATTTTACATAGCATACATGACAAATGAAATCATACTGTTCATATTTACATTATAGACCAGAATTGAAACTTTATATACATTCTATTGTTTTATTCTCTTGAACAAGAAGGGCCTGGTTCAGTATTATTCATTAGGTTATTACTACTAACATTAACTGGTTTGAAAAAAGTATTGATTTTTTGTTGTGTTTGTTTGTTATTTATTTCGCTGGTCAGTAACTGACGAAGATGCCACAAGTGTTCATAGTAAGCAAACACATTTTCATTTTTTGATTGTTCAACATATTCAATGACAAAATTTAAATGATCTTTCACTTCACTCATTTTTATTGTTGCCTGAGTATTGTCTTCCTCTTGTAAGTCTCCCTCCTCGTCCTCCGAAGAGTCTTCTTTCTCATTGACACTGCCAACAATCTCCTCTTCTGTCAACAAGTGGAATCCAGGGTCATCTTCATCTTCTTCAAGCCAGGTCTCCACATCTTCCAGTAAAGCTTCTTCCTCCCCTCCTCTTTGCAAAGTTTCACGGAAATCTTCTGTCTCACAATTTTCTATTTCTAAACATGCTTCTTCATTCTTTAACAGTTTTTTCCATGAGTTCACCAAAGTAGTTGGTTTAATTTCTTTTACAGCATCTGCAAAGTTGTGAATCATAGATCGAATGTTGTAGGCCTTCAAGTTTTGAAGAGTCTTTTGGCCCCTTCTATCTTCTTCAGTAGCTCATCAACTTCTAAGATTTCATTGAGAATTTTTTTTCTATAAAGCCGCTTGGCAGTATAAATTACTCCTTGGTCCATGGGCTGAAACACGGATGTTGTGTTTGGAGGCAGGAACTTACACTTTATCTTCTTGTCTCGACTGCAGAGTTTGTCAACATCAGGGTGGGTTGGTGCATTATCCAAAAAAACCAAAGCTTTTATTTTTTTCTTTTGGAATGTTCAAAATTTCCATTTGGTGGTTAATAATTGCTGGCACAGCTTTCTTATGAAGCCAATCACTTGTTATTTCAGTTGTAAACCACGCATTTCTGGAACTATAATAGTGAACTGGTAAATTGTCCATCACATTTGCAAGTGCCCTTGGTTTTTTGCTTTTACCAACGATAGCAGGTTTAAGCATATGAGTGCCGTCTGCATTTGCACACAACAAAACTAACACACGCTCCTTGCTGACTTTTCTACCAGGCGTAGTTTTTTCGGCTTTTGAAGCTTGTGTATTGTCAGGTAGAGTTCTACAAAACAAACCTGTCTCATCAAAGTTATAAATTTGGCTCCATTGATAACCTTCTTTTTTAATCAAATCGTCTAATTCTTTTATAAAAGGCTCAGCAGCTTCAAAGTCTGCGCTAAGAATTTCCCCACTAATCTTCTTGTTTGAAATGTTGTGACGTCGACGAAACCTAAATAGCCAACCAGAGCTCGCTTTAAACTGTTCAAGTCCCATCTGTTTGGAGAGTCTTTCGGCAGCCGCTTGAATTTTAATTCCTCTAACAGCCATTCCACATGAACGAAGCTGAGAGAACCACTTAGAGACTGCATCATCCAGTGTTGCCATAGAAGGCAGCCGCATACGCTTAGCTGCACTCTTCTCCTTTTCTACATGAACTTGAGAACAAAGTTACGAATGTCATTTTTGATTTTCTAATGTCCGATACGGTTTGTTTTGCGATTTCATACTCACGACAAATGCTAGAAACAGACGCTCCTTTTTCTGATTTTTCTATAATGGAGAGTTTATCTTGAAGACTGAGCGCCTTACTCTTCCATTTCTGTCCTACACTTGGCTTACTTAACGACATGATTTGAATAAATTAAAAAAAGTTATAGGCAGGACGTGTGACTGTGCATGACAAACAACTGAACAATACTGACCAGTAGTGGTGGGAGTGAAAATATACCTGCTAAGGCGTTAACCTTTCTTTGTTTTCAACTCCCTTTCCCTTACCATTCAAACAAACAGTTTCCTGTATTTGTTGTTATTATCTCAACAGTTCATTCTCAAACCAGTTAATTCAATGGTGGACTGGGGTTGGGTTTTAACTTTCACCGATTTATACCTGACAAGGGTGTTTGTCTCTGAAAACTGTCATTCGGCACTGGCGGGCGGACGTGAGTCATTCCGGTGCATTGACTTAGTTACTAGGGGGTGGGGGTACGACGTAAAAGACGTGTCCGTTGTAAAAGAAGTCCATAGTAACGGGGTCCGTTATAACGAGGTTCTACTGTATTTATAAAAATTTTGATGAACTCAATTCGCAAGTAAAATTCTATGGTAGAGCGACTGAAAATCCCCTCCACTTTCCCAAAAACTGCGAGAGAGATATGGACGCGATAGGTGACAACTTAAGCGAAATGGACAAAATAAACTGGGTGGTAAGAAGGTTAAAAGGTACTGCGGCTAAGTTAGCTCACCATTTTGGATGCGGAATTCAAATCGCGGTTATTACACAAGGGGTTAAATCCTTAGAACTACTCTTGTTATTGACTAAATGGGATAATGTGCATAACCCAAGTAATAATAATAATAATGGTCAATCACGTAAACAATTTCAGCCACAGCAACAACAACAACTACGACAACACAACAACAACATTTTAAAAATAAACCAAGATTTCAAAGATTCAATCAAAGCAAAGTATCGGCAATTACCAAGACCAATACAAATTAAGACCAGCAAAAAAAAAACGATTAAGGTTGCACGGCGTGGGTCCGTGCGATAAAATTAATAATATAAATAAGAGTAAAAAAACAATTAAAACATACAATAACAAACGGCAGTATCAGAAATCATATGTTAGCAATAATAGTGATAGTAATGTACACATTGCTCCTGGCTTATACCCTGTTGATGTTAGGAATGAATTAATATATAATAATTGTGTTGATGAATGTGTGGAAAATACTAGAGTTGAGGAAAATAATGACATTGTTACTTTCTAATATAGACATTGATAATCGAGAATTAGGTCCTTCTCTGTGGCTCGAGGTATGGCTATCTTCCAGGTATTGAATTTATATTTGGTTTTAATGAAAGTTATTCCTTGGTGATTGCAGTAATATTGGGATACTTGGTCGTCTTGGTTTGTTAATCGTTGTCGGATTTTGCTTAGTTTGGGATCTTGTTCTTGTTGTCGTTCCAGTTCTTTCATGATGTTGGCCAAGTCAGTTCTGCTCTTAATAATATGGTATATTTTGATAATGGTTTCCTTTTCTCCTTCGTACGTCTGATCTTTAATGTTTACTCTGGACAGCGTATCGGCTACAACATTTTTCTTGCCCGGGATGTATTCCCAATTTAAATTGTATTCCTGTAATACCAAACTCCATCTAGTCAATCTTCCATGACTTAATTTACAATTTCTCAGGAATGATATGGACTTGTGGTCAGTCCTTATGGTAGCTGGGTCCCCCAAGATGTAGGTCCTAAATTTTCCACAGGAAAATACAACGCTCAGCAATTCCTTCTCCGTGACATTGTAATTTCTCTCACCGCTGTACAACACTCTACTTGCGAAACTGATCACACAATGATTCCCCTCTTCATCCTCCTGGTACAAAACGGATCCGAGGCTAACGTCACTGGCATCGCAATTTAAATAGAATGGTTTGGTAAAATTGGGATGACATAACATCACTGACTCGATGAATTTGTTCTTAATAAGTTGGAGTGTTGTGTCTTGTTCGACTCCCCACGTCCATTTGTCCTTGGATGAGAATTGATGTGAAAACTTGGCTTTTCTTTTCAGAGTAATTCTTTTGAAATTTTCGGTAACAATTGCATAGACCGAGAAATGACTGGAGTTGTTTCTTGTTTTTAGGCGTTGGAAACCTCTGTATGCATTCAACCTTTTCTTGTGATGGTGTTATCCCATGTCCAGACAAGTTGAATCCTAAAAATTGCACTTCGTCAGCCAGAAATTTGGATTTTTCCAGTTTGAGGGTTATATAGTTGTTTGATAGCTTTTCTAATACGTGTTCTACCCGGTGACAATGTTCGTCCCAGACATCTGATGTTATCAAGAGATCGTCTACATAGACTGTTGTAAACTGTAGTGCATCCGGTCCAAGTATCTGGTCCATAATTTTTACAAATACTGCTACCGAATTCACCAATCCGAAGGGTAATCTTTTAAATTGGTAGTTCCATCCTTCAAATATGAACGCCTTGTACCTTCTACTGGATGGGTGTAACTCGACCTGCCAATAGCCGCAGACAGTGTCCCATATATTGATGAATTTGGTCTCATAGAACTTTTTCAGGATTTCTTCTATTTCCCCTGGGGACATACGATCATTTACTATGTGTTTATTGATCTCACGGGCATCTAGACATATTCTCACCTTCCCGTGTTTCTTTGGAACTGCTAGGATAGGGCTGGTGTAAGGTTAGTAGCTTGGTTCAATTATGTCTTCAGCTATTAATCAGTTGATTTCTGTTCTCACCGCTTCCTTCAATGAAAATGCGATCGGGTAAGATTTGTTATTAAAGTTGACAGGCTCTCGGAATTCAATTTCGTACTGATAATCTCTGATCTTCCCAGGTGTATCTGAAAGTATGTGTCGGTATCTATTGTACACGTCTATAAGTTGTTCAGCTCGTCGAATGGTTAATTGTGCATTCGTCTTTTCTCTCTGGAAAGTTCGGATTTCTTCGATTTTTTTGTGCCATTGTTGTTCATTGTCGGTCTCGTCACTAATTCCATTGTTAGGTGTTTGTTCCCTAGTATTTTGGTATTTTTGTATATGGTACATGGTTTTGTTTGACTGTCTTTCGTCGCTACTGATTAACTCTGTTGTCCATTGCAAATCACCCTTCTTCAGGAATAGTTTGTATTTACTTAAGTCAATTATGGCTGAGTACTGGCGCAGCATATAACCAATTAGCATCTGGAATGGTAATCCACTGGCTACTAGGAATGTCATTGATATGGTTTTTCCGTTGCTCGTCAGCTCTAGTTGTACCTGTTTTCGGACGGTTCTATTCTGTCGCCCAGTCGCTCCTACAAGGACAATGTTACTGATGGGTAGTGTAAGTATAGTCATCTTACTCCCTTCCTGTATTCTATTAAGTTCGATGGTGTCAATTAATGAAATGTTGGATCCCGTGTCTATCATTATTCGTGTTGGCACTCCGTTGACTTTGGTAGTGATATAAGCAATTTCACTGTTGTGGTTGTTATCAGATTGGTTAACTTTTTCTTCGAGCAATTCCTCCCTTATGTTCTTTAAGTAATTTGTGTGTACGATGGTAATTGTTCGTTCATTGTGAGTACGATGATTGGTACGATTTAACCCAATAGATTGGTTCAGTGAGGGTGTTATTTGTTTTTTCACTGCCGCGCTTAGTTTAAAGCCGGTTCGGGCTGTTCGTCACGCCTGTCTTGTTGACTATTCGGTTGACTTCTGCTTGTTGACGGTCAGGGTTCAGGCTGGTTACGATCCTCTTCGTATCGATCGCGCCAGTATACCTCCTGACTGCGACTTCTGTCTCCACTGGCTCTGGTATCACATCTGTTGTTACTGCTGTATTGGTGTCCGTACGCATTACGGTCAAAACTTCGGTGTCCTTGGTAGTAGGATCTGCCTCTACCGTCATCTTCGGCTTGCACATAATTCACTCATCGATAGTTCCGGTTCTGGTCATTCTGGTTCTGATTACTAAAATTGGTATTGTTGTAATACGGACGGTTGTAGTTCGGGTTGTTCGGCCGATTGAATTGATTTGGTGGATTGGTTGGTCGATTATTATTACTGTTATTATTGTTCCCATTGTTGGTTGAATTATTGTTATTCGGTCTATTGTAGACCTCGGCGTTATTATTGTTATTACCAAGATTATTAAAGTTTGGTCGGTAATAGATGTTATTGTTATTGTGGTTACTGTTCTGGGAGTTTCTGTTATCATGTTGGTCGTTTCGTTGCCGACTTCTCCGATAGTAACTCTCCCGTTCGTAATCTTCCAGTAGGGCCGCCATTGACTGTCTTTATTTGTCCGCCAAGTCGCGCTCTGGAAACTCCTTCCTCGTAATGGTATGCGAGTTTGGTAACCAGGCTCTCTTCTGGAATCTTCGGATCCAGGTTCCTTGCTAAGCAGACCTTCCCCAAGAAATAGGCTGTGAGCGTTGTCCCTCTGTTGGTCTCATATTTACCGTGGCATATGTTATCACGGACGATGTTTTGGGTGGCCTCCGACCAGTATTTCCCCTTGAACATTACTTTAAATTCTTCATAACTAGTTAGGTCGTGCCTAGTTGCTGTCCACCAGTTGTCGTTAATGTCTCAGAAGTATTCGTCCAGATGTCCCCGTATAACTGGCCAGCGATTCTCCCGAGTCTTCGCCAATTGTTCCCCGACTCTTTCTAGGAATTCCATTGGGTTGCGTTTATATGATTTAAAATTGATGGTCTCCCGGTTGTCCATACTTTGGAATTGTGAGAGTATGGGTGGTCGGTTGTTGATAGTTTCCAATTCCTCTCTAATTTTCCTTATTTCCCTGTTCTGTATTTCTTCAATCTTCTCTCGGTTATGTTGGCCTTGTCCACGTACTTCATTTACTGCGGTGTCAATGTCTCGGCACTTTTTTCCGAAGTCTGTCCGCACCTGGGTTATCTTTTCTTCGGTTGCGGTTGGTATGGACTCCATTCGAGTCGATTGTCTTCTTCAAAGTTAGTCATTCGGTTACCGAAGTCTTCCTTCATTTGCTGTAATTCCTGACTCGTGTTTTCCCATTTTCTGTTGATTTCGGAAATCTCTTGTCGGATCCCCGTCATCTCCTCCTCAATCTTCTTATTCATTCTTTCATTGTTCTCTGTCATCTTCTCGTTCAAGACCTCCATATTTCTCTGGCTGCCTTGCTTCAGTTCGTCTATCTTTTTATTGTTATTGTCTATTTTTTCCTCCATTTTCTTGCTGTTGCTGTCTATTTTTTCTTCCATGGTCTTAAAATCTCCCTTAAATGACGTTATATTTTTGTTGGTTTTATTTAATTCCCCTTTGAAATCTTCTTTTAATGACGTTATATTTTTCTGGTTATCTTCTTTTCCATCGTCAATTTTCTTGCTCAATCCCATGATCTCAATGCCCTCATCATCTCTTGGAATCTCTCCTCCTCAGTCTGTGTTGGTTTCTCTGGTTGGTTTTCTGGCTGCACGGGTTTGATTGGCTCTATGGGAGGTAACATCTGTTCGGCGTCCTCGATTGAAGTCACTTCCTTCTCTTCCACTCTAACTTCTTTTTCGGCCTCCTTCGTCCGCCTCAGTGATGACACCCTCTTACGCATCTTGTCCTTCTTTTTTCGTACTCGCCGCTAGTTACAATTATTCCTGTAAATCGAGCCCCATGTTGGGCGCCACTTTGTTATATAATCTGTAGTATGTATTAATTTTTGATGAAGCTGTCGCTGATTATGTCGATCGCGTACACTCTAATAACTCGTACCGGATCTTGTTGTTGTCTGTACGTCCTTACCTGTCCTTGCTCACTTGTATTTTTATCCCGATAGGCGCCAAATTGTTTTCCAAACAAAACAATTAAAAGATTTAATCTCAGTTAGTTTGTTTACGGTACTGCGGTGGGTGATTCGAATTATTCGCCGGCTGGCGGGAACTCGAATATCGCTAGTCTGGGGGGAACATGTTGCCAACATAAACTTTGGTCAAAATTTCTATTCACTGCTACAGAACACAACATACATAATATATGTGAAATAATTACAGGACAGTCGATAAAGATTCGTACTTGTTTATTAATGCTTAATAGCTCATCAAATTTCAATAATAGTTATACAATTGAGTTTATTATAATAATTTTTTAGCCTCGGCAAATATTTAATTCTTTACTCAGTAGAGAGCAGTGTGGCAGCGAAAGTTAGTTCGCGACGCAAAATGTCGCCGTGTTTACTTTATTTATACAAATGAAATTGCCACTGGATCCTTTTGAGTACAACAAAAAAGTTAGAACAAGATATTTAAATAAAGTACACCACCTTACAATTGTGGTAATTAATTATGAAAGAAGTTTTACACTGAATTCAACTCTGTGATGTTTAAAAGTGTATGTGTCTGTGCTATCGTTTTATACAGAGGTTATCTTATAGTTAATACTAGTATTCATAAATATTTTTTATCAATCTTTGAAAGAAATAATATCATCAGTTATAGTGAGAGTTTCTCTATTGTGAGAAATGATTTGGAAAGGATTTTATTTATAAATTTTTAGGTAATTCCGCAATACTTAACAATCAGTAGACCTATGGTGTGGTGTTATACAGTTGAAATGGGTGGTGTCATCGTTTTGATCCTCAATCTTCACTCGTCTTGGGATTTGGTCATGTCTGGCGTCTTCTTCGTCTTATTTGATTGAAGTTCCTTAATTTTGAATGAATTAATCTGGTCAGTTGCTTCAGTTGAGTGCATTAGTCCTTCATTAGATGGTCTGGTTCCTTATTTTCATACATTTAGTCACTTTTGGTTGTTTTAAGTTAAAATTTTAGCCAACTACGGCTTGGTGTCTCTTCGTCTCAAGCGTCACTTATAGAATTATAATTTCTAACCGAATATTCATCAATAACGTTCCGTTGTCATGGTTACTGATTGCTCCTGATTGGCTGATCATGACTTAAGACCATTGTTAGAATATTTGAATTTTTATTCAAAATGATTAAACATCTTCTGATTGCTATTAATCTTCGGTATTCTTATTTAAGTATGAGATATTATCACCACTGTTTGTATTTTGTTTCAAAGATTAATTTAACATCCCATAAGGTTGTGTTGGCTTATGTATTATGTTTTGACAGTTATGTCGGTATTATTTAATTACATTTCTTTCTTATTTTATGTCCTAAATTTAACATTTATCTCTTAATATGATTCACTAATTATTATTTACTATTTACTTGCCTTGGATTTGCTAATATCATATTACAATTCTTACAATTTGTTGCTATTGGTTTTATACCGTTAGGCATTGCATAGGCCTAAGCAGTAATTGTCTATTTTTCCATATATTATACTAATTACACATTATTTTACTTTCATACATCTTTTGTTTGTGTTACAAATGATTTGTTTGCTTGCTGAATTGTTTTGGATCTGTTTTATAATATCTGCATGTTTTATTTAGTTTACATATCATGATTGTCTATTATGTTCTAATTGCTTTCCTAGTATTACTAGATTGATATGAATTTACCTTTTTTCTTATTCATATTGCTATGGTTTATAATTGGTCTATGATTCACTATTCTCTATAAAAATATAACATAACATTTAGGTTTATGGACTGCATAACTCTTCAGCCATATTCCTACTTATAAGCTTAATCAAACAATTCTTTAACAGTTATTATGCTACTCTTGTTTACAATTGATTACTTCTTATTTATTTTTTATGTGTGTTAAACATCATCACACCATTTACTTTATTTACCTAATTAACTATTAATGCAGTAGAAATAGTGTTAGAGGTGGAACTAATTGCAACAAAAATGATTCTTGTTGTAAATGGTAGGTAACATGCTCCTAATCAACATACTAAAAATATACATCCGTACTGTCATGCAAAATGCGTTTTTTTTGGCCGCCATCTTGAAAAAACATCACAATTTTTTTAAAAATCATAAAAAATCATGTGTGGTACTAAATTACAGGAAATTTCATGCTGAAAAAGAATATGATGTTGGTTTTTAAAAGTAAAATGTTTACAAAGATGAAGTAGGGGAAAAATGATGACAAAAGTATACCTACATGACCCTGTATTTACACCTTAATTTATGCTACGTTACATTACAGCTATACTTGACGCTGTGAGACTAATTTCGATTTTCTTTATTATCTGTTTCAGGTAGGTAATCTTTGTTTTGAGTGAAGAAACCATCATAAGAAAAATCGAAGAAGAAACCTGTATTTTGTGTTCCAATGTGCTTTGTGACGATACTCCCTATGTCGCATTAACAGCAAAAGGCTTGACGGGAATTATCAACGCGAGCAAACAAAGAGATGTAAAAATTCATGAACTTTTCAATCCCATGCCTACTGGTGCGGTTAAAGTACATACAGAATGTCAACGTGTATACGTCAATCCTATCAAAATTAAAAGTGATATAAAACTGAAAACATTGCAAGATGATATTCCTTCGACCAGCTCGAGAACGCTACGAGGAAGTGTTGTATCATTCAATTTCAAAGAGAATTGTTTGTTTTGTGGCCAGATTATTACGGATTATGAAAAGCATAAAAAAAATGGCAGTCATTCCTGTGCGTACTTTCCAGATTCGCAACACAATTTTGAAACTATGCAATACTAGAAGTGATCTATGGGCAGCAAATGTACACGCGAGGATGCTTTCAGTCATAGATTTACCTGCTGCAGAAGCTCGATATCACCAAGTGTGCAGTGTCAATTTTAGGAGCGGCAAACCCACTCCTGTGAAGTATACTCCTGAAGGTAGTGGAGGATTGCCCACATCAGTAGGCCGTCCGGTTAATACTGATAGTTCTGATGCTTTTGTAAAGACATGTGAGTGGTTACAAGAAAACTGTCAAGAGCCAATATCTGTCAGTGACTTAGTGGAAAAAATGCGTAAATTTGTACCAGAGGGAAGTGAGCCTTACACTTCTAGACATTTGAAGAAAAAATTGCAAGACTGGTTTGGTGACAACGGCATAGTATCAGGCACAGATGGGAAAAGTAACATAACATTTGGAAAAACTGTATCAAACATAATCTCGGACTATCACAAACAAAAAAGACTTGATGACCCCGATGAAGAAAAATTTAGATTAATCGAGTCTGCAGCGAAACTGACCAGAACTGAAATAAATTTGTCGTACAAAAATAAGGACTTTTATCCTAGTGCATCAGATATTGCATCCGTTGAAGAAAACAAGACATATCTACCCCCGTTTTACTAACTTTTTTGGATATCCTAATCGGTGGTAAATGCAATGATCTGAAACAGGTTTCTATTGGTCAGGCTGTAATGCAAGCTTGCAGGCCTCGTTCTCTGATATGCCCAATTCCTCTTGCTGTAGGCATACAGATTCATAGAGATTTTGGGTCTCGTTTCCTGATTGATGAACTTTGCAGCCTTGGATTCAGTGTGTCTTATGATGAAGTGCAGAAATATATACACTCTTCTGTAATGGATGAAAGTAACCAAAGCGTTGTACCATCAGGCCACTTCTCTCAATGGGTCACCGACAATGTCGACCATAATATAGCAACAATAGATGGCCATAACACCTTTCATGGGATGGGAGTTATAATGTGCGTATCAGGAGCATCTTTTAACACCTCTTTATTGCTCACAGACAAAATAAAACGACTCAAATCCCGCCCTCTAGCACATGAAATTATAAAGAAAGCAAAAATTCCCCTCCACTACATTCAATCCCCTAGCCCAACAGCCATGAATAAACTGAAATTTCAAAAATTATTTTATGAACCAATTCAAACTAATCTCCTCGATGTTCTTTGGAGTACCAGTAAGTTATTTAAAACACCTCAACCCGGATGGTTAGGATACATGCAAACTGCTGTAGAAGGTGAACACAGTGGTGTAACAGTAACTTCTTTTCTACCAATGATTGATCTGAATCCAACTTCTCACAGCTGTGTATACACCACACTTATGTTCATAAGTAATGAAGCCAAAAGTTTGAATGTGAAAACTCCTATTGTAACCTTTGCTCAGTGCTTGTGGATTAAGGCAATGGAAGTTATATGCGCTAATCACAAAGAATTTGATAATGTGGTAATCCGGCTTGGTGGGTTTCATACACTAATGTCCTTTCTTGGGGCTATTGGAGGACTGATGGCTGGATCAGGCATAGAAGAAGCTTTGCAGACAGTGTATGCTGAAAATTCAGTACCCCACATGTTAAAAGGTAAAGCGTATTCATGTGCTCTTAGAGGGCATTTTCTAATTTCTTCAGCTCTCACTGCTTTAATTGTACCAGATGTATTGAAGTGCAGCCTACCTGTTGAAGTAACTACAGATTCAGATTTGAGCGAGATTGCATCAGAAAGTGAATGCATTACCGGTGATGAAATGGAAGTGGAGACAAATGATGATGATCTTAACCTTGAAAAATGTATTCACCTTTTAAAAAACGTGCTCAGAGGTGATAACAAAGCAGAGGAAGTTATTTCAAATCCTCATCTTCATAAACTTTTGTCACTGATAGATGAAAGGAAGAACCTTCTCAAATCACAAAGCCGTACTGCCAGACTCTGGCTGTTGTATCTGAACATGGTGGATATTGTAAAAACATTTATTTCGGCTGAGCGATCAGGAAATTTTGAAATGCACTTACAGGCGGTTGAGCATATGCTACCTTTTTTTGCGAGTTCAGGTCATAGTAATTATGCAAAATGCACAAGAATATACCTTCAACAAATGCGGGAACTAAAAACAACGAATCCATAACTCTACAAAATGCTGAATAAAGGCCATTTTACTGTACGAAGAAAGGATAGGAATTGGTCTGGTGTTTGGACCGATATGTACATTGAGCAAACGCTCATGAAATGCACTAAAAGTCGTTCTGATATAACTCATGGAGGAGGAATGACTGAAAGTCAACGTGCAACTTGGATTTTGAGCCATTCTAAATGCAGTGAAGTAACATGTGCAATGAGTTTGCTGACCGGCGTTTCATGTGTTGGTAGTGAACAACATACTGATTTAACTGATGCAAGGATGTCCAGAGATTTCGAAGATATGAAAAAGGTAATGCAATTTTTTATAGACCACAATCCATTTACTGCTTCTTCGAGTGATTTATGGAATATTTTTAACGGAATTATGGATAGTGAAAACAAAGTTACTGCAGAAAATGCTGACATTATTGGAAGAAACATCCAAGATAAACTTACCGGCAAACTTTTTAAAGATGAAACTTTATTGAAATCAGACCAAGCAGTAACCATGCAAGTATTGAGGAAAGGGATTGTTATTGCTGGTGAGACTCACCATGTGGATTCGCGTCTTTTAACACAGAGGATGCTTGCTTGTATTTCCTTGGATAATCACGCTCAAGATGCAAGGGAGTTTTTCAATTACGAGTTATCCACTCTTCCAACTTCATTATTTGACCATGGTACCCAGCAAATGAGAAAAACTGACAAATCATCATTGGCAAACACATTAGATAGCATGAATGTCAACGAAATACAACAGTCTCGTTCCCAGCAAAGTGCTTCCTACGTTCTTGATGGAGGTGCATTAATTCACCAGTTACCATGGTCTGCTTCTGCAACATTTGGCGATGTCATAAGGCAACACGAATCGTATGTCAACAGAAGGTATGGAAAAGTCACAATAGTTTTTGATGGGTATGAAAAACCAAATATAAAAGATATGGAGCATAGATTGCGCATGAAGCAGTCGTCCGTTGTAGTAGTCTTTGATGAAAATTCGCCTGTGATCACCAAGAAAAACAAATTTCTTTCTAACTTGACAAACAAACAACGCTTTATCAATATACTGGGGAGTTATTTTCAAGGAAGAGGTCACTCCGTCATTCATGCAGAAGGTGATGCAGACACACTAATCGTCAAAGAAGCTTTAAACATAGCCCAGGAAAAACATGTCACTGTAGTAGCTGATGATACTGATATTTTAATCCTACTGCTATATCATTCTTCTAAAAACATTTTATTGCAGTCTGCCACACAATCAGATAAAGTTCGTGACATTCAAGCCATGCAACGATCTATTGGAGAGGAGGCTTGCAAAACTTTACTTTTTGTTCACGCATTAACAGGGTGTGACACCACCAGTGCGTTATTTGGCAAAAGTAAATCTTCTGCTTTCAAGAATATCATAAAATCCAAAATCTTATGCAAATGGGCTACCCATTTTGGATCATCCGAAGATGTTCTAAGGAAGATTTGGTCGAAATTGGCTGTAAATTTATTGTGTCACTATATGGAGGTAACATCGACACAAGCAACCTAACTGTGCTTCGTTATGAACAATACATTAGGAAAATAGCTTCTGCTAAAAAAGAATTTGATATAGCTCGTTTGCCTCCAACACAAAATGCAGCGAAATACCACCTACTTCGAGTGCGAGTGCATTTGCAGGTTTTTATTTGGTAAAATCTTGATATGCCAATCCCTGATCCTACACTATGGGGTTGGCAGTTGGTTGATGGAGAATTTCAGCCGATATTAACAGACTTAAGCCCAGCACCAGACAAACTCTTAAATATGATTAAATGTGCCTGCCAAACTACAGTTGAAGAACCATGTACCACCATGAAATGTACATGTCGCCAATATGGACTTCCATGTTCTATAGTTTGTAAAAACTGTTGTGGAAACAACTGTACAAACACAGGAGACAGTTTTGATTTAGATGAAGATCAAGATGAGATTTGATTTTGATGAAATAAACTCATTTATTATATAACTTTTTCAAATTATAGATTTTGTTTAATGTGAAATTTTAACTTTAAATAATCAAATTTTAATTTTTTTTTAATTTAACATTTTTTTTAAAATTGTGAGCGAAGTTAAAGCTAAAAATATGTTTTAAAAATGTGTGTTAAAAATAATAAAAATATGTTTTTCAATACTGCAAAAGCTTTCAGTTTTTCGGCCACCATTTTGTTATTTCCTTTGATTTTTAAAAACCAATATCATATTCTTTTTCAGCATGAAATTCCCTGTAATTTGATACCACACATGATCTTTTATGATTTTTTTTTAATTTTTGATGTTTTTTTCAAGATGGCGGCCAGAAAAAAACGCATTTTGCGCGACAATACGGATGTATATTTTTAGTATGTTGATTAGGAGCGTGTTACCTACCATTTACAACAAGAATTATTTTTGTTCCAATTAGTTCCACCTCAAGGTGTTTTTTCACTTATTTCTACTGCACTATATCCCCTTGAACATAGGGGGACTATGTTACTTACTGATGTTGCATTTCTATTATTTACTCTATTTCTCTATTCTAATATAAACTTTATTCTCTATCCATGGTAACACTAACATTTAACTCTTCCTGGGATTTTTTCCCTGAATATCCTTATATTCCTTATCTACAATCAATCTTAATCCTAATATTAATGATATCCTTAATTACTAACACTGCACCTTTAATCTTTAGTGTTTCTCACAGATTTTTTGGTGTTTATTCCTATCAAAAGGGTTTCTATTTATTCTGTAGGGTTTACACTATCATTTCTGCACTTTTTTATAGTTTTATTTAAGTGTTATTGGTGGGTATTCCCTAACATTAATTCTTTCTCACTAATATCATGTTCATCATCTAATTATCTCTCACTTTACATTGGTTATTTATTCGGTTAAAAAGTATATATCATGATAGAGTTATTTGTAACATTTACTCTCTATTTAATTGGTTAGTGTACTTTTAGTTAGTTATTACTTTATCGGATTTTACTACTCTTTATTTACATTGATTAATTAGTTGATACTAATAATTATCATTGGCATTTATTATTTATATGATACTAATAATTATCATTTACACTTATCATTTATTGGATTCTTTTTCATCACCTTATTCGAGTGTAACATTTCTCCTTTCTGGTCTATATTATTCGTATGTGTCTTTCTATATCTTATCAGTTTATTTCACTTTGTTTCATTTATATTTTGGCTGTCACCTTCTCATTTGGTTTCATTTTATTTCACTTTATTTGTGGTCTGTTTCCTTTTCATTTGGTTTCATTTTATTTGGTCAACCACTTGGGCTGTAGCCGGTTCTATGTAATCACTTATTTTCTTTTGTTTTTATATATCATCTCACTGGTATTGGTGCTGGTTCTATCTACTCACTTACCATCTATTGGGTTATTTTGGTTAAATCGTATTATACTATCATCGTTTCAAGTTTTGTTTTGCTGCTGGCTACTTTTCTCTTATCAGAGGTTACTTGTTTTACTACCTTTAGCTGTATGATCGTATCATTATGTTAATTACCCATTCTTTTATATCTGATCCATCCCTTTTTATTTATAGTGTTAATCATTTAATAATTTACTCTTATCATGTGGCTTCAAAAGTGTGTGTTGAAGTATATGCATATTTTTGCAGTTATTCGGCGGCAGTACATTGCACTAATTGCATAAAATTCGGCGGCCAGGTGTATTTGGCTGCCATATACAGCAGCTGAATGATCATGTCTAGTTATTTCATTTTCTTAACCTCCCAAGAACACAAAAAAATTAATTTTTCGAAAAAATGTTGGCCGCCAAATTTTATGTAGAACTTGTAAGTTATATATTTTTTAAGTTCACGGTATAACCGTTGGCAGCGCGACAATCGCCTGTGTATACCTTGACATGTATATGTTATGGCATGTTTTACGACATTTCGCGGCCAAAAACTGGCAACGCTGCGGCATTCGAATGTCTGCATGCACATATTTTCAGTTGTTTGTGTTATCACCGAGTTATGTTGAATGCTGACGCAAGAGTTCTTCCTGACTACACGTGTTTATCTACGATATAATGCATTCTTCACACCAGATTACAGTAAAACCAAAGCTGAATTATTCATATATCTAGATCTGTTATCCTGCCCCCAGAAATTTTCTTGTAAGGTCTTGGAATATAGGTACATTTTACAATGAAATGATTAATTTTACAATTATCATTGAGTGTCCATATTTTCCCTTAAAAATGGATCATTTTGTTTACATTGATCCATTTTTCTAGACATGAGAAAACGCATGGCAATTAAAGGAAAGAGAAAGGCAACACTAAGTATTATTCAGTTTGGATGTTCAAAAGCACATAGACTTAATTCTGAACGTAAGACGAAATTTTGTAAATGACGAAAACAAGTATATTTTTGCACCCCAGGAAGTGATAACACAATTGTCGGATACAGATTATTTTGGAAATATGCAATGCTTGCAGATCAAAGACCTGATGCCATTTCGACAAAGACACTTAGGAAGCACCTTGCTACTATCTGTCAACTTTTCCACATCTCCAACGAAGATATTGAACAACTCGCGACTTTCATGAGACATAGTTTATCGATACACCGAAGCAACTACAGATTATCTAATGACATATTCCAAACAACAAAAATTACAAAGCTGTTGCTAATGATGGAGAAAGGTGAAGGGGCGCAATACAAGGGTAGGCCGCTGAATGAAATAGATATTCCTCTGGAAGATAACCTTATTACAAACTGTAGAAATGCAACAAACTTCAGTGACAGTTCAGATAGCGAAAATGAATATCCGGAAGATATTCCACTTCATGACATTTTATCAGGTACTTCAAGAAATGCAGACGGCAGAGAGGACAATGTAATTACAATGCCAGAACTCAGCGAGCATGTACTGCAGCCATGTAAAGACAAAAACCCGGTACCAAAAACAAGATAACTAAAAAAGATGTTCACAAATGGACGAACGAACAACGCAAGGTAATTGGAGAGTTCTTTAAAACTCACAATAAAGAAAAAATTCTTCCAAAGAGACATGAAGTAGAACAGCTGTATGAATTATATCCACAACTAAAGTTACCAGAAATATGGAGCTCAATAAAAGTATTTGTGCAAAATATTTGCACAAAAAAAAACTGATGTAGCTAGGAAAAGAATAGGCTTAAATAATAGGCCTACACTTGCTACTTAAACAAAGCGAAACATGTTGCTGTAAATAATTTGTTTGATTATAGTTCTCATTATTGTATTATTAAATAATATAATACTGTATTATTATTATTATTATTGTTACTAGTATAATTAATTACTTTATTGTTACTAGTGTAATTAATTACTTTATTGTTACAACTGTACTTACTTCAGTATTGTTACTACTAAAATTATTTACTATTAGCATAAGTTTATAAACAGTGAAACTTCTGAATACCGGTCAGTCACGCGGACAAAACATTTCTCTGCTGTAAAGAAGTGACAGCTATATGGAAAACTGTGTTAGTCGTTTTGTTAAATGTTGTGTGTTTTAATAAAACAGAGCTAGAAATTCACTAGACCTACTTCATGTAACTAAGTACGGAAAAATATCACATGTGGCACTAAAAAAGACAATTATTAACCTGTTGATGTAGACAAATATTTTATTACTGGACGTCAAGTAGTCTATTAAAAAAAGTAAAATAGAATTACTCATGAAAACCAAAAACGGGCATGAATGGTAAAAACAAAAATAAAAATGTACGGGAATACCATTAAATCTATCAGAACAGTTCTAACGTTGTAGAATTATAACAACAACCCATTCTTTTACGTACGACAGTACTGTGTAATGCAGCAAATTTTATCAATTATAACAAAATGAACTGTGTGCATCTGGGTGCACTGAACATCGATAATTGTGTCTTTAAAACTTGATAACTCGTGTTCTAATGAAAACTTTTACTGTTTATGCCGTAATATACAAGTTGACTAATAGCCAGGTGATGGAAAATTTAAATTCTTTAACGGTATGTTTTAGGTTCAATATTCACGATTTTTATTTATACTTAAATTTTTCTGTTATAAAAAGTAAAATACTGTCTAGTAAAAAGTATTTTTCTGTCCTAAGGTTACCGCTAGATGGAGAAAATAGTACCAAAAAACAGACATTTTTATGTTTTCGACCGTTATTAGGAAATATGTGAGCATTGTGTCTTATGGTAAAATAGCCAGGATTACAGAAGTATCCCCTATTAAGAGAAGCCCCTTAGCAGAAGTTTTACTGTATTTATAAAAAACGGTTAAACATAATTCTCTATGACAGTTTTCTAGTTTTGTATCGCTACGTATTATTTAATTTTTATTATTTCGTGTCTATTTCAGTATGTAGGCCCTACTTTATTAATAATATGTTCTTTTAACGTGTGCTTTGTTTTCATTTACATTTTTAGGATATTATATAAGCTTTTTAAAAATGATGTAACAGAATGTTATTCTGAATGACAGTTTTCTAGTACATTTGTATCGCTATCTACAATTTCATTTTCATTATATGGTGTTGAATAAAGCGTATATTATAGTGTAGCGCCGATTGTCTATGGTAACTGGAGGAAGGATGATCACGGATAATCGGTATACGTTAGGTATTAATTCAAAGGAAAAATTACGAAACCTGTCATACAGAAAAAGACCGAATTGGCTATTTCAATGAACAAATTGTGCGTATAAAATAATATAAATAAAAAAAGTAATTTCTTTAAAAAATGTTGGTAATTTTGTTTGTGCATTTTTTTTATTATACACCCACGGACTTGCAAGACATCAACGAAGTCAACATTATCTTCATCTTCCATAAATTTTAGTAAAGTCTCTGCAGATGTTTGAGATACGGAACACAGTACATTCGTGTTTGGTTGTACTTCGTCGTCGTCGTCCACTTCCGCTTCTTGAGTGCTCACAACGGTTAGCAGTGATACATACTGGAATGTTTCTCTTCTGGTGCAATAGGGCATGAAATCTAATATCAGCATATTTATGTTAGTGACGTGAGGTTTAATTATTATTAAACAACAATAACGAGTAACAGCTTACTTTTACAAACTTTTAAATAAATATACCGTATTTTCATTAAAACATGACTGTACAAGATAAACAAACTGAATTTTGTACTCAAATTTTCTAAGCTTTCAACTACAGTAGGTAGAGTATACTGTAATTACATAATTGGTAAGACCATGGTTAATCTACACCACGGATAACGGTGCTACACTGTAGACCTACTTTATTAACAGGACACTGTTTTGTACAGTGTTCTACAGGTATGATATTCTCTATGATATAAATATGTTTTTCTGTATGATATTCTTGTAGTACATTTGCATCATTATGTATTAATTAATTTCGATCACATTTTTCATCTGCATTAGTATGTTCTTCTTTAATATATAGGCCTAATACATTTTCCCTTTCATTTAAAACACAGATTTTACACTTTTTAAAAATTATTTGACAAATTGTTGTCATTTATGATAATTTTCATGTAAATTTGTATCATTTAATTTTGATTAAATTGCGTTTTTCCCACTTCTTTATATGTCGTTATCATATTATGAATTTTATTATTTTTTTACTTTTCTGCTGTAAAAGAATGTCGTTCTGTAAGAGTGAGTTATTAAATTGGAAAATTTTCAAAATAACCAAAATTTGAGTTTCTTAACGTTTTTGCATCATCTCTATCAAAAAAGTAGTATATAGCGCCCGTTTGTGCATGTGTGTGCGTGTGCACGCGCATGCTATAAACTTCTTTTAAAGCACGCGCGTGTAAATTTATGAATGTATTGTACATACACTGTGGCAGGTCACGTCAAAAACAGTTTTCAAATCAACGCCTAATTTTATACACATCTGGTCAGTAAACAGGATTATGGTATGGTTTGGTTTGGTTTGGTCATCGTCTCGGTTGGTTTGGTTTCTTATTTTATCATTGGTTTTTCTATTCTATCATATTTTAACAAAATTTCTTGAACCAGTTTCAAAATTGTGGCCTTTTTTTTTTTTAAAGCAGTCATGTTTTTGCTATTTCTGCGATAGTGGTGTTTTATTAAAAAACTGCAATAACAAATTAAATTATACAAAAATCCTGTAATATGTGTTCTTACATGTTTTTTGATTAAATGCACGAAAACGAGGAACCTCAAGAAACATGTTTCGACTGTATGTTATGTTTTCTCAGATTTCTGAATTAAAGGTGTATTTCATCAATAAAATGATGTGTTAAAAAAAATTAAAGTACTCATAAAACAGTACTCCTTCTTGCAGCGTCTGATAAAACCATAGATGGATAAACGAAACTCAACACGTAAACTGTAAAAAACCTCTTCTCGAATCTGTTATTTCTGTATGAACATTATGGTAGAATTGGCGGGTACCTAAGTACAACCTGAAATTTCAGCCCAATGATTTTCTTTCATTTTGGAGAAAGGACATGTAATTCTAATTAACAGTGAATATTAGTACGTACAACAGCATGACAATCACAAAAACAAACCAAGCGAATTGTGTTGAATAAACATATCAACAAAATTCTAAGACGACTGTAGCTGAAGTACGTTTGGCAACGTTGCTGGCTTCCAAATATCATAAAGACTTCGAAGAATAATAAAAATTGGCAGCCAAATATAACCTATATACGTTATGCGCCAGATGACTGGAAACTGACGGCAGCCAAACTACACCATTTCTAAAAGCTTATTACTCTACTCATTTTTTTTTAACATAAACAGTACAGATGGGTTATTTAAGGTCTGGTAACACTATATACATCTTCAAATATATTTACATTTCACTCCTTCTCATGGCAGCTAAATGTCTTCAAAACTTAAAGCAGCCGAATAGATAGCGAGATGTATATTTTTCTATCTTTCTTATACATCTCTCCAATACTAGATTGAATAGCACTGAGGAAAGCAGATTACCGTCTTAGCCCCATTTTCACTTTAAACTGTGTTGATAGAACTCCTCACCCTATTTATTTTTTGTGATATTGTCATTTCTGTTAGATTAATCAACTTCTTTGGTATTCCAAAAGTCCTCCATTGTCTGCGGTAAGTACTTCCTTTATAAACTGTCTTATGCCTATTTATAGTCTACGTACAGTTGGTGCGATGTCACTCCTTATAATTCTTCTATGATGGCAAAAGTCCGACATTTAGATTCTAATGTCTATAATATGTCACAGCCATCTTTTAAAGAAGTTATGTAAATTTAACTGGTATTTAACAAACCACTTGAAGAAGATTCAAAATTATATTATCTGTGCATGTTCAGTTATAATGGCACACCTGAATCATTACAAATATGTATTTAAATACTACCAATCACTCCATTTTGTTGAATGCAGAATTCAGATTGTGGGAACTAGGTGTTAATAAAATTTGAATAAGTGAAAAATATAGGTTTTTGAATGAGAATGTTTACAGTTATTAAATACAACAACACAAAAATATTATAGTACAAGTAAATTGACCTGCAATTAGTCTCTGGATGTGGTTTCTACACGATGATGGTCCACTTCACTTCTCTTATTAATGTGATTATTTAAATAACACATACGCTACAGTGGCCAACACACCAACCGATCCACACCACTAGACTAGTTTCCACTGGGATTTTACGAAGCCACTGGTTAATTCTAGTTGCAATGGTGCACTAGAACAACTGCATCATTACATCATGGAAATTGCACCAAGAATAGTCCTGGTAAATTAGACACACTTGAAAACATGGATTAGTTGTGATGAATGCTGAATGCTCACCAGTGGCGAAGCTAGTAGTTAATGAATGGGTAGGCAAAAATCTTACCTTAAATTTTTTTAAGGAATCACTAAAAGGACGGTGGTTCAAATCAGATGCTGAGGTAGAGTTTGCTGTTAGCGAATGGTTCCGCAAACAACCATAAGAATTTTACTAGCAGGGAATCTACAGATTAGTGCAACAGTGGGACTCATGTCATAATGTTAATGGAGACTTCTTTTAAATCGCTGAATAAAAAATGCTTTACAGCTCTAAACATGTTTCTATTAAATAATCCTTGTATAAGTCATACATAATAATACAACTGATTGAACTTCAAATTTTTAAACTTGATTAGTTTCAATATATATATTTAATGTTACAAATAATTAAAATAACAATCTTGATCATCTGTTAGTTCAGCGGAATAACAGGCACACTTTTAATAACAGCATACAATAAACATACTTATAAACAACACAGCAGGCTTTAACTTAACTGTTTGCACTACAGAAGTGAGACATGCCTCAACGCTCTATGTGTACAGCGCGGGACAATCCCCCCTCCCCGCACTTCTATATTACGCCAAGCACATTGGTTACATACGATGTATACAAAAAAACGCTGAGGCAAGTTCACGTTGCCTCATTCGCTTTAAACGAGCTATGCCGAATCTCACATGTCACCATCTAGCGGTCGCTCAATAAAGCACGTTTCAGCTTAATAAATTCGACAGTCACAGTAATAATGTATAATGTTTACGTTACGTACTTCTTAGTATTTATATTATTCTACAGAATTTTTTAGGGTAGGCATTGCCTCAATTGCCTCCATGTAACTTCGCCGCTGATGCTCACTCTGGTTACCTCACCATAAACGGAACCCACAAGAAACAATTACTATGAATAAATTGTATCTAACAACATATCTTTAACCATAAATTTCTCAGTGATAAACCATTACTGATAATATCAATGAATGTTTTAGTGGATGGTTAGTGAGGATCGGTCAATAATACAAATTTTAGTTATTTTGCGTCGACGTTTCGACAATATTTATTGTCATCTTCAGGACCTGTGTATGAAATACAATAGAAATATCAAACATAACGAAACAATTAAATATTTGGGTGAACGTGTTGGTGATGTGAGTGTGTGCGTGCGTATGTATGTATCATTTTATATGTGAAGACTTATGATAGTTTGTTTACATCTTCAAATTATCTTTAAGAAAGCGAGCAAATTATAGTATGAGAGAACTTAATTTATACAGTATTACAATTTAAATTACTAAATGTAATGTTATTTTAATTAATTAAACAAACAGTAATCAACAATTGGATATTAGATTAGTACATAAATTGTTTATACCTACAACAGTCAACATATAGCAAAGTAATATATTACCTATAACTAAAACAGATTAGGGGATATTCACTACATAACTATTAAAAGTTATTTTTACCATGTTTCACTCCCTACTGGTGTTAACAAACAATCATAATTTAGAAACATACAATTTACATAATACTGTAAAACATTACGACTTAAATCAGATAGTTGACAAAGGTTACAAACAAAAGTTTCTGGTAAATTTTACTGACAGGTAAACTTGGATAATAATTGTAATCATATTGTAAAATATAGTCGAGAGTACTATAGAATAATGTAATTTATGTATGTGTCTACAATCACCCTTCTCTCTCACCCATTCTCCCCCATTCTCCCACATTACATTTAGTAATTTAAATTGTAATACTGTATAAATTAAGTTCTCTCATACTATAATTTGCTCGCTTTCTTAAAGATAATTTGAAGATGTAAACAAACTATCATAAGTCTTCACATATAAAATGATACATACATACGCACGCACACACTCACATCACGTTCACCCAAATATTTAATTGTTTCTTATGTTTGATATTTCTATTGTATTTCATACACAGGTCCTGAAGATGACAATAAATATTGTCGAAACGTCGACGCAAAATAACTAAAATTTGTATTATTGACCAATCCTCACTAACCATCCATTAAAACATTCATTGATTGACGGTCACTAAAAATTTAAGGAGATAATATCAATATAGTTTCATTCTGTTTCTGTTGTCCCTATGGCCATATAGAAAATTATTTCATCTTGCTCCTATATTTTTCATTTTCATTTTGACTTTTAGAATACTGCTGTGCAGTATAGTATCAACCTGTACACGTACACACACACACACACACACACACACACACACACACAGATTTTGTGTGAGTTTCTTCATGACTGACATGGCACTAAAATATTTCAAACTACGGTCTTTTCTTATATGTGCATGTGTTAAAAAAACGAAGACTTTGGCTTTACCCACATTAGTTTTTAAGGACACTCTAAATAACAATTACAATGATGTCTACACCACTTTAACAACTGAATATTTAAAAAAATTTAAGTTGATCATATAATTAAATTAAAAACACATAATTCAATGAAGCGTTTCATAAAAACAATAAAAATAATAAAGTTGTTTAATTGATAACTCAAGAGAATTCACAATTTTACCTACCTAGATTACCTAGCCTTGGTATACTGGACTTCAAATTTGGATTTTTTCTAATATGTATTTCAGTAATTTTCTTTGGCTCTTTTGCTTCTTTAGACAAATGAGCATAGTTATCATCTTGCTTGAAATCACTACATGATTTTTCTCTTATAAAATTTGTGTCAGACAGAGGAACCTGCTCACTCTGGTCTTCGAGTGGACACGTTTCTTCAATTTTTGGCTCAGAAAGCAGTTGATTGTCTACTGAACCTTCTCCACTCATTTTACTTCTCAGGCAGGCCAGCCCTAATAAAAAATGAACAATTAATCCATAGTTTGAATAATACAGACTGTTCTGAAATTATATTTTCTTTACATCAATTAATTCTAACTTACAAAAAATACTTTCTTCTCACTATTCAGTAAATATTTATAATAGAGTAAACAGTAAATACGCATTAGTATATTACCAGATGTAAATATTAACATTGGTAGTAGATTAGTAAATACTATAACTATTAGTATAGAAGAATTTATAAACGCTATTCCAAAGTGGAACCCTAGTACTTAGATAAAAATTTTACCTTTATGCCTGAGCTACCTTTCATTCATTGTGAGATTCATCCGAGGCTCCCACTAGTAGTGCTGTCCAATCTGTTTTTGGAGATGGTACTGTTGTTTAAAAGACTGTTTTGTGTGTATGTTGTGTCAGGTGTTCAAATAGTATTTTGTGATTTAAATTGTGTCTGTTCATTTAGGCTGTTGTTTCCATGTGTTTTCGTGTGTTTGTATATTTCCAGTTGGTTGAGTCCGTCTAGTTTTCGGCCATTCGTTGTATACATGTACAATAGACAAGCTGGACCTCCATGTTGCTATTGATGTTTGTCCATGTGTAGTCTGCTTCAATCAGATGGTTTGCAAAGGTGAATTCAATGGTGGAGTGTAATACTTTTATGTGGTTAATGTACCTTTGTTTGAAGCTGCATCCTCTCGCTTCAGAATAGTGTTTATAAATTCTTAATGATACTCAGACACATCATAGACAACAACATCTAAGAATTCAATATTAGTATAGAGTATAGTAAATGTGCTATATAGTAAATATTTACTAATTTGGGGATTAGTAAACCAGTAGGCAGATACCTGGTTACTAGTCTACTGGTACCCAGATCTGAATACCAGACAGTTCTATAAAATCAAAGTGCATTTTACAGTGCCCAGATCAACTGAGCCTGTGAAAAAATTAACCTGGGATAATAAAGAACAGCTGAAGCGTAGCACTAGCCATACTGCCTTCCTTCTATGCTGGCAACTTGGCAATGTACTCTCCCAGGCATTCCTCAGCTACTTCAGTTATTCAAAAAGATTTATAATTACATGTTTATAAATAAAATTTTTTATAGATAAAATGATAACAATACAATTTTTATAATATTCTGTTTACACAGCCTTGACCACGACCAGATCCCAAGAAGATATGATCAGAAGATGGAAAAGAAAGATTCTGAGGAGGATATATGGAGGTATTCTAGATGTCGGAATGTGGTGTATGAGGACAAATGCCGAATTGTATGATCCACACAAGGAACCGGACATCATCACAGTAATAAAACAAGTTAGAATTAGGTTGATGGATTATGTACAAAGAACAGAGGATAGGGCAGTGAGAAAAGTATTCATTGGAGGACCAGGAGGAAGAAGAGCAAGCGGGATGCCAAGAAGAAGAAGGGTGGACAATGTAGATGAAAACTTGAGAAGACTGGGGGTCAGAAGGTGGCGAAGAGTTGCACAGGATGGAGAGGAGTGGAGGCCAGGGTTCTTCATGAGTGGTAGCACCATGGAGTAGTAGTAGTAGTATGTTTACACAGGTTTATAAATAAAATGTTTATCGAAAAGTGGATACAGATTTTATTGTCATGATAGTGGTATTTGTTGTAAGTCTTACACGAATTAGATAATTTTTATCCGTTAGTTTTTTTTGTTAGCCAAGTTTATCATTCAGCATAATACAGCAGCTATCCATGCAACAACAAAGTGCAAAAATCTGGAGCAAATAATTGTTTATTAATAGTGTCACATACCAAACTATAAATTGAAAGAATATAATTTTCACACCATCTAATTTTTATGACACTAATCTTGTATACATCAGCATTAAATAGGCCTAAATACAGAATACAGTTACAGACTACTTGTCAGTGAATCAGTTGGACTATCTTGTTACAGTCAAGTTGGTTAAATGAAGGAGTACAAAAATAAACAAAGTGCTAAAAAAATGAGTAATTAAAGTAAACTAAATGTTTCCTGTGAAGTCTTGAACTTTCCACAAGCACTTGCCTCTATGCACATGTCACTTCCCTCACTTGCCCCACAACACACACACACACACACACACACACACACACACACACACACACACACACACACAATTAGTAGGCAAATCCACAAGGAAGGAAATTCTAAGCCCTAAAATGTCAAACTATTTTCCTTAATCTTACTGAGACAACATAAAATAAATAACATTATTTTATTTTTCTGGGTACATTAAAGTAACGTTTAATGTAAAAGGACTCTAAAATAGATTTAAATTTTTCAAAGGAGTTTGAAAAAAAAAAGGTACACTGTCTGCCTGTAATCAGCAAATATCTTCTGCTGTGTTGTAAAACATCTTTTTTTTATAACACTTTTTGGTTTACAAATGCCTTTTATTAATATTATTGACAACACCAGATATTTTGTTTATCCTATGATATGGCATCCACAGTGATAAAGCTATAATCATTTTAATCAATGGTACATGAGCAAAATATTTTGTGTTGCCAATAATAGGCCTATCAATAAAATGCGATCAACCAAAAAGTGTTGTTATTAAAAATGTTAATCACATAAATCCATGAATGTATGAGTAAAAATGGTAGTTTTGTTTTTTATAAATGAATAAATTACATTCCTGTGTAATTCAATATTTAGGTACTGAAAAACCGATTACATCAACATTGTGATATATAACTTAATTACCCAAATAACTAAGAATCATGCTATAAAATCAAATACCTTTCTAAATATATTCGATACTAAATTTCATTTAAAACAGCAATGTTATTATTATTATATAGGCTACAGTTAATGGTTTGAATTTCATTAGTTCCATCATTTTAAAAAAACTTGTCACTTACAGAACACATCTTACCATGTTTCTAAGACTCTACCATTCACTAGAGATTCCAATAAAATAACTTTTACACGAAATTATGTTTGAAACAAGAGAATGGCAGTATAAAACATTTAAGGGATGCTTATGAAATCGGTTGTTTTTAACCTATTAAAGTTGCATTCTGTACCAGAAACTTTTTACATATAATTTGTTACCATAAATATAAACCTACAGATATTTATTTTTAATCCAATGGTTACTAATGCACTTGTGACAGATTATTACTTTAAAAATAAAGCCTAAGCTAGCAGTACTCCTTTAGAAATGGTAGGCCTACACTACACAAAAACTACTTCAAAGTATTGATAAATTGCACATACCAGATTGTGTTAGGAAGTAGTGTTTTACTAAAGTTTTACCTTCCCCTGTTTCTCGACTGAAATTTTATTGCTTTTGTAAAGGATTCTAAGTTTCGAATTAATAAAACATCGTTGAATTTATGGGTGCAGAAACATTGTCATTTTCAAAATGAAGTTTATTGTTACTATGGTAGTTTGATTTCACAAATGTCCATCGAATTTCGATACCCAATCTCGATTTATGGGTACCCAACAAATACAAAAACACATTTATGGTCTCGGTGCTGTAGTCAGTACGTTATTTCTTTTTCCGATATGTTTGTCGTTTATTTTTTATTAAAAATATGAACATTTTTAAGTCGTAACAACTATATAGAATATATATTTGTATTATTAAATTTTAATATGCAAATTACACATGCAAGTAAACATCTAGTTTCCAGGTCGCAAAATAACAATCAATAGTTCATTTGTTAAAGCACTGTTCGTCTACCTATTAGAAAATTTGTTAGATCTTTAAAATAATGTTACTCTTTAGCGGAAAGTAAATTGTATAGAATTAAAATGAATTTTTATCGAACTATACATAACCTAACATTTCTTCGAAATTCAATGCAAACAATTTGAAAATAACGTTTTCGTTTTTACGGCTCAACGATATAACACAAATTAGAAAAACTCTATTGCTAAGTGATCAACTACTGTGAATAATAGGGGCAGAAAGTGAAGATATGGCAGATAAAATTATCAATAGAGATAAATTATTACCATCGAAATATTCTTGAAAAAATACGCATGCTCTAAAGTTAGTACAATTACATTTTTGAATTGACAGGTAATTTATAGAAATTATATATAATTATTTCACTACGACTCGGAACACAAAACTTTTTACGGGTAAAAACTAACAAAGTTTTGTGTTCCGAGTCGCAGTGAAATAATTATATTCAGTTAAGTAACGGACAACGGAATCCAATAATAGAAATTATGTAAGGGTAATACGGTAACTGTTCGATCTCAACAAACACCTTTTGCAAAAATGTTTGTAAAAAACAACCTAAATACACGTAGCATTGTTTCTGTCACGTACGGTACGGTTTCTGTAGGTAGACTGTAAAAACAATGTGTTTTTGAAAACGAAAAAATATCGGTTTTACTCAGCTCTACTATAAGGTTGGGCCCGAACCGAAATGAATTGCTATTGTGGAAAACCGCCAATGTCATCATGATCCAGAAAGAAACCCAAAAAGCCGCCCACGCTACCTGGAAGCTACCGCCCGATATCACTATTGCCAGTAATCTCGAAGGTATTCGAGCGCCTCCTCCTGGCCCGTATTCGGCCCCTGGTGGATTATACTGAGAGCTGACGGTAAAAATTCCAGCCAATAAGTAAACAGAAGAAAATGTTTTGAAAATGGTAGTTCACACAGCGAGAATGGAAAAAATCATTTTGTGCCTGGGCGGAAGTTGTTCAATAATTTTTTCTACCCCACCCCCGCAAAATTGTTTGCACAGCAATTCAGCCAATAAAGTAACAACTTAAAATTACTGCGAAAACTTAGTGTTTATATAGTTGAGTAAAAAAATATTTTTGTGCCTCATTAAATCTTGTTGGAATGTTTTGGCACAATTGTTTTTTTTATTTGTTTTTTTGAGCTGTTACTATACCCATCGAGTAACAGCTTCAAATCATGATTAAATTCAAGTTTATACTTTCTTTTAATGAAATATGCATTTGTGCCACGTCTAAGCCTGTCAGAAGTACCTGGCACAAAGCTTTGTATTCCTAAAAATAACATGGAATTCCCATCCGCATAGGTTCTCCTCGCAGGTATATTTCCAGCTGGTAATTTTAGAAAACTATTGTTGTTCGTCCAGTTAGTGATTACGAATGCTATGCTATGCCATTGTATGCCATTTCTGAATACTCTATTTTTCAATATACCACTAAAATAAGATAGAGAGTGACGCAATAACATGCAATTTCTAGTACCTATCATATATTACATGAGTATTTGGGAATAAAATGGTAAACACTATGGGAATGGGAATATTTATCACTATTTACAAAAAGTAATAATGATTTATTACAGCATTTTACAAAACATACATATATAATACAATTAAATTGGTCTTTAACGCACTTATAATTAAATGAATTGAACTATACAGAAAATTGTAATATTATTAATTTAGTTCATTTTTTTCATGCGTTAATTACTACTTTTTTAATTTTTACCCAACATCATTACAATCATCACTATCATTATCAACTTCATTAAATTCTATATCTTCGTCTGTCTCTACCAGGACAATGTCTTCAACTAAAAGAGGTGTGGGCTCACCTTCGAACCAAAGTGGTTCGATTTTGTCGTCATCGACAATCCAACCGCATTGTTCTGGTAACAGTTTGACGCAATTTACTTCTGTAGCATTTTGCCACATTGATGTTACATAAATTGTACACAAGATCTTTTGTTTCAGTGATCTCCAGCATGGAGGAATTAGGGTTGAATCAAAGCTTTTCACTTTTTTTACAAAATATTCCGCGACCGACATTGATGAAAATCGACTTTGAAAAATTAACAATCTGGCATCGTTTACGCTCTTACAATTTATGCCGTAAAATTTGGATGTAAATTCTTGTAATATTTCCATGTTCTTCATATTATCAATTTGTTCAATTTTGTTTAAACAAGCAAATACATGTTGAACTTGCAGATTTTTTTCTAATTCTTTAAATGGCTTTACCTTTCCTTTCCTATAAAAACTAGCGGTGTAATCACACCCTGTGTATGCGTGAAAACCGGGCAAAGCACGACACAAAAGATCACCAAGTGTTTCAGCTAATTTTGTACAATTTATAAAATTTATTACGTTAGCCTTTGATCCTATCGTGCTTAAATATATTTCTAATGTCGGTAATGTTGTATATTTCCAAGTACAATAACAAGGATGTCGGTGTCAGACGCTTTAATCATGACCTTTTTATTATTTTCCAGTTTAAAATGATAAATGATTCGGGTATCAGCTTCTTCATGGTGACAATCGTAATTTTGTTCAACTGTTTTTAAAACAGTATTATCCATAATTCGATATAAGAAACATTGATCTCTATTTGTAATATAAACTTTTTTATTGCGCAAAAATGGTACCACATTATTATAACACCAATATTCTGTTAAAAAAGAAATTAATGCTTCTTTGAATTTAATATTTTTTAGAGCCTTATAAAAATCATTGGGCCTCTTTTGTGATGGTCCAAGTATTGTATAAGGAGTACTAATTTCATTACGATTGAGCCTTTCTATTTCCTTAATCGAGGGGATGAAATATTGATAAAAAATGATGTGAATTTCGGATGCGGTTGTATTACAAATTTTTGACAATATTACTTCTGCTATTTTATCAAACGTTTGAGGAACTGATGGACCTAAATGGTATAAAAAGTAAAACCCATCAATTATATCAACATCTATTCGAGTTGGTGGTAAATTCTCGTTTAGAAGAGTGTAATATTTTTGTAAGTGCTGATTTATCTGTTTTGTGCATTTCCCCAGTACATTGGCATACAGCAGGTGGTGCTGGTGATAATGGATATGATAAACATTGCGCCATATCAATTTTTTCTTCTAAGGCAATTGCCAGCAACCGGCCAAAAATATCACACTCCATTTTAATTAAGACGTCTTTACTACCATCAGTAATTTTTTGCATTTTTCTCAGACATTCCGACGCAAAATTCTTAATGATATTCTTTTTTATTGATGCTTCAAATCTATCGCGATCATTATTGCAAGCTATTATAAAATTTTCTTTCTGTTCTTCGCCTAATTTATATACATTCAGTAGAAAACAAGCAGTCTCCTTAGACGCAGCCCGACCGGTGACAATATTAAATAAACTATTATTATCTATTCTCTCATCAAATGGATTTATATTTTTATTTATCTTATTGATTATGTTTTCTAAGCATTTTTGGTCTTTATTTATTCTATGCGGGTCTAATTCTTTGACAGTATCATTTTGCTTCGGTTATTTTCAAGTTTTGTAAGACTGTGGATATAATTTTTGTTCGTATGCTATGACTCAACGCCCAACATTGCCTGGCGGTAATGGAATTGGTGAAGTGGCTTATACCTGTTAGAGAATTAGCTGCATCGGCACTGATTGTTTGTTCTAGAGTTAAATCAACTGGTCGCTCATACTCTTTCGAGGCATGCGACTAAAAATAAATAAAAATAATAATAATAATAACAATAGTTTTTTAAAATTAGCAGCTGGAAATATACCTGTGAGGAGAACCTATGCGGATGGGAATTCCATGTTATTTTTAGGAATACAAAGCTTTGTGCCAGGTACTTCTGACAGGCTTAGACGTGGCACAAATGCATATTTCATTAAAAGAAAGTATAAACTTGAATTTAATCATGATTTGAAACTGTTACTCGATGGGTATAGTAACAGCTCAAAAAAACAAATAAAAAAAACAATTGTGCCAAAACATTCCAACAAGATTTAATGAGGCACAAAAATATTTTTTTACTCAACTATATAAACACTAAGTTTTCGCAGTAATTTTAAGTTGTTACTTTATTGGCTGAATTGCTGTGCAAACAATTTTGCGGGGGTGGGGTAGAAAAAATTATTGAACAACTTCCGCCCAGGCACAAAATGATTTTTTCCATTCTCGCTATGTGAACTACCATTTTCAAAACATTTTCTTCTGTTTACTTATTGGCTGGACTTTTTACGGTCAGCTCTTGGACTATAGCAGACGTCACCAACAATCATCAGGCAACAGGCGCCGTCCTGTTGGATGTGAGCAAAGCCTTCGATAAAGTCTGGCACGAAGGCCTGCTCTACAAACTGGCGCATTCGCCACTCCCGGCATCTATCGTCCACTTGCTCCGATCCTATCTGACGGATCGCACCTTCAGGATCAGCGTAGATGGGGCGTTCTCTCGGGTTCGCCCTGTCGCCACCGGCGTCCCACAAGGATCAGTCCTCGGCCCCGTTCTGTATGTACTGTACACGAACGATCTGCCTGTATATCCCGGTGTCACGTTATCTCTGTTTGCCGACGACGCGTTGTTTCATTTTAGCTCACTTTCGCCTTGGCGGACGAGCGTAATGTTACAACGCCAGTTAGCTATGCTTTCGGACTGGCTAAGGAAGTGGCGGGTAGCGATCAATACGGAGAAATCCGAGGCGATCTGCTTTACTCATAAGTCCATTTCCCGATGCCAATCCCTCTCCTTAGAGGGGAGACCCATCAACTGGACTGAGACGGTGAAGTACCTAGGTGTTCGGCTTGATCGGCACCTAAACTTCAACGCCCACGTGACCGCAACCCTCAACAAGGCTCGAAGCGTCAGAGCCAAAATATCACCTATGCTTTCGCGGAACAGCTGCCTGGCTGTCCGTACCAAACTTACATTGTATCTACTGTTCCTCCGAACAGTACTCACTTATGCAGCGCCTGCTTGGTGGCCTCTCCTGTCGGCCACCAACAGGCATAGGCTGACTACATTTCAGAACTGGACCCTACGCTCCCTCACGGGGTCCCCATGGTATGTGCGAAATTCCGCCATTCACCGGGGCCTCCGTGTTCCCACCTTAGAGGTCTTCGTCTGGTCCTTGGCAATGAATTTGTTCGCCAAGGCAGGCGAGTCCCCTTATCCCCACCTCCAAAGGCTGAATAGCGTGGAGAATGCACCGCCCCCTCGCCGCGTCAGGCGCCCTAGGGCGCTGTTAGACGACCCCCCCCCTAAGTTCATCACATGAACCCCCCAACCTGCTGGAGACTGAATTGATCACCATCATTCACTACCTGCGCCTGCCGAAATGTAGTCAATCATGCTGCGGCAGATTGGAATGGATTGATTTATTGCCAGCATTGGTTTTGTCGAATCGGCAGGGCTTTGATCCGGGACACGGGCTCCCACGAGGTTGTGCAAATGCCTTCCTTGCGAAAGCCGACTGCCCCGGTGATGAGTCCCTTCGACCTGACCGACCTCTTGTCCTCGCCAGCGTGCCTCTAAGTTTCCGTGGGCTATGTCCTCGGAGACCAAGAAGCCGCCACCAGGCGTTGCAATTGGCTGAAGCCATGACCACTAAGATCCCCGTCAGCACCTGCTTTGCTGATTCGGCAGGGTAATGGCCTGAGACATGGGCTCTCACGAGGTTGTGCAAGTGCCTTCCTTGCGGAAGCTGGCTGTCTCGGAGTCATTCCTTACCGTTTCGGCCGACGCCCTAGGGTGCTCGAGCTTCTTGTCCTCGCGTTGTGCGTCACTACATTCCCAAAGGCTAGCCTGAGGGGGCCATGGTGTCGCGCCTCGGCAGGACAGTTGGCTGAAGCAAAAGCTTAAGCTTGCCTCCGTGGTGGCCATGTAATTTATCATGGACCCACGGACTGCACCATAACTCCCTTGTGCAGAGCAAACGACCGCACTGACCTGTTGGCACCTGGCGTTCATCAGGCCTAGGCCTGGACAACACACACAAATTAGGGCGCAAGACGCCCGCGCATCATCCATCCATCCATCGAATTGCTATTGGCTGTTGAAATGATGTCACCATCGAGTAACGAGCTGCGCGGTAAATACCTCTCAATACAAATATGTAGTTATTTTTTTATTAACTACAGTTTGTTTGTTATTTATATTTTTATTTACGGAACTTATTTTATTGAATGAAGTATGTAATAATGTTATATGAAGCGAATGTTTGCGTAATTTAAATGTGTATGCTTTTAATGTTAATCGTATAGCAACTGAAGAAGCAGTCGGATTTCCTACACATAATTTTTAATAAACCGATTGATAATCAAAAAAATAATACCGAAACACCTTGCTAAAAATTAAATTTAGTAATTAGATCAGTCTAGATCGATATAAACAAAGCCTGAATACTAATGAAGCAAATTTTAGTGGACTAATTACAGAAGTGACTCGTTTCATCAAACTATACACTTGTTAGAAAAGAAAATGGTTTCGTAAAAGCTTGTAAAGGTGGGGAACATCTGCGAATACCCATATGACTTTTTCTACGTCGTGTGGGTTTGGGAACCACGAATTTGTATACGTTACATTTAGTTCATTCCACACTCGTCGATAGCAGATGTCCCTAGATCTGCTACAGTGGCAACAACATTGTACCCTACGTCTTCCACGCAACAAGTAATGTTTTTTAACAATTCAGCCGACATTTGGACACTGAAATCATAATATATTGGCTGCTTCCAACCAGCTACGAGGCCACGAAGCATGGCAATCTGACAATTGCTGTGAGGCCCTACAACACGATCTTCCTTCTGATTGTAACTGACGCTACTATCTACATTCATTTTGTCACAAGAAATAACACACATTCTTTCACCAGTGGTCAGTGTGTTCACCTGGGCCTTCATGAAACACAGAACATCATGGAGTATGCCCGGCTGACAGCAAAATGAAATAGATGCCCATCTCTTCAAAATCGATAGTCCTGGCAAGAGAAAACCACATTTATTTCTCAAGAATAAGTAACATTTTCTTGATACAGTGCATAGTGTAACTGCCTTTGCGATGTCTTCAGAGTTCCATTTTGCACGGTTTTTATTTGACAGTAAGCAGTTAATTTGTGTTTCAGTAAAAATTTGTACAACTTTTTTTATCTTATCTTCAACAAGTTTTTTCAGATTCTCATCTTGACGTTTTAAATTTTCAAGAGCAACCTTTCTCTGTTCCTTCAGAAGTGTATTTCTCAGCTTCAAAGTCCCGCACATAGATTTCAAAATATGGTTTTCACTTTCCAACTTTTTTACATGCTTCTTAAGTGATTGTACATCCTCAAGCTCAATCTCGCAGTTTGTAATAGTGCTTTGGTCCATTTTAAATTTGTTGGGTGATAAAGACGATAGGGTTTTTAAGGCTCTTTTCCTGGCCTCTCTCGCATGACATCTCTCTCTTCTGCCACCGACTTTATTACTTTCAAGAATGCCTGATACCCCTGTATTATCATCACTGTGGCAAGGCATACCATCATTATAAGCAGTGATGACGACGGGAAGATTCATATGGGGGACAGCATCTTCTCTGAGAACTCTTCTTGATGGTATATTCATTAACTCAGCACGTAAGTCACGAACATAATCTGTTGTAGAAAAGTGTTTTGAGCAAACCGTAGCATTTGAAATATTAATATTATCTTTTCTGTAGCACTTCGAAATCCATATTTTTTGTACTTTGGGGTCTTTTGGAAATGAATGATATTTAATATCTGTCCCCTTAGTTCTTTTGTTGTGTGAATTACAACCGGCTACAGCACACGAAGGAATATTGGCAGTAAAATAAGGACAAGAGTAAGATCAAACAACGGAAATAATAGCTATGTTCAGTAACGAAAAATCAAAATGAGACGAAACAACAAAGCTTACCTTGGTGTCACAACAAAAAACGAATACGCCTTGAAAACTAAAAACTATCGCAACAACAAGCAACAAGAAATCTAATAATAAATAGAAAATTAAGAGAAAGTAACTGTACAAGAATAAAAGTAAAGTAATAGCTATGTTCAACAAACAACAAAACAACGGCAAAAAAAAACAAATGATAAAACAACGTTACCTCGATGTCACAACAAAAAACATACACATATTAAAAACCCAAAACTATGTCAACAAACAAAAGAATAAATAGAAAATTAAGAAAGGTAATTGAAAATAATTAAATTTTCGTAAACACCCTACAAACGTATTGGTAACCTAACACTGTTACTGTCGAAAAGTTCTTGTGAAATGTCACGCCAACAATATTTAAATTTAAACAGTTCTGTACCACTTTTTTTATTTGCAAAACACTACACGTATTTGTTCTAAATCTGTATTGCTATACCTACGAACAAACGCATAAATTAACAGTGATTAAACTCACAATTTATAACACCTATATAACAACAATGTAACAATACTAAGCAAAAAGTAATTCCGCCTTCAAGGTGACGTCTTGCGCAGTAGCGCGGATTCAGAACGCGTACTGCGCAACCCATCGGGCCCCCCCCTGGTTTTACTGTATAGCAGCTAATTCAATAGTACCGAGAAAACTTTGCGCATAACATGCGATTTCTTATAGGCCCCTCCCTACAATGCCTTGTACTAAGGGTCATTTTAAGAAAATTTTGGTAAAAGCTGTGGTTTGTTGAATCGGTACATTTAATATGAAGTGTACTAAACTAAAAGTCAACAAAATAAGTAGCTAAAGCTTAGACATACAAATACGTTTGTTTAAACTTTAATGTTTAGTCCTTAAAGTACTGTTATTAGCTAAATAAATGGAAGCTGCTACTTAAACTTGTATGTCTGTAGCATTTTGTGAAACTCTTAGAATTGGGAAAAACATACATAGTTTCATCTATCAAAAGATTAGAATAAAATGAAATGAAAAAGTGAGAAAGTGATATGCTACTTTACCTAAGAATCTATAAATGCTTCTGTATGGATATAAAGAAGCACGAAGGCCAAGACCAAGCGTAAGCTGCTATTGCATGCGGCATGGCTATCTGTAAGTCCAGTCTTTCCACTTTAGTGGCCATTAATATGCAATAGAATGGGATGTTTAGTTTTTTGTCATTTGAGAGGGAACTAATCTGCAAGTAAGTGTTTGAGACATACTTTTATCCTACAAGTAATGTTCTGCACATTAATCTGATATTAATATAATCTTGTTTATGTTAATTAGTGTTAAATTACCCATTATTTTAAAGAACACAAACTATATAGATGTATTAGAAGGGTAAAATACAGTAAAAGTTAAATTCTTTGATTTTGTTGTCCACGGCGTGTCCAATTTTATCATTAACTATATAAAATAATTCTGTTGTGCAACACAATTATTTTTGATAAAAATTATTACATTTTTTCACCTAACTCCCTGAACTAAGTTTCGCTCATGCCGAGCTTCGTCAGAGGATGCCGCTAGGAGTGCTGTCCATCCTGGTTTTGGTGATGGTACTGTCATTTGATAATATAGTAAAAAAATATTGGTAACAAATAACACAATTTTTTTTAATTTTTTTTTTTTAAAGAAGTTTACTATGGGGGGTGGGGTGGAAACTGAGACCAGACAAATGGCCTAGGGTGCACAAATCTGTACTATAATTCTACTTTTTCTTAAAAACGAAGATCATGAATCAAAACTTTGTGATGAAAATTTAATATGTCAGTCTTAAATGGAAACAATACTATTTTTAAAAACGTGTTAGAATGGAGGCAAAATTTGTTCCAGGGAGAGTGATGCACAGATAATGCATCCCTGGCTGTTATGGATAAAGATAATTTTTTAAACTAAAGCTGTTTTCATTGTAGAGTTAAACAAAATTTATATAAGAATAATATTTTTGCTTAGTATAAGATTTTATTTTCCTCCTCTTATAGCTCATTTTAGGTGAACCAATTAAAAAACAAGGGCCCTAATTTTGTAATTTGATTTTATTAATTCAGCGATATTCAACATATTGACAGTTGATAAAAGAAGTGCAGACCAAATAATTTAATCACTTCTCCTGTGCTGCTGGCATGTGTTTCAGCTACTCAGTAATTAACGTCAAGAGATTGATCTAAGTGAGATTATTTATTTATATTTTTATGAATTTACTCTTTACTTAATGGAATTTACAGTTTACTTGACGATCTGTTCACCCACCAATTAAGTTTTTTTTCCAGAAGTTATTGGCACTTTTTTGAAGAACTGGGTTTATATTATACCAATGCATTTAGATCATACCTGAAAGGAGCTGTCAGAGTCTAATTTGTTATCTTGTAGATAGAAAACAGGATAGCAGTAAGAGTTTAGATTAAAAGCATGAGTCATACATATGGGCTAAAATTTAAAAGTTGTACAGTATTTAATTCTGTAATAATAACCTCACTGAGGTTTGTGTGACATCACAAATCCATATTTTAGGTAACTTTATTATAATAGGGGACAAACATACAAAAGACATTTTATTTGTGATTTATGATGTATTCAATACACATCATTACAAAACAGTAAACAAACAAATCACAGTTGTACTTTCCTTGCTTTCTTGGTTGAACATTTTCCAATTTTTCAGTTCATTCCTACTCCACTCTCAACAAACAAGACAAGACAGCCCGTCTTAATCCATGGAAATTCTTGAACACACTTCAGCTCAATAAATAATATTTCACAGCCTGAGTTAACAGTATGCTCTCATCTCCATTCTCAGCAAACAGAAAATTAAGAAGCTTTCCAGGTTTTGATATTTTATTATGACCCAACTTGATAGCAACTTCCTTAAATTAAAAACTTTTTTACATATTCCCATCAATATCATGGCTGAAGAATTTTCCATTTGTGCACTTCTTTAGAGTGTTACTTTTGGTACCATAATGTTAGCACAGTTTTTTTTGACATTGAGAAGGATGCTAAACCTGTCATCAGTATCATGGGTAAGTAAGAACTGAACAGCGCGCTCCTTTCAATTGCCATGCAATGGTTGCCACACCTAGGTACACTAGTTTAATTTTTGTAAATACACAAAAATGTCCTTACACCAGTGAGACAGACAAATTGTGTAGCAGTCATGTAAATCATAGTTATGAATGACAATAATGTTTGCAAAGTAGACAAAATGTTCCAGTTTTGAATGTTCTACTGGTTTCTCAGCATCTTCAGCTTGCTTATTATTCTCCACACATCATCCCGATCACTGTAGGCGCCATCTTGTAATATTATTATGCCACAAATAGCATCTTGGCTAAGTACAAATAGCAGCATTTTAATAGTGTAGCAGCAGTTTGAGTTTTGAGATTCAGTGTACTTTTACGACGGTCTCACAGATTGTCGCATTGTACAGTGAAAACAGAATAACAGACATTAATGAAGTAACTAAATACAAATTTCAATTAGACACAAATAAGTTAGAAAAAACCAGGGCACTCTTATACAATAATTCAAGTTAAAGCTGGCAACAGACAACAGTAAATATCACATCACTATATGTTATAGTTTTGCTCTAATTAACACAATATCCTCTTTCCACTAAAACACAAAAATAATCCTGATCTGCACTTGTAAAATCTCCAGGTATAGCTGAAACCCAGCCACTTCCAAATTTAGTAGGCCTATTTATACCTTGCCACCTTGCATTGTAGTGACATAGCAGGCCTGGATGCTAGTGGAGTAGTCGAGTAATGTCTGGAAGGGGCATTACATAATTCTGTATGCAATGATCTCTAAATGTCTGTAACTCACAAGAGTCACATAGGCACTCAGTGATGTGGTACTATTTAGTTCCTCAGCATAGCAGTATATTATTTGACCATGCTATTTAGTGTATTGTAGCCAATATGGTGCCAATGCATTGTAAGTTTAATAGGTGTGAAATAATTTAGTTTTTTAAACTCACTTTAATTACATTTATTTACTGAATACAAGATATGAACACAAAAAAAAACACTTCAATTTTCATTCTTCGCACTGATTGTATTGTTGGTAGGTTACTTCCAGTGCACAGAAGACACAGTAGCCTTAGCAATCAGTGAAGTGTTATAACTATAATTGTTTTGCCCAGTGTTGTTACGTCAAATGTAACAATAATTAATTTCTTTATTTTGTTGGTGTTAAAGAAAACTATCTCAAGTAATAGAGTTGTATAATCCATAAGGTTAATATTTAAATAATAAAACAATGACACATTTATCAGTCTAACCAACACATTTATTACATTTAAATTAGCTGTCCTTAATATCAATTCTCAATGGCTTTTAACATATTATTATCAATAATTATTTTAAACATGATTTTACTGATAAACAATTTATATGTTAGAGTCTCTATATCTCAGGGTTCCTTAGATTTTGTAAATAAGCATGAATAACATTTACATCTAATTACTTATCATATTACAAAATACATTTATTCCAAATGGATTCATTTTAATATATGAATAAATATTCTTAATTGAAAGTGCTTAGTTCGCTTTTATATTCGTATCAGATTACTTCAAGTTTCAATATGTAATTCATACATAAGTTTTTTTAGAAGGACAGACAGGTGTATTGTAAATTGGTAATTAGTACATAAAAGTTTACTGTTGGTACGAGTATTCCTGTCTACAGTGGCTGATGTACTGTGATCCCATCTCCATCTCATTAGGTCTGCTGATTAGCTGTAGATCCTCTCCTGACTAACTTGCATATAGGATCATTTCGATGACTCATAGTGTGGTTCACTCTCGTAGTGGATGACTGATGAACACTTTTAATCACTTCACTCTCACTAAGTATATCTGGCTTCTTCCGATATTTACATTAGTGTAAGTACTGTTCACTAGTTCACAACGGTTACTCTCGTTATAACTTTCAGTTCGCAAACGACTTATTCTGTTTCAATAGCTTATATCATTAGTAACACATGATACAATTCGATTGTTTGTTTTTTATGAGTTACAAACTAATAAAACTCTAGTTCTCAGTTTCTCGATATTTAACTCCGTTACACAAACTGTTCGTTTATTTTGACTCTACGAAAATTTAGAATAGATTTCTAAATTTTCACAAACTGTTTACTCATGTTGACTCTACGGAAATGTTAAGTAAACTATCTGAACTTTCATCGTAGACTCCAAAATTTACAGTAGACTTCCCGAAACTTGACTACCGACTCTTTCCGATTTTAAACCAAGACTTCCAAAAGTTTAACGTAGACTCCCTGATCGCCCCTCAGTTCTTTGTATATATTCAATACACATATTTCCCCACTAGTTTTCCTACATTTCACTTTGCTCCGTTTTAATTGGTCCTTCTTGCTTTCTTCTAGGAAAATTCACTCCTGGAACCCGCCTACCTTTAAAGCTGTTTTCTAATAGGACACGTTTGTTCCCTCCTTATTTCTGGCTCTGGTTCAACCACCTCTGCCGCGGTCTGTCCGATTATCAGACTCGTAAATCTTTCTGGCGTTTTTCTATGCCATTCAGACAGAACAACCCTTGTGTTCTCTAATGTCCAGCTCCCCTGTTAATTAGTTCACACACCTCTGCTGTAGCTTTCTTGGTAAATCTCTCTCGGGTGTTTTTCTATGCCCTTTAACCAGAACAACCCTTATTTTCTTTAAGCGTTCAGCTGCCCTGTTAAATTAGTTCAATTACCTCTGCTGTAGTTTTCTTAGTATTTCACAGTTGTACTTCTCTCTGGCGTTTTTCTATGCCTTTCAGCCAGAACAATCCCTTAAATTTCTCCAAGCATCCAGCTGCACTGTTAATTAGTTCATTCGCCTCTGTTGTCTCCTTCTTGGTAACCCTAATCGTACTACGACTCTCTGGCGTTCAAGCACGGACAGATGGTTCCTTTTTTTTGCGTTATAGCATACACCTAATGCACTTTATAGTTAGAGAAACTTCAAAATGATAAATGACAGTAATAAGGCAAATGAGAGCGGTACTCACGTGTCTCTTAATTTAGTAGGACTTTGTTACTATGGGGCAATGCCTAGGATACAAGGTTCAGATTGGTTCTTTCATAACACTGAGGGCCAATGAACATAGAGATCATCACTCAAAAGGATTTTGGAGGGTTTTTCTTGCCATGCAGACTAAGGAAGCTATACTGCAACACAGGAAGCGATGGTTTTTGTGGTTTTGAAAAACGATTAAAACAACAGCCACAGACACTCTCTCTCTTACAACGACCCTCCAGTTTTGTACTCTCATTCTTCTTAAGTCTTCCTCCACCTCATGGGTCTTCCGCTTCTTGTTCCTTCCATGTTTCCATTTACCACTTGCTTGGGCAGTCTCTGCTGTGGCATTCTCTCCACATCTCCCAGCCAGCTTATCCTCCTTGCCTTTGTGAAGCGCACCATATCTTCCCACTGCAATATTTCAGCATTTCGAAGGCATCTCTACTCTCCTGGCCTGCTACATAATAGTTTTAGTAATGTTAATTTCGCCCGTGATAGCCTTCATAATCTGTGTCCATTCTTAATCAAAAACATTTTAAAATAACTGTGTTATCACTGTAAGCAAGTTGTCCACAGTTTTTGAGGTGTGTGTATGTGTGTATTTGGCACACAGCACTCTATACACAAGAGAACATAGAACTTTACTTTGAAGTTCATAAATGGTACACTGCAGTAAGCAAACTCTGTTGGCTTCCAGAAAACACGTATTAATTACTCGCATCTCTTCTTACGTATCCATAAGAAGTGATAAACAGATATCACTTAAAGGCAGTCACTTCAATTAAAGACTATCAATCCTATATAGTTAACATGCCAGATGGTTTGTCAACACATTGCCCGGGAAGTGATAAAGCTGGCAACTGACACATGTTTTGGGATCATAAAACAATTGGGTGAATAATAAAACGATCGTCGATATACATAAATTAACTTATATCTTTATTAAATGCCACCTACATGTTATAACAAACAAGAATACCTGTCTTTGTTTTTTATTTATATATATACTCATTTAATATCTGACTAAAAGAAATAAAAAGCAACAGAACATACAAAAATAAAATATTTTGACTTTTAATATGTAATAATTATTATCCTTACTCTACACATATGTATTATATATAAATACAAAATTACACAACCATTTACACTGTATTTTTAATAATAGTAAATACATATGTTTGTGTTTTATACATCTCATCACTTGACACTGCATTTACTTACATACTAAAATTAATAAATAAAAAAAAAGTATTTAGAGTATTGGTATACACATTAAGTTGTCACGTAACCATAATTTTATGTCTGAAAGCGCAGGTGTAAAATCAATGTATTGCAATGGTAACTTTTATTGTTCAAAGTTTTGGCATTTCATAGTTATTTTATTAGAAAAAGAGAAAAAGAGCAGTGCAGAAGCTCGGGTGACCGACACTTCAGGAGCTCTTGGGAGGACAGTTGGAAATCAGCAACCACAGGTCGCAGCTTATACCAAATACAACCTGTGCCGGCCAAGGAAGACATCTACAAGGGAGTAGCGCGTCCGATAGCTGCTTTTGCTGCGAGGGCACGTACCGGCCATATCGTTACCCAAGAATATCTCTTTAGGTTCAATCTCACGGATACGCCACAATGCTTATTGTGTGAAGACGGAGAGGAGAACCTTGAACATATACTCATAAAATGTCATTACCCGATTGCCGCAAGGGATATCTTAAGGATGCAAGTGTCGGGATGGCAAGAAATCATGAACAATAAGAAGTACTGGGCTATCGCTTCTATGATCTACCATGGACATCGGGCTATCGGCTACAGTTGAAGCTGGACGCCTGCAGGAAGAAGTAAGAAGAAGTAAGTAAGTAAGAAAAAGAGAAAAAAAAGTCGCTTATACATGTTCCCGAAAGATGGTGCCAAATTCTGGGAAATGATTATACTCATTAAACTGAAGGGAAAATGCCTACTAAGCATGTATAAAACAAGCTTCATTTTCCGTCTGTACATTTGTATGTGTTTATAAAAAACAAAATTACTGCTGACCGGAATGAGATGTGGAATTGGAATTTAGTCCACCCAGTAAGTGCACTATTTCTTATAAGCATAAAACAAACCAAAATGTTATATTCAAAAGTTCCAAAATGGTCGTTGATTGAAATCGTTAATTCTAAATTTCAAAAGAAATCAGCACTTATAACAAAATATGTCTTACCACATACCAATTTAGCCCTTTCATATATAACTTAATGGTACCTCGTGGTTATGGAATTTGGATAAAAAATAAGGGAAATATATTTATTTTATAACAAAACATTTTGACTGTCTGGTTATAAACAAACAAACAAACAAAGTGCTGCCATAACAGGAGTAATTTTTGTTAAAAAGATTGAATATTTACTACAAGAAAATAAAACTATTGCGGGTTGTATCAAGCATAGTCATGCATACATCATACCAAAAAACAAGAAATCATAAATGACTCGTGTATTAGATGTCATCTGTGGCTGACACGTTTGTTTTTTTCTTAGTTGGCTTAAAAAAAGGAATCACACGCACGTGATAACCTTAAAATAATGTTTTTTACTAAATTGAGGAACTACAGAAAGTAAATTTGGATACTACAGTGCTACCGTTCAATAATAAATCCTTAAATTACAGTAGCGTCATCAAACAAATTGTTTATAGATTTGTAAGTTATTTTTATTTAGAATTTTAATGTTTTATCCAATTCTTTATAAAACCATGATAGTGTGTGTGTGTGTGTGTGTGTGTGTGATACATGTCCTAAATTGTTGTTAAATATGAAGATGTGCACTATGAAAACTGATGATGGACTGAATGAATGTGTGGATAAGAATATTCTCATGACTGATGCTATACTACAATTTGTCAAAATTGAAAAACAAATGATCTTGAAATTATCATTGTAACAGAATACAAAATGAGCTTTACTTTAAGAAACATGTACCCACAGGAACATAAAATTGCTATGTGAAGTTACGTACACTTGCAATTCAAAGGGGCTCTAGGTAAAATGGGCAAAAGTATGCTTATAATGTGACTGATTGGGTTACTATAAAATATTTTGAACAAAAATAGAATGGATTTATGTTTTAGTGTTCAAATATTGCAAAATATTATCACATATGTGATAAATAACATTTTTTAAACATCACATTGCCTTTTACAAATTAATGTTTTATTTACTTAATAATATACCGGGTGGCCCATAAGTCAGTTGGCACTAGCAGTATGTAGATGCTCGATTGACTAGCATAGTAGTTACTTGACTTGACTAGAGCAGTAGTTCCCATAATTCAGTTGAGATTTGAGGTTATGAGGTTAGGTTGATGTTGATGTATATGCTGTTTTTAGCGCTTGTTTGTTGTTCGTGTTGTTTGTGAGACAATGAATAGAAAACTACCTACAGAGCAGCATGTTTTTGTATGCAGATGTGGTGGAAACAGGACCATAATTACAGTGATGTTGTTGAGTTATTTGCGGAACGTTTTCCAAACATCGCACCTCTTTCTAGAGAAGGTATTCGTAAACTGGATAAGAGATTTGAACAGACTTGAATGGTAGCGGAACTTCCTCGATCAGGTAGGCCAAAAACAGTTACAACAGAAGAGAATTTAAATGTCGTTGCACAATGTTTTGTGCAGTCACCAAAGAAATCAACACGAAAAGCGTCCAATGAGTATGGAATACCTCGAACAAGCCTGTAAAGGATGCAGAAAATGTTGAAGTTGAGACCATATAAGCCCACTTTACTCCAAGGCCTAAATGAAGATGATCCTGATAAGTGTACAGAATTCTGCGAATGGTACACAATACGACAAGAAGCGGATCCACAATTTTACAAAACCATTCTTTGGAGTGTCGAGGCTACTTTTAAGCTGATTGGTACAGTGAATAGGCACAACTGTATTTACTGGGATACTGCGAATCCACATGTGGTGATAGAGACAGAGTTAAACACTCCGGGGGTTACTGTTTGGGCAGGGATCTTTGCCGGTGGGATCATCGGACCCTACTTTTTTAATGGTACAGTTAATGCTGAAAGTTACCTACAAATGCTTCATGAAGTATTGATGGAACTAGAAAACAGTCCATGTTTTGAACATCTGCAGCCAATTCGAGAAAAGTTAATATGGCAACAAGATGGGGCACCCCCTCACTATGGACTGATTGTGAGAGACTTTTTGAATGCAACGTTCGATGAATGGATTGGCAGATGGGGTCATGTTGAATGGCCTCCACGTTCTCCTGATCTTACCCCGATGGACTTCTCGGTCTGGAGTATACTAAAAAATGCAGTGTACTCCATGAAGATTCGTGATGTGGAACAATTGAAGGAAGGCATTCAATCTGAATTTGAACACCTACAGTCCCTGAATATTTCGGACATAATTTGTGCTTCAGTCCTTTGAAGATGTCAAATTTGCATAGAAAAAGATGGAGGCCACTTTGAGCATTTCTTGTAGGTCATGAGAACTATGCTATTAACTATCTGTATGCATTATCTGTATCTGTATCCCTGCTGCACCTCTACAATAAAAGTGCTATTTGTATGCCAACTGACTTATGGGCCACTCTGTATAATAAAATCTTGTGTAAAATTCAAAATTATCAATGTATGGGTATATATGCATATGTGTATACTGTATACTGTTTGTTTTTCACAGGTGTTAATAAAGGTTGTTTTTGAAACCACTTTAAAGAAATTATTTTAAACATGTTTAACAGTAAACTAACTGTGTATAAGAACCAATGTAATTCCTGCAGCCTTTCACGTATTTTCAATTGCACTAAGCTTTTGTTGTAGACCATAATTTTGTAATAAATTATTCCTTTCACAAATTTTTATATAACCTTGAATCTCTGAAGTTTTCATAATATTAAATTTTATTTACTTAATAAAAGTGTGCAGTGAATACACAATTTTTCATACTCCAAGTTAAATGCCAGACACAAACCCTTTCAAATTCAGGTGACTTTTTTATTCATTATGAAATGTGTGATGGCAATACATTGTTTATTGTTAATACACAAAAATTAGTGCACACACTCACATACAACATAATATATAAAGCATTTTATATACAGTAACATGTAGATGTTAAATACAGTAATAGAAATAGATGCTTGAGCTTTTGCAGTAGTAATTGATGCTTCAGCAGTAGAACTGTTTATTAAATCAAACAAGCAAACAAATATTACCCTAACAACATCAATCATATGCAAGTAAAAAGTTAAAATCAATATTCAAGTTTATCATTTACATTAAAATATAATGATAAAAACTTAAGTATATGACATTCATATAACATTCATATTTTTTACTTAAAATGATGCGTTTCAGAACATATGTTCAATCTTCAGTTTAATTCACTCAGTTGAGGCTTCATACTTATAATTCAAACCTATATTATACTCATACAGACTATACATCAAATTTAAAAGCCTTACATATCTGCAATAAAGGCCAATACATGAACACTTTAGAGGAAATTCTTGGATTTTGTTGTCCATGACGTGTCCATTACTTAACTAAATATCACTATAGTATTGACGACTCGGAACACTAAGTTTTTTATAAGTAAAAACGTAAAGTTTTACCTTACAGCCTAAACCGGCTTTCACCTATAGAAGGCTTCATCAGAGGCTGTCGTGGGTAGCGCTGTTCGTCTTGTTGTTGGCGACGGGATAGTTTTTCGAAAGATCGAAGCTGTGTGTGTGTGTGTGTGTGGTGTTCACGAACACATCTCACCACACACACACAGCTTCACTCTTTCGAAAAACTATCCCGTCACCAACAACAAGATGAACAGCGCTACCTACGACAGACTCTGATGAAGCCTTCTATAGGTGAAAGCCGGTTTAGGCTGTAAGGTAAAACTTTACGTTTTTACTTATAAAAAACTTAGTGTTCCGAGTCGTCAATACTATAGTGATATTTACTTGAGAGGAGTTCGAGATTTACAAAGCTTACAATAACACACACAGTCGGGATTTAATATTGAATGATCATTTGAACTTTAAATCGAACCCACTGTACGATACAGCCCTGAACTTGCACAAACATTCATAGACAACTTCAGTATCCAGTAGGCCATCAAAGGCTGCTCACCCATACAAACATGTGTAAGTACAAAGTGATGTGATTTTAACATTTAACGTCCTCAACTGAGTGAATTAACCTGAAGATGGAACATATGTTCCGAAATGCGTTATTTTAAATAAAATACAAAGTCACACAACAGATCTAAGGTAATTTAACTTACATATATGTATAAAAATATGGTACTTGTCTGTTAATTCAAAGACTCTTAGTTTTTCTATGGTTTTTGGATAAGTAGTAAAAAGTTTAAAGCAAAGAGTGAGTAGTGTTAAACAACAGGATTCCACCGCAGTGATCTTGGGCCATCCTACATTACTTTAAGTTATATATTATTTATGGATTCTAAAGCAAAAGATTGTTGTAGATGGTACTGCTGTAGAGTAGGTCAGTAATTTTGAATATCCAGGCTATAATGTGTTTTACAATACAAACAATGAAGTGGTGAAGAATCTGCAGTTGCACAAGTTCAACCGTATATGTGGGACCATCAGGAGAACTCTAAATCAACAAGTATAGAAACACGTGTGACTTTCTACAAGGTGATTGATGCCCCTCCCCACACTTCTTCATGGGTCTGAGAAATGGACTTTAATAGAATCCGAGGCCAGTCATATTAAAGTGGCCGAAATGAGATTTCTCAGGTGCCTGGCAGGGTATACTCTCCATGATCATAGAAGAAACACATATATACAGCAGTAACCAAATATTGTGAGTAACAGGATTGCCTAGTATCGGCTGAATTGATGGGGACTTCTTTGGCAAATGGATGACTGCCGCATCTCCAAATAACTACTGAATTATAAGCCGAAGGGACAGAGAGGTGTGGGCATCCGAAGAAGCATTGTTGGAGTGACCAGCTCTAGTTTATCTGCTTGGGACCGGAACAAACCATTTTTGGTTTATTCCTTGCTGCTGCTGCTGATGATGATGATGACTGTAAAACAGAAGTGTATTGTTTTTATGCATTCCCTCCTAGTACAGTCACTGAAGGAAAAAATTTCAAATTAAGTGGCTTCTATGAGATTTTTTGCATAAGGCTAGATAAAAGGGTGAAAAACAATTTTAAAAGAAGTTTACAAAAATTCAGTTGCGGGTTTTCAAAAAAAGGGAGGGGAAAGGTACAAAAAATTCATTTTTCGTGATTATCTTAAAAAATAAAAAATTTACGAAAAAAGACAAATTACAAAAATTAAAGAGCATTAAATTCTCTACAAAAAAGCTATTTATCATGTTTTTTGTCAGGCCAATACTTTGTGAGAAAAATGGAATTGAAATATAAGAAAAAAATTGATTGTCGGAGTCCGCCCCAATGAGTGGGAAGGATAATTTTTTCTGACAATGCAACATACAAATTTTAATAAAATCCATTATAATAGTCGTAAAGACAAAAATCAAAAAACATTTTAAAGCTAAATGTTTGTAGTTTTACATAAAATGAAAAGAAAATAATTAAAGTATTAATAAATACTTAAAATAAAGTAATAACTTTTTGTGTTTTATTTTTTTCAACTAATGCATAAACATATTAGCAATTTATAACAAATGTATTTACATTAAAAAAAAACTTCACAATATGAACTTTACATATATAGGTCTTTGAAAAAAATTATAAAAATTAGTATTGATTTATTGGCATAAAATGAGCGAGTTTTAAAATTTATCATTTTTTTGAGTTCGCAAGTATACATCATTTTCTTAACTTAAAATTTCTACAGAAATTTTCAAAATACATATTTTTTAACAAAATTATGAACACGTATTGGTCAAAGTGTCTGCTATAAGACTGCAGTGTAAAGAATTGTTAACATTTAGTTAAATTTAAATAAATGTAACTTTTATTAATAAATGTAAAAATATGTCCATTGCGCGTATTACTATTAATAGTTAAAAACTAAAAAAAAAATATTAATATGTAACTACTGTACGTAAAACTACAATATTTGAGGTTTCTCTTCTACATAGTGAGAATTTATATCCGTGCATGGGCATAAAAAGAACAGACCCTGAAAGTTGAAGAATTTTAGGGAGAGCGAGGACAGCTGGTACATATATTGAATTAACACAGTTCGATATTGAATGTTCCGTGAGTTCGATACTATTTTACTTCCTTGTTCCATAAGGAAATGGAAGTATGGTGATGGCAAAAAAAATCGTGTTCAAGATAACGGCAGATTTTGATTGTACTACCATCAAAACATGAAAAAAAGTCATTTTTCGAAAAGTGTGTGTGTGTGTGTGTGTGTGTGTCTGTGTGTGTCTATGTGTAGATTTTTTTTATGGCAAACGATAAGAGCCGCAAATTCACACAGAATCAAATAATTTTTTGCATACAGCCCTGAATTGTAGAGTACTCAAGACCTATTGTTTTTGGTGAAGATCGGTTAAGGGAAAGGGGTAGTTTACCTGCAACGTTTTATGTTTTAACAAGGGTAATTTTTTCTATGACGAATGATAACTGCCGCACATTCAAGCAGAATCAAATATTTTTTTGTGTACGTTCCTGAAAATTGTAGAAAACTCAAGGCCTATTGATTTTGGTGAAGATCAGTTATGTGGAAAGGGTAGTTTACCTGCAACATTTTATGTTTTAGCAAGAGTAAAGTACTTAATTTTGATAAATAAAGTATCCTGATAAGAAGTTCATAATAATCCACTGTAGAAACGTAGATGAAATATCTATAAATGAAGAGTCTAGTTGAATGGGGTGGGGGTAATTTTCTATAAATGAAAATGATAGTTGAAGGGGGTGGGGATAATTTTTTTTATTTATGTCATGTGTACTATGTTATCAGCAACAAAGAAGTAGTTTGTTGTGAAAATTCCTTCCTGGGCTGTTTGGGCTTGATCCAATGTTTTCTACAAAACCAGACGTTTCGGCAGTGCTATCGACTGCCATCATCAGTGAAAATTGAGTTCACTATCGTGAGGTAGTATACTGTACGTTAGTGATCACAGTACTGTGGTTAAGGCTGAAGAAAGAATTAGTTTCTATGGAAATAGTTCATTTCGAATAGTATTTTAAATATAAATCTTAGAACATGGAAGTCATGTATGGTTCTCCATACCGATATTTTTACATTATATTTTGCTGGAAGTTCAATTTTATGTTTTATGATTTGTGTTAGTAATTTTGATATTTTATAATTTGGTGCGGTTCAAGCGTTTAGTAAGGTCTGATAGGTTTATTGATTTTGTGTAATATTATTAAAGAATTTAATTTTGGTGCACAAGGATTATCCATTTTATATTTAAAGGACTTTAGGATTTATGATTTGGGTACTATTTTTTAGTATATTTGTTATTTGTTTGTGGGATCTTTATTTAATGTTATGCAATTATTATTAACTATAAATTCTTCTGTTTTATCTGTGTTTAAAAGTTATTTTATTGTCAAAATCTTCAATGATTGGAAGAAAAACTATTTTTGAATATATTTATAAAGTGCATTTTTTAATAAAATTTTTATTATAATGCGTAATAAATAAGTAAAAAGTATACATAATAATATAGGCCTATACATAAATGAATAATAATGAGTTTTTAAACTTATATTCCTTATATGAAAAAATTGCATGTCTATTACATAAACATGTATTTATGTGAAAATGCACCTTGTGAAAAATTTGGCCAATTTTGAATTAATTTTTCTACTAAAAGTAATCGCCCTGACAAAAAAATGCTAATAACCTTTTTTATGCATAATTTTATGCTCTTTCTTTTTGTTATTTTGTATTTTTCTCATAAATTTAATATTGTTTAAGATGATCATGAAAAATGAATTTTTTGTACCTTCCCCCTCCCTTTTTTCGTAAACCCGCGACTGAATTTTTGTAAACTTTTTTTAAAATTCTTTCTTACCTTTTTACCTAGACCTATGCAAAAAATCTCGTAGAAGCCACTTAATTTGCAATTTCTATTTTTTTTTTTGGCTTCAGCGACCATACTATCCTGCTTATGTGTTAATCAGACATCATATTTTGTCATGAATAACAGTGAGTTAACCTATCAATTTGCTAAAAATGCTTTGCATTACAATTCGTTGTCAATAAAACACAATTAACATAAAAAAGTAAGTTTGTTTTTATTGTACAAGTCACAGATTATATGAAATCTGTTACACTGGGAAATAGTTGGTCATCTAAAAAACAATGTAATTTCAGTGTTGCTACAATGGATTGGCTTGGTCTGTAATACTTTGAAATCTTGTAAAAATCTGATTCACTTGTTTAACTGACAAATTATTTTCCAAAATTACTGTACAAAGGATAATATTAATATAATAATTTACTTCGGCATCTTCATTGCACAAAATCCTTCAAAAATACGAATATGTCTTTCAATCCCCAAAAGATTTGAAAAACTAAGCGGTTGAGTTAACAGACAAGTACTCAAAATACTTGATGAATTCTGACACAAGAATGTGAATTTTATTTATAATGGATCTTTGTGGTTTTGAGACCTCCAGCAATGCCTACATCAGTGATAAAGATGTCAAAAATAAATTGTAATACTGTCTACAGCAGCAATCTCTCTCTCTCTTACACACACACACACACACACACTTAATTTACATATAAATAGACTACACAAAAGGTTTATGCGTAGCCTATATGAAATTATTCCCTGCGAATGACAAAGTAGATTGATTTTTACCAGTCATGATAATATCTTCAAAAATTGATAAGCAAGCATTTGAAGTTTCTCTTAGTGTTAAACTAAAGAACACATTTTTAAAAAGTAAACACTTCCATGCAGGGAAAACTCTACAAATGTTGAAACAATTTTTAAAAGCTGCACATGCACATGCAGTAATATCATACATATAAAATTGAGTTAAAATATTACGCTAGTTCTCAATAAAATGTAAACATAAGTAAAATCTTTTACATGGGTATTTACACATACACACAGTTTACAACTATTAATTTTGTTTAATTTCACACATTTATGTACATATTAAAAGAATTTATTTCTTAATTAAAAATCAGTTGATAAAGTAATACTCTACACCTTCAGAAACTATTGCTTTGTACATTTAATTTTTTGATATAATCATACTGACTGCATCCAAAAATAAACAAATTATAATTTGTTCATTTATAAATGTTATAATTTGCATGCGCTGAGCATAGTAAATAAAACAAAATACTGACAATGTGATTACACAACTAATTGTTTCTTTGTTAACCTATTTCAACACAGGAAATAACAAATTAACGATTACAATAGAATCATTAAGAAAAAAGTAACATACCTATGTATTAAGAACTTGTGTACAATTCACAAAATAACAGTAATTACATAATATCATTAGAAAAAAAGTGATTATATTACACAAATGGAAGAGACTATGTTTTTGTTGTTTTGGTTTTCAGCTTAACAAAAATATTACTAACAAAATAATAATAAACACTCACTATTATGGATACAGACAATATTTAAAACAGAGACTTAAAATATTTACAAATTATGATACATTAGTTTTAATATTTGATACTTGACTATTATAAAAGCTAAAAATATATTTAAATATTACAGATATATATATATATATATATATTGTTACATGTGTTTCATATTTTATACAATATGCAAACTAATATTATTGTTGTAAGTATTAAAAAGATATAAAAATCATTTGTACACTAACAATCAATGCGCTGCTGAGAAAATTAGTATGGCAGTGGCGTTTATTTTAAAAGAATTCCAAAAATCATTACTGCACAACGATAAGTCTGTAAAAGAGCTATCCAGAAGAATATCTTTTATGAAGAATACACTTCCAGTAAATGAGCCTAGTTAAGAAAACAGATAAAAACTAATATAATAGGATTCATTTGTCACCACAAATAAAATGGAAAAACAGTCCATTGTTTTAAAACTGTACCACCTTCTTCAACATTAATAAAAACATATCACACTTAGTCGGTACTCTGTCAGTGTTTCATTAAATGTAAAGCGTACAGACCATAATTTTATTTCACTAAAATATTTGAATATTTATTTCATTAATATAATGTTTAAAAAGTAATATATTAAACATTCTATTTTAAATATTACAAGCAATAATGTTTAAAATAAGTACATTTTTGAAAGTAAAATAGAACTGATAAAAGAAGTGATTATTAATGTGAAGATACAATTAAACAGATAGTGTTTAAAGCTAAGCTTGTTAGAGCTGCTGAGATTAAATAAACATTGTAGTAGCATCTATGACATCAGATGGTACAAAAAATATAAAAGAATTTAACTATGGAAATATACTGAACAATGACCAGAGTGGTATTGATGATTATATTATGTTTAGACATATCTATCGGAAACTTATAAAACATGACATAATTCCCACATAAGTTTTGTTAGTGCAGGAATGTTTTACTGACAACAAATCACCATTGTGTTGTCACTGTAAATTCAACAATTTCAGAAGTAAATCAGAGTTTTATCCGTCTGTTCATCCAATGGCATTACAACTCATAAATGAGTTGAACTCATAAATGAGTTGAGGACTCCTGAAAGAGCGTCTGCCAGATTGGTGGATCCTGTGCTGCTGCCACTCTCCAGTTCTGGACCTGATCAGACTCTCAGCATTTACACTCACACCTTCTGTTCAGTGGAGTTTTGGTCAATCAACTCGTCTTGTCTCAAACAGCTGCTCCAACATTACCATCTTGGAGATATTATTTTTGTTCGATCAGGTGATATGCATGTTTTGTACACATATATATTTTTTTCACTATGCCCCAGCAAAGTCATTGAAGTATGTGTTTTGTCAATCATACTTCAACTACTTTGTGTTTTTATTCTGAGCTTATATTTCATTAACACATTCACTGCTAAGGTTTTTTAATGTTACCTACCCTATTCTTGGTTCCATAGTCAGAGAGACAATGGGCGAGATAGGGAAATACATTCCGCTTATGGGTTTTATGTTCGCTACTAGTACACGACTTGAAAATCTCGACCAATAAAGGTAAGTACTAGATAAGTCTACAAAATGTACACAGTAGTAACAGTATTTTAATTCTTCACATTTTGGTATATTTTAAATAAATTAAGCCCGAAAAATGAGTCAGTGAAAATATAAAATGGAATAAAACCATTGAACACTCGATTTAGTACATATTAAAATATAAACTGTCCTTACGCTAGAGATTCTTCCTCTTAGACTATTTATTAAGTATACACAATAACAAGTAACTAGTATAGACTAATATATTAAGCAAGTGAACTATACAGAAAGGTTCAAATTTAATTTTGATCTAACTCCCAAAGTTTTATCTTTATTGATTGTCATTAAAACCTTTTTACGAGTACTAGTGTAGACTACAACCATGAAAAAAACTTGCTAAATGAAATAAACCATCCGTTTGTTATTGTTTCAGAGCTATTACTTTCCTTCAAGTAATAATATTTGTATTTATTAAATAATTTATTTCAATTTACGATTTCCTAAATGCTGCAGATATGATTTACTCTTTTCAGTCTTAAGTCATAACAAATGGTATTTCTCACGATATTTATTGATGACTCGTTGGGCACTTGGTGAAACATATTACTACAAAGGTTTTTAATAAACACTTTGGTACGTTTCACAGTTTTTATTTAACTCTGAGAGCTGTTTCAGCTTATTAGGCTATTCTAAAAGAGAATCAAGGAAAAACTAAACTAACAAAGATAGTAAGAGTGGTGAACATGTGTTTAGGGTGTGGTTCGGACATGTGTGGGGTAGATGGTGTAGAAGCTAGTGGGAAGGTCAAGTGTCTATAAAAACCACACCCCAACACATGTTCAAACTTACATCCTTTGTTAGTTTAGTTGTTCTTTGATTCTCTTTGAGAACAGCCTAATAAGCTGAAACAGCTGTCAGAGTTAAATAAAAACTGTGAAACATACCAAATGTATTTCTAATGATTTCAGTAGTAATTGTGTAATGCATTAATTTTAACACATCATGATCAGTGGTGAAGCGTCAGGGGAGACAAGGTAGACAGTGTCTCCCCAAATAATTTATCCATAAAATTATTAATTTTTATTTATGAATTAAGTTGTGTAAGTTATTAAGAAAGGATACAAAACTAACTTAAGAAGTTAAATATCACACGACATGAAGAGAGTATGAGCCATGGAACCTTCCACATTGTACGGTGAGTGTCAGGGTAGACGTTACTTGAAATATTTTTTTAACAAGGCTGGAGGTGAGGATGGCTTCGGTGGATGACAACGGGAACAGACCTGCGTGCGCAGCATAAAAATGCATCCCATATATCACAATAGAAGACACATCTTCCCCACACTAAATAGCACAGAATTCTCGCCTGGCCATCTGTGTTTGTTTCATTGTGCTTGCGTATATTTGTTGTTGTTGAGTTTACAAATTATTGTTAATTTTGAAAATAGTGTTATAGACTAAGAAGTGTGTAACCATTTATGTACTAATTATTTAATAATACATTGTTTTAAGTGTCATCCTTTTGAGTGCTTTAAACATAATGTTTACTTGGTTTAAATGAGCAAAATGAATACAGTTAGTACCAGTTCTACCGCAGAAGTATTTGATATAAACTCTGTCAACTTTGATTCACTAGATGTTTTGTTAAAATACAAAATCAGTACGTTACATTTAGAGTGAAAGGTATTGCTAAAGTTAAAACTATCTCAGGCGTTTTTAGATTTGTTGCAGAAGGATGGAAAAGTTGTCAGAAAATTTCAGAACTTTTTGTATAGGTGGCTCTCTGGTTGTAAGCAAAACAAAACTCTGCACTGCTATTATTGTTTGATATTTAATGAAGAGGAACCATGGGAGCAAAGTTGGAGTAGGCAGTATAAAAAATTTTGAAGCTAAAGCACCTAAACTTGGTGGTAGCAAAACTCATATAAAAAATTCTGAGATGTTTCACATGCTAGGACGTAACAAAATTGAACATTGTTTGTCCGAAACACCTAGAATTTAAGTAGTACAGCACAATGAAAATGTGGTACGAAATCGAAGGATAGTAGGCCGTTTGATAGATGTTTGTTATTTAGGGAGGAAAGTGTTAGCTTTTAGGGGTCATAAGGAAAATGAGCAATCTCTTAATAAGGGTAACTATTCAGAAACTTAAAATTTATTGGCAGCGGAAGAGTCTTTCATGAAAGAACATACACAGACTGATTCAAAATTGCACGGCAATCTCTCAGGAGCTGATTCCATAGCTAAAACTAAGAAAACATGAGACATGGTGTGTAAAACTCATTTACAAGAAAATATGATAGTTTGTGTAATGCCTACAGTAATTCGAATTTGTCGCCATTAAAAAATGTGAATAAAATGTATACTTTCCTAGCAATATTTTCTGATTAAGATTCATAAAGAACACCAATAACAATACGATAGCTTTTCCTTGACATTTAGGCCAAATTATATAACAAAATGCGTGTATTTCAGACAGTCACTTAGCTATTATCTGATAGAGGTAGCACTTACTCTATTTACCATAGTTTTACTGGTTCATTAAGAATGTCACCAATCTTAGTAAGAGTTGCTTTTGGCTGGTATTTTTATGTCTACCCAAATTATTTTGTCACGCTTCACCACTGATCATGATTAAGACAGTTTGAAAAGTACGTGAATTGGATGAGCGGCAGTACACAGTGCGACCACTGAAGTATATTTGTACGTTTCACTCAATAATTTGAAAACCAATAAAGATAAAACATTGGAAGTTAGATCAAAATTAAATTTGAATCTTTCTGTATAATTTACTTGTTTAATGTATTAGTCTATCTTGAATAGGAAAAACGTTTCTCGCAGGGTACTTTTTATGGCTCACAACTGAAAAAAATTAAATTTTATTTTGTTACTACAAGGAAATTATTAAATTGAAATAGTATGTGCATCATGTACAAAAAAAATTATCGTTAAAGAAGAAGAACTTCTAGCATAAGGACAGTTTATATTTTAATATGTACTAAATCGAGTGTGCGATTTATTTTTACTGACTTATTTTTCGGGTTTAATTTGTTTGAAATATTCAAAAATGTGAATAATTAAAATGCTGTTACTATTGTGTATATTTTGTGGGCTTATCTAGTATTTCATTTTTATCAGTCGAGATTTTCAAGTCGTGCAATTGTAGCGAACGTAAAACCCATAAGCGCAATATATTTCCCTGTCTTGCCCATTGTCTCATCCGACTGTGGAACCGAGAATAGATGCTCAAGAGTTTTGTTCCTATTTTTTGAATGCGCCATTTTTTTTATACAAAGAAACTACATGCTAACAAAAACGCAACCTCTAACACTGCATGCTCACTCTTTATTAACACATTACAATGAGTCAAGCGAATGTTACAGATCTGTGACACGAGCACCACAGAAAGAATCTGCTGTGTCATGGATCCGTGACATCGGCAGCAAATGTGTTAAAAGAATGTTCAACTGAAGTCAGTTTGCTTTAAAATGCTGACTATAAATGAGCTCACTATACAGTCTTATTCCATTGTTCAACGAAACTGTTTATTGACAGATAACAAACAATTACAGACACCACGCTTCCCTGTCCTGCACACTGTCTTTCAGCTCTCTATATCATTGACCATTCTTCATATTGTTCAACATTCAAATCATTTTCCTCCTTTGTTTCTCTTCTTTTCAGTCTATCCCTTTGTTATCGTTCTCTGCTATGTCCTGTCTATTTCAATTTTCTCTTTTTTATTGTCACAATTATCTTATGGCTCTCAACAGCTCTCGTCAACACCTCCTCCATTAGTCATTCGATCTGTACAGCTAATTTTTAGCATCTCTCTTCACACCCACATTTCAAAACTCTCTTAATACTTTATTTCTTTTCCTTCTGTCTAGGTTTCCAAACCATATTATACTATTATGCTCCAGATATAACAATCTGCAAACCTCTTTCTCAGATCAAGTAGTATTTTTTTTATAATCAGTAAATTTTAAATTCAGTCTTACCAGAAACTGTTTAAACTATAGTTATATTTTAACTACCAGTGCTGCTTTCATTAGTTGCTAATACTTATATCGATTGTATATCAATGTTCTCAGTGCTCTCACTATTCATTGGTCCGTAATAACACATTCCTCTGAGTTATATAACTAACACAAGGCCAATTACTCATTTAATTCGTTAATAGTTATAATCATCAAGAATGTTTTGTAAAGAAAAGGTTACATTATCTCTTTAAGAATATCAAATAATGATGTTAATCTGTAAAGGACTAATCAGAGAAACATTGTTGTTTATCTACATTTTGATAGACCACATAACAAAAACATATTGATGTTACTGAAAATTTTGATTTGCAACTCCTTGCAAAACTTTTTACAATCTACTGTTTTTTTAGTATTACACCTAACCTAAAGTAACGAGAACAGATATTAAGGCAGTATCTCCCAGCTTTAGTTGAGCTAATCTGAAAATTTTCCATGTCACAATTAAAAAGCACTCTGGAGACGCACTTTTTCATTATCAACACAATTAAAAATTAAAGAAATGTATGCAAATGAGAACTTTAATCAACAGAGCTAAAACTTTTTTGTTTCAATATATTTACCACAACTAATGATGATTATCTAATTTTTAAAACTGATGGTGATATGATTCTGGCACACACACACACACACACACACACACACACACAGATATTTTAAAATAATTTCAGATGAAATCCTATTGTTTCTTTTCAGCCTCTATTCATATAATACTTACAATGATCACAACTCTGACAACAACCAAATGGAAGAGATTCTTGAGCAATTGCACATTGTTTCGCCATAAATCAAGCAAGCTACATTTAATAAAGCAATCTGATTTTTTCTTTTTTTTTATGTAATACGAAGACAACATATATTGTTATCTCCCAGTATCTCTGACAGATCACAAATGTATACGTACCTAGCAAAAATCATCCAGCCTACACCATTACAACGCAATAATTTGAAACTTAAACGTATTATTCAGACACCTAACATAAAAACATTCAAGTTTAAAAAAATAAGTAAAATAAAAATGATTTTTGGAAAACGATTTAATATATAAATTCAATATGAAAATAGAAAATCTAGTCTAGCACATAACCGTTTCAATATATTCCATTACTGTAGAATATGCCTTAAATAAATAAGTAATAAATATTCTAAGAATTTTTATGTATAAAATTATACTATACTTTACAAATACATACCCGTTATTCACATGCTTACATTATCCACATACTTTGTGTAATGTTTAATTTGTACAGTATTTCTTTATTTGCTACTGATGTGCTTTCCAGTTTCTTGAAAGTATGAGTATGACTTATGTGAGTTAAGTCAATATTCTGTTAGTTCCATTTTCAAGTCTATTTTTTTAATTAAAACATGTTTATTTGTGCTTTTAAGCAGTTTGTGGCAGTAAATAGACATTTAAATGTTTGTAACTAACCATGTTAACTTTTCAGACATGCTAGTATCATCACAAAGTTTCATCAACGTACATTCACTTTATGTGTAAGTATACACATTTCTTATAGTAATTAAAATTATAGAATTGTCATTAAAATCTGTTTCATCCATCTGTACAAATTAAATGCAGTTCTGTATTTGAAGTCTTCTGTACTGAGTCTGTTGAATATGTCTTGTAAGACAACGTTTCGCCCATATTACATTGGGTATCTTCAGATATATGTAATTCAGGTCTTCAAGTCTGGTCTACAAGCCCATGTATGTATTCTGGTCTCATAGACCTATTGTAATATGGAAGAAGACTTCAAACATAGAATGGAGACTGGTCCGTACATCTACAATGTATAGGCAGAAGCAAGTGGATGTCTGCCTGTACACCACAGATTTAATTAATAAACATAAAAAAATATTAACTAGTAATAAAAGACTGATAATAAACATTAAAGTGTACAAAAGGTTCTTGATTTTTAGTCATAAAATATTTATTTTACAAAGAGGACTTTTGACAAAAGAATATTTTAAAATAAAGCATGGCATAATATAAGTAGCACACTTAGAATAATGTATGAAAAATGGCACAATTAACAAAATAATGTTTAACTATATTCACTGTACAAAGATAGTATATAATAGCTTATCAAAAATTGTAAGAAAAATTTATTCATTATTATAAAAAAATATTACGTATAAAACACAAAATGCAAATACTGCAAATATGTGTTTTTTGAATTTAAAAATGTTTTATAAAATTTTTGATTAAAATCTATCTGACCCTACGCCAGCTTTTGGTTGCTCATAAGCTTCATCAGAGGTTACATATTTTATCTAAAAATTAGTGTTTTTGTAAGTCGACAATCAAAATTACCGCAATTCTTGTTTTTGTATTTGGATGTAGATGATGAGGCACATTCCACTTTCTATACTTTATGCACAGAAATAAATAAAACTTGTAAATAAGGCTACATTTTATTATGTGCATTTTATGTACTTCATGCGATTTTTTTTTGTCAGTAAATTTGGGCATTTCTTGCTTTTGCCATGTGACCAAATTAGCTGTTATGTAACTATTAGCTTTTTTCAGCTGACCGTGTACTGATAAAGTGTCTTAATGTAGTAGTATCATGTATCTAATGATACATATGCATGCGTGCGTGCGTGCGTGCGTGTGTGTGTGTGTGTGTGTGTGTGTGTGTGTGTGTGTGTGTGTGTGTGTGTGTGTGTGTGTGTGTGCAAGGACATATGTATCTGTATTTAGCAAAGGAACTGTTTGTAAATTATGTCAGACTATTTACACGATTATAAAGAAGGTCTACATGTTTTTATCAACATTATATGATCAGCTGATTCCTACAAAGTGGCAAGTACGCTATAGGCAATTATGCAAGTAGGCTATATCTATGACTCTGTAATCCAATTCTCTAAGAAGAAAGACAGCGTATAAAAAAAGTAGTTCACATGATCAGAGCTGCTGAGCGCACCAATCTTAGAACATCAAACAGTACACTACGATAAACTATACACATGACACGAATATGCTCATACGCTTTCAATGGCAGCCTATTAATGTTATCCAGAATGGGAGAATTTGTGCATCTGTATTGACGCTGCCTCTCAACTTGATGAATTTTAGATAAGAAGGACGAATCAAACATTTGTTTGTACAATTTTATTTGGCAAACAACTTGGTCAGTGTCCAGCTGCAAGAAATAATTAAAATTATATAACTGAACCTTACAATTTGCAGAGAATTGTTGTACTATTAGGTTAATTAGATCATTAAATTAGAAATGGTCAGAGCTTTTTGTGCTATTGAACTGTTTGTGCTTTCTTGTTATCCTCTATGCTTAGAGAGCATGTGACTGAGAAAATTAAATACAAAAACTGTTCATTTTACATTCACTATATACAATTTCCCACACTTATTTCAACACACACACACACACACACACACACATACACACACACACACACACACACACACACACACACACACACACGTATAGTCGTGTACAGTACACTGTATGTATGCATTTAGATATACAAGGGCTAACCTCTGTTTGGCTGCTAAACAAAAATTAGTTGTCATAACACCACACCACACACATAGGTCCGACTACTTTTATATTGTTACATGGAAAACCACAGTCAATTTTGTTTATTTCTCTTCTGGTAGTAACCTACAAAACATGGAACCTGCTGATGCCTCTCCCACTAGCTGTAAGGTGTGTGGTGGCATTTGTTGAAACATTGCATCTTCTGCAAGGTACGTGTCTCAAACTACTGGATGGCATCAAACGGCAAGGATCTTGGTGGATGGAAAGGCCAGAATGAAAGTGTCTGGTACTGCCAGGGACGTGCAGAACTGTATCCCAAATCTATCCGGTGTAGATGGCAGTCAATCATTGTGAGACATAAGTTTGTAAGGTCCACTGAGTTGTCAACATGACTATCAGATGGTCAACTCTGTTCACTGGGGACCCACTATTATAGGCAGTAGGCAGAGTCTGTGTATTTGAAAGGCTCAAAAGCCTCAATATGCAGAGAAGTTCAAAGACGCTAATAGCAGATGACTCATACCCTGTTGGTGGCCAAATTGAAACTGGTACACCATTGGGTTAAATCCGGACAAGGATGCCATCATGTTCCTTAGACGATGGCCTGTCTGGCTACCCATTGCTTTAACGCAAGTGAGGGGATCTCATTAATTGCATCAAATATTGGCCGGGTACTTTGGCAGCTGCTGGTGTACTGATATAATGCGTATGTGTACATGGGTGGAGATTATATGAAAATGTGATATAGATGTATGTGTGTGTGTGTGTGTGTGTGTAACTTTTACATATAACAAAATATTCTTCCACGTTATAGTTCTCCATGCCAATCAGAGATTAATTTTTGAACAGCCCTGTGTAGTGAACTTTGGACACACACACACACACACACACACACACACACACACACACACACACACACACACACACACACACACACACACACACACAATGTTTCATATTATTTCTGTAATGCAGTTAACAAAATTAAAATACAATAAAATACAATTTATGATACTTATGTATGATTATGATTAATTTACATGCATCATCATAAAAAACTTACTCAACAGTAGACGTTTATTAGTAATCCACAACATATCAAATGTATACAGTTGTCAGTTTAAAAGTTACATATATCATAATACAATATGTGTTGCAATTACAATATTGTAACTGTAAATTAAAATACTCTTGCAAAATATACATGCTGTTTCGTTGAGAATGTTAAAAATTGGATAATGTACATCCACATATGAATATATGTTGTTAAAACATACTTTACATTAATATATGAAATATTATTTACACATATATGTCTTAACATTTATCAGTATACAATCTTTTTATATACACAAACTGTATGTCTGCTTGGGTACACTTCACTTAGTTAAAATATACAGTACATATTGCATTGAGTAGATGAATTTTTGTAGATATGTTGTCTGAGGATATGATAATACGAATGAAAAACAAATAATAAATGTAAAATTTGGAGACGTGTTTGTATTCAACAAAACGAGAGTAAAACTTTCCTGTTTGACATCAGGTGATCCAATATCTGGAAAAATACGTTATTATTTATGCGGAATGAAAAAATCAGATGTTCTCACAGTGACACTGCGGAAAGGGTATAAACATTTGCCAGTTACCACCTTCTCTATACCTAAAAAACTTCAACTTTCTAGCTATAGAAATATTTGAGAAATAAGGTTTAAATGTAAGCCTGTAAATCGAGAATCCTCTACATATGTTTAAATCAAGAAGATATTATTTGATTGATATAGTTGTACAAAATACCTTAGTGGTTTTATTTGAATCCTAAATATCAAACCTCAATCCTGCATAACAGAAAATATATGGCATAACCATTAGTCAGTTCTTTAAAAGTTATTTACTTTATTTTATTTTATTTATTATTATTATTATTGATAAAATAACTGTAGTAACCATTGGGTCAGTATGGGAAGACTCGTAATGTTTTGTAGGAAATACTCCATAGTTCTCTTACTGCAATACTCTATGCAGAATATCATCCCTCTAGCTTCCAAATACCTAAGAAATGGAAATTGAAAAAATCTTCCTATAATTTGAGTTTTTAATACTGATGAAGTGTCCACTGCTGGTCCCAGTCCAGAGGGGAGGCTATCACTACCCAGTTAAAGGTTGGATACCTAATAAGCGGCAAATGGTAATCCATGAACTGTGACAAGTTCTATTTCATTCTTTATTGAACTAAAATTACAAAATTTACTGAAAAATAATGCTTTCAGTTTAATACACAAACTGTTGTAGCTTGTACAACAGTTTTGAGTTCTCGCTACTACAGTGCTCCCCAGGCTACAGAGATAGCATTCATATATAAATATATGTCATAATGATCAGTATTAGTAGGTACAATTTAAACGTTAACATCAAAAGTTGCACCTCCTCTTACTGGTCAGAACCAAAATACAAGGTTTGATCAGTATATTTGTGCAATTATTTTCTACTTGTAAAGTTGCTTATTTATATTATATGACTCCTTCTAAACTATCTCCATCAGATATAATACATATCTACCAATGTTTCCACCTTCAAAACATTCATAGATCACACTTTGGGATTTAGCCTTGAGCTTGCTTTGCAATTTGTTTTCCTCTTCAACATGCTAAAAACCTGACTTTTTGAATTTTGCTGTTCTTTGGAAGGGGTAATATCAGATGAAACTGTATCTGATAAATACAGTCACTTCAGTATAATTACAGTGTTAATAAAAGTGAAAGTTATTGAACAAGTTATAACATGTCAGCTGGTGTATTATTGTGATAGACATTTCATAAATCTGGTTATTTTACATACATAATTTCACAGAAGCAGCATAAAATGCCCAAATATAAGAATCCTTTATTGACCCCATTGCTTATTGGTAAAAATTCAGGAAACATAAATAACAAGATCGTAATCTTCTTATCATCATAATCACTGACTAATTAATTTATTTCAGTCTAGGAGAATATGTATCAATTTTAAACCATTTGTTCATCAAAACTAGCCAATAATCCTTGTTGCAACATTTTTACCCATTAAAGCACTATATTTCACTCTTTGTACAAAATTTAAAGTAATTTTTTACCTCAACACAGTAATGTTGAAAATTTAGATAACTGTTACTAACAAATGCACCAACATCACAAAACGACAGTTTTTTATCAGTTTTTTTTTTTTTTAATTGCACAAACTTTTTGATAAAACTTTCTAGACTATTAGAGAAAACAATAACTCTACGTTGAAAGTAACAATGTTGAGAATGGCAATTACTTTTTGGAATTAAATAATATTTAATTCAATTTTATATTGTATGTTTTAGTGGATGGTTAGTGAGGATCGGTCAATAATACAAAATTTAGCTATTTTGCATCGACGTTTCGACAATATTTATTGTCATCTTCAGGACAATTGTTGCTGACGCCAAACACACAACTGTGACAATATAATTTTTTTTTTATATTGTATAAATAATTTGTTTTGGTTGTAGAGCTATCATTTTAACATGTGTCATTCCATAAACCAATATTTCAAGCATACAATATATATATATATATATATATATATATATACAGTGGAACTTGGTTATAACGTCATTGAAGGGACCAAAAAAATAATGACGTTATGTCCGAGTGACATTATAAAAGACCCTTTTTAATCACTAGTAAGGAAGGAGAAATAAAAAAAAGATCTTTGCATTATTAACATTATTCGTGATATTTATTCTAAAGTTTACAAACTGCATTTCATTTATACAAACAGCATGAAGAAAATTTTAAAAGATCAAAAAGAAAGTACATGTAACTTACATTTAGGCTTACTGTCGAAAGTAATCCGTAATTTTCTTTTGAACGCTCCTTTCTGAAAAATAAATTCTTTCTGTTGTGCTGTGGAGATGCTGCACTGCATTGAACGTGTCGTCAGACGTCTCTCTAAAGCAGTAAAATTGTGAAAGAGTTTCGGCGGCTCTCATTGCTTCCTGTACTGTCGGACAAATGATGCTGGCATCCTCCTCTTGCTCAGCATCTTCTTCAACACTATCTTCTGCTTCTATGTTTTTTACTTCACGATAATTTCTGCGTCACTCAACACTTGGAATGTTTCTACTTGGTCATCCACTGATGCACAGGAATCAAGTTCATTTCCAGATACATTTACGTCGAATTTCTTAATCCACTCCGAGAGCGGCAAGTCGTCGTCTTCGTCATCATCGGGTAAATTTTCATGTGAGAGTTGTGCTTTACTAAAGCATTTTGCTATCATCTTCTGTGTTACACTCTTCCAAGAGTCATCTAGGAATTGTATTGCATCTAATAGTGAAATTGTGGCAGGTTGCGCCGTGTCCATACAGAAAATAATTTTTTTTAAAGTTGCTTGCGGTAGTGACACTTTAGGCTTCTAATGACGCCTTGGTCCATAGGTTGCAGGACACTCGTACAGTTGGCAGGTAAGAAGACCAGATTAATGTTTGTCAAATTTAACTTTGGATGGGCTGCACAGTTGTCAACTAGAAGTAGAATTTTTCTGTTTTTCGATGACAGTTCTTTATCCCACTTTCTTAGTTCATCTTCAAAAGTACTAAAAGTCATCCACACTTTTTTGTTGGCAGTGTAACTTACAGGAAGTTTTTTGAATTTTTTAAAACATCTAGGATGCAAACTTTTCCCGATAACTAAAAGTTTCCTTTTTTCGGTTCCAGTCATGTTCGCACAAACAAAAACTGTAACTCTTTGTTTAGAGAGCTTCCCACCAATGCACTTTTCATTTTTAAATTTGAAAGTCTTATCTGGAGTTAATTTATAAACAATTCCGGCTTCATCTCCATTAAAGATGTCTTCATCTTTATATGATCGTCTAATTTGTGGCCAAGTGTTACCCACCCAGTCGCCTGTAACGTTCAGATCTACGCATTTTGCCTCACCACAAATTTTTGCAAAGGAAATCGAGTGTCAGGCCTTAAATCGATCTAGCCATCCGTTGGAGCAAGTAAAATCAATACCAAACAATTTTCCGAATTCTGTAACTTTCTCTTTCAGAATTGGTCCACTCGCAGGAATATCTGAACATCGACACTGTTTGAACCATTTCAATAATGCTGCATCCACATCACCATGTTCGCATTTCCTAATTTTTTTTAATTTTTTCTCCATCTGGTGCTGGCGCCGGTGGTCCTGTTACAGTGCTTATCGCTTGCATACAATGTATGTCTGTAGCCATGGGCGTAGCGCGCGCACATGTATGTTTATATGAAATTTAGAGTAAAATATCTGAGAAATTTTTTGACACTATGACAGAGTATTACAATATTTAGTGACGTTAAAACCGGGAATTTTTATAATGTTAAAGATATCACTTTGACCGGACTTATGACAAAATAACGCTACACCCGAGTTGACGTAACAGCCGAGGCCGTAATAACCAAGTTCCACTGTATATATATATAATTACCCATACCTGGGATGGTTCCCTTACTTGAAGACACTGAAGGATTTTTTCATTTTTGGCTAACCTGGCAGCTGATTGTTTGTTGTAAGTTAGTAATGCATGGACAGTAAAGGAAATGACAGATAAAGCTGGTAGAAATAAGAGGAAGGCTTTTGAGAAATAACTAAGACAGTACTGAAATCACTGTCTGACTTCAGAGAAATATATACTTCTGTTTTTTTAAATAATGTTTAGAATTCAATTGAAAGTTTAAATAAATATATAAAACTGTCACTTTTGTACCTCAACAAATGTTGTTTTGCATTATAATTTGATGCATTTTCATGACTTATTTATTTTTATTTTGAGTGTCCCAAGTAAAATAATAATGACTAACATGGTACACAAAAGCTAAAACAAATAGTGCCCCCATATTTGGAGTTAGGTAGCCTAAATTGGGTCAAGGAGCACTTTTTTAATAAAAAAAGTAATAACAGGAACCATTTTTCACATGTATTTATGATTATACAATTTTAAATTTTGATAACTTGTTTTTAGCTTAGAACTGGAAACAGTCTCAAGAATGGTCAATTGAATGTGCGTAGTATTAATGTACTTTGGTCAGTCGAATGTAATGTACTTAGTATGATTTTTACAGGCAAGTATTGAACAGATTAGCAATATTGAAATGAATGAATAATATATTTTTACATGTGTACGTGTATGCCATATCATATATTTTTAAAGTTTGTATGAAGACACACTATTCTCATCAGATACTAAATATTAAAATAATTTAAACAATAAGGCTTGTACATAAGATGTGCAAGTCTCAGGAAGTTGGTAAACTGCATCAAAATGGGAAAACAAAAAAACACTAAACTATTAATATACAGTGATGTTTACTTGAAGTCATGGTATTACAATGTGTGTATATTTATTTGTTTTATCAATTAAATACTTTAAATTGGTGAAATGTATTTTACATAATACACAGAGAGATTCCATGTTCAGTACATGCGGATATTCTGATCACAGAAAACAATATTCTATTAATATGATGACTAAGACAGAATATTTCAATACTAAATTACAATATTAATTTGTAACAATACAGTAGTCATATAATATATAAACATACAAAAATTTATCTACTTCTTATAATATCATTCATTATATTTATATATATAAACCTATGTAACAACAGTACGGTACATTTACAAATACAAGACAGTTAAGAACACATTTATTTTTTAAACACATTTGTAAGTACATATATAAAGGTAATAAAGATTTGTTCATTTTTTTCATTAGCTTAAAACTATATTTATACATTCATTATAATTAAATAATATATATAATAATAAATTTGTTTCACTTATACTTATTTATACATTTAAACTCTACATATAACAACATCTTCAAAGAACAAGAATGTTAGTCATTTTCCAGATTAATGGTTTTTTTAAAGGTATGTTTTTTCTCATATGTGGCCCCACTCACTTTAAAAACAAATTAACAAATAAATGCTTCTGTTGTCTTATTATTTAAAACAAATCCAATTTTCTACTTTAAATACAAGTCACTTGGATTCTGATTCTACCAGGTAAGATTATGTTTTTTATTCAGTCCAGTACAACGTTCTGTAAAAAAAGTAATGTTAATAAATAATCTTCAGTCTTAATAAATTATTACGAAGAAAATGATTTTTTTCTAATCAATACATGTTTTTTTCTTAATACATTCAGTTCCTTATTTTTCAAACAACCATAATCACAATCAATTTAATTCCATATTTTTGCAGTGCGATGCACTTTTGAATATATTTATTTGTAATTTTTGGAACACGTCTTCAACATCTTGTATGATTTATACCAACTAAATTAATTTTTTAATCAATAATTTTATTATTGACATCAATTTGTATATTTGTTTAACTAATACAAGAACTGTTCTGTTACCCTCACAATAAGAAAAGCACAAATCGACAAAATTACTTGCCACATGTAATAAACTACCCATAAATACATCATAGTGAGAACATAAAAAATTAATTTTTCTTCAGTTTTTATTGTGTATTTTATTTTTAGAATTGTATAGTATGTATAAAAATTGGACTTGAATTAATTTTTTTGTTGTTTTTAAACATTATATTTGTATAAATAAAAAATATATTATTCTGTACATGTGTAAAATGAACCAAAGTACAAATCTGTATTAAAAAAGTGTATAAGTAGAAAAGGAAGTACCTTGAGTTTGTAAAAAGAAGCGTACAAAGTTTTTCCTTGGGTTTTTGATTAATCGTACGTCTGTAAACAAAAAACAAACAAAGTTATTAAACCATAATTGAGGAGCTGCATGCAATAAGGGCCTAATTGACAAAATAGCATTTTGAAATAATCAGTTTCATAGTTTTTAAACAATATAGAAATATTATGACATGAATTACAGCATTTTTAATTAGTGAGCACATTATTTGAAATGTTGTGTATTGGATTATATTTAGGTTAGATAAAGAATTTAATTGAAACATAGTAAAATACAAATTTGAAAAAATAGTTTTTTTTTTTGCCTTCAATGCTGTTAAATATTTTGTCTTTAAAATTATCTTCATGGCTCCATAAAAATGTTAGAAAAAATACAACATTGGCTTCAACATAAGAAAAAATAATATCAGAACAAAAAAAGTATTTATATAAATTATAAAAATAAGTTTTAGGTTAAAAATCAGTTTCCACTCAAAGTCTTTGCCTGTACTTCCAGTTCACTTTAAACTTCTTCCTTTTCTTTACTGTTGTCACTTCTCTCATCATTTTCTGTATGAATATTTTGTAACTGTGGAGCCTTTGTAAGAATATGCTCATACCACTTCTGAGAGAAGTCATCTAGGAAGTGATACAAATTTCAAATATCTTTTATTTTTGCTGGTTTAATGCCGACAGCTGTCTGTGGTAATATATCATGAAAACACTGTTTCTTTGCATATGGAAAAGGATGATAGGGTAAGAACCCTTGTACATAGTAAATGCCAAAACAGTTCTTGAAATTGTGCACATTAATCTGGGGTTTGACTATTTGAAATGATTTGGCAAAGGTTGTAGTTTACCAAAAACTGCACAAAGGCAATCATATTGTTCCCTATCCTCCCAGATGCCCTTATTGCACGCTACTCCTGAATTTTGTTTGTACGTAATGTATGTTCACAATGTTATTACATTGATAATAATTTGCAAACACCATTCTGATGTGGAACACTAGTGTTTAGATGAAAATAAAACAAAAAATTATCTAAAACAGTAGTGTTCCATGTTGGAATTGTGTTTACTAATGATTAGTGGTACTCAAAGACACTTCATGGACAACAAACCTCAAGAATACATTAGTAAGTACCTACTGAAATGGCAGTGCCATTGTAACGGTACAGAATTGTGTGCTACAAGGGCTTCAATTTAAATCAGTTAATTTTAAAGTAGTCAGTATTCACCTAAGGGGAACCTCATTGTAACCAGCAACACATACATTGTTATTGCAGACTGTTTATGCTTGATGTCTGTACCCTGCGCAACCAGACGTATTATGCAACAGCTTGCCAGCTCAGTCTCTGTGTAAATCACAGTAAGAGCACTTTATCACCCCAGTTTGCATCAGACAGTAGCAGATTACAGTCATCTGCAAGTTAACAAAAAACGGTGGCATCGGACGTGCGAGATGGGCCGTAAATAAATTCGGCCTATACAGTACAACTATTAAAGTGTGTGAACTATGTAGCAGTCAACTAATTACAAAGCTATCAGTGTTCGAGCAAGTTAAAGTCGGCCGACTATATATTACCATGTGTATAAATATTCAATCAAAGTATTGAAAGTTTAATCAAAGATACAATAAATTCAATATAAACAGTTGGGGGAGTGCGTTCGGATGAAGAAAGCGGCCAACACGAGTCTGTGCAACAAACCACATGAACACGCAGCGGACAGGTAACTAAAAACACTGACTATTCATACTAAAACCAATAAACAATCAATGGTGATTGTTTATTATAAAAGGAAAATTTTATATATAAACCTAAACAATAGAGATCTCTAAGGGAAAGGGGCTTTTATAAAAGAAAGAGGGGGGAAGATATAAATTACGTACTGGTTCATTAAAAATATAAATAGTTTGTCATTTGTTTGATTTTATATGTTACTAATTCGAAGAGTATATTAATATACCAGAAAAGAAGTTAGAAATTTAATTGTCATCAAAGTGAGACAAAGTAATTAATTTGTCTAATAAACCAGAAGCAATTTGTTTTAGCATAAACTGTGTTATTATATTTTTACCGCTCATCTCAAATAATCCTTTCTGCAGCGGGTTTCGTCTGTAGGACCCTGGAAGAGAGCCCGAAGGTAAGATGAAAACGAAGTTTGCATGAATTTAATATATTTTAATTAATTGAAATAAATTCTGTTGTCTCACCATCATTTTTATATGGCAGAGAAGTTAGGGTCATCAAGAAAGTAGAATCAAAGAATAAAGTCAGCAGAGATGAAATTTCTTAGGGTCGCCCAATCCGACTATACCCAAGATGCAGATATGAGGCAAAAATTCAGCATGGGAGATAAGATTATCCCTTTCAGTGTAAGGTTTGTTTTACCAAATTGTGATCCATCTGTATCGAGAGTTGCTTCTTTTACCTTTTTGTCCATTGTCAATGGCACAAATAAGTAAAAAGAATTAGCGTTTCATAGAAAACAATTATTTTTTTGACATTTTTGAAATGGCGCATCATCCGCTAACATACAAAAATATAAATACATTATTATTGTCAATTTTGTTTGTCTTATCACTGAGACTGAAAGAAGAATAGTATATTCTTTACGAACTTATTATGAACTTCCTGTTTCCATTAAACATAGGATACACAAATTTGTAACAGGTTGGTACACAAGCAGTAATGGAAATTTACTAGGCCATGGGTTGGTAATTCAGCCTATTACTGTGTAGTTAAGGTACAAAGGTTAGTTATCACTTTGTTTGTTTGTTTAACACATTACTTCTTGGTAGAGGTAAGATATATGAGAGCGAAGATTACTAGGTAAGGTTGTTGTAGTGATTTTTATCTGAAAATGAGCTTACAGGCATGGAAGCACTCATCGTTAGTTAATATAGTGCATTAGTGATTGAAAAACAAAGTGTAGTGTATACATAATAGTCCACTAAAGGGAGTTTATTCTATAACAAAATTTATCTAATTATTTCCTATGTGTAGTTTTCTTTAATATTTTCATTGTTCATTATGGATGGGAAACGAATGTTTGCAGTACCTTGATGGGTCTTGGCCATGAATTTTGAAGCTAATCAGTTGATTAACAGTTTAAGGTACAATGAATGAGGAAAACATAATACAGTATTAATTGTAGGGAGCACCTAATTACACTTTAACAAGAATACAAATGTTTATGGTAAAATCAATTCTGTCGTCATTAGTATGAGGTGTGTTTAAAAAAAAAAAGAGTGAACTCCTGTAATAATACACTGACTAGCCTACGGATTGTGTTCCAAGAAGTGGTACTGACTAGCAGCAACTTTTGGCAACACAATGCCGCTTAATGTATCATACTACCATTTTTGGTATTTGCACTATAATATCTGGAGTACACTAACCTCTGATGGGATTTTTAAAACAGTGAAAGTGAAAGGTCTTGAAGAACAACATGTTTGTGTTAAATTTTCTTCAAAGTCAGTAAACTATTTACAGACACGTTGAAAATACTTCAGCAAGCATATGGGTAAGGACTGTATGAGCTGAACGCAGTGCTCCAAATGGTTCAATCATCTTAAAGTGGGCAGAACATTGACTGACGAAGATCCTAGACCCGGACAACCTTCCACATCAACAAACGATAATAACACCAATACAATTTGTGCTATGATTTGTGAAAATTATTGGATGACTGCCCGAGAGATGTGGATATCAGCATAGGATCATGGCACACAATCATCACCATATGCAAGGATTAAACCAATAATGGTTTGTTCTGGCCTCAAACAGGCAAAGTCTAGAACTGGTCACAGCAGCACTTCCTCAAACGTCCCACACCTCTCCATCCCTTTGCCTTGTAGTTCCATAGTTGTTTGGGGATCCCTTCAGCAAAGATGTTCCCACCAATTCAGCTGATACTGGGCAATCCTGTTGAGTATACTCATAATATTCAGTTCCTGCCAAATATCTGTGTTTCTTCAAAGGTCATGGAGAGTATACCCTGTCACGTGCCTGAGAAATCTCATTCAGCCACTTGGATACATCTGACCTGGCCTTTCGTTAAAATCCAATTCTCAGAACCATAAAGAAGTGTGGGAAGGGCCATCACCTTGTAGAATTTTAAGCATGTTTCTTCACTTGCTGACTTAATCCAGAGTCTTTGCAGATTCGATTTAATAAATGTATACCCATCTGCAATGTATGCCCATCTGTATACCCATGCCACAAAATTATAACAGAAAAGTTTTACATGTATTACTGCAAAATTTTTGCCATGATCAGAAAGAGAACCAGAAATATCTTGAAAAATCTTCAAGAACAGGAGATGATTGAAATTTTTATGAAAAAACAGGAGATGAGACATGGGTTTATTTCTACGATGTTGACATTAAGGCACAGTTGTTACAGTGGGTGGGAAAAGGGTTCCCCTGGCTTAAAAAACCTGCATGGTCAAACATGAAGTTGATGTAGGTGGTTTTTTGACTGGAAAGTCTTAGTCCATTATGAATCCATTTCATGTAATCAGACAGTAAACAAGGGATTCTATATGGAAGTCTCAAAGAGTTTGATTGATGCTGTATGTAGGTCGAGGCCTGGTCTGTGATAACACCACAGTTAGATGTTGCACCATGACAACACACCAGCCCATGCAACACTCCTTCTCTCCAATTATCTAGCAAACACCAGACAATCATCCTGCCCTACACACCATACTATCCAGACTTGGCCCAATCAGGCTTTTTTATGTTTATAAAATTGAAGCCAACCTTGAAAGGACATTGTTTTGATACCATAAATGATAAGGAAAATATGATCCAACAGCTGCTCACCATTCCCCAAAACACTTTCCAAGAAACATTCCAAAATTGGAAGAAACATTGGGAGAGACGTATTCCAGCAGAGGAGTTTACTTTGAAGGGTAAAAGCCTGAATAGAATTGTAATTATATTACCAAATTTTTCATTACAAAATTTTGTATCTTTTTTACACACTTGTATTCTGCTGTAATATTTACATCAGTCCTAACACGTTTATTGGTTTTATGATCAGAATATTTGACAACAAAAATATCTGTACATACACTGTTTAGTCGAGCCGGGGCTTGTAACTTGTTTTCCAGATTTCAGCCAATGTCACTGCTGAGTGGAAGCGATGGAAAATGCACAGAGGCAATGTAACACGCTGAACCATTGCCCATGCCAGGAATCCATAAAATTCCAGCTGAAAAAAAAAATAGCAATTATTTATTCATTAACGTCTTACATTACTAAAGCTATACTGCATGATACTTATATTTCCCAGTACTCGGGCAATGAATTCTTAACAATCCATTAAATGCACAACATATAATATTCAGTCTTCACTGATTGAAAAATAACACTGAAACCTGATTTTCTTTACTGTACAAAAGGATATATTTCTTAGATTTCATTGTCCATGACGTGTCCGTTACTTAACTAAATATAATTATATCACTACAGACTCGGAACACAAATTTTTTATGGGTAAAACTTTTATGTTTTTACCCATAAAAAACTTGAGTTCCGAGTCGGTAGTGATATAATTATATTTAGGATATATTTCCTTCCATCCTTTTAAAGAAAAAAATATTACCCAGTAGCCAGTAAGATGGTCATCACTTGAAAGAATATTATTTAACATTAACCCCAAAATATTACATATAAATTGTCCACACCAAACTATTGGAGTGAACACCACACCAAACTAATAATAAAATAATTTGTGTATAATGGTACTGATTTCATATTTGCACCCCTGGCAGCATATGTCAAAGTTGCACAACTCCTAGAAAAAAATGCCTCTTTGATATTATAGATATATTCTCATATATTTGTTAAGTACACAGTTTTAATATTTTCCAAATCATCATGCTTTGATACAAAAAATTATGGACCTACAGATTTTTTAAACATTTTTGCACATAATACTGTGTGGTAGGCTGTAATCCGCTGTTGTTCAGTATCAAGTTGCAGTCCTCTTGATGTTTGCATTCCACTGTCATAGCTGATGAATTTTTATATATTACTGGAAGGGTTAACACGGTTATAATAAAATGCCATTTTACTAACATCATCTGTTGTGTCTTTATTAATAGCAGAGTAGCCAACATAAGCATAAAACATTATACAAAATCATTTTGATATTATAATTAAATATTGTAAGTAACATAGGCTATATAAAAAGTACAAACATTTAACACTCTCCCTTAATATCAAAATGGTTTAAAATAAAGTACAAAAGAAATTGACTGCATAATTTGTTAGTTTTAATGATATTGCATATTGACTTAATAAAACAAAATAGCCTACTTTAATTTAACTTACAATAAGGCTACCATATATTTGTTGCTTCCTTTTAAACAAATTCATAATAATCTGTCATAGCCTATCTAATGAATTTTTTTTTTTTAAGCAACATGTTTTTAAATCTTTCAAACTTGGTGTTTGATAATGGTTTGGTAAACACATCCGCCAACTGATTCTCTGAACAACAGTATTTGATATCAAATAGTCCATCATGAAATTGTTCACTCACATAGTGAAATCTGACATCTATGTGTTTGCTCTTTCTACTCAATTGTCCAGATTTTATTAGTTTTATTGCACTTTGATAATCAACATTCAATGTAGTATTTACAGTTTTGTTTGTCAACTCCTGGATGAATGTTTTGATGTATTTGATTTCGTTGCAGCATTCAGCAGCAGATATATATTCCGCTTCTGTTGTTGATAAGGCAGTTATGGGTTGTTTTCTAGAACTCCATACTATTGGTGCGCCTCCTAACATTAGGACGTATCCACTAGTACTTTTTCTATCTTTCACATCTCCTGCGTAATCTGAGTCACAAAATGTTGCAATTTCTATACTGTTTGATTTTATTGCAGGAAAAAATATTCCCAGATTTTGTGTTCCTTTTAGGTACCTTAAAGTTCTTTTCACATTTTGTACATCTTTCTTTTCTGGTTTTCCCTGAAAACGACTTTCGCAATTGACAGCAAATGCCATATCAGGTCTGGTTTTGTTTGTCATGTAGAGGAGACTTCCAATGGCTTCTCTGTATGGAAACTGTATTCCTTCGTTGTCAATTACAGTAGTCTTCTCTTCTTGTACAATTGGGGTTGTTACTGACTTGCAGTTTGTCATATTAAAATTAGTGAGTACTTGATTTGCATAATTTGTTTGTATAAAATGTAAATTCCTTCTTTCTTTCTAGTTATCTCCATTCCAAGATAAGTGGATGGCTTTTCACTACTTGTCATTTCAAAGTTTTCTTTAAGTTTTTCTAGTAAATTCTTCATTTTTTCAGGATATTTTCCCATCATGATTCCATCGTCAACATGAATAGCTAAATATAAGTCATTCTTGGTGTCTTTAAATATACATTGATCTGTTTTGAGTTGTGTAAGTCCTTCATTTTTAAGAAATGATGTGAGTCTTTTATTCCATTGATTTGGTGCTTGTTTTAGTCCATATAAGGCTTTGTTTAGCCTACAAATTTTTCCTTCTTCATCAAATCCTTCTGGTATTCTCATATAGATTTCATATTCCAGTTCTCCATACAGGAATGCAGTTTTGACATCAAAAGTCTGAATAAGATTTTCTTGAGCAGCTAAGGAAAATAAAACTCTTAACGAAGCACTTTCAACAACTGGACTAAACGTATCTTTAAAATCCAAATTTCCTTTTGTTTGTTCGCAGCCTCTTACTACTAGTCGAGCTTTATATGTGCCGTCATCTTTTATTTTGAAGATCCATCTGCTAGTTAGTATTTCTTTTCTGCAACTTGTTTTTCATCGACTTTCATCGACTATCTCCCAGGTGTTAGTCTTGTTCAAAGATTCTTTTTCATTTTTAATGGCTAACTTCCATTTTCTTTATCATTTCCTGTCATACATTCATTGAAAGTAAGCATCACTTGTCCATCTTGAAGATTTTCTTCATATCTAGTAGGACGTTTAATATTTACCCTTGGTCTTAAATTGTAAAGTTGTTCTTGTTCATGTTGTTCATTTGTATTAGGCCTATCAGTTTCTAGTCCAATCTCTTCTAGGCCTATTTGATTTTCTTCGACTGGGTTATTCCCTTTTTCTTCATTCACGTTTTCTTCTTCAATGATTTCTTCCATATCTTCTTCTTGATTACATGATACTATTTCTGGTATTTCTTCTGCTTTTGATTTTACAGACTCCCTTTTGAAGACAACATCTCTTGATACAAAAATATTTCTTTTCACTGGATCCCACAATCTGTATCCATTCAGTGTGTATCCCACAAAAGTACTTTTCTTACTCCTGCTGTTGAATTTATTAAGCCGTCCTAAAACTTTAGCATAAGCTACTGAACCAAATGTCTGAAGTCTTGATAGGTCAGGTGTCTTACTATACCATTTCTCTGCAGGTGTTGTATCTAATGTGACAGTTGGACTTCTATTGAGTAAATACGCAGATGTTAGGATAGCTTCCCTCCACATTTCTTTGGGTAATTCAGAGTCGAAAAGCATTGCTCTAGCTTTTTCCATGAGTGTTCGATTCATTCTTTCCGCTGTGCCATTTAACTGCGGTGAATAGGGTACTGTATGATCGATAACAATTCCTCTTAATTTACACCATTGTCTAAGACCAGAGGCAATGTATTCACCCCCATTATCACACCTTATTTTAGAAGTTTTAAGATTGAAATGAGCTTCAGCTTCATTAACATACTCTTTTAAAAATGTAAAAACCTCATTTTTAGATTTTAAAAGATACACTTTACAAAAGTGAGTATTATCATCAACACATGTCAAGAAATACTTTTTACCATCATGCGTCTGAGGTTCTATTGGACCACACAGATCAGAATGTATTATTTGTAAAGGTTTAGAAGCTCCGTCTCTTACTGAATTGAAAGAAGATATCACTTGTTTAGCTTTGAGACAAATATCACAAAAAATATCTTCACATATATTTAAATTAGCTGAAATACCTCGAAACATTTTAGACAAGTTTTTTAAATTACGAAAACTTATGTGACCTAATTTCCTATGCCATTCCATAGCTTCACTACTTTTAGTTTTACCCCTATGTTGATCAACACTTACGGGTACAACATCTGTTTGTTTGACATTTATATTAGCCTTAGGTCTACATTTATTTTGTTCAGTGTTACTTACAGCAGCTACTTTTGGAACACTTTCATTCTCAGTTAGGTTAACTACATACAAACAATTTTTGTTTTTACTACCTTCTAAAATTACATTATCATCTTTCAATATTTGAACTTTGTTTCTAGTAAATAATATCTTACCACCATTTTCAGTAATTGCATTGACAGACATCAAATTATTACTTAATTCAGGAACATATGAGACATTTTTTAAAGTACACTGTTCTGAGTCGACATAGCCTACAGCTAGTGATTGCATACTCTGATTTTTCTTTGCAACAGATATGTCTTTATTACATGATTTTACATTTTCAAGGATGGATAATGGTTTGGAGTACAACCGCTATCTACGATAAAAGTTTTACTTGGAATAATGCTATTTTGATTTACACTGCTATAGCCTACTGTAACTGGTGAATGAGTTTCAACGGTTTTAGTTAAAAAGGCAGTTTTACTATCATTAGGCCTATTGGGCTTTGCTTTAGATTTGTTACGGAAATAGCAATCTTTATCAGTGTGATTAGTTTTCTTACAAATACTACATGATACTTTAGGTTTAAAGGATTTATTTTTTAATAAACAGTCCTTTTCATAATGATTTGACTTTTTACAGTAATTACAAAACTTAGATTTGTTGTTTGGACAGTTCTGACGGATATGACCGGTATCTTTACATGAATAACATCTTACTTCTCTAAGCATACCTTGATATCTGATTTTAAAAGCTACACTCTCACTATCACTCGATGACTTCGCTTCTTCTTGTATCAGCCTAGCCTTCAAGTTCTCCAAGGTTCTGTCCGTTGAATTCGTCGAGTCTCACGCACTTGAAAAATGTTTGTAATATTCTGGAAGAATGCTCAGAATTTTGGTGATTATCATTGTGTCGTCTACTTTCTGGTCGAGTCGATTGAGCTTGAATGCGACGGTCTGAATATAGGCTAAGTTAGACATCATGTCCTTTTGGTAGTTGTAGAATTCTTGTAAAAGAGAGCATTTTTGTTGTGATGTGTCTCTTTTATAAATGTTAGATAATGTTTCAAACATTTTCTTTGATGTTTCACATGTGACTAAGTGCAATTTTACTGGATGTTCAATGGTCATAAGTATAATGTGTTGGGCTTTAGCGTCCTTTAATTTCCATGTCTTTACCTTGTCTGTATCTTCACCTTGTTGCTCCAGAGTTTCTGTACCATTTACAATATACATAAGTCCTTTGCCTTTGGATAACACTTTGACCTCGAAATCCCACATTGTGTAAGCGTCGGCATCTTTAAGTTTTTGTATATTGTTTATTTGACTTTCGCCACTAGACATTTTTACACGACCTCAATTAACACGATTTTAATTTTACAATTTTTACTGGTTAAGGCTTTAACCTGATGAATTTTTATATATTACTGGAAGGGTTGACACGGTTATAATAAAACGCCATTTTACTAACCTCGTCTGTTGTGCCTTTATTAACAGCAGAGTAGCCAACATAACCATAAAACATTATACAAAATCATTTTGATATTATAATTAAATATTGTAAGTAACATAGGCTATATAAAAAGTACAAATATTTAACAATAGCTTAGGTGAAGTAACACCTTAATATGGTTGTAGTAGTGTTAACAAACTTACCTTTTTATAAATTAATAAATAGGTTTTGTTTATTTATCATGTATTCTGGCTCTGTAGACGCCATGTTGTTATCTGCCAACCTGAATTTTCACTCGCCAGGGTTCGAATCAGCGAACGGGAAAATCAGAACTGGTTATTTGAATAACGAGTCATTTCTTATTTTACTAAGCAATTAAAATTTTATTGATCATTTCTTGTTTTTTATATCTCTTTCAATTCCCATAATTCTTAACAATTTTTTGCATATCAAAATGAAAATTATTCAGACAAACCTTAATTTTTCTTATATAGACAAAATAACATTTTAAAACTACCATCAAAATTTAATTAACCCAAACCAGCTATTCTTATTTTATCATTTTTATTCACGCTTGCATTCATACATATACCCCATGCCCATTTGAGATCTCAATTTCATTTAATGGTAAATAGTGTACTTTAAAAAAAAAAACAATTTGAAGTTGATATACCACTCTGGTTACTGATCTGGCTTTACGAAAGAGTCCAATGTTCCGTAGTACCTTCCATCACTCCGCACATATTAGTCGCACCTTCTTTTATCTAAACTGTTACTTTAATTATTTAATTACTCACTGGATAGTCATGTTCCGTTTTAAATTGTACGCTCAGTTTTAAAATCACATTTTGTTTGAGTTGCGGGCGCGACGAAAACTACGCCGAGCCGGCGGACGCACAGATTGATTGCGTCCGTATTTATTGGATGTTCATAGCCGACTGCCCTTTGTTTTCTGCACACTGGGCGAGAAAGAATGTTTCGTGCGTGCTTTTCAAGCTGTTCACTGTGGCACACCCATGCGCGAATACGCTCCCCTCGCTGCTAACGTTCATATTCCCAGACTCATTAATGGCTTTTGTGCAACAACAACACCTATGTACAGCTTGGCTTGTTACCGCACTGACTGTAAGGTGTTAAAAAACTGCCCAGCGTTTATGATTCAAATGTTATTCAGCTTGAGTGGCCATTACATTTTACAATTATTTAAAAAAAATAAAACCAATAGTTTGTCCCGTTACAAAACCCCCTCAATGAGAGGTTTTAGGCCGAAGCATAAAAACTCTCATTGACACTCTCATGCTTTCTAAAGGGATCAGCTAGGATATGTCGCCACAACCCCTTTACTGTTTATAAAAAAAAATTATAATAACTCACCCTTGGTCCGATGATGGTGACAGTACCTGCATGACCTTACTGGACTTCTCCATCGAGATCCCAACACCATAAGGCCAATCAGGCGCTTTACGCTCCTGATCTGACGTGCAGGCCAGCTCAGGACTGCCGTCACAACATCACCAAACGCTGAAACATCAAATTAAAAATATCAAATAGTGGCCTTGGATAATACCATATCCCTACCTGATCTGTTTCCCCTTAGTTGTGCGCTGGTTTGTGTTAAGAAGCACTGGTTTGTCTTTATTCTTAACACATGTATATATGAATCCTTAAACTAACATGATACATTTATAAACTTCCTCAAAATCATTCTGTATACCCTTCTCTTGTTAACTCTTTTCCAAAAAATCAAAATTATTGCCCTGATTCCTATCAGAATTAAAATAGACATTTCCCATTACAATATTACAAATACCTTCCACAATATTTAAACACACTATCAAAATTTACTCAAATACAATTCATCTACATCTCTCCGTTTCTACAATTCTTAAACATTTTCTCTTTCATAGAAGAAGAAAAAATTACTATTATTATTATTATTAACAGTAAGTGATCCGGTGCTGTTAATAATACTTATCCCCTTTACTCCTCTACACACACTATTTCCCCCCCTGAACTGTTGCGCTCAGTTGCCTCCACAAGGACTGAGGCGGAAGGAGTAAGCACTTTTTTCTTTTCTCTCACTCCCATCCTTGCTTCAGCGTTACAAAAACTTCAGGGTAAGTACCCCTACTTATTAGCTTAATCTATGCCCCTAAGGTCTACCACCCCTATCTGGGTGAAAATAGCCTGTGTTCAAAATAATCTTAGATTCCCTTATTAAACCCCATTAAATTTCTAGGTTTGACCAATTTCAAAGGCAACCAACTGTGGTCAGTTGTATAATAACTCTGCCCACAGCTGATTGTCATCCAAAACCACGATCTGGGTTGGTAAGCCCCAGATCGCCCGAAATGTAGGGAATCACATTTAAAACATGTTATACATACATACAATTCATGTTTAAATTCCTACACTAATACATAATAAACATAATACACAATGATACCCTCATAATTAACATTGCGATTATTACATTCAACAAACAACTCACATTTAACTTTGATCAAAATTTACACACCCTACATCTTTAAATTTGCGTATAAAAATTATAAACATTATATTTTAATTTCAATTAAACTTTTATTAATTAGCCATCAATTATTTATCATTTATTATCATTTAATTCTTCACAATTTCAAATTTAATATTAACCTTTCCAACTACATTACCTTCCTACCATGAATTTTCCTTTTCTAACCCCTTTATCCTTATCTAGTTTGGGTGACTCTCTATTATTCACTATTTTCTCTATCTTATTTTGGCATTTGTCACTCTAACCTTACTACCCCCTTTTTCTACTAACAACCGGTTCTAACCATTAACATAATATGACACCAATATCTCTATAATAACCCCCTTCACAAATCCCATTTAAAACCTCTGGCACCGCTCATTTTTGTACAAGGATGTATGTTCCCTACATATGCTCATTCCCTTATGTTGGTTCCTGGATTCTACCTAAGGCAACCCTTTCCGGCACACAACGGTCCCTTCCTGTCCCAACACCTTTCGTTGCGGACTCCTACACCGGATCCTTACTACAAAATATCACCATCAACAAATATATAATTACCATTCACCTTACTCACCTCTACATATAATCGCTAACTACTGTGTCCCTAAAATATCTAATACTCTCTTTGTGTGTTACTGGTATTTCAAAATTCTTATTCTCTCTAACTCCCATTAAAATTAACTCTGCTTAACTCACCTGCCTTATTTCATTATCACCCAAACCCCTTTTACAACATTTCACCTTGATATAACACTAGAAAATTCATCACTTCTCCCCTTATAATAGTATACCTCAATTTGAACATATTATCTGTTTAATCATCTAGTAATCATTATAGAATCTTAATTTCATACAATCATTTAGCTTCATTATCAAACTTTCTTTTGTACAACCTTAATTAAGTAATTAATTTTCAATTATTTGATTCAATCCCTTTAAAATCTCACAATTACTTTCATCGCTTATTTAGTCTGTAAAATTTTATAATTATTATTAATTTATAATAATTAATATAAAATTTAATTTAATTGATAATTAATATTATCAATTTCTATTACATAACACATAGTACATCATAATGTAATACACAAATACATTTAACATAATGACATCAACACATAAAAGAATATACAGTCCAACTTATTATTTGTTATCATTAACCACAAATCGTTTCATAAGACAATCCATTTCAAAACCACACTATTCACATAATTAAATGTTCATAAAAAATAAACAATCACCCTCCATCGTCGAATAATAGTCTAATCTTATGATTATACCATTCATTTACTATTGAATACACTATCTCATGATTATCAACATAATGATTATCTATATTGTCATATTCTTTTACAATGTCATTTAAATTAATATGATTATTCCATATTATTCCATCATGTACCTGGTCACGCTCGGGTATAGTCCTGTTGCCGTTATTATATTCTGTTAAAATCAGGTAAGTTATATTATCATCTTTAACATCATCTACTGCTATCTCAATTTCACTATACGGTAAGTACTCATTATTATTATTACTTCTCTCTCCGCCTAACCTTTCTACGAATTCTTCATAATTTCTCTTTACTTTAAATATCTCTATTTCTCTCTCTCTCTCTCTCTCTCTCTCTCTCTCTCTCTCTCTCTCTCTCTCTCTCTCTCTCTCTCTCAAAACATTTCTCACCATCACGCCAAGCTACACTCTCTCTCTCAAAATATGCAGGGGACACTAACTCATCATTACGGCACCACCTATGAAGTGCACAAAAAACCCAGGGAAATTTATTTGCAGACATATCGTCTTCCAAATACTCACGTGAAGCCATTTCTTCATCCCCTACTACAACATTACGGGAAAAATCTACCACCTGCATCCACTCTACCTGTAAATCCTTTCTACTCTCTCTCTCAGATTCATCACACACAAACATCTCATTATCAACTTCTACTCTCTCTACAATTTCGGTATCATTATCAACATCTACACAATCATTTTCTACCACCATATTTTTACTTCTATTATCATTGTTATTACTTGTAAACCCATTATTTAAATCATCATTTCCACTACTACTTACCCTGTCATCTTTGTTCGATTTTAATTTGTCTATTACTTTCTTCTTTTCTAATTCTATTTCGCCCAACCGCGTCTCTATTTCACTCAATCTCTTATCATAAATACAGCCTTGTTCTTTAATTTCTTTCTTAATATGGTTAAACTGTTCGTCAAACTGATTTAGTTTGTCATCAGACTGGTTTAATTTATTATTTAATTGACCATTCTGTATTTTCATTAACTGAAAGAGATCTTCCAGTGAAACTTTACTGTTTATAATAGGCATTGAGTTCGCCTATGGTTCGTTTAACACCAATGATTCTGTTGCTGTGTTTTCTATATTACTACTTTCATCGTTATCTGCCATTTTTAAAAAAAAATCTCTTACATATATTTCTTTTCAAATTATTACTATATATAACATATACTTATTATCAGAAAGATATTCTATTTACCCATACTACACATAATCATAACATAACCTTATCCTTGTACGTCTGTTTTCACGTACTCAAAAAATTTTTTTTTTTTTTTTTTTTATTTCAAATAACCATTCTGTTCCTCCCAGTAGGCTGTATTTATATAAAGTCACTGTTCGGAATCGCCAATTGTTAACAAACTTACCTTTTTATAAATTAATAAATAGGTTTTGTTTATTTATCATGTATTCTGGCTCTGTAGACGTCATGTTGTTATCTGCCAACCTGAATTTTCACTCGCCAGGGTTCGAATCAGCGAACGGGAAAATCAGAACTGGTTATTTGAATAACGAGTCATTTCTTATTTTACTAAGCAATTAAAATTTTATTGATCATTTCTTGTTTTTTATATCTCTTTCAATTCCCATAATTCTTAACAATTTTTTGCATATCAAAATGAAAATTATTCAGACAAAACTTAATTTTTCTTATATAGACAAAATAACATTTTAAAACTACCATCAAAATTTAATTAACCCAAACCAGCGATTCTTATTTTATCATTTTTATTCACGCTCGCATTCATACATATACCCCATGCCCATTTGAGATCTCAATTTCATTTAATGGTAAATAGTGTACTTTAAAAAAAAAAAAAACAATTTGAAGCTGATATACCACTCTGGTTACTGATCTGGCTTTACGAAAGAGTCCAATGTTCCGTAGTACCTTCCATCACTCCGCACATATTAGTCGCACCTTCTTTTATCTAAACTGTTACTTTAATTATTTAATTACTCACTGGATAGTCATGTTCCGTTTTAAATTGTACACTCGGTTTTAAAATCACATTTTGTTTGAGTTGCGGGCGCGACGAAAACTACGCCGAGCCGGCGGACGCACAGATTGATTGCGTCCGTATTTATTGGATGTTCATAGCCGACTGCCCTTTGTTTTCTGCACACTGGGCGAGAAAGAATGTTTCGTGCGCGCTTTTCAAGCTGTTCACTGTGGCACACCCATGCGCGAATACGCTCCCCTCGCTGCTAACGTTCACATTCCCAGACTCATTAATGGCTTTTGTGCAACAACAACACCTATGTACGGCTTGGCTTGTTACCGCACTGACTGTAAGGTGTTAAAAAACTGCCCAGCGTTTATGATTCAAATGTTATTCAGCTTGAGTGGCCATTACATTTTACAATTATTTAAAAAAAAATAAAACCAATAGTTTGTCCCGTTACAGTAGTACAGCAACCTTCTGGCAGGTGTGCTGTATATAATCATTGACCATTGACATGGACAGCACTTAACAATTGATATACAGTAGAAGCCCGATATAGCGCGGTTGTCGGGTGACATACTTCCCCTGCGTTATAGGCGTAACCGCGGTATATCGGAAGGTGACCTGTACAGTGACAAATGATGGGGAGGGAGGACCGGAAAAAAGGCTACATCATAATGCACTACTATATACTGTACGTAAATTACGTCACCAAATGTAGAAATAAAAAATAAGAAAACTGTATTTTAATCCAATACGTATTTTAATCTATTTTAATCCAATGGAATATAAAATACACTATTTATACATTGCTCACTCGACCTACTGTAGGCCTAATTGTTGGTCTTAAAAAAGTCCGTAATTGTTGTTTGACGGGATAATGCACAGCGTTTCTTTTCCGCGTATTGTTTTATAAACGCGAGGTGCAGCAGATGAACATTATTAGATTCACTTTGCCTCTCCATCCACGAAATTACTTTGTTTATGTGTATTATCACTTCACTAACATTTGGAATAACTTCTTTCACTTCCACCCCATTTTCATTTTCATCATCGTCATCGTCTTCTTTTCCTTCGCAATTTGCATTTCGGACTGCATCGATGATATCTTTATCTCCTATACATTCTGTAACAGGCTCACCGTTGTCAACTTCTGCCCAGTCATTCAAGTCATCTAGAGTGAAGTTGCAATGCAGAGCACTACTCGCAGACTGTACATCACTATTAGTGAATCCGGCAACAGAGCAATTTCCATCGGCGATGTTTTGTTCAAAGGAACATTTCTTCCAGCAATTCTGAATCGTAGCCGTACTAATACTTTCCCATGCAAGACCTATTGAATACGCAACTGTTTTCAGGTTTATTGACTTAAGGTAAATTTCCATTTCCTCATCAAAATTCACTATAGCACTCAGAAGTTCACGGCGGTAATGCACTTTAAATGCTTTTATGATGCCTTGATCTAATGGCTGGATCAGTGCTGTAGTGTTTTTCGGCAAGAACATGACTCCGATTTTCCCATCTCTTGACTGTAGCATATCAGCAGGTGGATGTGCTGGACAGTGGTCAAGGGTCAGTACAGCTTCTTCTTCGAGGTTGAGTGACCGCAGGTGGCTTCTCACAGATGGAACAAATTCTTCATGGAACCATTTACCGAAAATATCACTTGTCATCCAAGCATTTTTTGTATTACGATATGTGATGGGTAATGACGTCATGTTAACATGTTGAAAGCATCTAGGATTTCGGCTATTCCCTATACTGAGAGGTTTAACTTTGTGGCTGCCTGATTTATTTGTGGCAAACAGGAGGGTAACTCTATCCTTATTTATTTTTAATCCAGATTTATTTATTGAATTATTCACATCCAGAGTTCTGGTAGGAAGCATTCAAAAATACAGAGCAGTTTCATCAGTTATACACTTGATGGTCATTTAAATCGTTATCGATCATTACTTTGTTTAATGCCTGAGGAAAAAGTGCTGCAGCTTCACTGTCACATGATCGTGGTTCCCCTTCAGTGCTTATCTGGCTTATACCATGACGAGATTTCTATCGCGAAAACCACCCATCAGATGCGTTAAAGTCACTGTTGCCATGTAAATCACTATGGAATTTCACAGCTTGAGCTCTAATAACTGGTCCTGACAGTGGCACACCTTCACTTCGTTTTATTAAAAACCACCTGTACAGACACTCATCTAGTGCACTATCCTTACCTACTTTAGTCTTTTTTCTTTGCAACCCCACTTCATTATTTTGAGTTTATCACTCACAGAATATGCTTTTCTTTTCTGCGACATCACAAAACTCTACACTATGCGAATTTAGGACAAAGACTATACACTTTGATAAGATAATATCAGAGTATGATCTTATACTGTACTGTAATATGAGGGAGAGAAGGGATTTAGTTGGCTGCTTGCCTTGGCATGAATTCTTAGAAACGTAGAGACTGTAAATAGCTCGGGCAATTGTTTATGTCTACAGGTATACTTGAACTGGCAATTCTGGCTGTTGTTTACAACGCCGTTTCCAACAACAAGCCTTTGTTTACAATAAACGCAACGTATTCCAATGTTGTGGCTACGGAAGTCATGATAAACAATTCATAATTTACTCACTCTCTACAAGTAAGAATTTTCGCTAATTACGGGCGACATACTCTTCACCGCGTTATATCCGAATCCGCGGTATATCGGACCGCGCTATATCGGGCTTCTACTGTAACTAGCTAATAACATTCAACTATTTATAAAAGTTAGAACTACATAAATTTTAATACCTTTAAAAAATTATGTATAGATTATATAGCTTATACCATTCTCTGTGTTTTATGCACATAATTGAGGAACATAAGAAATAACACTTCTACATTTCCCCAAAATTTTTCTTCTTCTTCTGACATCACAACTCAGTATGGGTCCTTAGCCTTCTCAATCACTTTCCTCCATTCCATCCTTTCACTATACAACCTTCTACAGCCTCTCAGATTCACAGGTCTATATCTCAAATCTGGTCATGTATCCATATTTTCCTAAGGCTTACACCCATGGTTTTCCAGTCAGCGATTCTTTTAATTATTCTGCTCATCCATTCGCCTTATGTGGCCCAGCCATTGTAATCTACTACTCTTGGTGGATCAGCTACATCAGCCATCTTCAGTTTGCTAAGGCACAAAGATCTTTCATCTTTCATCACAAAGATTTTGTGTTTAAATATTCTAAGCTATTTGTACGGTAGTGCGATAATTTCGCTTTCTAGGTTGGCTAATCTGCTTACTGCCTTGCTTCAATTTTTCCGTGTTAGAACTTTGTACAATGTGTCGCAGACGCTCGTCAGCAGCGTTCGGCTCGCTCGCAGCCTTGCTGTCATTTAAAATACTTGAACTCAAGTATTCTATTGCCGCGTATTCGCGCATATCGTATTCTTTACGACATTTAATGTAGGCTTTAGGCCGCACATTCTTACTTATGGCCAACTAGGCCCGCTTCAATGTAATTCAAAACTTATAATACTTTGGCAACACGCATTATTAGCCGACCTGATTTCAATAAATTAAACACTTGTAATGTAACTTAAGAAAGGCATTAAAATCAATTCAATACAGTCCACATCTTATCATTTTCATCCCACTGAATCAATGCATGCATTACATACTATTCTTAACAAACATGGTTGACCAGCCGACAGGATTATTCACTTCAAGAAACATTTGTTAGCCCACTTGGGCCTAACACCCAACATTTTTTGGTCACTCCGGACCTGGATTTTCCATCCAATATTTTCTACCACTATTTCTGGCCATCACGGGCGAATTAGCACGTCAGCTAATGCGACCGTGGCGTGATTTGCATCGGCATTTCGCTCGTCATCTTGCAGCCTTCTGACAACGTATTAGCAAGTGCCTGCCAGCTACACTGCTTTACACAAGGTGGTCATCTCTGCCAGCTGTTTGCCATCTTCACCAAGGAGCCGACGCTGCAGGACATCGCCAACAAGGTATCATCAACAACAGTGAAACAAGGTGCGTAAAATGTCTGAAGAAGGCCTCAGGGTGCTGACCAGAAAGAGAGGCAGCTTAAAGTCCGCAATAGTGCGGATACAATCTGCTGTAAATTCATTTGATATAACTTTAAGTACAAAACATTTTCTAACTGTAAGACTGGACAGTCTCAAAAGCTTGGCCTTGAAGTACGACGAGGTAGTCTGAAATAGAGCTCATTAGTAAGGACACGAGCGTTGCTCAAGCAGACCGAGTTGAGGTCGAAGAAATGATATATTCAACTGAAGCAAACATTTTGCAATTACTTGACACATTTAATACTCAGACTGTACCTCCCGTATTATCGACGCCCATGCAATTAAAACCGATAAGTTTGCCCTGCTTCTCAGGCAACATATTGGAATGGCAACATTTTTATTCAATTTTTACCGATTTAGTGCATTCAAGATCTGATTTAACACCGTGCAAAAATTACATTATTTACATTCCTCTGTGAAGTGTGAACCGTTAGATTTAATCAAGTCATTACCTATCTGTAAAGAAAATTATACAATAGCGTTGAATTTGCTGTCCGAAAGGTATAACAACCCATTCATATTAGCTAAATACTATGTGCAAAACCTACTTCAGGTCAAGTCCACAATAAAGGACTCGGTCCAAAGTTTGGCGGAGTTCACTAACACAATAACGTCTTCCGTTAATTCACTGGCAGCAATGGAGCTGTCAGTGAATTCATTTGAATTTATCACTATACAGTTACTATCCACCAAACTTGACCCTATTACTTTCAAACTTTGGAAGGAGTCAATAGACCCTGACAATTTGCCTAGCTTTCAAGACTTCACGCATTTTTTAAACTTACGCAGACAGCTGTTAGAAAATACAATCCCTATTGAACCTGGACAGCAATTCAACAAACTTAATGTAAGACCTACCAACAAATATGAGAAGTGTAGCTCAAGAAATACTGCTGGCAGCACTACATTTAAGAGCTATCACACAGCGGCAAATCATTATTCATGCGTGTGTTGTAAATCCAACCACCCGCTTTACATATGTAATAATTTTCGTATATTAAGCACCGCTGAGCGGGGGCAATTTGTTGCAAATCATAAATGTTGTAGCAACTGCCTTAGATCAGGTCATCTGATAGCTAACTGTAAGAGTAAACAGGTGTGTAAAATCTGTTCAAAACGACACCACACATTGTTGCACGCAAATTACGTGCCGAAATCAACAGCTGCCAGCAGCAATTATTGCTCGCTTAAATTACAGTGCAAGAATAATGTTCTTTTATCCACAGCGGTTGTATCTGTCGTTGACCAGGCTGGCAACAGGCATAGGGCTAGGGTGCTCCTGGACGCCGGTTCACAGATAAATTTCTGTACAAAATCATTTGCAAAAAGGTTACAGCTCAAATTAGCCAAATCTAATATTCCAATCACAGGAATAAACAACACAGCGTGTTGCGCAACTGATATTGCTTCTATACGTATTATTTCTCGCTATCAGAGATATAGCTTCGAGGCGAAATGTGCCGTCTTATCTACCTTAACTCACAATCTGCCTTCAACCTCGTTTGATATCAACCAGTTCCGCATTCCAAACAAAATTTTCCTGGCTGACCCAGATTTTAATATATCTTCGCAAATCGACATACTATTAGGGGCACAATTTTATCTGGATTTGATATTAGCCAATAAATACACACGCGGCCCCAATTTTCCCATCATTCAGGAAACAAAACTGGGCTACATTTTGGCTGGCAACCTGCCCAAGCACTGCCGCAACGAGGGTCCTGCTGTTTCGTTCCTAGCAAGGAACAACGACAGTCAAATTCTGCAATCTCTAGAGAGATTTTGGGAAGCAGAAACTATCCCTGACAATACCCCTGATAGCGAGTCGGCCTGTGAAGAGCATTTTGTGCGCTCTACTCAGCGCAACCACGAGGGTAGATTTATAGTGTCACTTCCATTTAAGTCTGATAATCCCCACTTGGGGGAATCTTACACGAGTGCCGAATCAAGATTCTTAAGCTTAGTGCGTCGATTTAGGCGAGATGCCAAGCTCGCTCGCGACTACGCGGACTTTATCAAAGAATATAAGGATCTTGGGCACATGACACTCATTGATGATGGCGCTATCAACTCAGTAGCATCAAATATTTACTATATATACTTATATGTATACTTATGTATACTCATATACTTACTTTGTCTTTGCAAGATTGGTTGGGATGAACCGATTTCCGGTCAGTCACGTTCGGATTGGCATTCTTTGTGTGACAAATTGGTTCTGATTGGCAAAATTGTGGTCCCACGATCTATTCGTTGCAAGCGTGAGGCAGCTACAGTTCAATTGCATGGTTTTTCGGATGCTTCTGAAAGAGGGTTTGGCTGTTGTATATATGTCAGAGTCATTTATCAAGATTCTATTGCGCCTCCTGTCACCTCTTGTGTTCCAAATCTCGCGTGGCTCCCCTACGACAGGTGTCATTACCTCGCATCGAACTCTGCGCTTGCTTGTTATTATCGCGGCTCGTATCTAAGGTTATTCCTGCTCTTTATTCGTTTATTGATAATGTACATTTGTATTCTGACTCTATGGTGGCTCTTTACTGGATTCATGCGCAGTCTACGCGTTGGAAAACATACGTCGCTAATCGGGTTGCTGAAATTCAGCGTCGTACGCAAACTTATACTTGGCATCACATTGATTCGCGACACAATCCTGCTGATATTATATCTAGGGGGTGTCTCCCTGACGTTTTGCGCGATTGCTCGCTTTGGTGGCACGGTCCTAGCTGTCTGTCTCAATCGTCAGAGTCTGATCCCTTCCCATCCTTCGTACCGGCCACTCAGTCGTCTTCTGAAGTCACCGCGGAAGAGAAAAATACACATAACCTTTCTCTAATGTCTACCCTGGCTGTCGACCTATCTTTGGACTTTTCCTCGTTGCACCGGCTAACGCGTGTATACGCTTACTGTTTTCAGTTCATCAGAAATATTAGGCACTCAAGTGCGGACAAACTTGCGGGCGATCTGACCCCTGTAGAAATTCATCAGTCTCTCAACTTCTTCATAAAACAGTCTCAGTCGATCCACTTCACAACCGAAATTAATTGTCTTCGTAACGGATCTTCTGTTTCCATTAGGAGTAAGTTAGCTTCTCTCGACCCGTTTCTTGACGAGTCTGGAGTGATACGCGTGGGCGGACGATTGCAGCATTCCCAATTACCCTACGATTCTAAACATCCTATTGTATTACCCCCATCGGCGCATATTACACGCCTTATCATTGAAGGTGAACACATTCGTTTACTTCACGCTGGTGCTCAACTCGTGCATCATTCACTGCGTCAACATTGGTGGATTGTTAATGCCCGGCTAGTCATCCGTTCCATTATTCGAAAGTGTGTGAGGTGTATCAGGTTTAGTGCCACACAGCAGGTTCAGAGACTTGGTATTTTAACATCCCCTAGAGTCACTCCTTCTAGGCCGTTTCTATTTTGCGCGGTTGATTATGGTGGTCCCTTCATGATTCGTCATGGCGGGCAGAAGTCTAGAACTCTTTCTAAGGCATACGTATCTTTGTTTGTTTGCTTAGCGACTAGGGCTATTCACTTGGAATTGGTTTCCGACCTTACGGCCAGCGCTTTTATAGCCGCATTACGTCGTTTCATGGCCCGTAGGGGTATACCCAGTCAACTGTACTCCGACAATGGCGCAAACTTCAGGAAGGCCCGCACTATCTTACATGATATTTACAACTTTTGGCACAATAAGGATGCCATCTCTTCGATCAAGTCATTCACGTCCTCTCAGGGGATATCATGGTCATTTATTCCGCCCTCCTCACCTCATTTCAATGGCCTTTGGGAGAGCGGCATAAAGAGTTTGAAATTTCATCTGCGCCGCGTGGTAGGCAAATCTATACTCAACTTCGAAGAGTTCACGACCGTTTTGTCTCAGATAGAGGCATGTCTGAACTCTCGACCTTTATTTGCTATCTCTTCAGATGTTAACGACCCGGTGCCACTTACACCTGGCCATTTTTTGATTTGCGCACCCTTAACGGCGATTCCGGACCCAGACCTTTCTCACGTTCCTGTTTCTCGTCTTGGGCGTTGGCAACTTCTTCAGAGGTTTGTCCAAGGCATTTGGAAGGCATGGTCTCGCGATTATTTGCACCAGTTGCAGCAGCGTCACAAGTGGAAGTTTGCCAAGGATAATGTTTCCATTGGTGACTTAGTTTTGCTTATTGAGGATAATTTACCTCCATTAGCCTGGAAATTTGGCGTAATTATCGCCACATTTCCCGGCCCAGATAACTTGGTTCGTGTCGTGGACATTCGCACGCCTACGGGTGTTTTGCGGAGACCAATACATAAATTATGTCTGTTGCCAGCGCGAGACGAGATTTGACATTATGATTACTTAGCACAATGCTATTTTTATTTAGCCACTGGCTTATTACTTATTACGACCATTTGGTCAACCTAATTGTGATGAATTATCACAATATTTTCTTATCAATTTTGCGCCATTGCACGCTTCTATAATTAACACAGTTTTGGTGGTATCTTAATATTTGTATTGTATGTTAATTTGTGTGGCATACTATGTCTTACACATTTTCATTTGATGTTATGGGGTATATTTCATGTTTTTGGTGGTCTCATTTTATAAAATGTTGTTACATAATATTCGCATGTCTTGCAGCTGAGCAATCATGCATTCATTTCTTTATACTGTTGCTAATAAATGTGTATTATTCTGTGAATGTCTTTAAATTGTTAAATTGTTTCTGTAATTTCAGTATTGTATTTGTTATTTGACATTGCAATTATTCATCTTGTAATTATCTAAATTATTGTTATTGTATTCACATAAATTGCGTCTATGTAAAAACTATTGCTTTGCGTCTGCCGTATGTAACTGCCACGTCTAGATTTATTTTATATTGTATTCATTTTGCAAGTAAGCATGCACAATTATTTTTACTTAAATTATGACATACATGTCATATTTGGGCTTGCATTCAGTCAGCATCTAGCTTGTTCATACATTATTACATATTGTAAGTTCCTGAAACTTCAGGAACAGCATGACTAGGTCAATACATGCCGCCCTGCTGAATATACGCTTGAACATGTAACTGCAACATGTTCAATAACAATTTTGTTCATGTAATGAACTCTCTGTACAGGCCCACGGGCCTCAACTAATTTTACAGCAACCATCTATGACATGCATAGGGTTACCAGCTATCGGTCCATCATGTGATGAGCTTCCGATCATGCAGTAAACATTGCATAACTATGTATTTTTTTTTTTTTTATGTTTTGTAATGTTATATACTGTGCACATACACTATGTGATGGTAATATTGGTCAAACCAGACTTTATTCATATCTGAAACAGCTGTTCGCCAACCTTGGCTTACAAACGCCTATCTCTAGGCTTATCTTATGCATGCTTATCTCTAAACTAGTAACGGACTGCCGTTATCTAATCTCATAACTCAAGGTTCAACTTAGCCTTGAATCTAACTCTTATTATTAAGAAAACTGTATCCTTTTAAATTAAATTGTAAAATGTATCATAATTTATTAAAAAATCATTTGATTTTGACAGGCAGCTTATGTACGGTAGCGCGTAATTTCGCTTTCTAGGTTGGCTAATCTGCTTACTGCCTTGCTTCAATTTTTGCGTGTTAGAACTTTGTACAGTGTGTCGCAGACGCTCGTCAGCAGCGTTCGGCTCGCTCGCAGCCTTGCTGTCATTTAAAATACTTGAACTCAAGTATTCTATTGCCGCGTATTCGCGCATATCATATTCTTTACGACATTTAATGTAGGCTTTAGGCCGCACATTCTTACTTATGGCCAACTAGGCCCGCTTCAATGTAATTCAAAACTTATAATACTTTGGCAACACGCATTATTAGCCGACCTGATTTCAATAAATTAAACACTTGTAATGTAACTTAAGAAAGGCATTAAAATCAATTCAATACAGTACACATCTTATCATTTTCATCCCACTGAATCAATGCATGCATTACATACTATTCTTAACAAACATGGTTGACCAGCCGACAGGATTATTCACTTCAAGAAACATTTGTTAGCCCACTTGGGCCTAACACCCAACACTATTGTTCATCTGCATTAGCTAATGTCCACGACTCGCATCCATATGTTACTATTGGTCGAATAAGACATCTACAAGTGGTTAATTTAGTTGTTTGGTTAATATTCTGGATTTTAGCAATTTTTCATAAGAGTAATAACACCTATTTTCATTTACAATACGGGATTTTCTTTCATTACTACAAGAGTTAGTCTGGGTCATCTGTGAGCCTAAATAAGAAAACTGTTGAACATGGTCAAGTGTTCTATTGCCTTTCCAACTGTTAGGTTAGCACAGTTGTTTGTCTCATTCTTCAGACTTCCATATACTAGTTCTACCCTCATTATTTATTTTTAGCTCCCTCTTTTGTGCCTCACTATCTAGTTTAACTAAGTTCCCCTCTAATCCTCTTTTATTCCTGCTGTTAATAGCTACGTCATCAGTGAAGGTATGGCACATGTGTGTTGTTTTAACTTCTATGTACCCAGTTGTATCTAACTTTTGAATGTCTGATATTTACTAAAACTTACTGTTCAAACTTTGTACTTTATTTATCAGCTGTGTGCCGTGACCACTGCAATGCGACACGGGCGGATAACGTCACTTGCTTATCAAGCGCTGCCGGTGGTCAGCTGACCGACGGCAGACAAGTCAGTTTTGTTTCTAACCAGGCTCCGAGCTGTACTCTCGTTAGATTTCTCTCTTCCAGCCGCGGCTTCTGGATCATTCTTAATTATGTATCGTACTTACTAATTTACTCAGACAACCTGCGTCCATTCACAATGGACTGAGACTTCTTTCAAAACTAATTTTATGGGCGTTATGGCCCCAAAAATATCCGCACGTGTCGACAATGGTCTATAAAATTTTAACATTTCAATAAACGCATATCAATCAACAGAATTACAGTCCACTTCTTTTCGTTTAAAACCCAGCCTTTCAACATAGCGTTTTTGGAACAACTCAAGATTTTCAAGAGCTTCCAATCCGCAACATTTTTGGTCCTCACGGGCAGGATTTCTTATTTTTGGTCCACAAGCGACCGCATTTCTTTGTCCGCAGCGACAACATTTTTGGTCCTCATGGGACGGATATCATATTTTTGGCCTAAAAACGACAACATTTTTGGTCCAACCGAACCGGATTTATTCTCGCCCTACGGGCAGCATTTTTTGGTCCACAAGCGACCGCATATTACTTTGGCCTTACGGGCATTTCTTGGTCCTGAGCGACCACATTTTCATCCACAAGCGACACAAATTTCGTCCTGAGCGACACCATTTTTTGTAAATTACATCACAGTCAACACGACAAGATTCGGCGGAACAGTAGACCAGAGACGACGGGACACGGCAGGACAGCATTTGCGATTTCACGTAAAAAAGTTCCACAGCTTTAAATTATGGAGGGCTACAACATAAGGCGTCATCTGACCAATAGAGACAGGAGGTGCAACAGCTCCTAACAGGATCGAGCATCGGGATCGAAGCCAGCTTCAGCACGACTGGATCAACGTCCACGTGACTATGAACTTTTTACTTATATTTAACGTTTAGCAATATTTTACATTTAGCAGTTATTTTTTAACACCTTTGCATAAACACACACCATCATTACACAATACAACTTAGTAAGTGGTTGGCAGTTCATTGTGAGTTCAAACTTCAAAGATAAAAATATATGTTACTATCATTTAAATTCATAATTTTAATAATTTTTAATTGCCAACAAAACTTGATTAATAGAGAGAGTAAGCCTATGTTCTAGCAAGTATTATGTTCATATAAACAACGATCGCTAGCTACCGCAACGTATTCAAATTTATCAAAACTTAAGTTTGTGGTTCACATGCTCTATGCTCAAATTCTTCCAAAGTATTTTTCTTTTTTCTTAAATTGTAATAATGGCAGCTGTAAAGGCTCTAATAAAAAAACGAGGCACAATTAAAGCCTCAATATCACCCGTAAATACTTTCGCGGATAACTTCGATTTGGAAACCAGCGATCATCATGCGCTGAAAATAAAACTTCGACATTTGATGGAATTATCCACCAAATACGATGAGATTCAATTCCAAATCGAATCCGAGGAAGCGGACTTTGCTTTAGCGAGTGATAGGGTACAAACGGAAGACGATCTTTGTAATATACAGTGTAAATTGCAATACCTGCTGGAGCAAGCTGAGCATATGAACCAGAAACCATTAATTAATGCTGAAAGTAAACAGCTTAAAACACCCCCCATTCAGTTGGAACCAATCAAATTACCACGGTTTGCGGGTAGTATTATTGAGTGGCAACATTATTATCACATTTTTCTTGAACTAATTCACGTCAGAGCCGATCTAACGGACATACAGAAACTTCACTATTTGCATTCGTCATTATATGGCGAGGCGCTTAATGTAATAAAGTCATTACCAATCACTCATGAGAATTACGCGGTGGCTATCGATCTGTTGAAGAATAGATATGACAGTAAGCTAATTGTCTCCGCCCACCATGTCGGGAATGTTCTGGACGTACCATTGGTTCAACAAGAATCCCAAGTCAGCATATCTAAATTCATTGATGAAATCTCAGCCAATATAAATGCTTTAAATAATCTCAACCTGCCAGTTAGCACATTCGAAATTATTGTCATACATTACTTAGCTAAAAAACTTGATAGTTACACTTTCCGTTTGTGGAAAGAGAGTTTGACGGAACATAAATTCCCTGACTTTAATAATTTTATGAATTTTCTAAATTCACGCAGAAAATTGCTACAAAATCTTGATAACGCGACTACCCCAACGAGCAGGTTGAATAAAAGCGATAAGTCTCCTTATCGCAAGGCAGTTAAACAGATAAGCGCTCCTAGGGGGGCATTTCATTCTCATATCAGAAACAATTTATGTAGACTATGTAACGGCGAACATAGAATTATCGACTGCTTACAATTCACATCGCTTTCTGTCCCTGACAGAAAAAACGTTATAGTAAAAAACAAACTTTGTTTAAATTGCCTTCGTCCGGGTCACGAAAGCTCAAAATGTCCATCAAAATTTTCTTGTAAAAAATGTGCTAAGCGTCACCACACCACAATTAATGTCCCCAACAAAGACGGAGCTTCCATCAATAACCAATGCTCACTAAAGTTACAGACAAATAAATCAATATTGTTATCCACCGCCGTCTGTATGACCGCTAATAAGGCCGGTAGAAAATTTCCCGTTAGAATTTTACTGGATTCCGGCTCTCAAGCAAACTTTTGCACAATGGATTTCGCCCGCAGAATGGGCCTCCAATTGGTTAAATCGCAGCTGCCCATCACGGGTATAAACAACTCGCTTTCCCAGGCTGACTTTAGTACAAAGGTAAGGCTACATTCTCGCTATAAACCCTTCACGTTAAACATGCATTGTGCCGTACTACCCAGTATAACTAATGATCTACCGGCGGAGTCGTTCGATCTTGCCTCTTTGAATTTACCCAAGCACGTATTCTTGGCTGATCCACACCTACACTGCTCGGCGCAAGTCGATGTACTACTCGGCGCTCAATATTATCTCCAACTAATTGAACCTATTAAATTTATGCGCGGACTGCACTTTCCTATAATTCAGGAGACTAAGTTAGGATTTATTTTGGCCTGTAACTTACCCTTCAACGTCGACATAACTAAAACAGTTTCGTCCTTTATGGTCTGTAAGGATGATAGTCAGATTTCCTCGCAACTAAAAGAATTTTGGAAGTTGGAGGAGATCTCTAGTCGCGAACCCTGCTCTGAGGACTCGCCATGTGAAAAACATTTTGTGAAAAACACTATCCGCAACTGCGAAGGGAGATTCGTGGTATCCCTGCCCCGCAGGTCTGATAAATTTCATTTGGGAGATTCTCTCCGCGGAGCTATCTGCAGGTTCCAATCGCTAGAGTTCAAGTTCAAGTAGAACCCTATCCTTTACAAGGATTATAGCGAGTTCATGAGTGAATACTTGAAACTTGGTCACATGTCTCCACTTAATGATTACGATTTGTCGCTTGACAACTCAGATATTTTTTATTTGCCCCATCACGCAGTCTTCAAGGACTCCAGCCTAACCACTAAATTGCGCGTGGTATTTGACGCCTCCGCTAAAACCACAAATAATCTGTCCCTCAACGATACTCTAATGGTCGGTCCTATGATCCAGCAGGATCTGTTTTCGATAATGGTTTGGTTCCGTACCCACCGATACGTGCTTGTTGCAGACATAGAAAAGATGTATCGCCAGATCATGGTTAACCCAAAGGATTCAAACCTGCAACGCATCGTTTGGCGTGATGCGCCGCATAAGGAATTGCGACATTACGCTTTAAGGACGGTTACGTATGGCACTGCTAGTGCTTCCTTCCTTGCTACACGTTGTCTGGCTCAGATAGCCTACGAAAGTAAATCCGACTACCCTACAGCTTTTAGGACCATAGCTAATGATTTTTACGTAGATGATCTTATAACGGGTTCGGATGATCCGAACGTCTTAGCTAAAATGAAATGCGAGGTCGTGAATTTGCTAAATAGGTATGGGTTCACGTTACATAAGCGGTTTTCTAACCACCATAAGATTATGGCCCTTCGCGCCCAAGTATCCCATGACTTCAGCAAAGGTCAAAACGTGCGTACATTGGGAATCCAATGGAACGTTGATAAGGATCATTTTTTATACACCGTTCGCGGTGATGATAATTCGACCGTGTTCAACAAAAGAAGCGTGTTGTCGGTCATTGCTGAGATTTACGATCCACTGGGTCTTATCGCCCCCATCACATTTTGCTGCAAACATTTCGTGCAACAGTTGTGGTTGGCGGGCACAGATTGGGACGAACCCCTATCTGGGTCATTAGCCAATCAGTGGCTAGAACTATACTCTCAACTGGTTTCCGACACTCATTTTAAAATTACGAGGTCAGTTAAGAGTTCGAACAATTATCCAATTAGTTCATTCTAGCTTCACGGATTCGCCGACGCTTCGGCTAAAGGTTACGCGTGTTGCATTTATGTGCGGGCGGTCTATTCGAACGGCGCCATATCGTCAAACTTGTGTGCTAAATCTAGTGTCGCTCCGCTGAAACAGATAACGCTACCACGCCTTGAACTTTGTGCTTGTTTATTGCTGGCGCAATTAACTGCCAAGGTTTTAAACGCCATCAACTACAATTTTGATGGACTATATCTCTATTCGGACTCGATGATAGCGTTGAATTGGATACATCAACAATCTTCCCGCTGGAAGGTATTTGTGGCCAACCGTGTCACGGAAATACAGCGTCTTGTGAGCAGCAGGGGAACTTGCCATCATGTAGTATCAACTGACAACCCTGCCGACATTTTATCACGCGGTTGCCTCCCTCGTAGTTTGCACGGTCATACTCAATGGTGGCATGGTCCGCCCTGGTTGGCCCATGAGTCAGCATCATGGCCAGTTAGCGCCTTCGACATTAATGCTCCCTGTACTTATCCCGACCTTGAGCAGGAACGTCGCAAGCAGGTTCAAACCTCACTAATTGTCGCATCCTCAACACATAGCTATGTTGAAAATTATTCATCCCTTACTAGGCTCATTCACGTCTTCGCATATTGCCGCAGATTTATTCGCAATTCTAGGCTCCCGGTTGTTGACAGGGCCACGTCCTTTTTGTATGCTCAAGAATTGTATGACACACTTTTGTTTTTTGTCCGGCAAGCTCAGCAGTTGCACTTCAGCGTAGAAGTTAAGGAACTTGAGGCACAGCGGTGCCTTCCTCGCAGCAGTAAAATTCTTGCTCTCAACCCCTTCCTGGATGACTCAGGCATTTTAAGAGTGGGTGGACGCTTACAATTCTCCCCACTTAACTACGCGAGTAAACACCCAATAATTTTGCACCCGCACTCTCGTCTCACGAGATTAATAATTGAGTATGAACATATCCGTTTGTTGCACGCTGGGGTGCAATCAACTCAAGCTTCGCTCAGGCACAAATATTGGATCATCCACGACAAATCTTATATACGCTCAGTAATACATAAGTGTGTCACTTGTTTTCGTTTCCGGGCTAAAGGTGCCAATCAACTATTAGGTCAGTTACCCCCTTCTAGGGTCACGCCTGCTAGGCCGTTTTCCCAGTCTGCCGTGGACTACGCCAGTCCTGTACTTTTACGCCATGGCGGGCAGCGCTCAAAGTCCACGTCCAAGGCATATATCGCGTTATTCATATGCATGTGCACAAAGGCCATCCATTTAGAATTGGTGTCGGATCTCACTTCCAACGCCTTTATAGCGGCTTTAAGAAGGTTCATCGCGCGAAGAGGTATTCCCGCGCAGATATTTTCAGATAATGGTACGAATTTTCATCGTACCAACCACACCTTATATGATTGGTACAAATTTTTAACCTCAAAGGAAGTTGAGCAATCTTCTCAGGAGTTTTGCGGTCTCCGCGGTATAAAATGGTCCTTCATCCCTCCTTCAGCCCCTCATTTCGGTGGTTTGTGGGAAAGTGGTGTAAGGAGTGTTAAATATCATTTGCGTCGCGTAATAGGCGGTACGATCTTGAATTTCGAGGAATACTCTACTCTTCTCTCTCAAATTGAGGCTTTCCTTAATTCACGCCCTTTGTGTGCTGTGTCTGACGATGCTAGAGACCCTGAACCCTTAACTCCTGCTCATTTCCTGGTCGGTGCTCCACTGATTGCACTTCCGGAACCCGACTATACCCAAGGCAATACTAGTCATTTGGGCAGATGGCTTCTGCTCCAAAAATTTACACAGACCATCTGGAAACGGTGGTCTAGGGATTATCTGCACCAGTTGCAGCAGTGCAACAAATGGCGCACCCCGTTAAGGAATTTGAATGTCGGACAGCTTGTCCTCATTTTGGATAATTCCCCCCCCACTACAGTGGAAGCGTGGGGGTAATTACCAATGTTTTTCCGGGTCAAGATTCCTTAGTACGCGTCGCAGAAGTTCGCACCGCGCTAGTTATCTTACGCCGACCCATCCACAAGTTATGCCCCCTTCCGGTGGCAACAAACTAGTCGTATGCGTGCCATACGAGACATACTAGGATTGTGAACTAGTCACATTGCCTGGACTATGCCCGGGACATTCCCTGGGGCGAGCATACAAGTCAATTGTATCATAAACGTTGTAAGTATTATTTACGTGCCGATAGCTATTATTGCAATAGTGACTGTGTTTTCAGTGTACTATCAATTATTTATGGATGTTGGTGTATTATCGTATGTTTATATATTCAAAGTTTCGAGAACTACAAGTGTTACTTACGGTATCAATTATTCTATGTATGTATTGTATTTTCTAATGGTTGGCCCGTTACACATTATGATAACATTATGTACATATACATTATTATGTTCTTATTATTTTTATTACTATATATGAAGCAGTGTTCAAGATGGTTTCTCTTATATAATTTAAAGTTGTCACTTACGTTTTGTTAAAGTTTAAATGTATGTATTTCATATCCATATGTTATGCTTCAAGAGAGATCATGTTTAGTTATGCAAAGACTCGTTTTTATCATGAGTTTTTATTTTTTGTACCTTGCCTAGGGCAGAACTTGTTTTGTTTTGACTTTGAGCTTTTCTGTTAGTTTAATGAATTTGTTATCTACAGATTTTTATGTTAGAAGTGATTTACTTTAATCTAAGGGTCAATTCAATGTACAAGCCCTTTAAGTATATTATGTATTATTTATATAACATTGGTAATATTTTGCAATATACTGTTCCCAATTAAATTAAATTTCAAAATCGTCCCGATTTTGAGCGGGCAGTATGTTCAAACTTTGTACTTTATTTATCAGCTGTGTGCCGTGACCACTGCAATGCGACACGGGCGGATGACGTCACTTGCTTATCAAGCGCTGCGGTCAGCTGACCGACGGTAGACAAGTCAGTTTTGTTTCTAACCAGGCTCCGAGCTGTACTCTCGTTAGATTTCTCTCTTCCAGCCGCGGCTTCTGGATCATTCTTAATTATGTATCGTAGTTACTAATTTACTCAGACAACCTGCGTCCATTCACAATGGACTGCGACTTCTTTCAAAACTAATTTTATGGGCGTTATGGCCCCAAAAACATCCGCACATGTCGACAATGGTCTATAAAATTTTAACATTTCAATAAACGCATATCAATCAACAGAATTACAGTCCACTTCTTTTCGTTTAAAACCCAGCCTTTCAACATAGTGTTTTTGGAACAACTCAAGATTTTCAAGAGCTTCCAATCCGCAACACTTACAACTCCTTATTATTCTAGATATTGTGTATTTCTGCTACTGTTTTTCCAACTTTATTGTCCTTACTTGCTGAACTGCTACCTGTCATGCTCTGGACAAACCTTTCAGTGTCTCCACCATTCAGTGTCATGCTTTCAGTCCTAGACCATGACTGGTCTAAAGCATGAAACAGTTGGAACTACAGAGACTGCTAATTCAAATAACAAGGTACTATTGTTTTGCAAATTTATACTTTGCAAATGAAATGCAAGCAAATTTATTTTCTAAATTAGTAATAAAATAAAATTAAACCCAAACAACTGTTTAAATAACACTATGAGTCTTTTTATGCTGAAAATACCTGATGTATTTGTTATATGAAATTTACAAGTTATTGGAGATTCCACTGTACTAAAACATGTGAGAATAAAACTGATGGTAGAGTTATTTCATGTTTACTTACTTGTACTGGATTGGCCAACACTTTTTGTGTTTCAAACGTGTAAATAATCCACATGGTCACGTTGCAGATAAGTAGAAAAGTAACTATCTGACGTCCTGGCTTACTGCGGTCATGTTCTGGCAGATGGACTCGGCGCCGTGAGATGTCAGCAATGAACAGAAGTTGCAGTACAACCTGTTTTATGCAGATATCTTATTATATGTGAATAGCACACAACTTACACAGGAAAACAACATCCGTGCTTATTTATATACTATTATTCACATATGCCATCTGATTTTTAATACAAAATCAGACAGATGACTTACCTGAAGAACTGAAAGAATTCCAGTGATCATGACAAGAAGATTCGGCTCGCTTGTCATTGCTGTTAAAGAGCCTGCTATAATACTAAACACTGCGTACACAAACAGACCAAAAGCTGACACACGAAGTAGTATGTCATTGAGATCACTTTGTTCTTCACCTCGGAATTTTAAACTTTGAACTCTGCACATAAGATTAAAAAAATAAATAAAAAAAAATATTAACAAATTTAATAAACTGTGCACATACACTACAAACAGAATTAGACGTATGAAAGACAGTATAATTTTCTAAACGAATTATACATTTTTGTTTTAACCAGGATAATTACAAACTGTTACCTTTGTATTCAAAGGAATTTGCATATGCAGACAGCCACAATTCAAAATTATTTCAAATACTCAATATATATAACTTTATAATATTGAACAAATATTTACTGCTATATTTCAACATGATGTTTCACCGAATTAATCTGCGTCATAAGAGGTTTCTGTATGAATTGGTACATACCCAATATTAGGTTTTAAACTACAGTGACAAAAATAAGCAAACTATACTTTCTATCGAAATTATTTTTTTTGACAACGTATATATAAATTACAAATCCTCCAAGAAACATCAAGAGTTACCTACAAACAAAAGATATATAGAACAGAAAAGAATTACTTTATTAACCTTCAGTTTTTTTTTTATATAAAGAAATCACTTTCATTGAGTTTATATTTTATATTTATATTTACTCGGTTTTAAAACAATATTCAAGAAACTCAATTACAGAACACTAACATTTTTCTTATAAATATACCTTTAATTTAAAGGTTTTGTAAAATATATGTCATAACTTTAATTGTATGACAAAATAATTTATTACTATTTACCACAATACAGTATTTAGTGTGATGTAATATTAAAATATAGATGTTTTATGGCAAAGGTAATTCCCATATTCAAGAATGGTGATCATAATGACTGCAGGGAACTATAGAGGAGTCAGTTCATAATACTTCATATAAATTATATGCATATATATTAAGAACACGGTTGACTGCAATAACAGAGGCCATGCTTTCAGAGGCCCAGAACGGTTTCAGGTAGGGCAGATCATGTTTAGATTGCATATTTACAGTAGCCAGCTCATTGAAAAGCGTAGAGAGTACCGTATACATACAGAAAAGCTGCCCACTTACATAGCTTTCAACAACTTTGAGAAAGCGTTTGATAGGGTGAATAGGAGCAAACTATTGGCAATAATGGCAAGGAAAGGAATCCCACAACTAATTAGAGCTATACAGAGTCATTATGTCGAGAATAAGATCTTAATTGAAGCAGGGAAACCAAGAACAGCTCCCAGAGTCGGCCTGATCAATTACGCAGTATGACAAGGCTGTCCATTATCAACTTCTCTTTGTAATTTATATATTGGCGATGTCATAAAAAACTGACACATTTGTCTTCCGGAGCATTTTATGATTGGCCTCTCTGCAACTGACACTTAGTTGTTTGCGGATGATCAGGCTATTCTATCGGACTTGGAAAACATGTTGCAGATGGGTATACATTTGTTAAAGCGAATCTGCAAAGACTCTGGATTACAAATAACCACACTTAACATCATCAAGGTGATGGCTTTTCATGGGACTGATCCCATACGGGCAAAAATTGTTATAGATAGTACTGTCCTAGATTGACTTTTATAGATGGTACTGGAAAAGTGAGAAAATTTGAATACCTGGGCTACAGTGTCTTATAATACAAGCAATGATGTTATGAATAAGTGGCATAAGTCAACCTTATGCTCGGGACCATCAGGGGAACTCTTAACTCAGTAAGTAAAGAAACACGGTTAAAATTCTACAAGGTGATGGCCCTTCCCACATTTTTATGAGTCTGAGAACTGGACTTTAATACTGGCCAGGCTAGTCATATCCAGCGGCTGGAACAAGATTTATCAGGAACTGAATATTATGAGTATACTCAACACGATTGCCCAGTATCGGCTGAAGTGATGCGAACATCTTTGCTGAATGGATCCCCAAACAACTATGGAACTATAAGCCAAAGGGAGGGAGAGGTGTGGGACATCCAAGGAAGCGCTAGACATTATTTGTTAACCATCCAAGGAGTAACCAGTTCTAGACTTTGGCTGTTTGAGACCAGAACAGACCATCCTTGGTTTAATCCTTGCAGATGATGATGTTTTATGACCAAAGACACATAGGTAGAAAAACAATGAATACAAAAACCAGTTAAACAGTTTTTTGAGAACTACAAAACTGTGTACAGTTACTGAATATGTTGGCAGTGGTAGAACGAACATTGATGGCAGGAAACTATTAATCCTTGACTGATCACTGCTGTTTGATTCGATCACTTGTCAATCAATATCTTATCATCCCTAACCCTACTTCAGCAAGTCAAGGTTATATACTGTTTGTGCCATATGGGGATTTTTGTGGCATTTAGTATTTTTCAAGACTCTCATGTATAAACAGCTCAAACTATGTTCTTATGTTTTCTTTTACACATTTAAAACAGAAAAATTCTTCCTTGAGTTTACAATGGAAAGATAACAAGACAGCATGTATGTAAATAATTTGATATGGATGACTGCAATCAAATAGTGCTATACAGTATATGAAAAGTGATGTTGGTGTTTGGGATAGGCATATGAGGGTTTAAAAGAAATAAATAAATGACAGGAAAGAGGTGTAACAGGTCCTAAATATAGAACTGCATGTGTGCATGCAGACACACACACACAATTATCGACCATACTTTAAACGCTTTCTTCTGAAATTCTTACCTGATAAAGCCAATGATGATAGCAATAATGCTGAGCCCCATTAGAGCACAATGTGAAACGTCTGCCAGGTAAATAGCAAGTAAACCCAGCTGTGGATGATGTATGAGCACAAAGAACAAAATGAGACAGATCAAAGAGCCAACAAGAAGTAATAAACCAAAGAAAAGGCCCTTGCTTGCACCAACACAATCCATTCTTCCTGCGTTGGCGTGCGCCATGGCGACGGCTCGGCGTGACAACATCACTTCCAGGCGTTGCTCTAGATCTTCTTCCCCAACATATCTGAGACAGTAATTCATTTTAATTAATAAACAATGATAACTGTAAAATATTATATTACTTTGGTATGTTTGTATCAAATATACTCACCACAATAGCCAATTGCGGTTAGATAAAACTTAGTTCAGCAGACATTTTAATATTCATTAAGTTCTAATAACCTTTAATGTGTATCATGTTCATATTCTTGTCTCATTGATCACATAGGCTATAAGGAAATGATGACCTGAATTCTTTCAGATATACTAATACACTAAGGATGACTATCACCTTGTGTATTAAGTACTTGGCGTTTTTGTCATTTCAATACCTGACACGTTTCACTGAAACACATCAGCATCATCAGAAGTTTGTAAATTTCTTATCATCATTTACAAATCTCTGATGATGCTGATGTGTTTCAAGGAAATGTGTGTCAGATATTGAAATGACAAAACCGTAATACACTACTTGCAGAAGAAGTTATATTGAAACTTTCAGTGAAGGGTTAGTGAGGATCGATCAAAAATAACACAAATTTTTATCTTATTTGTGTCGACGTTTCGACAATGTTTATTCTCATCATCAGGACAATTGTTGCTGATGCCAAACACACAACTGTGATTTGAAGTAATATTATACTTCAGTTTTATATAAATTCCTGATAGATGAATTACTACACACCCGTCAAACAAATGTTCTTGAAGCTGTAAACAAATGTGAGCGAGATTCGTCTGGTCCCAAGAAAAAAAGAGCCTGAATCATGAATAATTAAAATAGTTAACATTTATTTTATTTAAAAACTACATATTGATTTTCCATTATTTATCGTGTTTATAAAAAAAAGTGACTGCTCAATTCGTAATTGAATGAAATGGTACGGATTGAAATAAATATCAGAGGCATCTAGCATGGACGGCTTAAGGTAACTGGTTCACTGATTGAATTTTTTACTGATCAAGACTGAAATGAAAGAGACATTTAATGGAATCTGCTTGCAGTAACTCATTCACTGATTGAATCTGTAAGTGACCAAGATTGACACACAGAGCAACTGACCAAATCATCAACTGATCGAATCACAACTAACAGAGATCGAGGCCAAAATGACCACGACTGATTAGAAAGACATCTGGAGGCACCTAGCGCAAATTGTATGAACTACCTCAGATAGTTTGTCAATGATGGTATATTACTGACCAACTCATCTTTTAAAAGGCTGATTCGATCAGCTGATCTCCTAAATAATTAGACCAAAATAATTCGTTTAATCATGAATGAAACATCTCTAATTCATAGCAAACTTTCCAGGCTGTTAGGCCATGATTGGTTGTTAATGATCAACAGTGACCTCAACAGTGATCAACAGCCTGGAAAGCTTTATATATGAAGCTGAAAATTTGTTGCTGTTAACAGGATTTGAGCATTATAAAGTGCCACTGCAGTGCAATTCTTTTGATATTATATTTAAAAGGTATTTTGTGTACGAATATAAGAAATATTAAGATATTATTCAATATAGTTTCTTCTGCAAGTATTATGTATCATGTCAGTGTATTATGTTTTTGTCGTTTCAATACCTGACGAATGTTTCAATGAAATACATCAGGATAATCAGTAGTTTGTTTGTAAATAAATAAATATATATATATCATTTTCTATATAAGTAACTCGATGTTTCTTGGAGTAATTATATAATTTGTGATGTTATTCAATTTGTTTCTTCTGCAAGTAGTATACTTTTGTATATTCTTTTTAACACCTGACGCACGTTTCACTGAAAAATATCAGTATCATCAGAGGTTTGTAAGTAAATTCTTTTACTTAAATTAATTTACTTACAAACCTCTGATGATACTGATATTTTCCAGTGAAACGTGCGTCAGATGTTAAAAAAGAATATACAAAATTATACTACTTGCAGAAGAAACAAATTGAATGTCACAAAAAATTATATATTGCGACAATACAAGCATATGCTGTAATGTGCATTTATTAAATAAAATAAATATTTAGATTAATTTTAGTAATATGTAACAGACAAGCAGGTGTGAAGTTGAACGCTGAATTAGACGCAGGAATGAACATGCATGATCACGCGATTATAGCTGAGAGAGTGTACAGTAGTAAATAGTGTGTGTGCCTGTTCAAGCTTGAAAGTTTGAAACCTCACCCCAAATAGATACTAAATTATAGTTTTATTTAATTACAAGCAAACCCCAAATGTTAGAAAGATTGCAAAGACTTCTAAATATGCATAAAAATCATGCACATGTGCAGTGCGAAAACGGTGGGATTATGACGTTCTGTGCGATTTTGAGAGCACAGTAATTACACTAATTATGCAATCACTATGGTAATTACGTATAATATGTGTAATTAAATCAGACAATATTAGATCACTTTGAAATCCGCATTAGACATTGCAATTGGCAGAAATATGTGAAATTGGATGATAGTGGGGGAACTGACGCATGGACAGTTTCTGACATGCAGAATAGTGAGCCGACAGGTATGGTTTTTTTGTTGAATATAAATACGGGCCCAGGAGAGCCAAATTTTACTCTCAATTAGTCTTCAGAAGCAGCGGGACGCTATGTCCGTTAGTGACGCGATTTTTTTTTTTAAATAAACTGTAAAGTCGGACGGAAAATACGTTCATCCGAGTATCAAACAGTAACTCTTAGTTTGATTATTTTAAATACAATTAGCGAACATACACCACCAGTCTACAACCACAAATGTTCAGCACTCTAGACAACTGGCGAGGTCACATCAAGCAGAGGAACGATATGCAGAGCAATCAAGGCATCTGCTAGGACAACAGCAGCTGATGCAGAGTGACATATCATTCTACAGCAACCCGAGAGGACCAGAAAGAACGAGTAACTAAAGGACGACAAGTGGAACCGGAGAACGTGCAGGGAAATCCATTAGAAGAGGACCTACCGATCACCGGAGGACAGGGGTACAATCTACAGAATTGAGGTGACAAATAACCAATTTATAATTAATAAATGAAAGAATAAAGACATTGAAAAGACATTTTAAAATTTTTAAATAAAGAAAATTTGTGTCAAATGTAGATAGAGATAATAGAATATAATTTAAATTTAGTAAGAATTTTCTTTGATGATGAACAATTCATTTAAATCATTGCTTGGATGATTGATGATTAATGTAATAAATTTAAATTTTCATTTAAAGCGTGTAAAGTAATCAGTGAGTAATATTACACGCAATGTATAAAGTAACGTAGTTGGAAGTATAGAAGAAGACTAACAATTCTATTAGTCAATTTAAAATTTTATAAAGCATTAAGATGTATGCAATGCATAGAGAAATGTAATAAAGAAAAAATATATAAAGCAAAGAAAACAAGATTGCAAATAAAGCACACAGTCAGACTGAGCAGTCGAGAAATTTTAGAGCAACAAAGAAATGTTTAACATAGATTTTTGTGAATATAGTATATAAGATTTATTTTATGATGAATGTACTGCAACAAAGAAATGTTTAAACAAATGATAACAAATATTTTATGGCGAAGTAAATACTATTTTAAAAACACTTATAATTTCTTTTGAATAAATTAATGAAAACATGTTACAATTTAAAAATGACTACTCTTATTATGATTACACACAAACTCCAATTATACATACACGTTATCAGTAATGTTGTATGAGCTATACCACTACACAATTTAGATTACATTTAATTAATACACTGTCATTGTAATATATATATATATATTGTTACAACACAAATAAGCCACCCCAGTACCAGGGATAAAAAAGATGATTCTAAATATAAAATAATACTTCATGTTAAATAAAATGCTTAATATAAATAAAATATAAAGACAATGACTCGACAAATGACCCCAGTGCGAGACGAACGCACTAACACTTTATACACATATAAAACTGGTATACATTTTACAGAGATGTGCCAGTTTTTGTCGTTACAGATTGGCGACCAACGTAGTGAGGCTAGAAAAGGATGACTAGCGGCGATTATGAGGAGGCATTCTTTGGTTACAATATAAAGACGAAAAAAGATGAAACAAAAAGATATGCTACAACAACAAACGAAAATGCCCAAACAACAGAACCAATTGAGCTATGCAGAATGGACGGCAGGGTTATTTAAAAAATTCAGCAAGGAGATGGGTCCACTCCTCCTCCAACACTCCAGTACATCAAGAAGAATACCACGGATCACGAATGAGCACAGATGAGTCGTGCGAATGCAGTGGGATCGCCAAACGACAAAATGTCACCGAGAGATATTTATGATGAAATGTGGAAGCTGGACATCAAGTATAATGAAGAAGAGACTATCGGGACAGCCCACGAAAAACGTGATAACAATGTGGAAATAATAACTGAAGAAAATTGGGATAGATGGAGTGACAATGAAGCGCAAATGAAAAACGAAAGAACGGGAGTATATGTACAGGTGACAGAGGAATTTTCACAGGAGGAGTATGAACAATGGAGACAATCAATAAGCCAACCAGAACAACCAATACAAACAGAAAACGCAGAATTAAGGGAATGGATAAGGGTTATGTTTGAACTATCCAGAGAAGATATTTGTAATTGGAGGAAGGTACATAATCAAGTAGAAGAGTTCAAGGTAATGCCAAATAATAAAAAAATGAAACAACCAAACACTCAAATAAAAAAAGAAGTAGTCAATGATGTCAGAGTGAAGCAACAGAAGAAAATGCCAGGACAACCACAGAAAGTGACCCTGCAGGACGTAATGGATTTAATGGTTGAACTTAATAGAAAAATGGATGAAGATGTTAAGAAGCAGAGGGAAGAAGATAATGAGTATTTTAGGAAACAAAGAGAAGAAAGGAAAGAGGATTCCAGAGAGTTCAGGGAAACCATAGATAGAGGTTTCAGAGAGTTAAGAGAGACAATACATAGTAGTTTCAAACCATTGCATGAAACACTGGACCGCATTTCGGAAGATATCCAAGAAACGTGGAACAAGAACATGGAACCAGTGAATGAGAAAATCAAAGAGAAGGAGGAGGAAATAGAGAATAAAGAAGAATCAAGTGTATTGTTTTCTGAAAATAAAGATAACAATAACACCGAGAAATTCAAGCGCATAAAAACCAACAGTAGAAGAGGAAGAAAGAAGAATCGGATAATTAAGAAGATTAAGAAAACAAAAGAAATGGGAAAAGTATATAAAAAGAAAATAATACAATCCAGAGAAGAATTAGAAATTATGAAGAATGGACTGATTGAGGTATTTAATTTACCAATTACTGACAGGATAGAAAACATGAAATATAAAGATTGTAGGAGGAATCAAAAGGAAATTATAGAAGGGATTCATAAAGAACCAGTGAACAAAAACTTCTACAATTCTCTTGTTAAATGGAAATTACCAGAAATGGAAATGCTGAATAAAAAACCAATAATAATATTAACAAAGGAGGTACAATTAACAACTTCTTTGATTAATCATAATGTAGTGAATGAAGCAGTCATGGAGGCAAATGAACATATGATAGTAGAGGAATTGTGGTACAAGATGGAGGAGACCTATGTTACACGAACAAAGATAGTTCTACTCACCAAGGTCATCCGAACCACAAGTGCAGAGGAATTGATGGACCATGGGTAAACTAAGTGAAGAAGAACACAGAGAAATGGGACTGATCTTCGAATTACCGACCAAGCAAACCAATGGAAAGGAAGGAGTATTAAATTAATTAAACCAATTAATAATCACCAAAACAAGAAATGACAACGACCAAGATGAATTAAATGAGAACTAATAAACCATAATAAATAAAATTTTAAAAATTATCCAGAATAAATGTTCAAACATCTAACATTTGAAGGAGTAGAGAAGAAACACAACAAAGAGTGTAATGTACAAGAGAAGGCAATAATAATGAAAGAAAAGGAGAAGACCACATTACAAAAAAGTATAAATAACAAGGTCCTATGTATAATAATATGCATCACCCTATGTCATCACCAAAGATAATGGGAACAATACTTATGAAATAAGCAATGTAACCACCAGAAAAATAAAAGGAGTTTACAATCAAGCTTCAATAAAAAAGTTTTATGAAGAAAAATAAATTACAATAAATAAATAAACCAATGCCAAAATTCAAAAAATATGAGAGCACAACTTACAACCATATTTCGATGACTTATGAGGCCTAATATAAAGTATTAAAAAAGGAATAAGTTACACAAATTCCTACAAAGTAAGATCAACTTACAGTCAAATAAAGTTGATATATGAAGCATAAAATAAAAAATGATAATTAAGGAATAAGTTACAAAAATTCCTATAAAAAAGTAAGAACCACAAACTTACGATAATATTTAAACAAAAAATACCAAAAAAGGAATAAGTTACAAAGGTTCCTATAAAGTAAGAAAAACTAACTTACAAAAAATTATTTAAAATAATGGTTAAAACAAAAATATCAAGCAAAGACTGCTAAGATAAATACCTGAAATTATAATGAATTCAATGTATTCAAAGAAAAAAAAAAAAAAAAAAAAAAAAAAAAAAAAAAAAAAAAAAAAAAAAAAAAACTGAACTGGTACGAGGAAAAAGGAGAAGTTATATACCAAGAAAAAGAAAAAATATGTCTAAGATAATTAAAATGTTCACGATAAGAATAGAAAAACAAACTAATGAAAAGTTAGATATGATGAAATTACATATGAATAAATAAAAAACGATCAACTGTATGAGTAGATGACAGTATATAGCAAAGGTACAGCGGAAGGAAGAATGAGTAAAAGGCCAAAGTGATCTAAAAACAAACCACAAGGTGGACAATCCCAAAATATATTATTAATTTAAGTCTCAAGTTGACAAAAAAGGTATTTAAGATTGACTGTTGAAAAAATCCAGCAATCAAAAAATAAACTGAGCAGAGATGATGTTCCTCTGGTCTCAGAAAAAATGAGTAGTAATGGGAAAAACCAGCTACTAAAAAGTTAGGGAAAAATTATATAAAAGGGAGAACACACTAATGGAAATAAAGAAAAACAGATCCAAATAAAATGGAATGAATCAAGTAAGGAGAGAAATAAGAATGAAGAAACAAACAAGAAAGAAAAGGAAAAAGATTATGTATAACTTATAATTTCATAAAAAACTATACTAGTGTTTTATCAAAATGATCAATTTTGAAAGAGACGCATTATGTTACAACACAAATAAGCCACCCCAGTACCAGGGATAAAAAAGATGATTCTAAATATAAAATAATACTTCATGTTAAATAAAATGCTTAATATATAAAATATAAAGACAATGATTCGACAAACGACCCCAGTGCGAGACGAACGCACTAACACTTTATACACATATAAAACTGGTATACATTTTACAGAGACGTGCCAGTTTTTGTCGTTACAATATATATATATATATATATTATAACGATTCATAATAGCGTCCTATCAGAGCGTTATATGAAAGCTATAGACGGTACGAGTGTAACGCCGTAAGAAAGAGAGAGAGCGTATAATCGCAGCCATCTCACTCTAACCATGTCACCGCTACATCACAATCCAGTTCAAACATGTTATTTTACTCAAAGCAAATTATCAGTTCAACCTGCGATAACTTCAAAAGTTATAAATATATGGCAATTCTGAAAACAGCATTGTATTCAGCAAGAAAAGCTTTATAAGTAGCCTCAATCTCAGTTAATATAATTAACAATTGAAGAAGTTATACGGATGACGCACGCCAACAGGAATAACGAGAGAATTATGCTACGTAGGAATAAGGTGTTTTCACACACACACAGATAAAGACCTAAGCAACAATATTCTGTGGTCAGATCTTTGGAAACACATTTGCAAATACCTGTAATCAATCGATTTGCAAATACAGGAAGTACGATTTTGACAAGAAATTCTCTGCGGTTTGGAACCTGTCACGGAGTGTTTGACCAACCTGTTCGAGATTGTCAAAACTGGAAAAACGCATGATTTATTTGTACAACCAATCAGCAGCCCGTATTTAAAACTGACGCCAGCTCAAAGCGAGGGGTTCGGTACTTAAAACACACTAGACGTGTATAATTCGCATACAGAAATTTTTAAATCACGCAAAAGTGCAAATTTAAGATCTAATTCGAGAAGTAGTCCGCAGTGTAGATGAATACATAACGTTCAATAACACTCGCTGCGTAAAACAACCGTTAATTAAATAATTAATTAATTAAGAATCAGCCGTAAAGGACCTGTGCTACAGAAGGCTACAGCATCTGTAATTGCCAGGGCATCTTCAACAGCATTGATCAACATCAATTCTTCTGTGCAACACCATCAAAAGGAGGACCTCTACGGATTCCTATCTTCGGTCAACGCATCAAACAGTAAGAAATAGATTCATTGATCAATGAAATAAGCACTAAACAAATAATAAACAATTTTAAAAGGACACTAAGAAAAGCACACTTTGTATTTTAACTATAAGATTAGCTCTAATATAGTATAGGAGTGTTGAATGGAAAGTGGTGTGTAGTATTGGACGTGCAAATTATTGCAGACCTGTTCTTTAGCACTGGTTTGGGAGATAGAAATCTCTTAATCAAACCAGATAAGAGCTATAGGTCGTTTGAGCATCTTAATCATTACTTTTCACACTCACTCAATAATTATAAGTGTTAGGGTAGAATTAAGTCCTACCATTAACAATTTAAAGTTTAAAATTAATTAATTAAATGTTCATTAAAATAATCAAGAAATATTAAAGTGTTATTTATAACGATTCCCCTTGAAAACCACAATCACTGAACGAATCCTGAGAAAGAGAGTCTCCATGCGCTGAGCTAAGCTGAAACCGTGTCTTTGTATCTGGGATTTGTTCTGGCGCCCAGGTAAAGTAATATCACGGGTAAGCAACTTTTTATCTAACATCACAAATATTAGATAATTGTGTTAGACGAAAGGAAGCGTTGTATATAATTTGGCGCGGCCAACTAAGGGGCTCGATTAAGCTCAATTAAGCCCGATTAAACTCACAAAATTATATAAATAAAGTTATATAATTTGGCGTTGCTTTTACCCAAGTGATTAGTTAAATTGTAGTATTAAAAAAAGAAATAAATTTGAAAAGAAAGTAGAATTCAAGGTTACAAATAACTATTAAATAATTGTAAAATTAATTTGTTAAAAATAATAATAAAAGTTAAAAAATGGCTAAATCATCAGCAGTAGATATGGCAGCAATTGAGCAAATGTTTAAGCAGTTGACCACTAAAATGGAAGAAACTAAAACTGAAATAAAAGAAACAAATAATAAAATCGAAATTACTAATAATAAAATTGAAAGTACAAAAAGTGAAATAAAAGATATCAATAATAAAATTGATGAAAATAATAAAAGTTTAGAAGAAAGTAATCAAAAATTGTTAACAGATGTTAATAATAAAATAGAACAAACTAATAAATATTTGTCTAGCGAAATGAAACAAATAAATGAAAATTTATCTAGCCAAATAGAACAAAGTAGTAAAGAGGCTACATTTAAAACAGATGAAGAAATATCTAATCTAGCTAGTTAATTTAGATAGTACTAATGGTAAAATAGATGAGAGTAATAATAGGTTTGATGAGCATACCGAAGAGGTTAAAACTACATTAGAAGAGTTTAGGAAACAAGTAAACACTAATTTTCGCCGTCAAGACGAAAAGCTAAATCAATTTAGAAATGAATTACATGAAAGGTTAGAACAAAAAGTAACCCTCATTAATCAACAATTCAGTGAAGTAACTGCTGAATTAAAAACACAATCGCTTCTAAATAAAGAAGAAATCCAGAATACTAGGGAAGCGTGTACTCAACTGGGTGTAAATATTAATGAAGTTAAGAAACAGGTAGAGAGTAAGGCTAACAGTGACGAAGTACATCAAAAGGTGGAACAACAGTTAAAGGTAATGCGGGAGGACCTGACTAAAGCAATGAAGTCACAGCAAACCAAAGTAGTGAGGTGTGGCGGCTATAAGGAAGAACCGGAAAACCTTGCATTTTCAGGAAACCCACATGAGAATCCTGTGGAATTCCTGAAGCTGTTTGAAGCGTATGTAACTCGTGTAAATCCCCTGATGGACGACGAGGATAAGAAGGACATGTTAGGCCGATTTCTCAAGAATTGGGCAGGTACGTGGTGGAAAGTCATCTCGGACAGAGTCCAAACCTACTTAGACTTCAGAGAAAAATTTCTAGCTCAGTACTGGAATGTTCAGATACAAAGAAGGGTACGCGATCATTTAGAATTTGGTAAGTATCATCCGTCAATGAATATGACAACTACCAATTATGATATTCATTTTTAAAGTATCCAAGTCACTGTATTAAATAAATAATTGCTTATCTAATCCGTCGAGTGACTTACTTGTAATTCCGCTTGACGCGTTTCAGGGCATATGCCCCATCTTCAGAATAATTCCTCTTCACAGAACGTCAGACATTAAGATTAAAATGTAATAAATTAAAATTAAAATCCATGGTTAAAATATTAACTCGTCAAAATATTAAAATATACTAAATGCACAGAGGAGCACGCACTATCACAACATGAGTTCACTTCGCGTTATAGTCGGTGTACACCGCCGCGATGTTACTCGCGCACTGACTGTCTGAGTAAACTGTTATCTGCGCAACGCATCTTGTATCCTAATGGCCGTGTCGTACAAGGGATTTGACTTGAAGTTAAGTTGGTCGTTTAATATGAATCCGCCGTCTTGTGAGTTGTTCGTCTTTTTAATTTGTTTAAAGGCCTTGTAAATTTCGAATTCTTCTAATGTGTCCATATATCTGCCTTTTTTGCAAAAGTGTAATGGTTTAAAGTTGGTGTCAAAATTGGTGTAGTTATGATTATTATTTACGAGGTGACGTGCAAAGTTGGATTTGAGAATGTGGGTGTCGTTTTTTGGTAAATGTTCTTGGAAGCGTTTTTTGAACGCTCTGCCGGTTTGTCCAATATAGAAGCTGTTGCAATCGTCACATTGGATTTTATAGACACCTGTCCTCTGTTTTATTGGTTTTGCAGCTTTATGGTGAAGAATTTTCTTAATGTTGTTATCAGTCCGGAAAGTTAAAGTTATATTCAATTTTCTAAAAATGTTGGTTAATGTATGGGGTAAAGTTCGGCCGTAAATAGAAGTCACGTACGTGCTGTCTCGGTTACTACTCGGTTTTGTTTTCTTGTTATGTAACTTTTTCCGGTGTTTTTTGATCAAAGCATCGATCATAGAGCACGTATATCCATTGGCCTTAGCTATGTATTTAATGGTGTTGACTTCCTCCTGAAAGTCACTGATTTCTAACGGTATGGTGAGTAATCTATGTATGAAACTGTTATAGGCGGCCATTTTTTGCGGAAGAGGGTGATGGGAATCCGCGTGTATCGTGGCGTCGGTGGTGGTAGGTTTTCTATATATTTGGTATTGGAAACTATTGTCAAACCTTGTTATTGTTAAATCGAGGAAATTAAGTTTATTTTCTATTTCAACCTCGAGGGTAAATTGTGTGTTCTTGTTTATATTATTTAAATAGTTTTTTAAATTATTGATCTGTCTTATGGTACCGTTAAAAATGATGAAGGTGTCATCTACATAACGTGTATATGATACTATCTTGTTATGCCATTTGTTTGCGCTGCTGAACATATGTGTGTTTTCGTAGTGGTTCAGGTATATGTCCGCCAATAATCCAGAGAGTGGGGATCCCATCGCTAAACCTTTCTTTTGTATATAGTATTTTCCCTCAAATATAAAATAGTTTTGATTTAAAACAACTTCCAATAGAGCGGTTATCTCATTAATTTCATCAGGACTGCGTATGTTAGCTACAATAAGATTATACTTGAGAATATTTATTGTATCCTGGACGGGTATATTTGTATAAAGGTCTACTATGTCGAAAGATGCGATTCTGTAATTAGGTTTAATTTGGATGTTTTTCAGTTTGTCGATAAATTCAGTGCAACTTTTTGTGCTATGGTCATTTTTTAAGCTTATACTGTTCTTTATTATTTGTACTAGTTTTTTACTGATTTTGTAACTCGGTGCAGTGGTGAAGTTCACAAGCGGCCTAATTGGTACACTGGGTTTATGAATCTTTGGCAAACCAGTAAACTGGGGAGCCTCTGCATTAATAGGTTTCAATGAGTGACGTGTGGCGCTATCGAACAAGTGCGTACAACGATTAACTGTGTTATTCAGGGCTTTAACGAAATCGGCTGACGGGTTGGCATTTACCATTGTAATATTATTATTTTCAATGAATTGATTAACCTTTTGCGAATATTGGTTTTTGTCCATTATAACGATAGTGTTTCCCTTGTCCGCCTTTGTAATGAGTGCATCATTGTTGGATAATTTGTCTTTGATTTGTTTTAAAGTTTTAATTTCGTTCATATATTTAAAGTTTAGTTTAGGGCTTTTTTTGTTCGAAAATTTATTGAGTTTGTTTTTAATCAAAACTCGAGCCTCATTTTGTAAGTTTATGTTAGGTATTGACTTTATAGCCATCTCAGCGCAAATTATTTCATGGTATATGTGGTTTTTATTGCTGTGGGGTATGTTGTAATTTAGACCCTTGTTAAGTACGTCCATTTCATTCTTATTAAAGTTTATCGATGTTAGATTAGATACGCGCACATAGAATTCGTGTTTACAGGTGACGTTATCTTCGTTTGGTTTTTGTTTACTTTTGAGAGTTCTAAGTTTCTTATCATGTTTTGTATATACACGTTGCATTACATCGTTGATGTATTTATTGCAATCATGTAATATATTGTCTAATTGTAATGCATGGACACTGTTAAGCAGCTTCAAATGGGACAAATATAATTCTTTGTTCAATTCAGTCTTTTTCCTATATAAATATCTCAACTCCTCCTTTAACCACATCACCTGTGCACGCTCTTTGATTTTTGTGGCCGTCTTGGAGTTATTGTTTATTTTGATAGAGGCATACTTAGGTATTAAATTGTGTCAAGCGGAATTACAAGTAAGTCACTCGACGGATTAGATAAGCAATTATTTATTTAATACAGTGACTTGGATACTTTAAAAATGAATATTAAACTGGAAGCAAGTCAAGCATCTACAGTATTCAAATTTCAGAACATTAAGATTAAATTATTTAAAACCAATTCCCATATAAAATTTAATAAAGAATGCATCAGAAACAATTTAATACCTAAGTATGCCTCTATCAAAAATAAACAATAACTCCAAGACGGCCACAAAAATCAAAGAGCGTGCACAGGTGATGTGGTTAAAGGAGGAGTTGAGATATTTATATAGGAAAAAGACTGAATTGAACAAAGAATTATATTTGTCCCATTTGAAGCTGCTTAACAGTGTCCATGCATTACAATTAGACAATATATTACATGATTGCAATAAATACATCAACGATGTAATGCAACGTGTATATACAAAACATGATAAGAAACTTAGAACTCTCAAAAGTAAACAAAAACCAAACGAAGATAACGTCACCTGTAAACACGAATTCTATGTGCGCGTATCTAATCTAACATCGATAAACTTTAATAAGAATGAAATGGACGTACTTAACAAGGGTCTAAATTACAACATACCCCACAGCAATAAAAACCACATATACCATGAAATAATTTGTGCTGAGACGGCTATAAAGTCAATACCTAACATAAACTTACAAAATGAGGCTCGAGTTTTGATTAAAAACAAACTCAATAAATTTTCGAACAAAAAAAGCCCTAAACTAAACTTTAAATATATGAACGAAATTAAAACTTTAAAACAAATCAAAGACAAATTATCCAACAATGATGCACTCATTACAAAGGCGGACAAGGGAAACACTATCGTTATAATGGACAAAAACCAATATTCGCAAAAGGTTAATCAATTCATTGAAAATAATAATATTACAATGGTAAATGCCGACCCGTCAGCCGATTTCGTTAAAGCCCTGAATAACACAGTTAATCGTTGTACGCACTTGTTCGATAGCGCCACACGTCACTCATTGAAACCTATTAATGCAGAGGCTCCCCAGTTTACTGGTTTGCCAAAGATTCATAAACCCAGTGTACCAATTAGGCCGCTTGTGAACTTCACCACTGCACCGAGTTACAAAATCAGTAAAAAACTAGTACAAATAATAAAGAACAGTATAAGCTTAAAGAATGACCATAGCACAAAAAGTTGCACTGAATTTATCGACAAACTGAAAAACATCCAAATTAAACCTAATTACAGAATCGCATCTTTCGACATAGTAGACCTTTATACAAATATACCCGTCCAGGATACAATAAATATTCTCAAGTATAATCTTATTGTAGCTAACATACGCAGTCCTGATGAAATTAATGAGATAACCGCTCTATTGGAAGTTGTTTTAAATCAAAACTATTTTATATTTGAGGGAAAATACTATATACAAAAGAAAGGTTTAGCGATGGGATCCCCACTCTCTGGATTATTGGCGGACATATACCTGAACCACTACGAAAACACACATATGTTCAGCAGCGCAAACAAATGGCATAACAAGATAGTATCATATACACGTTATGTAGATGACACCTTCATCATTTTTAACGGTACCATAAGACAGATCAATAATTTAAAAAACTATTTAAATAATATAAACAAGAACACACAATTTACCCTCGAGGTTGAAATAGAAAATAAACTTAATTTCCTCGATTTAACAATAACAAGGTTTGACAATAGTTTCCAATACCAAATATATAGAAAACCTACCACCACCGACGCCACGATACACGCGGATTCCCATCACCCTCTTCCGCAAAAAATGGCCGCCTATAACAGTTTCATACATAGATTACTCACCATACCGTTAGAAATCAGTGACTTTCAGGAGGAAGTCAACACCATTAAATACATAGCTAAGGCCAATGGATATACGTGCTCTATGATCGATGCTTTGATCAAAAAACACCGGAAAAAGTTACATAACAAGAAAACAAAACCGAGTAGTAACCGAGACAGCACGTACGTGACTTCTATTTACGGCCGAACTTTACCCCATACATTAACCAACATTTTTAGAAAATTGAATATAACTTTAACTTTCCGGACTGATAACAACATTAAGAAAATTCTTCACCATAAAGCTGCAAAACCAATAAAACAGAGGACAGGTGTCTATAAAATCCAATGTGACGATTGCAACAGCTTCTATATTGGACAAACCGGCAGAGCGTTCAAAAAACGCTTCCAAGAACATTTACCAAAAAACGACACCCACATTCTCAAATCCAACTTTGCACGTCACCTCGTAAATAATAATCATAACTACACCAATTTTGACACCAACTTTAAACCATTACACTTTTGCAAAAAAGGCAGATATATGGACACATTAGAAGAATTCGAAATTTACAAGGCCTTTAAACAAATTAAAAAGACGAACAACTCACAAGACGGCGGATTCATATTAAACGACCAACTTAACTTCAAGTCAAATCCCTTGTACGACACGGCCATTAGGATACAAGATGCGTTGCGCAGATAACAGTTTACTCAGACAGTCAGTGCGCGAGTAACATCGCGGCGGTGTACACCGACTATAACGCGAAGTGAACTCATGTTGTGATAGTGCGTGCTCCTCTGTGCATTTAGTATATTTTAATATTTTGACGAGTTAATATTTTAACCATGGATTTTAATTTTAATTTATTACATTTTAATCTTAATGTCTGACGTTCTGTGAAGAGGAATTATTCTGAAGATGGGGCATATGCCCTGAAACGCGTCAAGCGGAATTACAAGTAAGTCACTCAACGGATTAGATAAGCAATTATTTACCAATTATGAGCTAAATGTAATGGCACAAGTTAAACATCTAACACCACCAATAGAAGAGAGAGACCTAGTACATAAGCTAGCGCATCATTTTTCAGAACGCACTAGAGTAGCAACCACTACTAGAGGAGTGGATACTCTAGAGAAATTCATTATGGTTGTAGGTGAGTGTCTAGATTTAGAGAGGGACCTACAGTGGGTAAGTAATCAGCTGAGTAACTACTCTAGAGGCGATCAGCAAGAACCAACTTTCTACTCAAATAAGAGGAGAGACGATGAACGTGTGAAAGAAAAAAGGTTTACCCCATATCCAGGTAACAAACCACAAAATCGACCGGAATTGGAGGAGAAAGGTAGAAGTAGAAGTGTAGAGAACAAACCTAATAAAGGGTATAAAGTATGTAAAACAACTATAACCTCTACCGAGCAGCAACCGTCGACTAGTAAAATGAATACGGGAAACGGGAAGCCACTGCAGGTAGAAAAGAAACAAAACTAAACCTACCATTACCTGCAGTGAAACAACTAAAGAAAACAGGTAAAAAGAACGTAGCTAATAATATAAAACAAGTGAGCGATAGGGAGTTCTTGTTAAAAGAGGAGCAAGAAGTGGGTAGAAACCATTATCCTGAATGCCTGATAATAATTTGTAAGATCAGTAATCTACTGGTAAGAGCGCTTATTGATACTGGCAGTGAAGTTACCTGTGTTAGCTCAAAATTTGTTATCAGTTGCGAAATTGTCCCAGACTACCCGTAAAACATTGTAATGTACAGGGAGCCACTGGAGCCAAAATGCAAAAGATAACTGAACAAATATATTTACCTGTCAGTATAAATGGTAACCAAACCTAAATTGTAGCTCTAATAGTCCCAAAACTCATTCATGATTGTATTATTGGGGTAGATACGTCGCTTGAATGGAAAGCAAAAATAAATTTTAAAAGAAATACCATTACGATGGAAATAAATGCTAATAAAATAAATGTAGGTATTAAAGAGTTTAAGCATTGGAACTCGGTAAGTGTAACAAAGAACTGTAAGCAGCTAAAGTCATTTCTAGGTTTAGCTAACTACTATCAGAAGTTTACAAGTAAATACGCGGAAAGTACTGTTCCATTGTTAAAGTTGTTAAATAAAGGGATTAAATGGAAGTGGACAAAGGACCACGATGAAGCACTGCAACAAGTGAAAAGTCTTTTTATAAATACTGTTGTATTAAATCATCCAAGAATAGGAGAAAGACTTTACTTGTAAACAGACGCCACCAATATTGCTATTGGAGCACACTTGTATCAGATCGATGAGAAGGGCCAAAAAGCGGTATTAGGATTTGTAAGTCGCACACTTAAAGGGGCAGAATTAACCTATTTTACGACAGAAAAAGAGCATTAGCGATAGTGCATAGCCTGTCAAAGTTTAGAAGTTATATTCTGGGTGCTAAACTTACTATAATCACCGACAATAAGGCGTTAGTATTTTTATTAAAGTGTAAATTGCTAGGTGCTCGTCTGACTCGTTGGATCTTGGCTATACAAGAGTATCAATTTGATATACAGTATTGTAGGGTGACTAGACGTCCCGTTTTTAACGGGATTGTCCCTTTGTTTCATTATGTGTCCCGTTGTCCTGGCAAATTATTAACGGGACGTCAAATGTCCCGTTTTTCCATACTTGCAATAACGGATAACCTAATCTTTTATCTTCGCTTCGTTTTGAGTTTTTATGTTATTTGTTTTTATGTCATTTTGGTCTCGTTCGTTTAAACTTTCTTACTGAGGTCAAGACGGGTCTCGAATGGTTAAGGGAACGCAATCGCGAAAAGAAATGATGATCTCTGGTTTCCGCCAGAGTGCGTCAAGGGAGAGTGAGGCAATCATGGTAAACTTTTTTTGTTTGGTTAGTTTTAATGCTTGGCGTGGCGAGCTTGCTCCATTGTCTGTTGTTCGCTTGGTTCGAGATACATGTGCATATTAATATGAGGAAAAGAAAGTGTACTTTCTCCAAAACCCTGAAAGAAGAGTTTCCTTTCTTGAAGGACGACACCACATCTACAAAGGTAGAATGTACTTTATGTCGTTCAGTTTTTTCCATTGAACATGGAGGACGTGCCGATATTACACAGCTCATTAAGAAAAAGAAACACATGTTGGCAGTTTCCGCGAGAACTTCCAGTAGTATAACTTCCTTTGTAAGTAGGAATGGACTACAAACTGAGGAAGATAAACGTATCGCTGCTGAAGAAGGGCTGTTTGCATTTCATACTGCAAAACACAACCATTCTTTCCATTCAATGGACTGCACATCTCTTATCATCAGAGAACTATTTGAGAAGAAATTCACGTGTTCCAGGACAAAGTGCGAGTCGATTTTAGTGAACGTTTTATCGCCGTATGCAATGCATGAAACATTTTATCGCCGTATGCAATGCATGAAGTGCAATCAGAACTTGAAGATGTTAAGTATGTGTCTGCGATAGTTGATGCATCAAATTACAAAAGCTTAAAATTAGTGCCGATTCTAGTTAGGTATTTCATTCCTACCAAAGGTGTTCAGTGCAAAGTAATCTGTTTTCAGAATGTTGGTGGAGAATCAGCAGAATTATTAGCTAATCATGTTCTGGACATCTTAAAGAAACATCATTTAGTTGACAAGATCATCGTGTTTTGTGCAGATAACTGTAACACTAACTTTGGTGGGTACAAGAGGGCCGGAACAAACAACGTTTTTTCTAAATTGAACAGTGTGCTCAAAATGAATATTCAAGGCATTGGTTGTGCAGCTCATGTGGTACACAATGGTGTACAAACAAGTGCAGACATTCTTCCTATCGACATAGAAACAGTAGTGAATAAAATATTTCAATATTTTCACATTTATACCGTGCGTGTGGAGGAATTGAAATTATTTTGTGATTTTGTTGCTACTGAATATAAGCAGGTTCTGGGTAGTGTTAAAACTAGATGGTTATCATTGTTGCCAGGAGTTCAAGGGTTATTTATATTTATGAACCTCTAAAGTCTTATTTCATGTCTCAGGATAGGTGTCCTACATTGGTAAAACAATTTTTTGAGAACCCACAGTCATTTCTTTGGCTTCATTTCATACAAAGCCAACTGAAAATGTTTTCAAATTCAATCCAAAAGTTGGAAAGAACCAACATTTCAGCCACTGAAGTAGCTGAAGAATTAGAATTGCTTACAGAAAAAGTCAATAACAGGAAATGTAGTAAGTTTCAAACTTCAGTTGTTTCTTCAATTTTAATTAACTTAGAAAATGAAGGTCTTTTCACCCAATCGAAATATGAAACGATTACCAGTTTATTTTATGACACTTTTTTAAGTTATTTAAACAAGTGGGTCTCTCCATATCAGCCTCTGAAATCATTTCATTGGATAACATTGAAAAATTCTGTATCTTGGGATGAGGTTTTAAAAAGTCTGAAAATTCTTAAGACAGTAGATTCATGTTCAACAATTCAGGTACATGAAGATGAATTATTTGATGAGATAGGACATGTGAACAAAGTTTTATCCAGAAAATTTGAGGAATGGGAAAAAGTTAATGTGGAGATTGATAAGAAATGGTGTGATGTCTTCCACATACTTAAAAGTATAGGCATTCCATGTAAAAACATACGAGGTGGTTGTGAGTTTTGCTCTGGCTGTACCAGGCACAAATGCTGTTGTGGAAAGAGTCTTTTCAATTGTGAACTCCCTTTGGATTGATGAAAGAAATCGTTTTACTACCAAAACTATTCAAGCAATTGTAATTTTAAAAACTCATTTTCAAGACCTTAGCTGTAAGGAATTCTACAACCTGCTATTAAGTAATTCAAAGCTCTTGCGAGATATCAGGTCTTGTGATAAGTACAAAGTTAATAGTGATGTTCCTGATTCAGAAGCCACAAGTTCATGTTCAGCAGGTTGTTGATATCTATGAATCACATCCATGTAATTTTATAGTTGTTAAGAATTTGAATATTTATATTTGAATAATTATAATTTTATAATTCTTGAAAAAACTTGATGAATTATAATATGATCCAGTACCATGATAAGTATGTTTTTAAGTTGGTTATTAAAACATATGTCTTTTTATGTGTAAAAAGTAGTTTTTATTTGTCTTAGTGAAGCAGTGCAGTCATATATGAAGCACATTTTCTTTGTAACTCGTGTCTTGTTTTGTCCTGTTTTTTTATTTCCATATTTCAGAAATGTCCTGTTTTACGTCATAAAAAATCTGGTCACCCTACAGTATTGCAAAGCGAAAGACAACTTAGTAGCAGATGTACTCAGTAGAAATCCACCATCAGAAAACAATATGGAAACAGATAATATTAAATGTAGTAGCAATGATATAGGTATTTACGCGGTAAAACATATAACAAAACCTGAAGTAGTTAGACGACTTAAGGAAATAGGGACTCATCAACAACAAGACCCTAGGATTAGTGTAGCTTGGAGGAGTGCAGTTACCAACACCAAACCAGGAGTTTCTATATATGGAGGTAAGCTATATAAGCTATGTTCCCATAGGAGGAAGAATAAACAAAATGATGAGCCATGAAGAAATAATAATTTGAGCAATAAGGTATATGAGAGTCAAACCTGGTCAAATAAAATAAAGTTATAATTGTTTTGAATCAAGGTCAATCATAATAATAATAAATTTTATATAAATAAAGGTTAATATTGTTATATAAATTATTGACAGTAATTAATCCAAAATGATGATTAAAATTGATCATATAAATTTCCAATATACCATGTTAGGTTAAGCAACATTGTAATCTTTAGTTATAAGATAGATGTAAGCAACATTGTAGTAGTGCAAGTTTTGTGCGGGAAAAAGTGCTAAAGTAAATGTGTGTTGCGGTTTGGAAGCTCTTGAATAATCGTGAGTTATTCCAAAGACGCTAATGAGGAAGGCTGGATTGTTTGTTAGAAAGAAGTGGACTGTATTAAAGATGTTGAACATTCGTTGATTGAAAAAATCTGATTGTTAATTACGATCGGCACGTGCGGATGCATTTGAGGCAATAACGCCCGAAATTAATTTTGAATAAAATCGTGGTCCATTGTAGATGGACGCAGGTAGTTGAATGAAATGAAATATTATAAATGCATGCTAAAAATAGCCAGAAGCCGCGGCTGTAAGAGAAGTGTTTTACGAGAGTTGCGCTCGGAGTCGTGTTATAAACTGAACTAAACTTGCTTGCAGCCGGCGGTGATTGCCAGCTGTGGCGTTTGATAAACGCGTGACGTCATCCGTGCGTGCCGTGTAACGGTAGCAGACCGCTTACAGCTGATAAACCAGTACAAAGTTTAAACATACTGCCCGCCAAAATCGGGCCGATTTTGTACATTAAAGGTTAAATTAAATAATATAATAATTAGACTTACATGTCGTAAGCGATACAATAATTGGCGCACTGGCCAGAGAGCAATGACATAATAAACATAATATGAATTCAATTAACAATCACCAGGCATACAATAAATTGACCCTTACGCCAATAGCAAGGGCTTACTGTCTTACTGACCCTTAGAAAATACAATACATATATAGAATAATTGACACTATAAATGACACTTGTGGTTCTCAGAATTTGAATCACACAAACATATTGACAATACACAACATCCATAATGATTGATAGTACATATGAAACACAGTCACTATTGCTGCAATAGCTAGCGGCACGTAAACAATGTTACAATGCTTATGATACAATTGACTTGTATGCTCGCCCCGGGGAATGTCCCGGGCGTGTTCCATGTAATGTGACACGCACACACTCACACACACACCTCGTATGGCACGCAAACGATTAGCTTGTTGCCACCGGAAGGGGGCATAATTTGTGGATGGGTCGGCGTAAGATACCTAGCGCGGTGCGAACTTCTGCGACGCGTACTAAGGAATCTTGACCCGGAAAAACATTGGTAATTACCCCACGCTTCCATTCTAGAGGGGGGGAATTGTCATCCAAAATGAGGACAAGTTGTCCGACCTTCAAATTCTTTAATGGGGTGCGACATTTATTGCGCTGCTGCAGCTGGTGCAGATAATCCCTAGACCACCGTTTCCAGATGGTCTGCGTAAATTTTTGGAGCAGAAGCCATCTGCCCAAATGAGTATTATTGCCTTGTGTATAGTCGGGTTCCGGAAGTGCCGTCAGTGGAGCACCGACCAAAAAATGAGCAGGTGTTAAGGGTTCAGGGTCTCTAGCATCGTCGGACACCGCGCATAACGGGCGTGAATTAAGGCAAGCCTCAATTTGAGAAAGAAGAGTAGAATATTCCACAAAATTCAAGATCGTACCGCCAATTATGCGACGTAAATGGAATTTAACACTCCTTACACCACTTTCCCACAAACCACCGAAGTGAGGGGCTGAAGGGGGGATAAAGGACCATTTGATGCCGTGGAGACCGCAAAAGTCCAGAGAAGATTGTTCAACTTCCTTGGAGGTTAAAAATTTGTACCAATCATGCAACGTGTGGTTGGCACGACGAAAATTCGTGCCATTATCCGAAAATATTTGCGCGGGAATACCTCTGCGCGATATGAATCTTTTTAAAGCCGCTATAAAGGCGTTGGCAGTGAGATCCGACACCAATTCTAAATGGATGGCCCTAGTACACATGCATATAAATAGAGCGATATATGCCTTGGTCGTGGACTTAGAGCGCTGCCCGCCATGGCGCAAAAGCACAGGACCGGCGTAATCCACGGCCGTCTGTGAGAATGGCCTTGACGGCGTGACCCTAGAAGAGGGTAATTGACCGAGTAATTGATTCGCGCCTTTAGCCCGGAAACGAAAACAAGTGACACACTTATGTATCACTGAGCGGATATAGGACTTATCGTGTATGATCCAATACTTACGCCTAAGCGAAGCTTGAGTTGATTGCACTCCAGCGTGCAACAAACGGATGTGTTCGTATTCAATTATTAATCTCGTGAGATGAGAGTGCGGGTGTAAAATTATTTGGTGTTTAGTCTCGTAGCTAAGTGGGGAGAATTGCAAGCGTCCACCCACTCTTAAAATGCCTGATTTATCCAGGAATGGGTTGAGAGCAAGAATTTTACTACTGCGTGGAAGGCACCGGTGTGCCTCAAGTTCCCTAACCTCTACGTCGAAATGCAACTTCTGAGATTGCCGGACAAAAACCAAGAGCGTGTCAGTCAATTCTTGAGCCGACAAGAAGGACGTGTCTCTATCAACCACCACGAGCCTAGAATTGCGAAAAAATCGACGGCAGTATGCGAAGACGCGAATAAGCCTCGTAAGAGATGAATAATTTTCAATGTAACTATGTGTTGAGGACGCGACAATTAGTGAGGTTTGAGCCTGCTTGCGACGTTCCTCTTCAATGTCGGGAAAAGTACAGGGAGTATTAATGTCGAACGCGCTGACCGGCCATGAGGCCGCATCACGAGCCAACCAGGAGGGACCATGCCACCATTGAGTATGACAGTGCAGACTACGAGGGAGGCAACCGCGTGATAAAACGTCGGCAGGGTTGTCATTGATACTACATGACGCCAAATTCCCCTGCTGCTAACAAGACGCTGTATTTCCGCGACACGGTTGGCCACAAATACCTTCCAGCGGGAAGATTGCTGATGTATCCAGTACAACGCTATCATCGAATCCGAATAAAGATATAGTCCGTCAAAATTGTAATCGACGGCATTTAAAACCTTGGACGTTAATTGAGCCAACAATAAACAAGCACAAAGTTCAAGTCTAGGAAGCGTTATCTGTTTCAGCGGAGCGACCCTAGATTTAGCACACAACAAGTTTGATGATATGGCGCCGTTCGAATAGACCGCCCGCACATAAATGCAACACGCGTAACCTTTAACCGAAGCGTCGGCGAATCCGTGCAGCTGCAATGAACTAACCGGGTAACTGTTCGAACTCTTAACCGACCTCGTAATCTCAAAATGAGTGTCGGAGACTAATTGGGCGTATAATTCCAACCATTGATTGGCTAATGATCCGGACAAGGGTTCGTCCCAATCAGTGCCCGCCAACCACAACTGCTGCACGAAATGCTTGCAGCAAAATGTGATGGGAGCTATTAAACCTAGTGGATCATAGATCCCGGCGATGATTGCCAACACGCTTCTCTTGTTGAGAATGGTTAAATTGTCATCACCCCTAACGGTGTATAAAAAGTTATCCCCCTCAACATTCCATTGTATGCCCAAGGTACGCACGTTTTGACCCTTGCTGAAGTCACGGGTTACTTGGGCGCGAAGAGTCATAATCTTATGGTGGTTAGAGAACCATTTATGTAACGAAAAACCATACCTCCTCAACAACTTCTCGATCTCGCATTTCATTTCAGCTAAGCCGTTCGGATCATCCGAACCCGTTATGAGATCGTCTACGTAAAAGTCATTTGCTATGGCCTTAGCAGCTGTAGGGTAGTCGGATTTATTTTCATATGCTATTTGAGCCAGACAACGCGTAGCGAGGAAGGAGGCACTAGCAGTGCCATATGTAACCGTCCTTAACGCGTAATGTCGCAATTCCTTATGCGGTGCATCACGCCAAACAATGCGTTGCAAGTTTGAATCCTTAGGATTAACGATGATCTGGCGATACATCTTTTCAATGTCCGCAATAAGTACGTATCGGTGGGTGCGGAACCGAACCATTATCGAAAACAGATCCTGCTGGATCGTAGGACCGACCATTAAAGTATCGTTAAGGGACAAATTATTGGTGGTTTTAGCGGATGCGTCAAATACCACGCGCAATTTAGTGGTTAAGCTAGAGTCTTTGAAGACTGCGTGATGGGGCAGATAAAAGATCTCTGACCTGTCAAGCGACAGATCGTATTCATTAAGCGGCGACATGTGGCCAAGTCTTAAGTAGTCACTCATGAACTCACTATAATCCTTATAAAGGGTAGGGTTCTGCTTGAATTTGAATTCTAACGATTGGAATCTGCGTATGGCTCCGCGGAGAGAATCTCCCAAATAAGATTTATCAGATCTGCGGGGCAGGGCTACCACGAATCTCCCGTCGCGATTGCGGCTAGTGTTTTCCATGAAATGCCTTTCACACGGTGAGTCCTCAGATCGGGCTTCGCGACTAGAGATCTCCTCCAACTTCCAAAATTCCTTTAGTTGCGAGGAAATCTGATTATCGTCCCTACAGACCATAAAGGAAGAAACCGTTTTAGTCATATCGACGTTGAATGGCAAGTCACCGGCCAAAATAAATCCTAACTTGGTTTCCTGAATTATAGGAAAGTGTGGTCCGCGCGTATATTTCACAGGTTCAATTGATTGGAGAAAATATTGAGCGCCGATTAATATATCGACTTGCGACGAGCAATGTAGGTGAGGATCCGCCAAGAATATGCGCTTGGGTAAATTTAAAGAGGCAAGATTGAACGACTCTGCCGGTAAATTATTAGTTATACTGGGTAATACGGCACAATGTACGTTTAACGTGAAGGGTTTATAGCGTGAATGTAGCCTTACATTAGTACTGAAGTCAGCCTGGGAAAGCGAGTTGTTTATACCCGTGATGGGCAATTGCGATTTAACCAATTGGAGGCCCATCCTGCAGGCGAAATCCATTGTGCAAAAGTTCGCTTGAGAACCGGAATCCAGTAATATCCTAACGGGAAATTTTTTGCCGACTTTATTGTATGTCATACAGACGGCGGTAGATAACAATACCGATTTATTGGTCTGTGATTTCAGTGAACACTGGTTGTTAACAGAAGTTACGTCCCTGTTGGGGACATGAATCGTGGTGTGGTGACGCCTAGAACATTTTTTACATGAGAATTTTGAGGGACATTTTGAACCCTCGTGTCCCGAACGGAGACAGTTTAAGCAAAGTTTGTTTTTTATTAACGCATTTTTTCTATCAGGGATAGACAGCGATGTAAATTGTGGACAATCGCTAAGTCTATGTCCACCGTTACACAGCCTGCATAAATTGTTTCTAATATGTGAGTGGAATGCGCCCTTTGGAGTGCTTATCTGTTTAACTGCTTTGCGATAAGGAGACTTATCGCTTTTGTTCAACCTGCTCGTTGGGCTAGTCGCGTTATCGATATTTTGCAGTAATTTCCTACGTGAATTTAGAAAATTTATAAAATTATTAAAATCAGGGAGTTTATGCTCCGATAAACTCTCTTTCCACAAACGTAAAGTGTAACTGTCAAGTTTTTTGGCTAAATAATTCACGACAATAATTTCAAACGTGTTGACTGGCAGTTTGAGATTATTTAAAGCGTTTATATTTGCAGAGATTTGATCAATAAATTGCGATATGCTAACTTGGAATTCCTGCTGAACTAATGGTACGTCTAGGACATTCCACACGTGGTGAGCGGAAACAATTAGCTTACTATCATATCTATTTCTCAACAGGTCGATGGCCACCGCGTAATTCTCATGTGTTATGGGCAACGATTTTATTACGTTAAGCGCCTCGCCATGTAATGACGAGTGCAAATAATGAAGTTTCTGTATATCTGTCAGATCTGCTCTGACATGAATTAGTTCCAGAAAAATATGGTAATAATGTTGCCATTCCACAATATTACCCTCAAACCGTGGTAATTTTATTGGTTCCAATTGAATGGGGGGTGTTTTAGGCTGTTTACCTTCAGCATTAATTACTGGTTTTTGGTTCATATGCTCAGCTTGCTCTAGCAGGTGTTGCAATTTACATTCTATAGTACAGAGATCGTCCTCCGTTTGTACTCTATCACTCGTTAAAGCAACGTCTGCTTCCTCAGCCTCGATTTGTGACTGAATCTCGTCATATTTGGTGGATAATTCCATCAAATGATGCAGTTTTATTTTGAGCGCATGAGGATCGCTGTTTAACAAATCGAAGTTATCCGCGAAGGTATTTACTCGGGATATTGAGGCTTAATTGTGCCTCGTTTTTTTATTAGAGCCCTTACATCGGCCATTATTATAGTTTAAGATAAAAAGGGAAAAATATTTAGAAAGCAATTGAGCATAGAGCATGTGAACCACAAACTTGAATTTGAATGAGTTTAAATACGTTTCGGTAGCTAACGATCGTTGTTTTGAACATAAACTTACTCTCTCTAACTAATCAAACTTGTTGGCAGTTAAATTATTGAAATTATGAATTTAAATGGTTACAAAAGTATATCTTCATCTTTAAAGTTCTAACTGATAATGAGCTGCCAACCATTTATTAATTTGTATTGTGTAATAAGGTGTTTGTTTATATAAATGTGTCAAAAAATACCCACTGAGTGAAATATTATTAAAAATCAAATATAGGTAAAGTTTATAGTCACGTGGCCGTCGATCCATTCGTGATGAAGCTGGCGTCGATCCCGTTTGGAGCTGCTACACCTCCTGTCTCTGCCGGTCAGCCTATGCCTCATGTTGTACCCTCCATCAATTAAAGCTGTGGAATCTCGAAAATGTTGTCCTGTTTCGTCCCGTCGTCTCTGGTCTACTGCTTGGCTGAATCTTGTCGAGATGACTGCGACGTGATTCACAATAATGGTGTCGCTCAGGACGAAAATGATGCCCGTAGGGTGTGATTAACTTCAGATTGGTTTTTCCAGAAATGATGTGTATAAATAAATGCTGTCGCCTGTGTACTCAGATATGAGAAATCTGTGACGTGGGGACCAAAAATGATGTCGTTTTTTGGGCCCGAAAATATGAAATCCTGCCTGGTTGGACCAAAAATGATGTCGTTTTTGGCCCGAAAATATGAAATCCGGTCCGGTGGGACCAAAAATGATGCGGTTTGGAAGCTCTTGAATAATCGTGAGTTATTCCAAAGACGCTAATGAGGAAGGCTGGATTGTTTGTTAGAAAGAAGTGGACTGTATTAAAGATGTTGAACATTCGTTTATTGAAAAAATCTGATTGTTAATTACGATCGGCACGTGCGGATGCATTTGAGGCAATAACGCCCGAAATTAATTTTGAATAAAATCGTGGTCCATTGTAGATGGACGCAGGTAGTTGAATGAAATGAAATATTATAAATGCATGCTAAAAATAGCCAGAAGCCGCGGCTGTAAGAGAAGTGTTTTACGAGAGTTGCGCTCGGAGTCGTGTTATAAACTGAACTAAACTTGCTTGTAGCCGGCGGTGATTGCCAGCTGTGGCGTTTGATAAACGCGTGACGTCATCCGTGCGTGCCGTGTAACGGTAGCAGACCGCTTACAGCTGATAAACCAGTACAAAGTTTAAACAATGTGCAAAACTTTAATCAGTGTAAAACTGTACATTAGAAAAAAAATTAATGATTTAAATAATCAATTTTTTTATACCGAGTGGGGGTATATATAACGATTCATAATAGCGTCCTATAAGAGCGTTATATGAAAGCTATAGATGGTACGAGTGTAACACCGTTAAGAAAGAGAGAGAGCGTATAATCGCAGCCATCTCACTCTAACCATGTCACCGCTACATCAGAATCCAGTTCAAACATGTTATTTTACTCAAAGCAAATTATCAGTTCAACCTGCGATAACTTCAAAAGTTATAAATATACGGCAATTCTGAAAACAGCATTGTATTCAGCAAGAAAAGCTTTATAAGTAGCCTCAATCTCAGTTAATATAATTAACAATTGAAGAAGTTATACTGATGACGCACGCCAACAGGAATAACGAGAGAATTATGCTATGTAGGAATAAGGTGTTTTCACACACACACAGATTCAACACCTAAGCAACAATATTCTGTGGTCAGATCTTTGGAAACACATTTGCAAATACCTGTAATCAATCGATTTGCAAATACAGGAAGTACGATTTTGACAAGAAATTCTCTGCGGTTTGGAACCTGTCACAGAGTGTTTGACCAACCTGTTCGAGATTGTCAAAACTGGAAAAACGCATGATTTATTTGTACAACCAATCAGCAGCCCGTATTTAAAACTGACGCCAGCTCAAAGCGAGGGGTAGCATCACTCTTCGTTCGGTACTTAAACACACTAGACGTGTATAATTCGCATACAGAAATTTTTAAATCACGCAAAAGTGCAAATTTAAGATCTGAGAAGTAGTCCGCAGTGTAGATGAATACTTAACGTTCAATAACACTCGCTGCGTAAAACAACCGTTAATTAATTAAATTATTAATTAATTAAGAATCAGCCGTGAAGGACCTGTGCTACAGAAGGCTACAGCATCTGTAATACGCCAGGGCATCTTCAACAGCATTGATCAACATCAATTCTTCTGTGCAACACCATCAAAAGGAGGACCTCTACGGATTCCTATCTTCGGTCAACGCATCAAACAGTAAGAAATAGATTCATTGATCAATGAAATAAGCACTAAACAAATAATAAACAATTTTAAAAGGACACTAAGAAAAGCACACTTTGTATTGTAACTATAAGATTAGCTCTAATATAGTATAGGAGTGTTGAATGGAAAGTGGTGTGTAGTATTGGACATGCAAATTATTGCAGACCTGTTCTTTAGCACTGGTTTGGGAGATAGAAATCTCTTAATCAAACCAGATAAGAGCTATAGGTCGTTTGAGCATCTTAATCATTACTTTTCACACTCACTCAATAATTATAAGTGTTAGGGTAGAATTAAGTCCTACCATTAACAATTTAAAGTTTAAAATTAATTAATTAAACGTTCATTAAAATAATCAAGAAATATTAAAGTGTTATTTGTAACGATTCCCCTTGAAAACCACAATCACTGAACGAATCCTGAGAAAGAGTGTCTCCATGCGCTGAGCTAAGCTGAAACCGTGTCATTTGTATCTGGGATTTGTTCTGGCGCCCAGGTAAAGTAATATCACGGGTAAGTAACTTTTTATCTAACATCACAAATATTAGATAATTGTGTTAGACGAAAGAGAGCGTTGTAATATATATATATTGCAACAGTACAAACAGGGTGTCTACAAGAAAACAGTTTTCAAAATTTGGTACTTTTTAGTTACCTATGACTACACATTTATAAGTAGGCCTACTGATATGAAAAAATATAATGCACAATTGTTTTAATCACTAGGTCCAACACACTATTTAACCCTGATAACTACAGTAGTTAAAAAGCTGAAATTAATAAAACTTAATTTTGACTTACCTGTCACTAATGTGATTCGTTCAGGCTAGTGAATTTCACAAATATAATGGAAACCAGCTTGTAAATGCTGAAGTACAGCAACATACGAGGTGTGGCTATAAAATAACGAGACTGATGCTACTACAAACGAACTACGCATGCACCAAAGTCATACGACCGACAGCTGTTTAGCGTGAAGCGTTTTCTACTCAAAATTAGAATTAAATTACAATTACAATTAAAAACAATTACTTTAATTACAATAAATTCAAAATTTAAACTCTACTATAATAATCACAAATAGAAGTTATTGTTTTACAGCATACTGACGAAAATATTAAATAACACACAGCACATTAAAAAAACCAAGCTTAAAAAAAGTAACAGTAAAAGTAATGAACACAAGAGTCTATTAAAAAAAAGTACAACACATAGTAACATCTGCTTTAAACAACCTTCTTTAATTTTTCTAGTTCCACAACTAAAGCTTCAGCTTCTTCTTTAGCTTGCTCAAGGATTTTTTGTTTTTTAATTCTTATCTTTTTTATTTCTTCAACAGCTGATTTCCTTTTTTGTTCAATTTCATCCTTTTTCTCTTTCTGTCATTTTAATGCTTCCACTCTCTTAGTAGATGAATTTCTAGCTGCATGAATCATCGGCTTTGTGATAATTACATTTTCTACACCTCCAGCAGCTGATATAGCGTCATAGGTTGCACGTTGACTGACCAGACTATCTTCATGCAAGTTTTCAACAAGACACTGTTTATTAATAGAGAAACTCCTCTCAACAGCAGCATTGCTATGAAAGAGAACAAGTGATTTTTGGGTAAACAAACGAAGGGCAGAACCAACACTGTGTTTTGCATACAGAGCAGTAAAAATTTGTCAAGTCTGTCTTTTGACCTACTAAACTTTTTAAGTTCTTCCTGCACATCATTTTTGCCAATAGTCTCCAAATATTCTCTATGTGCTAAATCTGCTTGAAACCCGCTAAGCTGTTTTTTTTTCACATAAATATTTCAAAGCTAAGTTAACTCTTTCAGCTCTTAAAATGTCACTTTTCATAACTTCAGGTGAAAAACAACTGACACCTTTTAAGAATTTATTTCATAATGGACTCTTCTCAAATAACTTCATGATTAATTCTCTGATAAAATTCCTGCATTCATTTCTGAACTGAAGAACAACTAAAGGTTTTAATTTTTTCAAGGATAACGTAGCAGCAAAACCTATATATACATGATGAGAAGTCTTGAGATTGTCAGTGTTTCGGAGGTTGATATCCAAAAGTTTTGTTCCTGATCCAGCAGACTTAAGGTAAAAGTGGCTTGTTAGACTGATAAGTGGTTAAAAAATACTCCAACTCAGAAGCGATTGAAATTAAAAAACATAATTTAGCTTCTAGAAGTTCACTTGAAAGAAATTCTTGAATTAATTTTGAAGTGTCACTTGAGGAAACATTTTTCTTAGAAGAACTGAAATATTTTCTTAGAAACGGCAACATTTCAACAGCTCTCTGCATAACTTTGACATTCTCAACCCAATGAATAGACAATTACCTTTATATCCACTTGAGTGACACTAAGTTTCATCTAGTTATGACGCGTTTCGGGCACAAGGTCCCATCTTCAGATAACACTGATATTAATTTAAAACTAATTACTATATAAAATTGTAACCATGATTGTGGTTATGTCATTATAAATAAAAACTTTAAATCACATGTGAAATTTTAAACGAAGAACGGCCGGAGCTCCCGCATGCGTGCACTCACTACCGCGATCGTCACACGACTGGTCAAAGATTAAAATCTAATCTAATGGCAGTGTCGAACAAGTTGTTCGATGCAAAATTTACCTGATCATTCAATATATTATTTTTGGTGGTGGTATTTTTTATAGCTTTATAAATTTCAAGTTCCTCCAGACTATCCATCAGTTTACCTTTTTTGCATATATGTAATGCTGTTAAATTGTTTTCAAAGCTAGTGTAATTGTGTCCGCTTGATATTAAGTGTTGCGCAAAATTAGATTTATTATTATTCAGTTTGGGAATATGTTCCAAAAATCTCGTGTAAAAACATCTGCCTGATTGACCGATGTAGAAAGCCTCACAATCGTCACATTTTATTTTGTAAACACCGGATTTCTTTTTTAAAGGTAATTCGTTCTTGTTTTTGAAGTAATTTTCCAATTTATTAGTTGTTTTAAATGATATGATATAATTTTTATCTTTGAGAATGGATCTTAAAATATTCGGCATAATACCTGTAAAATTGGCAGAAAGATATTTACGATTTTTATTGTTTACTTTTATAATGTTTGAATTTTTATTTTTTAAACGTTTTCTATATTTATTTATTATTTTATCTACTATTGTAGGTATAAACCTAAGCCGTTGCTTATGGCTATTTGTTTAATAGTGCTTACCTCATTTAAGTAGTCTTCTCTTTCAAGGGGAACATTTAGAAGTCTGTTTACAAGACTGTTAAATACAGCCATTTTTTGTGTAACAGGATGATGTGATTCGTAATATATTACTGTGTCGGTATAAGTGTGTTTCCTGAAAATTTTGTATTTTAAATTATTTCCGTTATGTGATACTGTTAAGTCTAGAAAATTAATATTTCTGTTGTTTTCAATCTCCATAGTAAATTTTAATTTATTATGACTTTTGTTTAAGTAATTCTTAAACCATTCTATTTGTCTGGTATTCCCGTTGAATATAATAAAGGTGTCATCTACATATCTGGAATAATGGATGATTTTATTGGCGAAATAATTATCTTTTAAAATTTTTGTGTTTTCTAAATGATTTAAATATAGGTCTGCCAGGATGCCAGAAAGTGGAGATCCCATAGCAAGGCCTTCATTCTGTTTATAATATGAATCTTCAAATGAAAAATATTTTCGATTAAGAATGATTTTTAATATCATTATCAGCTGGTCAACTTTCTGTATTTCCAATGAATCATTATTTATTAAATTACGTCTGAGTAATTTTAATGTTTCTTCGATAGGCACATTAGTATATAAATCTACTACATCGAAGATACTAGCTTGTAGTTTGGTTGAATTGTAATATGGTTTACTTTTTTGATAAAATCTTTATAGCTTTTAACACTCCGATTATTTTCTAGGTTGGTATGCTCTTTGATGATTTTTACTAAAGTTTTTGCTATTTTATAACCGGGCGCAGTTGTAAAATTAACCAAAGGTCTAATAGAAGTATTCTGTTTATGTACTTTCGGGAGACCTCTTAAACAAGGCGCACTAGCATTTATTGGTTTTAGTGAATATTGTGTGCGTTTATCAAATAATTGCGTGCATTTATTTATTGTTTTGTTCAATTTTAAAGTGTATTTTTTAGTAGGGTCGGACGTCAATTTTGTAATATTGTTGTTATTTATAAAGTTGTATACTTTTTGTGTGTATTCTTCAAGCTTTAGCATGGCTATAGAATTTCCCTTATCTACCTTAGTTAAGTAAATATTATTATTAGAAAGTTTTTTGTTTAGTTGTATGGCTATACGTTGTTCATGTTGTGCTTTAGCGTAATTAAATTTATTTTGTATATGATTATTGTTTTTGTTTTTAATTATTTTATTAAACTTATTGTTTATTAATATTCTTATTTCATTTTGTTTATCTGGGTCAGGAATGTTTTTTATCACCGACTCGGCTTCTATTATTTCTTTAATTAAGTTATTTGTTGATTTAAGTTAATTAAGTTTATTTTTGAGGTTGGGGGGAAAATTGTAATTTGGTCCTTTGCTGATAAGTTTTGTTTCTGCGTCAGTTAAAGTGACGTCTGTTGTATTTATTATTCTAGGGTAGAAATTGTGTGTGCTTTCGATGTTATCTTTACATTTACTGTTTATCAAATGGCTGATTTTAATTGCCTGTTTATGTTTGTGAAGTTTAATTTTATTTGTAATGCATCTGTTTATTTGTTCTATGATACTATCGATCAATGCGGGATGTACCTTGTTATATAGTTCCAATTGTGACTTATACATAGCCGAATTCAATGATATTTACTTGCTATATAGAAATTTAATTTCTTCTTTGATTCTAAATGTACTAGCATATTGTTCGGTTTTTCTGGCTAATCTGGAGGAATCTTTAATTTATGTTATATTTAATTTTATATTGAATGATCAGGTAAATTTTGCATCGAACAACTTGTTCGACACTGCCATTAGATTAGATTTTAATCTTTGACCAGTCGTGTGACGATTGCGGTAGTGAGTGCACGCATGCGGGAGCTCCGGCCATTCTTCGTTTAAAATTTCACATGCGATTTAAAGTTTTTATTTATAATGACATAACCACAATCATGGTTACAATTTTATATAGTAATTAGTTTTAAATTAATATCAGTGTTATCTGAAGATGGGACCTTGTGCCTGAAACGCGTCATAACTAGACGAAACTTAGTGTCACTCAAGTGGATATAAAGGTAATTATATAATTATTTAATAAGTGACACGGTACGCTAAAAAAGTATAATATAAAAACCAACAATCAACGAATAGAGCAAACTTTTTGAGGGAATAAGCATGAACCTGAAATTTGCCGGTAGTCATTCCTCCGAGACGGTATATCTTTGAAAAAATAATAGAGGGAACGCAAGAACTTATTTATATTCCACTCAGAATTCACATGAGCAGTTTTGTATGCACCATGAACAATGTGTAATGTACATGTGCCAAACTGCAACAGACGTGGCTGACTGTCATCGGAATCATTTAACAAATAGGCCTGAAGATCGTTTAAAAATTTTAAGTTTACATTGGGCTCATCCACGGAGACACTTAACAACCTTTGTAAATCTAAACCATTCTCTTGTAAAGATGAGATGAAATTGATTAAAATGTCACTGGCTTTGGAACTACCTAAAAAGCACGAAGTTAAATATCTTGTTTTAATTTCATCAGCCTCCCAAAAATGAACTATAATATCCATTTGACAAGACTGAACAATTTTATTTAGACTTTCATCAAAAGAAATGCAAAAAAAATCACAATTTGAAACTTTCCTGGCTAGTTCAGACTGGAAAAATGGCCCAAGTCCATACGTAATGTAAAAGCCAATTTTGTCTTTGTGTAAATTGAATTTCTGAGCTACTTTACAACGTTTAAACATCAATTTAAAAAGATTACTTGAATTTCCATGAGACCTAGCTGAGCTGTGACTATACACTTGATCCAGTGACCAGTAAATTTCTGCCTCAGTCACTTCATCATTCGAAAAGAATTTATCAACTGAGCCAAGTGTATTCTGTTTTGATATTCCTACTTCAGATCCCTGAATGCACTCTCTGTTACTAGTACTACCACAATTACTACTAGGCCTAAAAGGAAGAACTTCCTGAACCCCTTTTACAAGAGGACTTGATGATAGCTGAAGGTGCTTTTTACCCTTTGCATGTAACTTAATTGCATACACCCCGGCACCAGATATACTAAACTTTTTCATACACAACTTACAGAAGGCAGAAGGTTTATCATTTTCCACTGGTTTTAACCACAACAAAAAATCGTCATCGTCCACCCAAGTTCGGTTGAAAGTATTTTTACCAGGCATTATCAAAATACAAAGAAAAGTTTACAGGCTTATTTAAATCCAATACGAGAATAAGTCAAAAATTCAAACAAAAAACTTTAGCACCAACACTGCATGAAAAAACAGCAGAATTCCGTCTCACGGATAAAGACACCAGAGTAGGCCTACGGAATGTTAGTAAACAAATATCCAACTCGTCCGCTGACGCACACATTATATTAATGAAGTCGCATAAAAAAGACAGAATCAATTTCAATAAAAACTACAACTGCTTTTAATGAAGGTTCATAACAAAGCAAAAAACTACTTCTCCATGCACAGAATGGCACCGACTCACAGCTAACTATATAGGTTAAGTAACTATTGCCGCCTAATTCCCAACCGCAGCAGGCTTGTTTTCAAATTATGCTACGCTCACAGTCTATGATTGTTAGCAGCTAGAGCATCTATCGACATTCATATGAACAAAAATTACAGAGTCGATAAATTCAAATGTAGATACATTGTAATAGGAATTTATTAAATTAAAAAATGTATTTTAAAGTAATTCCATTAAAAATAAATCAAATAAATAAATTCTTATATTCTTATTATTATTACATATTCAAAATAACCTATTAGTCCTTCATTTAATAAAAAAAAAAATAAATAAAATGTGATTATAAGTTAACTTAAAATCTAAAATCATGCAAATTTAATGTGATTATTTGCATACGTTTTGCAAAGATATCACATTTACGCAGTTTCCAAAAATTAACATTAGAAAAGAAATACGCACGATATTCCAAACAAGGCAGAAAAGAAAAATTCATCTTACTTACCTTTGTTGTATATAAAATATGTAATATTTTATTTTGTACATGCATGTTAATTTATAAATTTGCGAATAATCTTACATATGCAATGCATCTGCATTTATGAGATTATTTATTTTTAATGTTGATATTTTTAATCGTGATTAAGTTTATTTATTTGAAATAATTATTTGCAAAACGTATGCAAATAATCACATTAAATTTGCATGATTTTAAATTTTAAGTTAACTTATAATCACCTTTTATTTATTTTTTTTTATTAAATGAAGGACTAATAGGTTATTTCAAATATGTAATAATAAGAATGTATTTATTTGATTTATTTTTTAATAGAATTACTTTAAAATACATTTTTTAATTTAATAAATTCCTGTTACAATGTATCTACATTTGAATTTATCGACTCTGTAATTTTAGTTCATATGAATGTCGATACATGCTCTAGCTGCTAACAGTCATAGACTGTGACCGTAGCATAATTTGAAAACAACCCTGAACCGCAGTGATGCACGGACCAAAGAGTAAAAATCCCTCGGCCGAACATACTATTTCCCTATTTGAGTTTCTCACTAGACGGAGACGCAAAAAAACGTTACAGCCATTTCTTTCCCGTTACTTTTAATTACTTTCGTTACCTTTTTTCAAAAAATGGTACTTTTTTGTTATTTTCGTTACTTTCGTTACCTGTAGACACCCTGTACAAATGTATAGGTTACTGTGCATTGCATGAAGTAATTAAAAGAATTAATTAGAATTATTAAATAATTCATTTTAATAATAATAAGAATTCAGCCTGCAATATGAACGACCAAAACTTTCATGTTGAAACAGATGAATCACGCCAGCTGCTCTGCTGGTGTGTACATACGTATATTATGTGTGTGTGTGTGCGACCTGTCCATTCCTGAAAAGCGCCACCCTTCAGGAATGCGATCAATTATTTGCATTTATTTAATCTGTAATACTTGTGTGCATAATAGCACAAAACCAAATACACCAAAATGTGTATAAAAATTAGATGAATGTGTGTATAAAAAATAGTGAAAACGGATAAAAAGTGTAATTATAGAAGATTAAAAATAAATAGTACTTGTGTTAATTAAGATAAAGAAAAACAGTTTGTGCATGATGAACACATATAAATTACCAACAGAATGAATGAATATCGGGTAATGTGCAAAAGACTTCACAATTCGTGAAGACGAGCAAATAAGTGTGACAAGAATCGTGGATTAGAAGTGATGCTCTCGACAATCTCAAACATGCAGAATATTGTAGAGACATGATTTTGGCACCCTGGGTATAAATACAGGGGACGCGCTAACATCATTCTCTTTCTCGTTCAATCATCTTGGCAGCCGGAGGCTCTGCCGGACGACAGCTCTTCCTGAATCAATCATCGTAGCGGCCGGAGGCTCTGCTTGACGAGTACAACTCTTTTCTTGATCGACTACTATGGCAGCCAGAGACTCTGCGTAGAGACAACAACAGTTACATCTCAAACACAGCAGCAGTCAGGAAATTCACAACTACTCATCAGTTCGTGTGAGCACTTGCAACCTGAGGTCATGACGGGTGACGAGGGAGCAGCAAAGTACATGCAGTAATCCAGAGTACGAGAATCTGATGGACGAAGGACCAGGACTCCAGGAAGTCAAAGGAGCATCTAGTATCAAGGACCGAAGAGGACACACTGCCGATGTACCACAACAATAAGGTGACAAACAACCATGCACTTGAAAACCGAGACTTAATCAAAAGACAATAATTAACAAAGAAAGAAAGAGACAATTCAATTCAAATATGAATTAATAAATTAATAACTGTAAATACTTGTTGTATAATAATTAACGTAATATTTAAAGAATGTTTAACAATAATTTTTTATCTGTAACGTAGAAGATATAATTTGAAATCTATAATTTTTTGTATTTAATTTGATAATGTCATTAGAGAATTTTATTAGAAAGCAATGCATATGCAGTAATTTAAAAAGAGATTAGATTATTAGACAATTAGATAATCTAATCAACGTAATACAAATGAGCTAGCTGAGAGCAATATAAAAATTATAATGATGTATTAGAATATAATGTTGTATAACATGTCTATGTGTAATATAAGAGTATTAATTATGTGTAATTATTATGCAAATAATAATGATTTTGATTCGTAACAAATAAGACATTTTATTTAATAAATATTGAAATGATTTTTAACGAGATTACATAGCGTTACTATTATTACCATTACACATTTCATCATATCAACACATGAATTTAATGTGTTGTAGTGTTATGTAAAGATCTGTCGCACAGTAAAATTGTTTGTAGTGTTGTAAAATGGCTTCCAAAAACATGGGCTTAACACATTAAAATAGTAAGCATTGTAAATGTCGCCCAAGAACGTGTGGCCCGACCATGGTATTTAACGATTTTAAAAGATTTTAAAGTTAAATGTATGCTCTAAACAAAAGTGTGTTAAATGTAAAAATATATTGTATGTAATAACTAATATTATATGAAATATTATTTGAATGATATTTCAAATTGTTGTGTAGTATAAAAACACAACTGGCGCTCGACAGGTAAATTGTAAATGAAGTGTAATCGTAATGGTAATATAATATCAGTAATAATGATTAAAATAATTAATAAAATATAGTAGAACTGGAAATCACCAATAATAATTATTTTAAAATATAATAAATAATGAAAAAATAATTCAACATGGCAGTACCAGGAAGTATAGAAGAGGCAATTGCAAATATGATGCGACCCATGTTAGAAGAATATTTTAGAAAACAAACAGAAATTTTAAAAGAAGAGAAAAGAAAACAAACAGAAGAATTAATAGAAGGTTTAAATGGTATACTAAATAAACAAACAGAAAATATAAATGATAAATTAAATAAATAAACAGAAAATTTAAAAGAAGAGAATTTAAAACTAAAAGAAGAATTAAAACAAACCATAGATAAAAACTAGGTGAATTAAAACAAGATAAGGTAAAAATTACGGAAAATGTAAGTGAATTTAGACAAGAATTGAAACAAGATATCGTAGGTAGGATTACACAATTAGCAGATAAAATTGTAGACACGAATAAGTGCATAAATGCATTAGAAAATATAATTGAATTAACACTGTATGAACAAATTATTGTAATCAAAAATAAGCGAGAACAAACATTGGTCATTAATAGTGACGATTCTAAGGAAATAATTAATACTAGAGAAGAGTATAAAATAAAATCTCAACAATCGTACCTCGTTAGCAAGAATATCCAATGCGCTGTGCACACACACAGTATTAAAACAATTAAAGAGTAATAAGTGTAAAACAATTGGATCACATCACTCGCGACGAAAGTAAACGACTCAATTATCAACCGAACGTTAATTATAACGATAATCACAATAATTATAATTATAACCACAACAGTGAGTATTATAAGCGATGAACGAAGACGCAGTCAGCTATTTATGTAGGTCACATACAAACTGCTAAGGAATGCGTTCGTCAAGAGAGGGGCTATGTTTAGCCTTCGCCACAAATGAAATTCTCACCATATGAAGAGGTGGTTTACACGGTCAAAACGAACAATAAAATGAAGGAATGCGAAGCGGAAATTGCCATACAGATGGCTACTATACGACAATGGCCACTACATGTCCAGGAACAACACATTTCCTGTTAACGGACAAACCATTGTTTAGTCTAGAGAAGGGTGTGAATTAGGGGACTCACAATGCTCTATTGTAAATAATAATTATTTTTAAGATACTACGATTTTAACTGTTAATAAGATGCAAAATAATATGTTAATAATAAGATGTAAATACATCAAGAATTATCATTTCTACGGAAATATAACGTAATGAATTTTTGTGTACTAAAATGAAATTTAGCCAGAAGTAAGGAAGGAAATCTACAAATAAAGAAGAATGCAGTACGTTTCAGAAGAATGTGAGGAGATATACAATAAAGAAGATAATGAAATACGTCTATTACCTATTCAATTCGAAGTTAGCAATGAACTAAGAAGAATGCTACAAAATATAATAAGAAGAATCAAGATGACGGTAAGAAATCTAAAAAATCAATCTCACCTACGAGCTCAATATAAGATACGATTATTGACAAACGAAATGTTATTTAAATTAATAACACCAACTCATGAGAGCTTAGCTCATGCATCGGCATTAAAATGTTATTTATCCCTTAGAGAAGATTTTACTATCAACAACATGTGGAGAAAAATTAAAAATTAATTGAAGAAATGTTGATTGCCAGACTGCTAAGCAACCAAATCTTCACACATATGTGGAAATGCAAAGTATACAGAAGGAAGCGAAGGGGGAGTTAAAGGCAGGGACTTCTTAGGACCCATTACCATGATCAAGTCGGGGTTAAACACATACTAGTCTGTATAGACGTGTTTTCTAAGGCAGTTCATCTGTATCCAATTATGCGACCCGCAACAAAAGCTGTCCTAAAAATTCTGTTACAGAAGTATATTCCAACACATGGTAAGATGAAGAGGATTCTTAGTGACCAAGGAGTGCAATTTCAAAGTGAGGTATGGAGTAGAATATTAAGAGAAAATGGAATACAACCCATACTCACATCCATCAGACATCTGCAGTGAAACTTAGCCGAGAGAGTGAACAAAGAGTTGGGTAAGTACCTACGAATCTACTGCCATAACCAACATAATAAATGGGCACAGCATTTACCATTCTTTGAGAAAGCTATTATGAAAATTGCAGCGAAGCTACGAGCTACACACCAATAGAGATTGAACAAGATTGTCAGCCCAACAGGTTTTGGAAAAGGTATGTTCAGAAACCTGCTAATCAGAAGGTTTAGCATACAATTTACCAATACCATTAAGCATTAAGATTGCACATGTGAAACGAAGAGTAATGGCAAAAGGTAATAAGAGAATAGAACGATTCAACAGAACTCACAAGTTGCAAAAGTTTAATGTTGGAGAGAAGATATTATTAAAGACCAATCCAGTGGGAAAGCGTATTGATAATACTGCGAAAAAATTCTTCCGATTATACGATGGACCTTACACTTTGCTAGGACAAATCGGCAAATAGACTTTCATTGTGTATGATGACATAAAACTGAAAGAAGAGGGCAAATATCATGCCAGCTCTTTAAGAAAATTCTATGAATAAATAACTAGGTCACTGTGACAAATAAAGGAAAACACACCTTAAAGCGGATGTTACGGAACCACACACCAAGTCAAGATGTATGGGAGGGGGAGTAATTGTTCAGCCCGCCACGCACAAGGGTAAATTGAATAATTCATTCATTATTATTTGAGCATAATGTAAATAAATGTTTTAGAAAAAAATATGTAAGATACTATTTGTCTAATGTAAAAAGGCAAACATTTAATAAACCTGTTTATTAAATTTGTTTTATTAAGCAGGGAAATAATGCAACAGTACAAATGTATAGGTTACTGTGCATTGCACGAAGTAATTAAAAGAATTAATTAGAATAAATAAATCATTCATTTTAATAATAATAAGCATTCAGCTGCAATATGAACGACCAAAACTTTCATGTTGAAACAGGTGAATCACGCCAGCTGCTCTGCCGGTGTGTACATACGTATATTATGTGTGCGTGTGTGTGCGACCTGTCTATTCCTGAAAAGCGCCACCCTTCAGGAATGCGATCAATTATTTGCATTTATTTAATTTTTAATACTTATGTGCATAATAGCTAAAACCAAATACACCAAAATGTTTATAAAAATTAGACGAATGTGTGTATAAAAAACAGTGAAAACGGATAAAAAGTGTAATTATAGAAGATTAAAAATAAATAGTACTTGTGTTAATTAAGATAAAGAAAAACAGTTTGTGCATGATGAACACATATAAATTACCGACAGAATGAATGAATATCGGGTAATGTGCAAAAGACTTCACAATTCGCGAAGACGAGCAAATTAAGTGTGACAAGAATCGTGGATTAGAAGTGATGCTCTCGACAATCTCAAACATGCAGAATATTGTAGAGACATGATTTTGGCGCCCTGGGTATAAATACAGGGGACGCGCTAACATCATTCTCTTTCTCGTTCAATCATCTTGGCAGCTGGAGGCTCTGCCGGATGACAGCTCTTCCTGAATCAACCATCGTAGCGACCGGAGGCTTTGCTTGACAAGTACAACTCTTTTCTTGATCGACTACTATAGCAGCCAGAGACTCTGCGTAGAGACAACAACAGTTACATCTCAAACACAGCAGCAGTCAGGAACTTCAAGACTACTCATCAGTTCGTGTGAGCACTTGCAACCTGAGGTCATGACGGGGACGAGGGAGCAGCAAAGTACATGCAGTAATCCAGAGTACAAGAATCTGATGGACGAAGGACCAGGACTCAAGGAATCCAGGACGTCAAAGGAGCATCCAGTATCAAGGACCGAAGGGGACACGCTGCCGATGTACCACAACAATAAGGTGACAAACAACCATGCACTTGAAAACCGAGACTTAATCAAAAGACAATAATTAACAAAGAAAGAAAGAGACAATTCAATTCAAATATGAATTAATAAATTAATAACTGTAAATACTTGTTGTATAATAATTAACGTAATATTTAAAGAATGTTTAACGATAATTTTTTATCTGTAACGTAGAAGATATAATTTGAAATCTATAATTTTTTGTATTTAATTTGATAATGTCATTAGAGAATTTTATTAGAAAGCAATGCATATGCAGTAATTTAAAAAGAGATTAGATGATTAGACAATTAGATAATCTAATCAACGTAATACAAATGAGCTAGCTGAGAGCAATATAAAAATTATAATGATGTATTAGAATATAATGTTGTATAACATGTCTATGTGTAATACAAGAGTATTAATTATGTGTAATTATTAGACGTGCAAATAATAATGATTTTGATTCGTAACAAATAAGACATTTTATTTAATAAATATTCAAATGATTTTTAACCAGGTTACATAGCGTTACTATTATTACGATTACACCTTTCATCATATCAACACATGAATTTAATGTGTCGTAGTGTTATGTAAAGATCTGTCGCACAGTAAAATTGTTTGTAGTGTTGTAAAATGGCTTCCAAAAACATGGGCTTAACACATTAAAATAGTAATCGTTGTAATATATATAAATATAAGAAATATACACATTTTCCCTTAATGATAATAAAGTGCATAGTAATGTAACTATGAGGTAGTTTATTTTAATACCATCTTTACTATAAACCATTTTGTGTTCAGTGGGTTCGCTTAATGGGCCTGGGGGCATTAAGAGAAATTTCTATTAAGAGAAATTACAAATTGAGAATAATGGGGATACTGATTTGGTTACCACATACTGATTTGGTTACCACATACTGACTGTTAAATGCAGTTGGCTATCCTGGGATTTTTTTTTTATATTTTCAAAGGGCTTTGTATCATATTTTTTCAGAGCTAAATTTCTTTCTACCATAACACCAGACTGTCAACTGCTTCAATGTAAAAAAGTATAGCAGTCTTTCCCTATACATAAACAGAGCATTATGGCAAGAAAGACATTTCCATTTTGCCTAGTAGAATAAAATGAAATCAGTACAGACTGAACAAATTAATTTTAAATACATACAGACGTTTATCATTAAACTCTGCATTTAAAAATGGCTAATATAAAAATTATTTGTTTAAAAATTGTCTGCATAATTTATGTGGTGGTAGCTGTTGTTTATGATGATTAAACTGCCATGGTTCTTTTAACATACAACTAAGATCCTTTTTCACAATTTATTTTTATTATCAGAATCTTTGTTTTAGTAGACTACATTTGTTGTATACTGAGAACCCCCAACCCACATTCAAAGTAATATTATTGCATAATAAGTTAATTAATTGTGTTTGGTATTATTAACACTATTTGATACCTGACTAACTGTATCTTTCAGTTCTTTGTATTGATAGGTAAATGACCAGCATTTATTACCGACTACTTTATCAAAAAAATTCTAGGTGCTATTTTCAGAATCGTGTAAACCACACTATGTTTACCTATCAGTTTATAGTACAGTTGTTACAGAACATTCTAGTGTATTCTATAAATAATGTCTCTGTAAATAGTGTACAGTAATATACATAAATAGTGGATAACGTAAATACATGTGAGTAAAGATTGTCAAAGTTAGGAAAGCGCAATTTGCGCCGGTAAGGAGAAAGGTGGGGTACACGACAATATATTGGTAGGGATACTGAACTTACAAACTTACAAAGCGCGCGTTAACAACACAGAGACTTGCAGGCCAGCTGTGTGCATCACGTTGAAAAATTAATGCTTTCATTTTATAATAAAAACTGAAAAAGAATTATCTGTTACTTACTGATATCAGGGTATCATCCATCCAGCGTGTCAGCCTGATCATCTGTACAATCTGAAAAGTCAGATTCATTGTCAGTAGTGTCGCTGTTGTCAAGTCGTATAATAAATGATTCAGTTTCATTGTCTATTAACCTCTCTGGCTCTGCATATTTTTGTTCACACTTGACACTATGATTGCAACAGTTTTTTCAGTCTTCACTAGTTAATTCCAAAAAACCTGATCAACCATTTCATGAACTACATTAAACTGATTAGATACGTTAGAAGCCGTGATATTATTTTTTACCCTTGCCGTAATAAGTTCTATGGGATTAAGTTCATGATGATATGGTAATAATCTGAGAACACTTTGACCGTATTGTTCCAAAATAGAATGTGTGTGGAATTGTTCATAATTTGGTTTTTTAAGTTATTAAATGGTAGAGTTCAGGTTTATACATACTTTCACTACATAGAATATTTCTGTTTTGCAACCACTCTAACATTTCTGACTTTCTACAAGTGGAATTTGGCACTTTGTGCAACTTTTTATTGTGGTACAGGGCATTATCTATCACTAAAGTTGACTGGGGTGGTAGGTTCGGAATTAGTTTCAGCCATTTTTCATAATTGTCTGCATTCATTTTTTTGTGATAATCACCAGAACACTGGACTGACCTAAAAACTAAAAGTGTGTTTGGAACATGAACACCTCCTGTCTCACTGCCCACATGTATTATTATCCACCTTTGTCTTATTGATAACTTTTTTTTATAACCACTTAGAGATCCATCAGACCAAGCAATACTTTTTACATGGGTAGAATGTATATATGATTTGTCTGAAAATAGAATTGGTTGGCTACTTTTTCTGAATTCTTGAATTTTGTAAATATATGACACATTTAAAATAGATGTCAACTTTTTCTAATAAAATTTGTCTGTTGTTGACTGTTTTCTTCCATCTAAATCTCATACAGTTTATAAATTGTCTAAGGAAACCATGTGAAAAATCGAGCCCAAGTTCCCCATGTTCTGTTTTTAAAACAGATAATAATGTTTTTAAACATGGCAATGTTTTACGAGTGACATGAAAATTATTAATTACATTACACAAAGCACTTGTCTGAAAACTATCAAAATTCACTTTTTTATTTACATGATTCAGATGTTTTTAGGCGTTGTAAAAGGTTCAACTGGTCCCAGTTTATTTGATTCTCCTACAAGTTTTCAGAGAGAATGAACAGATATTCTGCACATATCAGTTACTTTATTTAAGATTTCTGACCGTGTCATTGTGGGATTGTTTTTTGAAACAGAATTATGCATGTTCATAATTATGCACTTGCTTTGACTTTTAAATGGATCTCCTTATCCTAAGCAGCAAGCAGCTCTCGGTTGAGGCACTGTAAGTTTATAAAATATAACACAATGGTAAGCGAAAAGAACTGCTGACAGATTATTAAGGAAGATGTTACCCAATACACTGCAATATTTCTCCCCACTTCTCCAATACTCCACTCTCGTGTTTCACTGCGCATACGCTTCTCTAACGTTGACAGTCTGTACATACTTAACCTACGCACAGGATGTCGGAAATCCTATGTTTAGGATGATAGAACAAAGATACATTGAACAAAGGCACTACACTCCATTACAGAATCCACCTTTGCAATCCACCTCATTGAAGCAAACCACACATACAAAAACATCGACAATAACATGGACATTCTACGCGTACACACAAAAGGCCGAAAACTAGACACTCATAAACAACTGGAAATATACAAGCACACGAAAACACATAAGAACGACATCCTAAATGAACAGACACAATTCAAATCACATGCATTATTTGAATATATCACACCTCACACACACAACATCGATCCTTCAAAAGTCGATACCGTCGCCAAGAACAAGACGGACAGTGCTCCCAACGGCACCCTCTGAAGAATCATTTTAAAAGCAAAAACTGGTTCAGGCTATAAGGTAAAACTTTTGTTTTTACCCATAAAAAACTTTGTGTTCCGAGTCGGTAGAGAATTAATTATATTTAATATTTTACAACTACACACTGCATTTTCGTTTTGTTACATAAGACACACCTTGCATGTCTTCCGATGTGTCTCCACATAACGTAAATTACAGCAGCTCCGATAAGGCTGTATTCGATAATGAAAGGAAACAAATATGGTGCCGAGTCCTGTACAATACTGCCCATTATGTTGATCCTGCCGCACATTTCTGGATCCACAGTGGTGCCATTTGCACTGACTAGAGCTTCCGCCACTGGAGTCAGCTGCTGCTGTTGCTCACCAATCATGTCGTCCCAGAAGATACGAGAAGGTGGTGGATTGGTAGCTGAACAGGTAAAATACATATTTGTAAATAAATAATGGTATACAGATATACAAGTGTAATTTGAAATGTTCTTCAAATATTAATTACTTCTGCTAGTAAAATTATCATTGTATTTTCTTCTGATGCACGTTTCACTGATCAGAACAGTATCATAAGAGGATTATAACTTTTAATTCATTATTAATTCATATGATGATACTGATGTGATCAGTGAAATGTGTTCAGGAGAAAATACAATAATAATTTTACTAGCAGAAGTAATTAATATTTGAAGAACATTTCATGCTATAGAAAGTGCAAGAAATATTGAAGAGTTACTTACAAAATAAACAAGTACAATGCATACAGGTATTTACTTACTAAATAAATAATTATACAAAACATATGTGTTTGTGTGTTCTAGTGTGTCTGCTAGGTTTCAACATTAATCTATTTATATCTTTGATGTTACTGAAGGCAGAGCATAAATGTGTACATGTATAATTCAAAAGCCGGCATGTCAACAGTTTACTAAATGATAAATGAAGGCTTTAAGATTCAATTTATGTTTTAACAAGGGTATTTCCTATGGCAAACGATAACAGCCGCAAATTCAAACAGAATCAAAAGATTATTTGCATACAGCCCTAAATTGTAGAGTTCTCAAGACCTATTGTTTTTGGTGAAGATCGGTTAAGGGAAAGGGGTAGTTTACCTACAACGTTTTTTTAACAAGGGTATTTTCTATGGCAAACGATAACAGCCGCAAATTCAAACAGAATCAAATAATTTTCTGCATACAGCCCTGATTTGTAGAGTACTCAAGACCTATTGTTTTTGGTGAAGATCGGTTGAGGAGAAGGGGTAGTTTACCTGCAACGTTTTTTATCAAGCGTATTTTCTATGGCAAACGATAACAGCCGCAAATTCAAACAGAATCAAATAATTTTTTGCATACGTCCCTGAATTGTAGAGGTCTCAAGGACTTCCGATTTTGGTGAAGATCGGTTAAGGGGAAGGGGTAGTTTACCTGCAACCTTTTACGTTTTAACAAGAGTAAAGTACTTGAAAATTTATTTAAACTTTTTGAAACAATGGTAATTGTTAAAAATAAAATAATTTTGTTGCCAGGCAATAAAATTAAAATTTTTTCAATTTAATGTAATATAATATTTTTCATTTAATACGGCAATAAAAAGGCAGGTAAGACACAAACACACACACACACAATTCACGTTATTTCTGGCCTCACTCATGTTTATTTTCTTACTTTTGCACGCTTTTTAAATGGAAAGTGCCGAAACCCACACCAACATAACGCGTGCAAGCCGAAAAAATGGACATCAATTTGCTTACTGGCAAAGCTAGTAGTTAATGAATGGGTAGGCAAAAATCTTATCTTACATTTTTTTTAAGGAATCACTAAAAGGACGGTGGGTCAAATCGGACGCTGAGGTAGAGTTTGCTGTAACCGAATGGTTACACAAACAGCCGTAAGAATTTTACTAGCAGGGAATCTACAGGTTAGCGCAACAGTGGAACTCATGTCTTAATGTTATTGGAGACTTCTTTTAAAATCGTTGAATAAAAAATGCTTTACAGCTCTATACGTGTGTCTATTGAACAATCCTTGTATTAGTCATACACAATAATACAACTGATTGAACTTCAAATTTTTAAACTTGATTAGTTTCTATATATATGTTTAATGTTACAAATAATTCAAATAACAATCTTGATCATCTGTTAGTTCAGCGGAATAACAGTGACACTTTTAATAACCGCATAAAATAAACACTTAGAAACAACACAGGCGCTTTAACTTAACTGTTTGGACCACAGAAGTGAGTCATGCCTCAACGCTCTATGTGTACAGCGCGGGACAATCCCCCCTCCCTACACTTCCCTATCACACCACTACATTGCTTACATACGATGTATACAAAAAACGCTGAGGCAAGTTCAGGTTGCCTCATTCGCTTTAAACGAACTATGCCGAATCTCACCTGTCACCATCTAGCGGTCGCTCAATAAAGCACGTTTCGGTTTAATAAATTTGACAGTCACAGTAACAATGTATAATCTTTACATTATGTAGTTCATACGTATTTATAATTTTTATTCTACAGAATTTTTTAGGGTAGGCATTGCCTCAATTGCCTCCATGTAACTTCGCCACTGATATATATGTGTACAACGTTATCGGCAACAAAGAAGTAGTTTTTGTTAAAATTCCTTCCTGGGATATTTGGCCGTAGTCCAATGTTTTCTACAAAACCAGACATTTCGGCAATGCCATCGACTTCCATCATCAGTGAAAATCGAGTGCGATAACGTGAGGTGGTATACGTTAGTGACCACAGTACTGTGGTTAAGGTTGAAGCAGTAAGTAGAAAGAAGTAGTTTCTATGGTAATATTTCATTTCGAAAATGATTTTAAATATAAATCTTAGAATATGGAAGTCATGTATGGTTCTCCATACCGATATTTATTTTAATATTCATGTTGAATCTGGTATCCAAGTCACTTAATCGAATTAATAAATTAATTTACCTTTCATTAATCCGCCGTGTGACTTCTTGTAGAACTCTTTTATTACGCATTTCAGAGACTATGCTCCATCTTCAGATAGTAAAATCAAATGAAACTATGTCACTCTTACAAGATCGTTAATTAATAAAATGTCAATGTGCATAAGAACTGTACGCGATGTTGGGTGCGCACCCGTTCAAGTTCAGTCTGCTACTTAACATGTTCGAGAGTAGCAGATTGAACTTGAACGGGTGCGCACCCAACATCGCATACAGTTCTTATGCACATTGGCATTTTATTAATTAACGATCTTGTAAGAGTGACACAGTTTCATGAGATTTGACTATTTGAAGATGGAGCATAGTCTCTGAAACGCGTTATATAAGAGTTCTATAAGAAGTCACACGGCGGATTATTGAAAGGTAAATTAATTTATTAAATATTTTAATTTTGAAAGAATGTTTATACACAGAGTTATATAGTTATTAAAAAAAATAAAATTGTGTACATTTTTAGTTATTATACTTAGTAGCAACATTTAAAACTTTCCAGTTTTAGTTTGTAACAGTTACATAATATGCCTGGGAAAACAATAACACGCTACTTAACATGTTGACTTCTAACAATAAAATTAATGATGCGGCTTAGGTGTTAAGGCACACCGAAACACATAGATTGGATAGAGAGCAGTACGGCACAGGCCATGGCCCGCAGTCAATGTGTTAAAGACCAAATAGAAAAAGCTAACAAGATCATTATTTAACATTTTAAATGTCATTACCAGTTCTGAAATCTAAAAACAAAGGCAATTATAGCTTCAAAATAAATACAATATCACAATAATAATAATAATAAAATTATTATTACTGCTATTGTATTTATATGTTACACTTTGTTTATAAAATTATATGTTTCTATATTGAGCTGCATGATTACAAACTAACTGTGTTATGTAATATTCTATCATGCAAATTAATTATAAAAAAACCTATTGAGTAAATGTAGTTTTTCAAGTTAATTGTTACAATAGTACTACTCAAGAAGAGAAGAGACATGTCGTGTCAAGAGCGGTTCTGACAGGAGATGTGACGTGTGGCTCTTAACTGAATTTACAGCGTCCCTCTCCTTATCAATCAGTACTGGTTTACTGTGTAAATCAAGGCCACATGACAGGTCTTGTCTCTCGATTACTACATATTATCATAATTTGTTAACTTTTGGCAGCAGGCATCATTTATACAGATAGAGGAATTTTGATCAGACATGGCGGCTTGGATGCGTGAACAGTGTTACGGAGAACCATCGTGTTGACAAGTGAACATCTATTTGTCAGCTACCATGTCTGAACAAATTTCGTGTACTATGCATTATAAATTAACATCACAGTAACCTAGACAAATTAGATTAAATGAAGTTACTAACCAGCTGTCACATTATTTTTGATTTCTGAAAAGAAACGTTGAAATGGAGTATATGGCGCAAAAGTGGTTGTAGTCATTGGTGTTGTTGTTGGTAATAACGTGGTTGTTGTGGGAGTGGGTGTCGTAGTTGTAGTAGTAGTTGTTGTTGTTGAAGTAGTTGTTGTGGTCGGTAAGAGTGTAGTCGTAGCAGCAGTTGTGGTTGCTCTGATTATTCGCTTGGCTGTTGTCGTAATTGCACGAGCTGTTGATGATAAGAAAGTTGTAGTAACATCAGCCAGTGATGTCATCGGGGTCGATGGAGTGGTAGTTGGCACACGGAAACTCTCTGCAAACAAGGAGAGCCACAGACTACGTTAACACGTTGAAGACTGTCAGTGTCAAAAGAAGTTTTACTTATAGCACTGTTCTGTGTATGTAGAGTTAAAGTTGTGTAGAATTTTACATTTTTAGACATAAAACAGACTGGTAGCAATAACAAACAACAAATAAAATGATATCAAATGAATTTTTGTACTGCCAGTTATGTTCATGCCATAACACTTCTGCATTGTTAACCATTTATAATCTGCAGTCGAATTAACTTTTCAGAATTATGCTTCACATGCAGAAATTCAGAAGAAAAATTCAAAATGCAAACATCAAAATCAAAGCAGAAATTCTTTTTGTCGAATGAAGGAAGAACAATATTCAGAATTAGCATGAATGCTAAGCACAAAAGGAAACAAAAAAAACACGAAAAGAAATATAAACAGGACTAAAAATGTCAAGAGAAAATACTGTAATAGAAAATGGATCTAAACAAAAACAAGGAGTCATATTAGTAAACATATCTTGTTACGAATAATGGAGAACGCAGACAGGTGTGATGTACGCAAAGAAAGGAAACAATAGTAGTCTCGGAAACATCACTCTGTTCTTGCATAAATGTTTGCAGTACACATTATTGTGTAATATTGGTTAAGTTTACTTTTCTGGTACCATAAGATGTTCTTTCTATTCCACTGCCACATAACAGTCACACTGTCAGGTTGAATAGTTTACATAATTTTCTCTTATAGTAAGTAAACAGATGCCTAACAAGTGTAATGTACATGTGGTTAAGATAAGGGATTAGAACAATGTTTTTAGTGGATCCAGAGAGACAAATTGGAAGACCATTAAACTCTGTTAAATCTACTGTTCTTCACTATACAACAAACAGAATTTCAAGAAAAATACTTCACTGAAAATTTTAATAATTTTCAAAGTACATTCACTCTTACCATGAGGAAGATAGCAGTGATTATAAATATGCAGCTGTACCACAGTTACTGGCCATGGGTCATGAGGAAGATGGCAGTGATGATAATGATGCAGCTGTACACGGACCATGGGCTGTAAGGAAGATGAGTATGATAATAAAGATACTGAGGTGGCAATAAGAACGGAAAGAACAGACTGCCGGAAAGTGGGCACAACAGTCAGACATGTTTTACCCTTCAGAAGGAAACAACCGACCCCTCCTTTTATTGAGACATGCAATTACCTTCGCCGCCAGGGCTTGAATCGGGCACATTCAATATCAAGGCATGGCAAGGACACATTCAATTCATTATGGGCACAAGGCAATATCTCCACTGCTTCATCTTGGGCGACTCTCTGATCTGCAGTGTGTGCCGAGCAGGAGAGGAAACCTTGGAGCACATTCTTCTCTAGTGTCCGGCACTGAGCGTAGTCAGGGCCTCAGATGTGGTTGGGAGAGTGAACATTATTTAAAATACTGGAGGACAGAAGATTTTTGCATACAGGCAGCAGTGGCATACAGTGGACATCTGGCAGTTGAGGTAACATAGCCCTGGACGCTTGAAAGAAAATCTTAAAAGAGGACTGGAGTCAACAATAGTGATTATGGACAATTCAGGTGTTTAAGAGATTGTAAGATTTTATTGTGAGACCAACAAGATTCAAATAAGGTCTGAAAAAGTATACACATTTTCTTAAAGGAATTAAAAACCAAATCACAAAAATAACAATACATGAATGTTTTGTATACTAATTTAATAAAATAACAGAAATGTTCAGTTTTTCTATAATGCTACACCAATTAGCGTAATTACATCACATCCTAAAGCACGACGTATAGTCTAAAAAAAAAAAGAAAAAACCAGAATACTGTTGAGGAACTACCAGATGCTCATTAGTCTATAATGAGCATGATGCTCATTCTCATGCTCATACTATAATTGCCATAATCTGTTTCACTGTTTCAAAATTACTTTCAGAATATACATTTCACTACAGATCAGTGGCGTGGCATGGGTATATAACACCTGTTGCCCAGTTGTGATAGGCCTAAAACTTAACCTAAAAATAAATTCGGATTTTTTCTTGTATCAAGTGTTCTGTTTTGAGCATTTTCTATCATTTGCTGAGAGAAGAAGAGGGTCCTGATTCAATGGGATCTGACTCTCATTATACTTACACAGAATACATCAGAACACAAATAATCGTATTAAAAATAATAAAGACAAACAGAGAAACACATGACTAAATGAACAAAACACAAATAGGTACGTAGTAACTGCTGCACGACAGTTCCGAAAATGAACATAGCTGCTAACTGAATGTTTTGCCGGTTTATACAGCAGCAGCACATTGGGTGGACGAATGTGTCCCCCCTCCAAGGTTTGTACAGTGACAACTACTACGAGGTCAATGACCATACACAGTAAAACATTGCCGATGTCTGAGCCGGGAATACAAGACGACACAAGTGCCCAGCAGTTCGAAAGCAATACTATTCTTCAAGTTTCCCTACTAATATTGTTCGGATTTCAAATTATTCAATAACTTAAGTATTTGTTCTGTGATATAATGAATACTATTTTCTCTTATTTCCAGTACTGTTACCGCCAGCAACAGCGGTTACATGGATGCCACGCTACTGCTACAGTTTTTAGTTTAGCATGTATGGAAACTTTAGTAACATGGTTTTTATATCCTCAGATTTCACCAAGCCTTCACATTTTTGAGACACAATACAACATTTTGCAGCCACAATATAGAATATAAATTTAAAGGTAATAAATTGTTACTCCAGGAACCACAAAAACCACAAGCAAAGCATTAAAAAAAAAAACCTAAATCCCACTGGTGGAAACTGTTTTAAATTGTTACAAAGTTGTTATGGAGACCACAATGAATCATGCTTATTAAAATTGTATTATAAACACATAATATAATTTTAGTTATTCCAATAAAAATGAAAGAATAATGGTAAGCAATAACAATTAGTCACTAGATCATACAAAACAATGTATGTGCTATAAAACTAGAAACACATGTATAAAACTCTGGTATTTACTGAATTGTGCTTTGTTTTATAAATGACATGAGTACTCTACGACTAAGATCATAAGAGCCTTGATCTGATATGCTTTGTACCATGCAACAATGTTCTGAAACTTTCAAGATTGGACTTTTGTACACACTAACATGGGCACCGTGTTTATAAGGTTGCCAACTTCATCTTTCAGAGTCACTGGCAGTCCCATTTGTAGAAGCGCTTCATTTAAATTAAATCTTGTAAAATTAAATTTTCCAAATATAAATACGCGTATATCACTACCGACTCAGAACACAAAGTTTTTTATTGGTAAAAATGTAAAAGTTTTACCTTATAACCTGAACCAGTTTTCGCTTATTATAAGCTTCGTCAGAGGCTAAAATACTTATAATAAGCAAACACTGGTTCAGGCTATAAGGTAAAACTTTTACATTTTTACCAACAAAAAACTTTGTGTTCCAAGTTGGTAGTGATATATTTAGTTAATCAACAGACACATCATGGACAACAAAATCCAAGAATAAATTTTCCATATTAAAAAGTTGTATTATGGGAAATAATTCTCAACTATCAAATCACCAGAAAATCATCCTTCTCAGGGTGAGCTTAAGCTACTTGGAGGGTCACAGCTAATTGGCAACAAATGGCCTAACAGATATGTGAACAAGGGGTGACCTGAATAAGGAGTCCTGGTCAAAGCAGCACCTTCAGTAGGGCAAGAGGGCTGATCAGTGGTGTATTCATAGCTGGCAAAAAAAAAAAAAAAAAAAATCACAGTCCCAACAGCAAAATGGGACATGGAGAGAAAGTGCCATTATTAAATGAGTATTGCCTGGTGTTACCTTATACCATATAGAAGGGGACAGGGATATGTTTAAAGTCTATTAAAAAGGACACTCTGGTAGAAACCCATGGGCACATCAGGCTCTGCAATGTAAACTAAAATCGGTTGAGCTACAAGAGAGAAACTCCAAAAACGAATGGCCTGGTATTCATGGTTGAGGGTTCGGCATGAGGCCAAAACCTCATTTGTTCAGGAACCCCATGCTGTATATACAAAAAGAAGGCCAAAGGTCACTGATGGCTGTAGTGCTTAGTGGCAGTTTGTAGAAAACGCTCTCTCTTGAACATAAAATATGAGGTCTGACTGAAAAGTATCCAACCATTTTGAATACTATGGGGAGTACCCTGTTGAAAGTAATCCACGTTCTGGAAAGCCTTTAGCTAGCATTCATAAATTAATGTGAATGTATGCGGGCTGCAATAAACAAACAAAATAATATAAACGCAGAAAAAGCAATTGAAAGAGATGTTTTTTAGGCAAACGTGTTAAAAATGGAAGGAGTTCAGGGTAGGGGAGAAAAACGCAGATTCAAAGTGGACTGAAGACAGGAAGAAGAGACATAGTGAAAACATAAAAAAAAAGGAAAAACTCTCTCTATTTTATGCACCTAAGCATTCAAAGAATTTCGACGAAACCGAAACATCGAAGCATGATAATGTTTTTAGGCTTTTTTAGGGAATCGAAAGTGTGGAAGCGTTACATTTTCGATGATGTTACACATTTTGCATCACACATTTTGTGGAATGACCCCCAGCCTAAAAACATTATCATGTTAAAAGAAGCGGCTGACAATACAAAGAATTAGAAGATTTGGAGGTTTTACGGACTTGTGTTTCGCAATCATGCGTTTATGCAACAGTCTCACAGCTAACTGAATAGTCAAGTATGTTACAGAATGTTGATACATGCGTCAAAAAGGTCTCATTTGATTGGATATGGAGTTACAATGTGGTCGTGCACGTGATTCTTGTAATATTCGAAATGGTCGAAGACTTTTTTGGCCAGATCTCGTACTTTTAAGATAAAGTACACACCACACAAAGTTGTGATTTACATCAATTAAAAGTAATGTGTTCATTTTACTTATAATGACAGTGTTGTACATTCAGTACTAAAAATTTATTTTATACATGTCTGCTTACATATATTGCCTTTGAACATTTTTTCATGCATGCTGTTTCTAATCGTGCAGATCAATATAGGCAAGCGACACCTGAATACTAGAATGCATACTGTCTGAGTAAATGATGACACATCAAAGTACTTGTTTATAATATTTCCAAAACTTAAACACACAGAAAAAACAATTTTGGTATGTAAACTTTTGTTTCCACCAATGAGATTACACTACTGCGCACATACATACATGCTGTTAGTAGGTTATATCAAAAGCAAGTTACCTAAGATAGCATATTCATTATTGAGGTTATGTACAACAGAGCTCGTTGGTGTTATCAATGCAATGGATGTATTACGTTTTTGCAGATAGCCAGTAATCTCCTTGAGACTTTCTAAGACTAGCGTGCGGATCCACACGCACAAATTTGTCGCGACTATGTGCATCAACCCAAATCGTGCTATCACTTTGAAACGATGTATATTCAACTGTGAACAGAACACAAAAATTGAATGTTACAGTACAAAAACAATTGCATCAGCAAAAATCTACAATTATCAGCAAATGTAATTAACAAATAAGAAACATTTATTGAGTTTGACTTTCATAATTATTTTTTTTTATAATGAGTACCTATTATTTCTAAATGACTAATATTTACCACTAACATTTATGTTAATCAAACATTTTCTTGCTTGCATCGAACATTTGCTTGCGCTCACTTTATAAATAATTTCAAACTGTAAAAGAACTTGTGTAACCCAGTAGTTTAGACAAATAAGCCAATAAGATGTATCTTGAAGTGATTATCCTGGAAGATGAAATTTTAGGCAGAAATACTTTCTAGAAAGAATTAAGGAATTCAAGATCTATAAGGTAAAAGAGATAAATTAGACACAGACTGTCTGGATAGAAAAAAGGAATAACATAATGAAAGAATGAAGAAATATTGGAAGGACCAAACAGTGAGGGAGAGGGAGATCATATTAAGTTATTTCATGAGGTCCATAGCGGGCAAGTACAAAAAAAGAACTGATACAAAACATAATGAACTGTCTAAATTAGTTTTGTCATCATCATCATCATCATCGTCATATTCTCATCACAGCATAGGCAAGGTGCTGCCTGTTCCATCTTCAAAGATCCTCCAGCCACATCTTCCTGGGTCTACCCCCACATGCCTGTGTCCTATAGGTTTATATTTCCAGACTTGTCTGGACAGTCTTGAATCTGGCATTCTTCAAAAGTGTTCTTTCCACTGTTTTTTATATTAGTCTTTCATTCAAGTTAAAAACTTGTAATTCTTCTCTTATGGCCTCATTCTTTATATGGTCAAACTTAGAACACCTTTCAACTCCTCTTAAGAACGCTGTTTCCAAGGCTTGTATTTTACTGTCTTGTTTCTTGGTTCTTGCCTATAATTCACACCCACAGAACAATACAGGACCACCATACTTTTCTAAAACTTTAATTTTAAATCTCGATGTACCTTGTTTCTAAAAATACAGTCGATTGTCCCACAGATCATCTGAAACTTACCTAACTTAACATCAATATCATAATTCTTATCATAAACAATATCATTTCCCAAACAGTTAAAATGGCTCACCTATTCTACAATTTGATCATTATGCATTATGTACTTAGTTTTGTACTTAAGTAAATTATTATAACATTGATGTGCTTAGTTCTTGGGGCTGACTGTAGTGACGAGTTACTTAATGATAACTTACAAAAACAATAAGAATTATAATATATATTCTTTATATTATATAGATCCCTATTTATCTTTATCTACATACCAGAAATCTAGTGAAAGTAGTACTGACAGAAGGGTACTTTTATTAAGCATTTACGACTATTAATTATGTTACATAACAATCACATATTGTCTTATAAATAAAAAATAAATATAGGGAATAGCAACCAATCAGTGTTCATAAGAAACACAGTAACCTTTTCTCCTGTAATTTCTCTCAGTTTTCTATGATTTTGTCTAACAAAATGCTACTGTGAGAAATACATCATATAAAGGAAGGTATGGAAAAATTATTTTAACATTGATAACATTTTAATACGACTGCCTTCTTGAACACTAACATAAATTCACAGGTTTTTATTTTTTCAGAATCTTCACAGTTCAACATAGTGTTAATAAAATGGACCTATTCCATTGCATCATAACCATCAACTGAGAATTTCTAAAACACAAGTACAATTTCTATAACACAAGTATAATTAAAGTACCATAACTGATATAAATTCATTTAGAATCATCATGATATTAACTCACACGTCTACATAGTAGAATTTAACTCTGATTGCTGTCTGAATATAATTTTCTAAAGTTATTTTGGTTTGTCCTAACAGAGTTTTATTTTATTTAGATCTTAAATATGGGAAAAAGCATTGGACCTGTGGCATGATTAACAAACATGATTTTGAATTATACAGATGTGCCTTTCTAAAGTATGTGCAAACCTTACAATAAAGCATTATGTTTCAAAGAAATACTCTCTAATTAAATCACTACTGGTTCGGAACACAAAGTTTTTTTATGGGTAAAAACGTAAAAGTTTTACCTTATAGCCTGAACCAGTTTTCACTTTTAAAAAGCTTCTTCAGAGGCTGCCACTGGGAGCACTGTCTATCTTGTTCTTGGTGACGGTATTGACTTTTGAAGGATCGCTGTTGTGTATGTGGGGTGTCATATGTTTGAATAATGCGTGTGATTTGTGTTCCGAGTTGGTAGTGATTTAATTATATTTAGTTAAATTAACGGACACACCATGGACAACGAAATCCAAGAAATACTCTCTCTTATGAGTGCTGTTCTCATCTCAGGCAAGCACAATTGTGTGCATAAGTAAGAAGAGTGTGTGCATGTGGAAAAGAAGGTATGTGAAGCACAACATTAACACAAGAGAGCATTATGTCTCTCAACACTGCACTTTGTAAGATCTTTTCAAAGCTCTGGATGCGCTGTAATTACTATTATCTATTATTATGGTAATTTTTACATTAAACAATAAATAAATACTTACTCTTGAGTTCATGAATATAAAGTACATCTGCATAAAGGTGAACATCATTTGTAAAAGTGGATTAACTCCTCTCAGCACCTGATAGCAGGGTGAACTGAATGGAATTTCAAAGAATGCACCAAACTCCAGGCCATTGTATATCATTGTTGCCAGACCAAATGCTGTGAACATCATTAAATAAAGTATTTAATGTCCATAAAAATTTGTTGTCATGTCACTAAATCAGTATATAAATTTCATAAAGTTTGTTACATATTGCTGAACACATCGCTACTACCACAGAATTCATATTATTCATTGAATTAAAAAAGACTGGCAAATCAATATGTTGTTTCAAAAGATTTCTGAGGCAGACATTTCTATAACTGGATATAATCATTACAAATATTTGTGGATCTTTTTTGTGTGCCTGAATAAAACATTCCTGGCTTCAAATTTTGTGTTATCTTCAAATTAAGTATTATAGAAGCAGTTGTGAAATGGCAGCAAAATTCTGTTTTTGGTCACACACACCAGCATGTGCATCCACATACAAAGGCTCTGTCCTTCAGTATGTGTGTCTGTGTGCGTGTTTTTGGTCATCTGTTTTAATGTAACAACTTTAACTAATTTAAGTTTTTAAGTTTGTTTTTGGTCATCTGTTTTAATGTAACAACTTTAACTAATTTAAGTTTTTAAGTTTCGTGTGGTACTTGAGAAGTACTTGACCAAATTTTTTCAAGAACAAATTGCAAATTTCTAAATTTTGTATCCATATGTATAAAATGTCTTAAGGTGTTATTTCTTAAAACCTTACTAACTGACAGAAATAATGATAATGTGAGAGAATGTACAAACAAAAATAAACATAACTTTTACTAATACTTTCAGTGCTGACCTATTATAAGGCTGTTAATACCAGACATCTGGGCACTTTTAATTAAAAAAAGTATCATAATTAAATTAATATCTGGTCATTGTTAATGATCTGAACATTATAATAACAGTGAGAGTTGTCTCTTTAAAACAGTATTCAACTTATACTTTATTCACATTGAATGATTTATTACTGTCACCATAACCAAACCATGTTTTTTATTTTTATGAAATCTTTAACACATTTTTTTTACAAATTCAGACATTGTTTGTAAATACATAAATCACTTTGTCAATGTATACAAATATAACTAGTGTAACGTGACATAAGATAGCAGAATGATAAAACAATTATCATTAGAAACTACGAAGGAATTGATAGACAGAATTTAGAAAATAGAATCAATATCAACATATGGACTATACAATGACAGACTAAGACAATACCCAACTGATTGGTGGTGTGAGTGAAAAACATTTTAACTTTATGATTATTCCCCAACCCTTTTTACAATAATAAGAATATGATAACAAAAGTGGAAGTACAAAGCTGTAGATAAAATTATGAACTAGAAAATAATTACCGTTTCATGTAAAACTCTTGAGATATAGAGGTAAACTAGTTAATGATAATGATAGTAATGCTAATAGAATATAAAAGAATAAAACTATTATAAATATACAATGTTTAATGGTAAGTTCACATATATGATTAATTTAAAGGGAATAAAAGGAATGTGAACAGCGAGTGATATAAGTAAAAAGTGTATAGAACCCATGAATGTTATATTAACTGGAAGTCAGTAGTAGAAACAAAATATAATTTTAAGAGTAACTAATACTTAATAAAAGAAGGGATAAGATATACTGTGAAATACTAAAAACAATATAAAAGTAAAAAAAAAAATCTTAATGAATGATTATTAGTAAAACAAAGAGTGTATGTTCTGCATTGAAAAATGGTATTTGTATAAAATGTTTAAAATATCGGTATGGAGAACCATACTTGACTTCCATGTTCTAAGATTTACATTTAAAATCATTTACGAAATGAAATGTTTCCATAGAAACTACTTCTTTCCACTTATTGCTTCAGCCTTAACCACAGTATTGTGGTCACTAACGTTGTAACATTATAAAAGACGTCCGTCTTTGTTTAAGCCCCGCGATGGAAGCCAATCTGTAACGGGTAAAAGATGACTGGTGTGTCTCTGTAAAGACGTGTATATGGTATTTTATGTATTAGTGTGGTGTGTTCATCTCACACCTTGTCGTTACATCAGTGGCTGCCGCTAAAGAAGTCCGTAGCGATGTCACAATTATTAGTACAACCGAGTGGAAACCTTACCTGTAATTCCATAGGGGTTTGTGAATCCCGGGTGGCGCCAAATTGTTTGTTGAAAACAAATTTATGAAATAATGTGTTAAAAAGGTATTTTCAGCGATGACGGCTGGGGCATTCAAATCGGTTCCTGCCTTTGTACCGCTTGCTGTATCGAACAGATAGCGAGAGCACTAGTCGTCTATTCTGTAAGTTCGCTAACACACACATATATAATACAATTCCCTATGAAATAAAAACAATGGTTACACTCTGTACTGTTTCTTTAATGGTTGTTTGGTAATTATGCAGTTTGACAATAATATTATTATATGGTATTTAATAAATTTGCTCCAACATTAATTATGAAACGCTTTCTCTCAGTTGACGAAATCGGTATTGAAACGAGTTATTCTATGCAGTAATGGCTGCGGTTTATAGTTTACAATTATACTCGTTCAAAATCTGGTGTCCTTTTGATTACAAGGAAAACATTAAATATGATTACAATAAAAAAGTACACTACCGTACATTATTCGTACTTAAATAATATAAACTGTGGCTACAATTAGTTCTGCAGTGTAGTAATATGTGTTTCAAAAGTTCGCAATCTAGTGCGAGGTTATTTTTTAGTTAAGTTTTTCTATGTAAGTTTATTTTATTTAATCCTTGAAAGAAATTATTTTTAATTCATAGAGAGTTTGTATAGAGTTGAGAAATATTTAAAGTGTTTTGATTCCTGGAATTTGGGTATTTAAATGATACTTATCAGTTCAGAAGGTTGGTGATAGATTGTTGTTCATTTGAATTGGAAAATTCATCAATTTTGAGTGATTTAGGCTGCTGGCGTCCTTTTCAGATTAGTCTTGGGAATTTCTTCTTTTAATTTTCATTTAAATTGTTCCTGGACATCAGTTAAATGTTATTACTTTTCATCTCCTTCTCACTTGTATATGTTTTTGACTTTTGACTAGTTTTTTAACATTTTAAAGTAGAATTTATGTCATACAAAATCTTGCGTCCCTGCTATATAAGCGTCTCATTATACGAGTAATCAGAATTAACGGAAAATTAGTAACCAACGGCTCGTTTCTATGGTTACCTAAAACCTTTGATTGGCTAAGGCATGGTTTATTACCATTGTTATCATATTTGAATTTTTATTCAAAATTACTGCATATTTTCTGATTGATTTTATTCTTCTGTCTTACTTCCTGAGTATTAAATATTATCACTACTGTTTGTCTTTCCTTTCAAAGATTAAATTAATACCTCATAAGGTTGTGTTCTATTAGATATTAACTTTTGTACAATTATGTTAATATTTTTTGTTAATTACATATTTCTTTTAAATTTAAGTTCTTATTGCAACGTTTTTCTTTTAAAATGATTTATACATTATTCTTGGCTAGTTACTCGCCTTAGATTTGTTAATTTTCTTGTGGATTTTATACAATTTGGAATTATTTGTTTTGACAGTTAGGCATTTCAGAGGCCCTAGTAGCCATTGACCATATTTACTGAATTTATACAAATGATGTCTCATTTTATTCTAATGTGTTTTGTTTTGTTATTATCCCAATTGTATGGTTCTGTTATTTTCTACATTAACTGATTTTCTAGTGTAATTAGATTTGTATTGTCTTAACTTCTTAATTATCTATTTTGCCTTTGTTAACAATATGGCTACCACTCCCTATTCTTCATCAATTAAAAACATAACATCTAGGCATATGCGCTGTACAATTTCTTCAGTCATATCCTATTCATAAATATAATTACACGATTATTTAACAATTATTAAGTAAAGTTCGTTTACAACTCATTTCATTAATTACTATTTTTTGGGTGTTAAGTAATATCACACCTTTTGAATTTACTTAATTGATTTTCCCTTATAATCTGGGGTGTTTATTTATTTATTACATTATTAACTTCTTATTCCCTAATTAAACTCTACTTTCAATCCATGTTAACACTAGCTGTTTATCTTTTCATGGGATTCTCCCTTTTAATTACCATTGTTACAATTAAACTTAATTTTCTTAAAATCCATTCTTAATTAACAATGTCATCATCACCTTCCAGTGTTCATTTCATATTACTAATTGTTTATATTTAATATTATCATAAACCATGTATTTTTAATTACTAATTTGGTTCACTTTTAATCACATAGCGTTTCCTCATCACTCTTCAGTGTTTATTCCACATTATGAAGTGCTTGCATCTAATTCTATAATTAAAACCTTATTCTTAATTATTATTTGATTCACCATTAATCAATTATTGTTTATTATTGATTATTAAGCGTTTTATTACCATAAATATGGTTTCTAACCATTTTGGGGTTTCACACTTTCACTATTGCACTCCTTAACTGTTTACATTAAGTGTTTCTTAGTGGGTAATCCCTGTAATTACTTCTCTTTGTCACTTTCTCACTATTTCTTTCTTTACAAATATTATACATAGTATTACTAAGGTTATATTTCTATAGAGTTTTATTACATCTAACTCTAATTCTTGGGTTAGTGTACTTTTCTTTTTATTATATTACTTTACTGGGTTTTGGTTAAAACAGTTACATTCATTATTTAATTGATAATAATATTTATTTCTGATACTGGATAATCATTGGCTTTATTCCCAATATTATACTTGAGTGTACCATTTCTCCCTTACATATTTGGGGTGTTTCTTATCCCTTGGTTTCATTTTATTTCCTTTACACTGGATTAGTTTCATTTTCATTTTCATTTTTCTTCTTCTTCTCCTTCATTTTCCATTGGTTTCATTTTAATTTGGTCCTCCCTTTCTCATTTGGTTTTATTTCATTTGGTAGTATGGATTCATTCACTTCCTTATTTGGTTTCGGTTTTTTCCCTTCTTCTTTGTTTTCCTGTTTGTTTGTGGTCAATCACTTGGGTTAGGTCAAGTCGTCGTTTGTCGTGTTATTGTCATTTTATTTTCATTAGTTTAAACATTTTATTATTCAAATTATTTTTTATATAGTAGATTCGTCTTTTTTATCCCTGGTATTGGGGTGGCTTATTTGTGTTGTAACAATGTATACCACCACACGTTATCACACTTGATTTTCACTGATGACGGCAGTTGACGGCACTGCCGAAATGTCTGGTTTTGCAGAAAACATTGGACTACGGCCAAACAGGCCAGGAAGGAATTTTAACAACAAACTACTACTTTGTTGCTGATAACGTAGTACACATATAAAAATTATCCCCTCCCCCTTAAACTATAATTTTCATTTATAGAAAATTACCCCCACCCCGTTCAACTAGCCTCTTCATTTATAGATATTTCATCTACGTTTCTACAGTGGATTATTAAGATCTTCTTATCAGGATACTTTATTTATCAAAATTAAGTACTTTACACTTGTTACAACAAAAAATGTTTCTGGTAAACTGCCCTTTCCCCTTAACCGATCTTCACCAAAATCAATAGGCCTTGAGTCTTCTACAACTCAGGCACATATGTAAAAAATTATTTGATTCTGTTTGAATTTACGGAAGTTATCGTTTGTCATAAAAATATTTCTCTTGTTACAACAGAAAATGTTGCAGGCAAACTACCCCTTTCCCTTAACCGATCTTCACCAAAATCAACAGGCACTGAGTTCACTACAATTTAATGAAGAATGCACAAACTTATTTGATTATGTTTGAATTTACGGCAGTTATCATTGGTCATAGAAAAAATTAACCTTGTTATCACATAAAACGTTGCAGGTAAACTACCTCTTTCTCTTAACTGATCTTCACAAAAATCAATAGGTCTTGAGTCCTCTACAATTCAGGGATGCACGCAAAACATTATTTGATTCTATCATATTGTATTTCTAAGCCAGTCATGACATATGGAAGTGAGATACTTGTAACAGCCAGCAACTCTAATCTGAAGACATTGGAAACAACACAAAACAATGCCCTACGGCTGACTAGCGGAGGTGTGAAGACCACACCTGCCCTTTCTCTTCAGTTGTGCACAGGCCACTTACCGATCACTTCAGAAATAAACCAACAAGCTGCCATCTCTCTGGCAAAAATAAAAGCCTTACCACAAGCAAAATGGGCAAAAAATAGCCAAGACGGGACACATCTGAAAACCCAGACATTACCAGTTAATACTGCCAACAAGTACTTGACACTGCTGGGCATCACAACTGAAATAGAACCTTTTTGCCCAAAAATTAAACCTACAGAATACCAAACAATCAACACCAATCTCTCTCTTCTGTCTGATATGAAAAAGCAAGATGCACCTCCCACAATCTTGCACCAAATGGCACTAGCAACCATCAATGAAAGATATCCCCAGGATGAGTACCTTAGAATCTATACAGACGGATTGCTCATAGGAAAACATGGAAAGGCTGGCGCAGGAGTACATTGTGAACTGTTCTCCCACTACATTTCAGTGGGAGAAAATAAAACCAGTTTTGACGGAGAAATAAAGGCAATACATATGGCATTACAACAACTCTTACTCAGACCACTAGCTTTTAAAAAAGCCATTTTTCTTGTTGACTCCAAGTCTGCAATCCAGTCTATCGCATCAAACAGATAGCCTCTAGATAGCACTGTAAAAGAAACAAAGGATGCAATAAACCTTCTCAGTAAACAAGGGAAAACAATAATTCTCCAGTGGATCCCCTCACATGTAGGAATGCGTGGGAATGAAACAGCCGACCTGCTAGCTAAAAAGGGTACAACATTGCAAGGGAGAAAAACACTACACAGCACAAGAGCAATCAAAAGACTTGTTAAAAACAAAACACAAGAGATGTTCACCAATGAGGCCAGCCTTGCGTCTAGTGGTAAATGGTGGAAAAATATTGGAAACACTTGGGACAAAAACAAAAATATTCCCAGAAACCAAGCAGTAGCGAACTTCAGACTCAATACTGGTCACGACTGCCTTGCTGAACACCTCCATCGTATTAAGATCTACAAATCACACCACTGCACAATTTATAAGCAGCTGAATACAGTGATGAACAGAGACCATCTTCTTGTGTGTTCGGGATTGGATCACTCTTATCAGGAGACAGTGAATCTACCAAAACTCTATTGGGATGCCAGAAGACACATGCAATGATTCAATGTCCTGCCATTAGAAAACAACAACAACATATTTGATGCGTGCTTAACACTCTCGAGAAATTCTTGAGTTAGTGTAGCAAGCTGAATGATGCTGGTAGGGAGTCAGAAAAATGTTTTTGAATGAATTAGTGGACTGTAAAATCAGATTTAAGTAACGTTTATTTGAGCATTATTCAGAAGCGCAGGCCCACGCAATTACGTCAGGCGCACATAGCCAAAATACAAAGTGTGGCGTAGATTGCCAGGCTACATAATGTGTAGCATTGAAAAGAGATCGAATAAGAAGTACATTAGTAAATTTAGATTGCCGCGGCTAGCGAGAAAGGAAGGGTGCAAACGCACAGCTTAAAGGTTGAGTGATAACTAACTAAACGCAGCGGTGAGCCCACCAGTGCTGCACCGCGACGGATGACATAAGTGCGCTGGGCTGATTGCGCGTGAGCAAGTACAAGGTACAATGTATTAACATACTGCCCACCTCAAAATCGGGCGATTTTGACATAGTTTGGAGTAAAAAAAATGAACAAGTTATTTAAAACATACAAGTATACATGAATAAGTTACACATCTAAGAGATGCGGCAATACATGGTACATGAATATTGGCAAAAATACAAATATAATATAAACAAGTGTAAATACATTATTAATCAATGCTCAATAAATAATATGTAACAATAGTCCAAAGGCTTGAATATGCGATAAAACATAATAAGAATAATAACAATAATACATGGCAATAAGGACATTGTAGGTGGCATTGCACAATCATTAGAGAAATCCAACAAATTTAAAAATAACAGCGTGACACTTAGCGTATAATAAGCAGTATTACACAATAATACAAGGCAATATACCTGAAAAATTCACTATGATAATATACAATAGAAATATACCACAAAAATCTCAATAATAATATACAATAAAAAATATACCACAAAAAATTGCTATAATAATATACAATAGAAATACCCAAAAAATTTAGTATAATAATATACACTAAAAATATACCACAAAAAATTGCTATAATAATATACAATAGAAATACCTAAAAAATTTAGTATAATAATATACACTGCACCACACAGTATACCATAATTGACATCACACTAAGAAAAAGAGAAACGTTTAAATGTTCACCAATGCACCGCAACATGGCGTCCATTAAATGATACAATAAATACAAGTGCATAAATAGGTACACATCACATAAGTAACATAAGTAAAATAACATAAGCAACATTGTACTTAGTAAAATGTGCATGGTAGAGCATGTGCTCGACCGGCAATGTCCCGGGCATGAAGCACCGAGATGTCAATCAGTCTGATGCCACCGGAAGTGGGCACAGCTTATGAATAGGTCTACGCAGAATGCCGTTAGCAGTATGGACGTCCGCGACACGTACTAATGAATCCTGCCCTAGATATGTCTGAGTGACAATACCGCGTTTCCACAGCAATAGTGGAGTATTGCCTTCTAAGATAAGGACTAGCTGTCCTATAGCTAAATTTTTAGACTGCCTTTTCCACTTATTTCTCTGCTGCAGCTGGTGCAGATAGTCTCTAGACCAACTCTTCCAAATACAACGAGTAAAACCTTGCAAAAGCTGCCATCTCCCCAAGCGACCCATATTTGTATCCGAGTAATCGGGTTCCGGTAGCGCGGTAAGGGGGGAGCCAACCAAAAAGTGAGCTGGAGTCAACGGCTCGGGATCCCCGGCGTCATTTGAAATGGAGAACAAGGGACGCGAGTTCAAACAGGCATCAACTTGAGTCAAGACAGTGGAGAACTCTTCGAAGTTCAGGAGCGTGTTGCCTATAACGCGCCGCAAATGGAACTTAACGCTCTTGACGCCACTCTCCCACAGACCACCAAAATGGGGGGCTGAGGGAGGTATGAATGACCACTTAATTCCACGTGGACTGGCGAAGTCTTGAGTGGCCCTTTGAAATTCGTCCTGCTGGAAGAGCTTGTACAGCTGGTGTAATATAGTGCCAGCCCGACGGAAATTGGTACCGTTATCGGAAAATATTTGTTCGGGGATGCCCCTCCGGGATATGAAACGTTTCAAGGCAGCCAAAAAGGTGTCTGCCGACAAATTTGAAACCAATTCAAGGTGAATAGCCTTGGTGGACATGCAGATGAAAAGAGAAACATAGGCCTTTGTAGAAGATTTGGACCGCTGCCCACCCTGACGTAGCAACATAGTCTACGGCGCATTGTGAAAATGGCTTGGAGGGGGTGACCCTAGGCGCAGGTAACTGACCTAACAGTTGGCTAGAACCAGATGCGCGAAAGCGAAAACAAGTGATACATTTGTGAATCACCGAGCGTATGTAAGACTTGTCATTTATAATCCAATACCTTTGGTGCAGAGAACACTGCGTAAGTTGTACTCCAGCATGGAGTAGTCGAATATGTTCATATTCAATAATTAATCGAGTAAGGTGAGCCTGCGGATGGAGTACAATTTGATGCTTATTATTGTAATTTAGCTGAGACTGTTGAAGGCGACCGCCTACACGCAGTATACCAGCGTTATCAATAAAAGGATTAAGTGAAAAGGTTTTACTATCAGTAGGTACAGGGAGATGTGCCTGTAATTCTTTAATTTCAACATTGAAATGCGAAAACTGGGCTTGGCAAATAAAAACCAATAGCGCGCTGTGTAACTCATGCGCAGTCAAAAAGGAAGTGCTTCTATTGGAAACGGGAGACTTAGCGTTACGAATGAAATGTAGGCAATAAGGAAAGACACGGAGAAGTCTAGAGAGAGAAGAGTAATTTTCAACATAGTTTGAAGAGCATGAAGTAGTAGCCAACGCGAGTAGAGCCTGTTTACGTTCTTCCTTGTCCAACTCTGGATGAGCGTAAGAGGAATTGGAATCGAAGGGACGGATGGGCCAGTCGGAAGGCTTCTTTAGTAACCAATAAGGACCATGCCACCATTGCTGGTGGCCGTGTAACAGACGGGGTAAACAGCGGCGGGATAAAATGTCCGCGGGATAAAATATCCGCGGGATTATCATGCGACGAGACATGATACCAATTGCCCTGACTAGAGAGTTGCTGAATTTCCGAAACGCGGTTCGCTACAAATACCTTCCACCTCGATGGCTGTTGGTGAATCCAGTGTAGGTCAATCGTGGAATCAGAATAAAAATACAATTCGCTGAACTTGTAGGCCACAGCGTGGACAACCTTAGAAACCAACTGCGCTTATAATAAACAGGTGCACAGTTCGAGACGAGGTAAGGATATCTGCCTTAACGGGGCAACTCTTGATTTAGAACACAATAAGTGAGACGAAATACTGTTATCAGAATATACCGTGCGCGCATAGATACAGCACGCGTAACCTTTTACAGACGCGTCGGCAAACCCGTGTAACTGAAAGGAGATGATTGACGAATTACCTGAATCCTTTATAGCCCTCGGGATCCTAAAATGAGTGTCTGTAATTAATTGAGCATAGAGCTCGGTCCATTTAATAGATAGGGAGCCAGAAAGCGGGTCGTCCCAGTTTGTACCCGAAGACCAAAGCGTTTGCATAAAGTGCTTGCACCTCAACGTAATAGGCCCAATTAGACCCAATAGGTCATAGATCCCAGCGATGACCGATAACACTTTTCTTTTATTAAATAGATCAATTTTAAAATTTCTTTGGATATTGTATACGAAGCTGTCAGCAAGAACGTCCCACTGAATGCCCAAAGTGCTGACGGTTTTGTCCTTGTTGAAGTCCAGGGACGAGTTAGTGTACGAAGATGTTATATTCCGGTCGTTAGACGACCATTTGTGAAGAGTAAAGCCGTAGCGGCTTAACAACTCAGAAATGTCAGTATTCAACTGGATTAGAACGTGCGAGCTATCCGAACAGGTAAGGAGGTCATCGACGTAAAAGTCGTTAGCAATGACCGAACAGGCCAGGGGGTACTGAGTACTATTTTCCTGGGCGATTTGTTTTAAACATCTAGTTGCAAGAAATGATGCGCTGGCAGTCCCATACATGACTGTTCTTAAAGCATAATGTTTTGAGTTCTTTGTGGGGAGTGTCACGCCAAACAATTCTTTTTAGGTTGGAATCACGCGGGGATACCAAAATTTGGCGATACATTTTCTCGATGTCAGCAATGAAAGCGTAACGATGGGTTCTAAATCTGGCCATAATAGCAAAAAGATCCTGCTGGATTGTGGGGCCAACCACAAGGGTGTCATTTAACGACAAATCGTTGGACGCCTTGGCCGAACCGTCACAAAAACAACGCGAAGTTTAGTGGTGGTGCTTGTAGTCTTGAAGACAGCATAGTAAGGTAGATAAAAAATGTTTGATTTGTTAACTCATAAGTCATATGAATCAAGCAGAGACATATGGCGAAGATTTAAATAGTCTTGCATAAAGCTAGTATAATCCTTGTGCAAAGACTGGTTTTGCCTAAACTTGAGTTCAAGGGTTTGAAACCTACGAACCGCTCCGGTAAGGGAATCGCCAAGGCATTCTGTAGTGCGGGGTAGCGACACAACAAACCTGCCACTATCGCTACGATAGGTGTTTGCGAGGAAGTGATTTTCACACTCCGAATCCGCATCTGAAGGAGTACGGCACGAAACATCCTCCAACTGCCAGAAGGCCTTGAGTTGCGATGAGATAGCATTATTGTCGTCGAGGGCAATGAATGAAGAGACCGGTTTAGTCATGTCTACATTGAAGGGTAGATTCCCAGCGAGTATAAACCCTAGCTTAGTTTCCTGGATTGTCGGAAAATGTGGACTTTGAACAAATTTAGTCGGCTCAATTAACTGCAAAAAGTATTGTGCCCCAAGTAATATGTCAATTTGTGACGAATTATTAAATTGCGGGTCAGCTAAAAATATCCCCTTTGGAATTTTCAACGATGCGATGTCAAAGGATTCTGTTGGAAGATTATTTGTGATTCTGGGCAGAACAGCGCAGTGGAAATTTAAAGTGAAGTCCTTATAGCGTGAGTTCAGGCGCACGCGTGTGCTAAAATTGGCCTGACATGATGAGTTATTTTTGCCCGTGATAGGCAGCTCGGATTTGTTTAGTTTTAGGCCCATGCGGCGGGCGAAACCCATAGTACAAAAATTGGCTTGCGACCCTGAATCCAGCAGGACTCTTACCGGGCGCCTTTTACCGGCATGATCGGTAGTAGTGCATACGGCGGTGGACAATAAAATTGATTTATTCGTCTGTAGCTTCAAAGAACATTGCTTATTGTTCCTGTTGTTCGACTGATTTATCGAAGCATGGAGCATGGTGTGGTGCCTTTTCGAGCATGCCTTGCATGAAAATTTAGAAGGGCAATGCGAGCTGTCATGGCCCGACCGTGTACAATTCAGGCAGAGTTTATTATTTATTAACACTTCTCTACGTTGCATGGGTTGTAGGGCTATAAATTGCGCGCATTCAAGCAGTTTGTGATGACCACGACACAGCTGACAAAATTTATTGTTTGTTTGAGTGTGCACTAGTGACCCAGTGAACTCCGCGCGTTTAGTTGATTTGCGATAAGAAGCATTATCGCTAACCTGTCTGACGCCAGACGAACCAGTCGGTGCATTTATGTTTTGTAACAGCTGACGTCTTGAATTTAAAAACTTAATAAAATTATCGTAAATCGGAAGCTGTTTTTTGCCCAAAGTTTCCTTCCACAACCTGCACGTATGCTCGTCAAGTTTTTGGGCGAGAAAATGCACAAAAATAAGCTCAAACATATTTACTGAAAGTTTCAATGAGTTCAGCGCATTTATATTGGCGGTGAGCTCATCTATAAATTTAGAAATGCTGAGCACGGACTCACGTTGAATGTGCCTCATGCCCAGGACGTTTGCTGCATGATAAGTGGTAACAATTAATTTACTGTCATAGTGGGCCTTTAACAAATCAATGGCCACCGTGTAATTTTCGTGCATGATAGGGAGCAATTTTATGACATTCAGCGCCTCATCTTTTAATGATAAGTGCAAATAGTGTAGTTTTTGGATGCCAGTCAGGTCCGTTCGGACATGAACTAACTCCAAAAACATGTTGTAAAAATGTTGCCACTCAATTATATCACCTGCGAAACAGGGTAGCTTAATCAGTTGCAACTGAATGGGAGGCGTGCTGAATGTGACTACTTCGGATGGACTTGGTGCCTTCCTGCTCATCTCCTCGGCATGGTCTATTAAATTTTGCAGCTTGCATTCTATGCTGCATAAGTCATCTTCGGTCTGAACCCTATCGCTCGCGGAAGCAAAATCGGAGTCCTCAGACTCGATTTGTGTTTGGATCTCATCATATTTGGCTGATAGCTCCATAAGGTGGCGAAGCTTTATTTTTAGTGCATGATGGTCATGCGTATCATGATCGAAATTGTCTGCGTATGTATTTATGCGAGATATAGAGGCCTTGATCGTGCCACGATTCTTGATCAGCGCCTTCATATCCATCATGATTGGGTATGAGAGAAAAAAGAAAAAAATTTAAATGATAATACAAAAAGACCAAGTTAATGCAACGCGATGAGCAAGACCAGGCAGGAAGTCCAAATTATAAAGTCACGCAACGACACGGTAATACTTACTTAACACATCTTAAACTAATTTTATATGATAATAAATTCTAAATTAGGCAGTACAAACAATATAGCAGTATAATCATTAATGACGTGAGTGCTGTTTGAAAAGGTACGACTTACAATTAAAGAAAATATTTGTTGAGTTCGCAAAGAAATTATAAGTTCATATTCAAATTATTGAAAAACATTTTAAATTATTAAAATTATATTATTATTTCAATACTGCTTTGTTTATTTTAATGGCATTGAGAAAAAATGTGCGAATCATGCAAGTTGAAACTAATATAAAACATGAGTTCATAGTCAATTGAAATGGTACTTATCGGCACGTTCTAGAAGGCATCGAAAGCTTGTCGGAACCCTTGTAGTCGTGTCAGGTACCCAAGAATAGATGATGTAGACATGGTCGCTGCCTGTCCGGTGATGTCCGATGCGGTCGAATTCTGCCTAGATAGGCTGCTCTGGATTTTCCCACATGCCGAATGCCACGTGCTAGATGCTCATATGCTGCAATGATGATTCCAATGTTCCAGTTGGCGAGATATGACGTCCCCAAGTCGTGTGATACGATTTCCAAATGTAGGTGATAATTAACGAGTTGTTGAATTAAATCATGAAGATAAAGGAAATGCTGATAGGCCTGCTTAATGCACTGAACCATGAGACGAATTGTCCATGAAGTTAGTCATGTCCGTGAAATACATATCCGCGGCCCGGAGGACCATATGTTGCATGCCACTGTAGACGAGAATGCTGTCGCTGGGCAAAAGTGCAGTCGCTCGGGCCAAAAATGTTGTCGCTTGTGGACAAAGAATGGCGGTCGCTTGTGGACCAAAAATGTTGCCTGTAAGGCTAAAGTAATATCCGGCCCGGAGGACCATATGATGCGTGCTTAATGCTCTCGAGAATTTCTTGAGTTAGTGTAGCAAGCTGAATGATGCTGGTAGGGAGTCAGAAAAATGTTTTTGAATGTGTAGCATTGAAAAGAGATCGAATAAGAAGTACATTAGTAAATTTAGATTGCCGCGGCTAGCGAGAAAGGAAGGGTGCAAACGCACAGCTTAAAGGTTAAGTGATAACTAACTAAACGCAGCGGTGAGCCCACTAGTGCTGCACCGCGACGGATGACATAAGTGTGCTGGGCTGATTGCGCGTGAGCAAGTACAAGGTACAATGTATTAACAATATTGTATTTCTATTTCTTATTTGATATTTCTATTGTATTTCATACACAGGTCCTGAAGATGACAATAAATATTGTCGAAACGTTGACGCAAAATAGCTAAAATTTGTATTAATGACCGATCCTCACTAACCATCCACTAAAACATTCATTATTTGATTCTGTGTGAATGTGCGGCAGTTATCGTTCGTCATAGAAACAATTACTCTTGTTAAAACATTAAAAAGTGGCAGGTAAACTACCCCTTTCCCTTAACCGATCTTCACGAAAATCAACAGGCCATGAGTCCTCTACAACTCGGGCACATATGTAAAAAATTATTTGATTCTGTTTGAATTTACGGCAGTTATCGTTCTTCATGGAAAACGTTCTCTTGTTAAAACATTAAAAGTGGCAGTTAAACTACCCCTTTCCCTTAACCGATCTTCTCCAAAATCAATAGGCCATGAGTCCACTACAACTCAGGCACATATATAAAAAATTATTTGATTCTGTTTGAATTTACGGCAGTTATCGTTCTTCATAATTTTCCAATTCTTTCGTACCACTTAATTTCTTCTTCGTCTCTGTGACTACAGCTACATCAACTTTTTTATTAGCTAGCTCATTATTAACCTCATTATGTAGCATATATCCTACTTTGTTTAATATATACATAGATCACATAATCAGGATATGGAAGGAAGAAGTCCGTGGAGGTATTAAAATAAGCAGCAACACCACTTTAAATTCGTTACTTTTTGCAGATGATCTAGCAATAATTCAAACGACTGAAGATGGCCTGCAAAGATCGGTGTACACATTAGAATCCATAGCTAACGAATATTCCCAAGAAATATTGGCACAGAAAACTAAAATTATGACATTTAAAGGGAAGAATACAGTAGGGTAAAAAATTATGGTCTATGGACATCCTGTAGAACAAGTATCACATTTTTGCTATTTAGGATCGGATGTCAGCTATCTAAAAGGACACGATATAGAAAGAAAACTTCAGAGATTTGAATACATAGGGGGCACGATAAATAGAACGTTGGGAAATAAAACGCGTAAGGAGACAATTAAAGTTATATAAAACCATGGTTGCCCCAATTCTGACGTACGGCAGTGAGACCTGGGTTCCTTCAAAGCTAGATAGATCAAAGATTCAGGGAGCTGAAATGCACTTTTTAAGAAGAGTCAAGGGCTGTACACGATTAGATAGAATACGTAATGACGACGTCCAGAATGCGCTAAACATCTACAATTTGAATCATCGAATAGATGATTACAAACGGAAATGGCATGAACACATCGACCGCATGGACAAATAGACTACCACAACAAATAAGATCTTATAAACCAACGGGCAACCGTAACGTTGGAAGACCTTTTTCAAGATGGGACCAACTATGACATTGTGGAGACGGAACAGGCATTTCTGCCTATACCATGAAGTGTAGAAGAAGAAGAAGATCGTTCGTCATGGAAAACGTTCTCTTGTTACAACATAAAATGTTGCAGGTAAACTACCCCTTTCCCTTAACCGATCTTTACCAAAATCAACAGGCCTTCAGTATTTCACAATTGATGAATGTATGCAAATAAATATTTGATATTTGAATGTGCGGCAGTTATCGATCATCACAGAAAAAATCACCGTTGTTAAAACATAAAATGTTGCAGGTAAACTACCCCTTTCCCTTAACTGATCTTCACCAAAATCAATAGACATTGAGGTCTCTACAGCTCAGGAAGGTATGCAAAACATTATTTGATTCTGATTGAATTTACGGCAATTATCATTCGTCACAGAGAAAACTACCCATGTTAAAACATAAAACGTTGCAGGTAAACTACCCCTTTCCCTTAACCGATCTTCACCAAAAACAATAGGTCTTGAGAACTCTACCATTTAGCGCTGAATGCAAAAAATTATTTGATTCTTTAATATAGAATATAGAACTTTCACTTGTGAAACTTACTTGTTCTTTCTTCCCGTACACGTTTCGGCGTGATGTGCGCCTTCATCAGCAGTTTGAGTCTGTCTCAAACTGCTGACGAAGGCGCACATCACGCCGAAACACGTACGTGAAGAAAAAACAAGTAAGTTTCCCAAGTGAAAGTTCAATATTCTATATAGTGCTGTGAAAAAAGAAGATGAACAATCAAAACAACTATATTTGATTCTGTTTGAATTTGCGTCAGTTACCGTTTGCCATTGAAAAAAATTACCCTTGATTTAAAAAAAACGTTGCAGGTAAACTACCCCTTTCCCTTAACCGATCTTCACCAAAAACAATAGGTCTTGAGTACTCTACAAATCAGGGCTGTATGCAAAAAATTATTTGATTCTGTTTGAATTTGCAGCTGTTATCGTTTGCCATAGAAAAAATCTATAGACAGACAGACACACACACTTTTCGAAAAATGACTTTATTTCATGTTTTGAGGGTAGTACAATCAGAATCTGCCTGCAATAATCTCGATCACGATTTTTTTTTTGCAATCACCATACTTCCATTTCCTTATGGAACATGGAAGTAAAAAGAGTTATATTATGTTTGAAAATGATTATGACTAATCAAATGTTGTATATTAGTTGATTTAGTTCATTGTATTTGCATTGTAAGGTGTGTAAGGTTAATAAAAACAAAGGAATATATTATAATAAATGTATAAAAAAAGTCAGAAAAACTAGCCCTTAAAGCCTATGGTAACATTGAGAACTTTGGAAAATTAGATATGAAAACAGTAGAAATTAGTGGTACCATGTATATTATCATGTTAGGCTTGATTATATAGTTTTAGGGAAACCAAGTGTATACAAAAGAATTATTTTTAAATTAATTAATGATAGAAAACAAAACTGTTGAAATTGTAACTTTGTAAGTACTGGACAGAAATCATTCATAGAATATTTCTCAGGCTTTCACGGCCGGTGTCAGATGAATTGTTCATGATATCCAGGCTGTTTGGCCGTGGTCCATGGCTTATAACAAAACCAAATGTTTCGGCAGCCAGTGGAGCTGCCGAAACGTTTGGTTTTGTTATAAGCCATGGACAACAGCCAAACAGCTCGGATATCATGAACAAGAAATCATTCATGTTTGATTCCAAATCAATTTATGTAAAGAAAACAAGACAATGATGTTATTATCTTTAGGATTAAAAATAGTGTAAAAAGATTATACTAATTTAAAAATATTTGTTAATTTTGTAAAATATCAGTAGCAAAATCTAACAATGTAAACAATTTTTTCAACCAATATGAGTAGTAGGCTTGCTGCCTTGACAACCAAACATTAACAGAAAAATTCGTTAGTTCATTGTTAGACTCAGAGAAGAAAGGATTAAACTTCCATACAACCAGATGAAATCAAAACAATATTGAATGAAAATGAAATGATGTTCTGAAGAATACTAATATAAAAAGAAGGAATTCGAAGTAAAATCATATTAAAATAGAAGAATAATTTCAAAAACAGTGAATTATGTGTTGAACCTAATAGCTGAAGGAAGACGATAAGTATAATATCACACTATAAAAACTAATCAGTATAATAAACTATATTACACTGGTACACAATTTCAATCACACATAAACTATATTTCACTATTGACTTGATAAAGAACTTGTCATAATTAATTAATATCACTATTAAATTATTAATCCATGGTGATAGACTTATTGGAAGTGTAATAATTTTCATAAAACACTTAACCTACAAACACTGACTGTTGTACACCAAATAATTATAACCTTAAAGTTAAGTTGTTCATAACTTACATAATATTTAAATGCTGTTGATGTGAAGCTTTATACTTCCTAAAGGGTGTTTTTTATTAACTTTCTGTAATCCAAAGGACCTAATGAACTAGTTTTAATAAGTGAAAAATTTGTTTAATATCAACTCTGAGAGCCTTGTTGCCAACTGCTGAGCATTTAAATATCATAGCTGGAGCAAATACAGTAGAACTCCGCTAGTCCGAACTAACTGGGACCAGGGCCGGTTCGGATTGGCAAAAATTCGGATTATCCAAAATAATTATTATTAAATAATTATAATTATTTATTTGATTTAAATATGGTTTTTAACTTATATGTAACTCATATATGCCCGTTTTTTATTCAACAAGTGCATTTTACGGTTTATAAGAGTTGAATATTTCATAAAATATTATGTAATACAGTACAGATAAGGTGAACAGTATTGACACTGACGTTCGGTGGCTTTCTAGTGCGGTATTGCCGTTTACTATCACGGGCGTGCCAGGGCGTCAATGACTCATGCCAGTTTCTTAGTAATCCCACTTCCCCCACTCTTGTTTGTTTCTTCTCGTGGCCTTGCTTTCAGTAGTGAGAACTGTCAGTCTGAGACATTGTGTGTGCATTCCAAATTACATACGTTTTCAGTGTTGTTTTTTAAGTGCGTATTGTATAAAAATGGTTGGTAAGCGGAAACATAGTTCATGTGCACTAAAAGATAAACTTGAAGTGGTGAAACGTTTGGACAAGGGTGAAAGTGGAACGAAATTAGCAGTCAAATTTGGTGTGGGTAAAGCAACAATAAGTGACTGGAAGAAAAACCGGTCCAAGATTGAACAGTTTTGTGCGACAACATCCGAGAAGACTCTCGAGGAGCGTCATACATCAAAAGTGTCACAATTTGACAAAATTGATGAAGCCCTTTTCATATGGTTTTCACAAGAAAGGTAGAGAGGTCCCCTAATCCAAGAAAAAGCAGTTCACCTCAATAAGCTGATGAATGGTGATTCTAAATTCATTGCGAGTAACGCCTGGCTGGACCGGTGGAAAAAAAGACACGGAATACGACAGTTATCCATTATCGGTGAATCACTATCAGCGAATCACCAGGTTGCACAAGAGTACATCACTGAATTCGCAGACATAGTTTCATCACAAAATTACTCGCCTCAAGAAATATACAATTGCGATGAAACTGGGTTAAATTTTAAGGCATTGCCAAACAAAAGCCTCGCCGCCAAACAAGAACTTAATGCACCTGGTTTCAAAATGTGCAAGGAACGTGTGACTGTTTTAGCATGCAGTAATGCAGCTGGGACAAATAAGTTGCCACTAATGGTTATTGGCAAATCAAAAAACCCAAGAGCATTTAAGAACATCAATGTGAACTCACTTCCTGTATTCTACAGGCATCAAAAAAAGGCATGGATGACCAGTGCTTTGTTTAAGGAATGGTTTCATGTCCAGTTTATTCCTTCAATAAAAAAGTTCAGTGAAAAAAAATGGTCTGCCACCCCGGGCGTTACTTGTCATTGACAACGCTCCATCACATGCTTCGACAGAAGAACTTGTTAACGGAGATATAAAAGCTATTTTTCTCCCTCCGAATGTAACACCTTTGTTACAACCCATGGACCAAGAGGTGCTACAAAACATGAAATGTGTGTATAAAAAAATTCTTCTATGGTCCCTTCTTGAAAATGAAGACAGTTCACAAACCATTCTCCAAAGTCTTAAGAAAATCAACATCAAAGATGTTATCTATTGGTTAGGTGAAGCATGGGACAATCTCAAAGAACAGCTGCTGAGAAAGTCGTTGAAAAAATTATGGCCAAGTCTCTCTTACATCGATAGTCCGGAACAAGCTGATGACAGGACTGAAGTTTTACAGCTCATGCATCAAATTCCAGGCTGTGAAGAAGCAGACGAAACAGATGTGAACGAGTGGGTGGCAGCTGACACGGAAGACCACCAAGTTTTGACAGATACGGAAATCGTTTCCCTGATCAGACAAGACTTCGATGAAGATTCTGATATGATGGATGAAGCCGATGATTCAGAACATCTCATTTCACATTCAGAATCAGCAAAGGCGCTGGAAATATCCCTGAAGTATGTGGAGCAGCATGCCAACGCTACAGCGGCGGACATTATGTTCATGAGACGCTGGTGTAATATTGGGTCGTCTGCTAGATTCACGTCTTTACGCCAGCAGAGAATAACTGATTTTGTGCAACCAGTGAATAAGTAAAGTGTTAATATTGAAGTGTTTATTTGGAAATTCTGTTAATAAAGTATAGAAACTGTACTCTAAGTACTGTACAGTACAATAATTGAATTCTGTTTTTGTAGTTTGTAGTTTTGTTTAAGAATTTTATTCCAGTAATTGTAGGCCTACTGATTAATACGTATTACAGTGGTTAGTATTATTTTCTACTGATTTTGCAAAATGTAACAATTTTTTTAGAAATGTAATGAAATCATTTGTCACTTCATGAAATCTGCAGTTGTTTTTATAGCTTTCCTTGCCTATTTGATTCCTGGAGGTGGTTCGGATTATCCGGAATTTCGGACTAGCGGGGTTCGGACTAACGGGGTTCTACTGTATGTTATTATAAAATTATTTAATTGTTTTAAAGGAAAGAAATACACAATCTAAAACCAATAAAACCAATATTGAAGATTTTTAATTGTATGGTTAATTTATTTCTATGTTAATAATATTTTATTCCTGCATACAGCAAAAGGTGAAAATTTTTTTATCAATAAAGGAAGTTGGTAACAATTGTTTTTAGGAACGAAATTCAAATTGAATTATTAAAAAGGTAAGTCGACAAGAGAAGGTGAATACATAAAACAGAAAGTGAGTAATTTTAATTGTTTTAATCACAAAACAATTTGGCGCCTAAAACAGGAAACAAAAAATAAATGAAAATTGATTTAACTCTTTAAAATTAAAAGAAGACACAATTGGTGAGTTGGAGTTATATAACAGATTTATATATAATTTTGAAGAAAAATCTCGTTATAGTACACTAGTTTACATACAACATAATAGAGCAAGAAAACGTAACAAAATTCATTGGTGTATATTGTTCTAATAATATCTGGCTATGGTGTGATGCATTTTGAAGCAGACAAATAGTGCAACTTCACATTCAGGGAACCACTATGTTGATTCTTTTCTTTGATGACCAGCAGTCTGGGTTTTGAATCTGACTGGTTCTAACATTCCACAAATCTATTAAAATAAGATTCAAAAGAAGTGAATAAAATGCTTTCTTGCCGCATATAGCCACCACTGGACTTTGTACAACATCAGCAAGATCGTAAATGACAGCCTGAACTAGATATGGGTGTGGCACAGCTGACCAAAACACCTTGCCTGAGGCAGGATCGAGCTTTGCACAAAGTGTGTTAATATTATGTTAAATAAGAATATAGTAAAAATACTATACTTTATGTAAGCACATTTAATGATATCAAATTCCAGTTCAAAATTTCTTTTCAAGAAGAAAAAAATAATAATAAATCAATGGTACTTAGTGTTAGTTTCAAAATAACCTTAAATAGTAGGTGGTGTCTACTATATACTAGGTAAAGCAGAATATATATATTCCATTTACCATGTTTTAAGAATATTTACATATATGTGTATAAAGTTACAACACAATCCATAAAGATATGTATTCTGATTCAGTCACAATATGTCTACAAAAAATGTAATGTTTTCATTCGCAAGGTTAAGTTCATTAGGTTAGATTTTAATGTAATTCCATAATAATAAAATTCATCCATTATGAACAACAAACAACATTTTAAATGTAGATTTACCATGTTTATGAATGAAAAATTAACACAACACAGCGCGTAGTTCAGTTTGCTTTTAATTTTTTTATGAGTACTGAGATTGTCACCAAGTATCAATCAGTTACATTCATTACATTTACTCATTAAACACTGTGTTTTTGCAACCATGATTTTTGTTTTCTTTAAACAATAAACTAAAAAACCAAAACATTGTTACCTAACCTCACACATTAACATATTAGATATCGCTCCATTACATTCAGCAATAAAATCATTACAACTGGTTTCTTGGGTACACAGTAGATCAATATTATCGCATACCCAAAACATTACAAATTTAGTGCAGGTACAGTTACTGGGAAAGTACCTAACTATTTTTATTAAGACTGGTGTACCACGTTAATTTTATCCCACACACATTCTGTCATACAATGTACAACTGTAAAATTTTACTAAGCTATAACAGATTTTAAATCACAATATTAAAAAGAAGACATAATATTATTTATTATAATAAACACACTTCCATTTCCTACCTGATGTTTTAAGTATTATTACAATAACAGGATCTATGAAAACTTTATTCTTAAAAGTGTAACTATTAAATCTGGAAATCATAAGTTTTTACTAATAAAAGGAAACAAACTAAACTTTTGAACAATAATAACGTGGAAATATTACAAATTTTTTTTAAATGTATACCAGTGGCGGCTGGTGGTTCCAAATTTTTGTGGTTGCAGTAGTTGGTTGAGTGGATGGGAGATAGTTTAAAAGACATTAAACTATCATAATCACAGTTACCATACAAAATTATTACTATAATTTTATAACCTCAAACAACGGATAACATTTTCCTTTAATAAACATAAACACTAAACTTGACATAACTTATAAATCAAGAAGGCTGTGCAGATTTCATGACACAAAGTTGCTCTACAGCGCTACTAGTGGAGCACTGCAACCGACTAGCCAACATTGGGAACGTAGGGCAGTTGTGAAGAGTAGCGCATGTCCTCTCATATGTTTGTGTAGTAAGCTCTGCCATGTTCAAGTTGCAAACGGCCTACAACCACCAGCCTGCACACCACATTTGAATTGTACGTGAATATTTCGGTACCGTGTAGGATCTAATACGCTCTCCGTTGAAATTTAAGATACTTTTAGCTGCTTAATGTTTTCGTATATTATTTTGTAGTTCAGTTATTCTATACTGGTGGTTGTGCAATGCTGCAACCATAGCACCAGCCGCCACTGATCTATACTAGCAGCAGTCTGTATACATACCAATTGCTCCTACTCGAAGAAAGAAGCTACCATGGCTATGTGTATTTTGTGAAGTTTTCCTCTTACGAGGGGGCGGATGAGCAACAACAGGACCAGATTCAATGTCCCCAGGATCCTGTGACGATCCTGTAAGTTTTTCTTGTGTGGGACTCTCTGCCCCTGACTTCCCTTTACGCAAAGTGCCCATAACTCCTTGCTAAAAGCAAAACACTCTTCATACATGCTGAAATATTATGAGACAGTCATTAAACATGTGACAAAAGAAATGTCTAAAATTCATTTATAGCTCAAGTGTATTACAAATTGTGCAGATATTTAGTATTAACCTTGGATTATACATGAATTCAAATACACGCTCATGGACAAAAATTTGTATTATGAGTATAATATAACATTAAAAAGAAACAATATAATGTCTTCTTTTTTTTAATAAGACATTTATTTTTTCAAGCTTTATTGTCAATGATGTGTCTGTGTATCACTGTGTAACACTTGTATGACTTTATGTTGCAGTAAAACTAATATAAATATGTTTTAAAATTCCCCCCTGTCACAGTAGCTCTTATATGTATAGATATAAACAAGTGTTAGATGTGTGTGTTTAAAATTGCGTGCTGTAAGAAACAAACATTCATTAGCATACTTTAGAAAATAAATTTGTTTTTAATTTTTTTGTTATTTAATTCTTGTAAGCTAGTAAGTGTGTGAAGTATGTTTAGTCAGACAAAATGTGATTTAGGCTACTGAAAAACAAGGTCTCAGTATGTTCACTTCTGATCTGGCAGAGTAATCTTTATTCTGTTTTCTGACAAACTGAGATTCTATTTAGTGACAATACAGTCATACCAAAAAATATATGAACAGCATACAAGACAATCTGGTTGATAAAAGAACAGACACCCTACAGGTTACTATCATTTACAGGTAAAATGGACACTTATTATTCTAAGTCACGTCATCTAGCAGATAACTAAAGATTGGAACACATTTATATAGATGACGTCAGATAATACGATGCTTCTTTTAGTGGTAATAACTTATATTTTAATTATAATGTTACAGTGTTTTGTCTGTATGCGTTAAGTTATACCATAATTACAATAAAATATCAAGTCTACTAAAAAAATTATGGACATGACTATACATAAAATCAGGTTTTTTACGTGATAAGGTGAAAACCACTGTGAACTAGATTTCATTTGAACATCAAATTTATTCTGGTATCGTTACTAGAATTTTTAAAACTATTTTATTCGATTTTGTCTCTGAAAAGTTTCATACGTTTGTGTGAACAATTATTTTACCAGACATTAATGGTTTTCTGTCAATACTGTTATCGTTAATAACAACAAATATTTTAAAGAAATAACCATATCATGCAGTAAATGCAATAAAAGTAGCCCAAAACCAATTAAGTATACCTACAAGACAAACTGTACACCACGCACCAGTTACAACAGCATACACAGTAATAACACACAGAAGATACAAATTGTATTTACTAAAAAGATAACACAAGTTTATAAATTCAATCATAAATAGTCTTTTACAAGAGTAGCATAACTTTTATTCACATAAATTTAAGAAGAAACTGCTATAAGACAGTATAGGCCTACAATTGTGTGTGTTTCTGATGTTTTCACAGGGTGAAAATGTGTTATTGTCTCAAGTGTTAGGCCGCATTTTAATAGTTTGCTGGCTCTGGAGAAAACCTGTTTCTTTTGTTACATTCTGGTACAAAATAATGTGTCACCTGTTCTTGCTCAGTAGTCCCCAATGGAATAAATTCAGGGAGAAATTGTTGTGTATTTATATGCATTGTGGAAGAGTTTCGATTTGGTTGATGATCTCATGGTGAAATTTGAAGATGCTTAGAATACAGCAATACACTGGCCCAAACTGATTGGATGATTTCAAATTTCACCCCGAGACCAGCTGAAGTATATTTCTAAGAATGTGATTCTGGAATGTGCATAAAAGCTTTATGAACATTACCAGCACTGAGGAGCTGCCAAACGAAGTTACTTTGGAGGCAATATAATATAAAACTTTTTAATGTGTACAGTTTTTGTACAATACACTAGTTCCAGGAACATTTTGAAGCTAAATCGTATTTAGCTTTGTCATTTCATTTGCTTATAATGCAACTCTTGTGGGAAGTACTACGCTCGTTGCTATTGGTACTGTTTAATTTAAAAATAAATGGAGAATGATTGGACCCACAATATATTGTTGGGCATGGACTGAGGTATTCTGATCATATTATAGCTCCAATAAAGATAATCTATTGTAGCTCTGATGTATTGAAGAACAAACAAAACATCAGGGCTTCTCACTCCACAAAAAATCCACATGCACTGTTTGGAAGGACAAGACAATACTTCAGATGGCATTTATTTCTTTTTAAAAAGTAATGTTTTCAACTAAAATACTTCACAATGAGTACGTACACTACAATTTATTCACCATCATTTTACTAAAAATATATCTTAAAACAACTACCAGCATGAATCAAATTATTGAAACAGATATAACTGTTTATTGAAAAAAGTCTGTTACAAAAAAATACAAAATGTGCTAGTGGTGTGTATTGAATACATTAAAAAACATTGAATTGCTAGTAAATGTTAGTTATTTCAATTATAATATAGTAATCCTTTTATAATTCCTGGATTTTGTTGTCCATGATGTGTCTGATGATATCAATTAACTGCAGAGAATACTACTGAAATGGAACACAAATTATCATTAATAAAAAGGATAAATTTTTACCTTATGGCCTAAACTAGCTTTCACTCTGTTAGAGGTTTGTCAGAGGCTGCTGCTAGGAGCGCTGTCTGCTAAACGACAGTGCTATCACCAAAAGCAGGACGAATAGCACTCCTAGCAGCAGACTCTGACAAAGCTCTAATGAGCGAAAGGTAGTTTAGGCCATAAGGTAAAAATGTATCATTTTTATCAATAATAATTTGTGTTCCGTATCGGTAGTATTCTATATATAGTTACTTTTATCATTCTTTTTATTTTGATATCATTACTTAATTGTTTACTTAGTATATAATAATGAAATAATTATTATATTTTGTTACATAAATCAAAATTATGTATGGTTTCTTCTGCCTGTAGGTTAGCTACATTATTATTTTTCCTTTACATACGTTTTGAATGTAAAAAACTGTACCATCAGAAGCTATGATTGATTTATGTTTCTATGAAAGTAACATTCCTTTTAGAGTGCACTGACTTACAGGAATCCCATTATTTATGATGCCTATTTTATGTTTACTGTTTATTACAACTGTTTATGTTACCTGTTTATTACATTTACTAAGAAAAATCGTGCATATGTAAATAAAAACACTCAATATAAGACTGTGCAACTGTGATTACTTAAGTATATAATCGTGTGTGTGTGTGTGTGTGTGTGCGCGCGCGTGCGCGCGCTTTTGCTTGTATGAAATAAAATTAATACTTCTACTTCACTTCATGTACATTCATCAAACTGCAAAATGTATTTCTCTTATTTATACAAACAATGTATCTACAGCACTCTTCAAATATTAATAATCGCTTCTTTGCACTACAAACACAAATTCTGTAGATTAGAAGTTCAAAATTTATATAACCATAAAGGTGCTGTTTCCACACTCACACACTACTAATTCAACTCACCACTAATTCAGATTTGCTTCCATCAATTGAAATTGAATTAGTTTCAGCTTCGTCATCACTCAGAACCTTAGTTCTCATCATGTCCTTCATTTTACGTGGATACACTTCATTCTGATTGAATAAATAAAGTCAACCACAAAAAAAGAAACAAAATAATAACATGAACAGACAAAATATGAAGTAAAGAAACAAAATGATAACTCTGTTTGTAATGTTTTGTAGATGTCTTTATGAAACCCTTTTCCAACTGTTAAAAAAATGGATACAATATTATCAAATGATTCTTTAGCAGCCTTTAAAAAATGTGTCTGATAGTTTAATATTTAACAGTAGCTTAAAAGAGACCATACTAAAAATTATAATTATTATGTTAATTTATTTAATAATCTCACATTATTATTATTAATTTTAGTCAAGTTCAGATAAGAAAACTGCAGGTTAACAAAAGTATGATTTACTATATTACATATCATAATCTTAGTATCCTTGTGTGTTGGCTGGTTCTTAGTTTAAATTCTCTGTAGTAGCAACTAATTATTGATAAGTAACCTAAAAGAAACAGTATAAAATGACATTCTCACTGTATAAAATACCCTGTCACTAGGTGCAACTGGTTTCTTCACAAGACACCAGAGCAGTTAAAAATTCCATGGCATCCTCTAGCCCTTAGGATGTGAAAACTGACCTTGAAGGCAGTTAATGTAATTGATATTGGCTATTGGCTAGAGAAATTAACACAGAACCATTGCATTAATGATCCAATTAGACATCAGAATCAGGAAATAAACCATCTTGAAAATTTAGGTAAAGAAGAAAAACCTACAGATGAAAATATTCAAAACCCACTGTCTGGCAGGAATATATCAGTGCTTTGTAAATTGTAATTAGCAAAATCCTTGGTGTGGTGTAAAAAGCGGTATGTATATTGTTAGAACATTATTCAATGCGGACAAGCAGGAGTTGAAGAGGTATGTTGATGACATTTTGAGTTTAATAAGTATAAAACAAGAAACACTTATACAGTAGAGTCTCGTTTATCTGACCTTCGCTTATCCAACATGCCGTATTATCCGACGTCCCACCGCAAAAAAACAACAACAAAAAACGCATTAATTGGAAACAAGAACTGCAAGTTGCGAGCGTGAGCGTAGTCTATTTTTTGTTGGTCCTGACTCTACCGCAGCTAATTAGTTACCCCGACTGTACAGTCTACACTATGACTCATGTGTCTGTCATTCGCCCCACTCTCACTCACTCACTGTCACAACTCACTACTCAGTGCAGTGCAGTTTATCATTGTATGCGGATCGGTTTATCATCTGTTACATGCGTCTGTGTGTGTTAATTTGACAAACGTTGTTGTGTTGTTTAAAAGTTGAAATTTACGCAAGTATGGCAACAAAAAGAAAGAAAGTTGTTGTATCGATGGAACAAAAACTTGAGGCAATCAAGAGACTGGACAAGGGAGAGACAATGCAGAAGGTTGCTGACGACATTGGCATTGGACGGGTAACAGTAGGAGACTGGAAAAAAAGAACAGAAATAGAAAAATGGTGTGCATCAAGAGTTACGAAGGGTGCATTAAAAGAAAGAAAAACTATGAAAAAATGTGACTATGAAAAAGTTAGTGAAGCTTTGTATGTTTGGTTTACACAGTTCAGGGACAAAAGGTGTGCCTATTTCAGGGCCTATTTTACAGCAAAAGGCGTTGCATTTTCGTAATGAATTCAATGAAGGGGACCCAGATTTCACAGCAAGTGTCGGTTGGCTCGACCGATGGAAGAAACGCTACGGTATCCGTCAGTTAAGTGTTTTATGGTGAAAAACTATCATCGAATTTTGAAGAAATGGAAGCATTCAAGAAAAGATTTCAGGAATTTATTGAAACTGAAAGCCCAATGGGTGATCAGATATTTAACTGTGATGAGTCAGGCCTTAATTACAAAATGTTACCTAGTAAGAGTCTTGCAGCCAGAACTGAAGCAGCAGCCCCTGGCTACAAGTGTAGTATGGAAAGGCTGACAAGTTTAGCATGCAGCAATGCTACAGCAAACCTCAAAATGGACCTTGCAATGATTGGAAAGTCCAAAAATCCTAGAGACTTTAAAACAGTTTCAAAAAACGCTCTTCCTGTAAAATACTACAGTCAGAAAAGCGCATGGATGAGCAGTGAAATTTTCAAAGACTGGTTTTAAGGAATTAATTCCTTCAACAGAGAAGTTTTTGAAAGAAAATAATTTACCCAGAAAAGCAGTTTTGTTGGTAGATAATGCTCCAACGCACCCTGATGCAGAGGAGCTTCAAGATGGTGACATTAAGACAATGTTTCTGCCCCCCAATGTAACTGCTATATGCCAACCTATGGATCAGGGCGTTTTGGAAACGATAAAAAGGAACTATCGTAGGAAGTTACTGTTCACAGTGATAGAAGAAATTGAAGAAGGACAAGACATGATTGAAAAATTGAAACGCATCAATGTAAAGGTTGTTGCTTATTGGGTTCCAAGGGCCTGGGCTGACGTAAGGGCTCCAACAATTGCCAAATCATGGAAGAAGCTGCTAGGCGATGATGAAAGTATGGAAACGGAAAGCACAGATGAAACCGAAGAAACCATTCTACCTTTAGTGCAATGTATCCCTGGATGTGAGGATGCATCTTTGCAAGAAATCGAAAGTTGGATGAAGGATGATGATCAGTATGTAACTGATGGAGAAATTGTTGCTCTTGTCAATTATGATGACAACGAAATTGAAGATCAAGATCAAGCACCAACTGTTGAGCCTCTCACAATTTCATATAACGACGGAGTTAAGGCTCTAGAAACTGCAATTAAATACATTGAGCAACAAGAAGAAGCTAAGGAATCGACATAATGATGCTGCAAAGATGGCGAGACTTGGCAGCGAAGAAACGGCACTCATCAGGAAAGCAGACTACGATCAAAAATTTCTTTAAATCATCACAGGACTGAACTATTTAAGTGTACTTAACTTCAGACAATTCTGTAACTGTAAGTTCATTTTTTCAGATAATTTTTTCTGTTGTTTTGTTGTAGAACATGATTATTAGGTTCGTAATGTGTAAAATTATAACACAGTTTGACGTTTAATAGGCTTTTTAACACCTCCCTATTAACTGACATTTACGCTTATCCGACGTTCTGCCGGCCCGTTTATGTCGGATAAGCGAGACTCTACTGTATACATGTAAACAGAAATTTTCATCTTTGAGATATTTCAAGATGATGGAAAAAATAATCACTTGAGTTATCACAAACGTTCTATAGAGTATTAAAATATGTGCACCTGTATGAGTGACTTCTTGGGTGTTCACAACACACGCCATCTACGTTACAGCCTGACAAATAGATCAAGAAAACAAAATGCACACTGCAGAAGAAATTAAAAAAAATAAATAAATAAGTACAATTTTGAAATTACTAAAAAGCAAAGAATGGGCAAATTACTTCATAGTTAACTCCAAGGAAAGTGCTATAAGAAATAAAGCTCCACACTGAGGAAAATCTGAAGAAAACTAATGTTCTTAATATTTTAACAATCCACTTTGGATTCTTCAAACAAAAATGTGTAATAATATCACTAAAAACAATATACGTATGCCTTACACAATACACGTATGCCTTACACAATATACGTACAGCTTACACAAAGAAATTGGATCACACACACAATGTGTTATGTATGTTAAGAGACCTCAAAATATGTTATTTCACACATGGCAAGACAGAATACAGTTTAAAAAGGGAAGTAGACAGCATATACATTTTTTTCATTCAAAAGCAAAAGAGAAACAATCAACGCTTTCTTACCTCTTTCTGTCATAAATATAACATTTTACTTAACTATTAGCTGGTAACTTGTTCCCTGGCATGGTTTATAGTGAATACTTTTCAAATAGTAAAAAAAAAGATGTTAAATAGTGTTGATAAAATGGCAGGAAATACATTTACAAGCTACATCAAAATCAGTTTATGAAGATAAAATATTAACAGAACCAGAAATTAAACAGAGATAATGAAAATGATAAGTAAAAATAGTTATGTAAGAAATATATTACTTTACTTTTGCTTCTTAACATGCCCTGGAGAGCTATGGAGGCTAGCAACACGGTAGAAAAGGTATTAATTCCATGTTTTTGGAGAAAATATAGATATCATGGAGAATAAGGAAAGTGATAACAATGTATGAAATTAGAATTCAATCTACAAGATATGCATGCTTCCAAGGTGGTTGCAAGTCAGTTGAAGATGGAGATTGTGGTATTGTGATCTAAAATTCTTACCATTAGTAAAGAGCAGGCTAGACTTTATTATATTGAGTATTATTTTGGAGTAATATATAGAGCTATTCGTAGAAAACATGATAGATTTATGGAAGAAGAGTTTATAGAAATCACACCATATAATGCAGCAGCTTACTTATCATTAAATGTTTAAGAAGTCTGTAAAAACACCTATCAATCACCACATTCTCCAAATGTTGGTATTAAGTGACATTTTCAAATTTTCAGGAACAAGAAAACATAAAAGATCAATGTTTAGTAGCTGGAGAAGACAGAAAACAAGAATCATTGAGCTAGCTCAAGGCTTATGAGAAATGCATTCCAGAAATGTTTTGAAGAATGAAACAAATGTTGGTATGACTCTGTTACGTCCAATCAAGTGATATAATAAATACTTTTAGTATAAGTGTAATATAAGTGAACTACTGGTTTTACCAGATTTTGGATATCGCATGATTCCATATCATATCAAAATAATTCCATGTTTCGTAATGACTGAAAAATTGTTGTAAATTTATTAGGGCCTCATGTAAGTAACAATGTCAGATGTTATAGTAGAGACAAACTGCCTTAGTCCAACACTGAAAACTGTTTGTGGTGTTAATATTATTTTGAATGTTCATCACTTCTTTCACAGCACTTTAACAATTAATCTTGTTATTGTTTGCATGATTCCACATTTAAACCTCACTGAGGTAGGAGAAAAACACTCCGAAACGACGTTTGAGGAAATAACAAAAACAAAAAGTAAGTTTTTCATAAGTGAAAATGCCTTAAATATTAACTGAAAACTGGTACAGCAAACCTAACTTCAGAGTATTTCAAATAAAATAGTGTTTTTTAAATGAAAATTTGAGCTACTTCAAATAGTGATTTCACGACATATAGATTCAATCATTCTGCTAAAGTTTGATTTATGAAATAGATTCTTCTTATTATTGGATTAGAAAGGAGAAATTGGGAGGGGACCTACGGGTTTCTATAGACCTGGCGTTAGATTTTGAATAGACGCTTAGAGATACAAAGTGGACACACACCCTGTTGCGAGGCTAACAAAATTCCATTCATTTTGCATGTGCACACAACAGTCTTGTACAGTGTGAACACCGGCTGCAACAAGGCTGACAAGAACATTAAAAGCATGCTAGTGTTGTTGTAACACAACATTATGTGACAGAGAGAGAAAGAGAGACGGGTGTAAATGAGACAGTGAACTGTTATCGCATTGTCTCCCCTCTCTCCTTTCTACACAACTTATGCTATACCTGTAAATTGGGATAATTCTTTGGCACAGTCCACTACTCAAGAAAGGTTGTCAGGTTTCTACAAAAACTTGCAAAAAAATATCGGTACCAGCTTGTTTAATTACACAAAGCAACTCCGACAAAGTCCTACACTCCTAATTCATGTTAATTTATTCAAACATTAAATTATATGAATTAATTTAGCCAACACCATTTTTACATACTGTATATCAACTAGTTAAATTTCTACTATACCAAACGTACTGTTATAATGAATTAATACAACAGTTGTATCAAAACATAAACATGCTAATTAACTGGAATATATTAACCATTACCGATTAAAGTATAAATACATTTTTTGCATGCACTGATATACATTAAAACCAGATATATTTTGAACATATAATGTCCTTGTTTATTTCTTTTGATGTTATCAGGTTTTCATAAAGACAAGACAATATATAATTAAAGTAACTTTAAAACGAACTGTAACCTCAAAATATAAAATAAATTAATACACAGTAAAAAATAAAATGAATTAATATCTACTAAATATGAAGACAATTAAAAGTATTTTACTTAAAACAAATTCAGTATCTAAAATAAAGCTATCCTCAAAAACAAAAGAAAATCATTAACTGACTATTTTAATTTCTTTTCGCTGATGGTTTATGTGGTAACAGAACTTTAATCATATAAACAAAATAATTATTTAAAATAACTCTGAAGCAGAGATGGAGCAACGCAACAAAACTACTGATGGTTGCTATTAAATAAAACATTGATGTACATTATCAGTTGCCTTACTCCATTACAAATATGAATGGTTGACAATATACCATTGTTTGGTATGGGAAGTATATTTGAATTTTGAATTTTATTCTTAATTATTTAAAATACAAGAAAAGTTAACATCTGAAATCATTAATAGCTGCATACTAAAAATATTAAACTTAAAAAGTCATAAAGCTTTAGGTACTGAGTAGAAAAAAAAACTAAATTAGAAGCATGTTTTCTCTCAAGCTTACTTTTTGTTTTGATAATTGTTTTGGTGTTACTTTGCTTTTATACTCCTTTGTGACAAGGTTTCTTTTAAAGGTTTGAGGAGACATTGTAAATTCAAAGTATTACCAGGCATTTTGATAATTTAGTAATTTACCAATTCTGTCAGATAATTTTGAGAATTTTTGTCAGTAAATACTAGTGTGTAGCATACTATTAACACCATTTTTTAAAGCAATTTAATTAAGAAAGATGTGTTAGTGGTTATAATCACAAACAGAATTATCTGCTGCACACCACTATAGAAAAATTATTCCAATTAGTGCTTTCAAGCCTCACAGCACAGCTCATTGTCCCAGTCACAGCACAGCACTCGGAAATCTCAGTGGTGTGCAACAGTGATAATTCTGTTTTAAATGTAACACACACACACACACACACACACACACAGAGTATACTTTAGTCATGTAAAAACCATCAACGGCCATGAAATTTACATTAGAGAATTATTTTTTTTGTGCTGTAACCCTGTCACTATAACTCTACCAGAAATTTGAAAATTTCACATGAATAACGCTGATTCCAAAACAGCAAAGTCAACCATCTCTACATTGTGTGGTAAGGAATTATTGATACTGAACCATCAATGGTAAAAACATTGAACACTGGACATTCACCATCAATATTTCTCAACCAATGGATACTGAAGTTCATTCCCACTCTGAAGTATGTATGTATATATGTATATATATATATATATATATATATATATATATATATATACACATACACACATGTATGTATTACAATGATTCTGTCAGTTGACAAGAACAATGCATTACTGGAATAACTGATAAAGTAATTTGGTAAGATAACAGAAGAAGGCTTTACACCACGTACATTGTAATATATAACGGGCATGCTTTTTATTAAACAAAATTAGTTTTGATTAGTCACAACAGTATCTACTGTCACTCTGGCTTTGAACATTTTGAAAATATTGTAAGTGGAACAAATATTTTGAACAAAACCAGAAACATAAAAGAGATGTAGGTATAGTATTATACACACACACACATATACATGCTAATTTCAAACGATATCTAGTTTTGTTCAATCTTGGATTACGTGTTGCATTGGGTACAGTTTGGATATCCATGTATGGCGAGTCAATGTGGTGTTTAAAATGGTGATTCTAAATTGTAGGGCATTATTCTAGGAGCATAATTCTACGGCATCATCTGAAGAATAAAATGATTGCTGCATTTAACAAAATGGAGGCCATATTGAACCAGTACTTTAAAAATAAAAATTGTGTTCAACAATAATATACATTTAACTATAAATAATTGGTTGATAGTCCAGTGATTTAAGTTGTTCTGAGGACCAAATTGCCTGAAAAATCCTACTGATCTCGACTTTTGTACACAGCTTTATTTCGAGGCCCTGAATAATGTGTGAAAAGTCACAACGTCAATTGTGTATGCGTCTTGAGTTATTAAAGGTCGAAAGTTACAAGAAATGGTTTTTTGCAAATATCTCGCTTCCTATTGGTCATACAACAATAAAGGTGGGTATCAAAATTCTAGATCTCACTATTCTCTATAAAAAAGGTCCTACACCATTTTTAAGTAAAACCAACGGTTTATTGAATAACGGACATCTTAATTGAGCAAAGCATATACTCCACTCTTTATATTCTATTCGCTCTGAGCCGATATGTATCGCATGACTACATTCTCTACCTTCCTTGTTTTCCTAGGACATTTCATCATTGAAAAGCATGGAGAAAAGACAATAATTGAAAAATATATCAAATATAGCCTATAAATGTAAATGATAAAATGAATTACATATGTATGTTCATTATTAAATTTACTTCATGTATTACAACTTTGGTAAGTAAAATTATGAATAATTTTTAGGCTATATAAAGAACACTGCTGTGTTCCACGGAGCTAACATCAAATATGTCATAGATGGACGATTTATTCTTCACCGTGTAGTGTGGCAGAGAGGTGATACTTTTGGTTGTGTTATTACAAGATATGTTGACTATTTACAAAAACATTATAGCTCAAATTTAGTTGTAGTTTTTGATGGCTATTGTGACAACAGTCAAAATAATAAAGCAACGGAAGAACTTTGACGAACTGCAGCTGTAACTGGATCTGTCGAAGCTCTTTTCAAAGAAACTATGGATGTGCCTAGCACCCAAGAAAAATTTCTTTCAAACCGATTTAATAAAAATATATTAATTCAGATGCTGCTCCAAAATTACAAGATGTCAACATCACAGATAGACAAGCTCGTGACGATGCTGATGTATTAATAATCGAAACAGATATTGAAGAATCACAACTTAACACCACCGTTGTTGTTGGGGAAGATGTCAAGCTTGTGATTATTTTAATAGGGTGTATTCTTCCCCATTATAACATTTTCTTTATGAAACCTGGTAAAGGAAATATTGAAACGAAAGTATATTCTTCTGCAAGCATCAACAATTTTATTAATTGTAAAAACACATTATTTTTACATGCGATCACCGGATGTGACACAACTTCTGCAATTTTTGGTAAGTGAAAAAATAGAGTGATGGAATTATTTGAAAAATGTCCTGATTTGCACCAAGCGGCACAAGTATTTCAACTGGAAAACTGCCCTCCAGAAACCATATACAATAACGGCATACTTTTTCTTTTGAACATAAATGGTGCTTCAAAAACAAAAACTGTCCACTGATAATTTAGGTAGGGGCTACTTACAATTTGCCAAGTCAACAAGGCTTAATGTACCTGTTAAATTGTCCTCTCTTCCTCCTAATGCTGCAGCCGCTCAACAACATCTTCTCCGCATCTATTACCAGGTACAAACTTGGTTAGGGAAAACTTAGACCCTCAACAATGGGGTTGGATTGGCAGGAACTACTTTTTGGAGCCCATTACAACTTTATTACCACCAGCCCCAGACGTATTGCTAAATACAATTTTTTGCAACTGTGCGAAAGGTTGCGGTGCTAATTGCGGTTGCAGAAAAATTGGCTTAAAATGTTCCGCAGTCTGTGGGAACTGTCATGGTCAGTCTTGTTTTAATGCCGCATCACGTGAAACATTTGATACTGACGCATCTGCTTTGGACACGGACAATGATGTTAATCCAACAGATATTTTATCTGCAAACTTGACAGAATTAGAAGAAAATGACGACGAGCTTGAACCGAACATTGATGATTTTCAGGACATGCACAATGAAAACGAAAGCAAAAATTAATTAATAATATTAATTAATTATATTATTAATCCACTAAAATTTGTTTTCAATTATTTATTAATGGCATAACCCTGCATAACATGGATTAAGCCTACTGGGGAAACCATGTAAAAAAACGTGCTTTGCATTCTACCTCAAAGGTGATGCGGAAATGAATGCAATGGGCAGCTTTGATATTTTCTCTGCTTCATTTCGCAGAACGGGTAGTTTTACATAACAATTGCATAGGACCTTTTTTATAGAGAATATTGAGATCTACAATTCTGATATTCACCTCTATCAAACAATAGAGGAAGTCCGACCAATAGGAAGCGAGATATTTGCAAAATAAAACATTTTTTGTGACCTTTAACAACTCAAGACACGTACACGATTAGCAATGTGACTTTTCACACAATATTCAGGACGTCGAAATAAAGCTGTATACAAAAATTGAGATCAGTAGGATTTTTTGGACAGTTTTTTCCTTAAATCACTGGGCTAAGAGTTAATTTTCAGACAAATAATGTAATGTAAGAATTTTTCTTACTTAGACCTATAGAACATGCTCCCAAAATATTGCCATGCAATTTAGAATCACTGTATATTCTTTACTTGTTAAAGTATAAAAGTGATGATTTTTTTTAAATTTTTAACAATGATACATAGATTTTAAAAATAAATGACAATGGAAATTACAATATTTCATTAACATTAAATAGTCAACTGAAGATTATTACATATTTAATAATAGAAGATACAACAAAAATTTCCTACCTATATATTTATTTATTAGTACCGGTATATAGAAGTATACTTTATGTACACTACACGATTATGAAACTCGCTCTGAATCCGAGACATGAAATCATCATGAAACCAGTGTTATTAATAAATGATGTACACAATACTCTGTATAGCATTTCAGAGTATTATGAAATTCACAAAGCCACTTGGATATATTTTTATTTCACTCATAAATTGTGAAAGCTTAGCATTATGAATTTATGCATTCACTAAATAAATAAATTTTATGGATAAATTATAAATTGAAAATGTGTAGCCTATAAGAAAATAATTATGTTTGATACCATACAGTACCATTTCCACTTACCGTTTGGTGTTTATTAGAAACAGAAATCATGAAATTTTATCAGTAAAAATAAAATTAAGATTTGATTGCCATTACAAGCATTTTAATTTTACTAACAGCAAATGTTTTTGAATTTTTTCGACCATTTTTTCCTATATGAATAAATTGTTTCCTTCAAACATGCCTTAAAGATGGGTTGCCTTTATAAAATGAAAACTGGAAAGTATAAATTCCAGGAGGACTTTGCTATACTTTCTGAACATCTGACATCTGCAGAAACACAAGTTAATTTTTTAGAGGACATAGCAGTAGAACAGGCTTAAGAATTTCTGCAGAAAAAACAAATTTCTCACAAACATTAAAGATGCGCCAAACATATAACAGATATTGGTCGAATAGAGAGGGTTTGAAAATTTAAGTATCTAGGAGACATAATTCAAGAGAATGGCTCAGAAAAATCTGCTATAGAAGAAAGGATTCGTAAGATGGAAAGGGCATATGGTATAACTAAAGAAGTTTACAATAAAAAGTGCATATCTAAAAATGCGAAAATAAGGCATTACAGTACAGTAGTGAAGCCAGAATGCCTATATGCAAGTGAATGTCTACTGTTGAATTATAATTTAGACAAACTAGAAATATTGGAAAGACGAATTATTAGGAAATATTAAGCCCATGGAAAACTTCAGAAGGTTGGAAATTAAGAATTAATGATGAAATATATCAAAGTATAGAAAATATAACAGAAACAATGAGAAAAAGAAGACTATTATTTTTTGGACATTTATATAGAATGGAAGACAATAGGTTACAAAGCAAATCTTCAAATCTCTGTGGGGGAAGAATTCAACATCAAGTTAGATTAAAGAAGTCCAAAAGGATTTAGAAAAAAATAATATACACGCAGAAGAAGCAATTGAAGGAGAAGTTTTTCGGGCAAAAGTGTTAAAAATGGAGGGAGTCCAGGGTAGGAGAGAGAAAAACGCATGTTCAAAGTGGACTGAAGACAGGAAGAAGAGACACAGTGAGAAGATGAAAGCATATTGGAAAAAAGGAAAGAACAAAGAGTAACGAATTGAAATTGGCATGTGGTTCTTAGATGGCCGATATGAAAAAAAAATTCCAGGAGAAGACGTGCACTCTCAGACAACCGAACAAAGAGAGACATTTCTTCGAATCATTAATCTCAGTGTAATATTTAAGATTTTAATGTACATGTGATGGTCAATCCAAAAGCAAACAATTTTAATACAGCACTTGCTCAGGTAATGCTCTACCAGTCAATCATACAGACTTGGTTAATTCACTGTTGTCATAGAGTAGTCAGTATCAAGTTTTGTAATGATAAGTACCTTACTATATCTTCAACACATATTTGAAGTGAGTGACAACACTGAAAATCTTGCCCTGTGTGAAATGAAAACTGGGATCCATGTGTGTGTGTGTGTTTCTAAGAAGGCACAGGTACATGCCTACAGTAAATGTAATCTACAAAGAAAAGAATGATACATCCCATTTTTGGATTGACAGACATTTCATGGACGTTCTTATTTGAATTTTTCAGTGCTTTTTTTGCAGGCGGTAGACAAGGCACCCATCTGGCTTTTTTTTAACATGCTGAAGCTACTCTGTCGTACATTCATCTTGAAAACAAGCAAGTATTTTTATGATGTTCACTGCTGACTGTTTGCTTAAGTTGATCAATCAGATAGCAGGGTCCAGAATACTTTTTGACAAAAAAGTTAATAACCATTGAATATGATACACAATTTTGTCACCCTTGCTACATTCTTAAGTTATCATCACACACTTCCTTTATTTACGTACAAAGTTCTACAGGGTTAACTTTTTTTCATAAAAAACTGGTTCACAATTTGAATTGCGTATTACTTGTTGTATTGTCAGTTGTCCTATTCACTTTAAACGAGCATTAAGATGTAATAAGATATACTTATCACTATAAAACTTGACACAGACTATGCTAGGACAACAATAAATAAGGTTAGACTCAGACAGTTAGTAGAGGATTACCTGAGCAAGCACTGTATGCTAATGTTCTTTATTTTCTGGATGACCATTGTACGAGTATGTTTAAAGGATAGATATGAAGGTATGACTTGCTCCCATCGAGTATGATTCAAGCACAGACTGTAAAAAAAACTATGAATTTTTAATATAATTTATAAACACTATGATTAATAAATTTAAAGTCTACCTGAAAAATGTTGGAGCGATTCCTGTTGCCCTGCCCAGAAGTCGGAGGGTTTCCTCCACCTCCACCGCTACCTTCCTTCCCTGCAGCCGCTGCTCCTTTCTTCTCCTTCTTTTTGTTTTTCTTGTTTTCTTTTTCTTTCTTTGGTTTCTTTGGTTTAGGTTGTTCATTGCCTTGGCAACAGGAACTTTCTTGTAGCAAGAAGCAGAACACATACAAAAGGAAGAGAATGCTGACTCCATACAGGTATGTGAAGAAACCCTGAAAAAAAAAACAAATGACTGAATGAATTCCATTACAGTAACTTGAACAGTGGTGGTCTTGGGATTGTGAGACCTCTTTGAGACACCACTTTAAAACAGTAGAGTGGGGATTGAATTACTCTAAGTCAGTAATCATAATAATGTTTAATTTATTAACAAAGAAAGCAAAAATATGAAAGGTACAAATAATGTACAATAGCTTTATAAATATAAAAATACGTATACATGATGTAGGTATTTTACAAAATGGTCTGCTTTTAACAGTACTAATTTTATCAATAGCATCAAAAAAGTGCAGTTCTAAAGCAATGTCTCTTTAATCAATAAGATTGCAAGTGAGAACAACTTTATTAATATTGGAAACTACAATGCAGTTGGGCCATGGTTACAATGTTATTCATATTTTTCTAAATGTTCTGGCCACCCACTGGAGTGGAAATGCCATCCCTTCTTCAGTGGAAATGCGTTTAACAAAGGATGGCTGGCTGAACACACATCAAACAGAGTTCATGTAAGCACAACCATTGCTGATTTATGCACTCAATTTAGTATGTAACAAAGATGACATCCCCTTATTTACGTCTGATAGATAATACATTACAAATAAAATTTTTACTTACACAGAAATTGTAAAGGGGTTTTCTGTATTAAAACTGATCATACAGATAATGTATCAGGGTGTCCACAAAATTCTGTTTTAAGTTTCCCTGACTTTCCCTGACCTACTTACAGAAATTTCCCCGACTCACTAAAATGCATAGTACGTTAATTCTTTGAGCATTATATTTTACAAGGAAGAAAAAAGAAAACCCAGCCTCCACCTTCCCCATAGCTGGCCTAATTCTCTCTCCACTTTTTTTTTCTTCCTCTTTTATTTTATTTATTTTTTATTATTTATTTATTGAAAAATACAAATACATTGATGGCATTTTAAAAATAAATATTTCCATTATCACCTAAAGGTAACACTTAAGTAACGTAAGAACGAGAGTATTTTCACTAGAACTTAATAAAATAATATATGAACAAGATAAAATGGACTAATTAATAGAACAACTTACATGGTAACAAATAATTATAATAATCAGCTATAGCTTTCAAAATTGAACATGAACCAGTCCGACAGGATGAGAATGAAAAAGGAAAATATACACTCCTTCAAAATTTACTAGTGTGATCTCTTCATGTTCTCCAGCAGTTTTTTCTTTTCCCCAATTTCTACATCCTCCATTTCTCTTTCAAGTTTCAACTTTTTTCTTTTTTCTTCCAACTCTTTCAACTGTAATTCAATTTTCCTTTTCTCTATTTTCTTTTTTTCCTCTTCTGACTCCATTTCTTTTTTCTTTTCCAAATATGATTGATATCTTCTTCTTGAAGATCTGACCGAGGTAAGCATACTTCTGTTGATAGTCACATTCCTCAAACCACCTAGATGCTTTATGCTACCACAAATAACTCTTTGGGACACAAGGGATTCTTCTAGATTTTCAACTAGTAAATGCTTATTGACAGAAAAGCCAGATTCAACTGATGCATTACCATGGGATAAAATGAAACACAGCTTCATTACAGACCAGAGATCTTCATATTTCTTATCTTCTCCTAAAAGGCCGTAGTAAAATTCGTCCAATCCCATGTCATCAGATGTTTTGGAAATGAAATCGTTAGCTTCTTCAGTTAGCAAAGAAAACTGTCGTTTGGCCTTTTCAGCACTTTTATCACATATTCTTCTATGGCTGTGCAGGTTTTCTAGAACAACATCAATCCTTTTTATTGCCAAACTGGGTTTGAGCATTATCATTTTAGGGTCTAAGGCAGTGAGGCCTCGTGCTAAATGTGATTTCAAAGGACTTTTCTCTCTTGAGTTTTTCTATCATGGTGGTAAGGAGATTTTTGAACTCATTTTTAAAAACAAGTTTCTCTTTTTCTGAGCATTTAATTTGTTTCATTAAGCTTTCTGCAGCATAACCAACGTCCACCTTTTCTACTGAAACCAGATTGGCACTGTCTTGCAAGTCCCAAGTTCATTAATTTTTGAGTAGTACTTGCTTCAGCTATTTTTTCACAAATCTCATCATTAGGTTTTTCATAAGTTGTTCAAGTGAAGTAAAGAGATAAGGGACCATAGGCTTCTGACTTTGGAACCTTCTCAGGAACGGCTCAACGTCTGACAATATGCTTCTGAAAGCACTTAGTTTTGCCTTAAAAAATGGATTTTTCATAGCTTCTCTAAGGTATTGCAGGTTTTTGTTGTCTTTTTCGTTGTATTCTTTTACAAATTTATCGACATGATCAAATATTTTGAGAGCTTGATCTACACAGCGACCATTTTCCACCATCTTACTGCTGTGAACTTAAAAGGGAAAGAGGTGCTGGTTGTAATATCTGAGTATTTTGCTCGCCAAGCTGGGCTATCTTTGAAAAGACTGTAGAGAGATCTAAAAAAGTGAAAAAGTTCCCAACCAGTTTTGGAGATCCCAGTCTTCAGGGCTCCATTAACTGTATGCAAACTGCATATGCCAATATCAAGAAGGGACTTTCCCTCTGGATTTAAGACTTGCAAATGGCTCTCGAGTTTTTTCATAAAACTGAGGTTAACATTCGGCCAGTCCATTGAGATTTGCAAAATATTTCCTAAAGGTAAGGAGAGCCCTTGAATAAACCCATCTAACAAGTGATCTGCAGTTGCCCTGCCTAAAAATACACTATTCCAATATCGTGTTGAAACTTTCTGAAGGTTTACTTCCCAAAACCTTACACACAAGTCCATTTGTCCTCTTTGAACAAATTTGTTCAGAGATTCATCAAAACAAACAACATAGTCAGAGCACTGTTTCATATTATTTTGCAACATTTCTTGAAAATATGGGGCTAACCCATGATTTATTACATAGGAAGCCTTAGTCTTGTCCATAGAAAAGCTCCGAGTGATTTTACTGTCTGGAAACATATTTTTGAAGGCTGCAGAGGTTTCATCACAAGAGTTTAGAGACATTTTCCCAGTGATGACGTGGAGAGCCCATATTGCTTCGGCTGACGTAACATCATCTTCATTCACACTGAAACTCTTTAAACTTGTTTGACTTGTTCCTGGCACTACTAATAATTCTTTTGTAGCTGAAGTTGAAGGTGTTGGCTGCACACCTTTTAATGGAGATGGAGTAGTAAAAAAAGAAATTGCTGGCTGGGAAGCCTTTGCTCTCATGTTTTTTACATGAGTTGGTCCCTTAGCATGAGAAACAATTGCTTGTTTCCCCATATTGCTTAGTTTAAAAGATTTGAGACACACTTGACAATAAGCCGAATTTGCATCACTAACCACCAAGTCCAACCAACCACTAAATTCCGGAAACACTTTACTGTCCAGCCAAAGTTTATTAAACAAACATTTCTTGTTAGCCATTGTAATGAGTTTAAGTCAGCAGCCTAAAAAAACTGAAAATAGAAAAAGAATTAGCTAAATCGGTTGAAAAAAGGACACAAGGGCACAACAAAAAATATATAATTGTCTACAATAGTCTGGGTTACGGCAGACTAGAGCATTCAAAATTCCCCTCAAATCCATCATCGGGGAAGATTTCCCTGACTTTTCAGATTTTTTACGGGTTGCGGCAGACTAGAGTAAAAAATTACCCTCAAGTCTGTCATCGGGGAAGATTTCCCTGACTTTCCAGATTTTTTGTTTATTTCCCTGACTTTCCCTGACCAACTTTTTTTCCCTGACTCTCCCTGACTTTCCAGAATGTGGACACCCTGTGTATTTACCTCGGATCCGAGTCTCTTTAAACTAGTTATGAATTTTCAAATTTACTCTACTTCTTTAGTCAATTACATTATTACTTAAAATACCATTTGAAGAATGGTTTCATTTAGTTGAGCGATGTTTCAAAGTTACATCACAAGAGTTATGTTACAACGTATGATTTCTGAAATTACTTGTTACACCATAGTAATGCTTAATGCTTAGAGATTGTCATTTAAAAGTCTTTTTCATTTATAACTACTTATATTTTAAAAGATACATTATTCACGGAAGACGAGCTTCCGCGTCACCTCTAGTTAAATGTTATCTGTCCATGTCCTGCCGCGTGATTCTTCTGTACTCTCTTAGTCGTGGGTTGTCATCGTGGTAGTCTTTCCAGTGGATGTCCTCGGAGTCAACTAATGATGAAGTGGATGTTATGGTGTCATCTAGCGTGAAGTCGTCCTGTTTCTCAGCGGTAGTGTAAAAACAGTTGAGGTCTTAGTCTTCACTATTCACAGTTATTCACATCACATATGTAATAGCACAGTAGTATTGGAGTTTACATATTCGTTTCACATTATGTTAGAATTACACTTAACTTGAACCATATTTGATTTTTGTTGTTGTAGGAGATGTCACCTTACACACTTATTTTCTTCTTTCACATCTTTGTTTTAGAAGCACACTACATCTTAGTTACATAGATCTAGATCTCCACACTGTTAGTGGAAGCTAACAATCAAATCAAATAAAAAATAAACATTTTGTGCAGAGCCCCGCTTGGAGCTGTTTACAGTTTGAAAGTCGCATCATAAGTCCTACATTGTTACAATAGGAAAATTGTAACGACGCAGAGTGAATACTCCGCCATAATATAGTTCCAACTTTTAATTAGTAATACAGTCTTACAGTTCGACAAAATAAACAATCGAGACTTTGCTTGTCTACAGAATTTATTACAACTACTACTAGTGACTTTGAATTATTAATTATTTACATTATAGTTTACAGGTATTTTTTATTTAATGCCGGGTCGGTATGCAAGTTGGATCCGGTATACACAGGTCATAGCATGATAAATTTAATAAAGGGTTAACAGTTTTATTTTTTGACTTTTGCTTTCTCAGTTTTAATTAATTATTTTAGTTAAATTCCCTTTTTAATTCTCATTACTATTATGAGTTAGTTCAGGGGTATTTGGTTTAATAGTGTGATTTAATGGTTTTCACTAACTTCCCATTTTATATTTTTATTATTATTATTTTTTTATTTGTTTTAAATTTAAATCGTCACATACTCCGCCGCTTAAAAGAGACATGGGGGGGGGGGAACTTTTAATAAGGTGAATTCGAAAGTAAGGTACTGGGAGTATGCTTGGGGATTACCGTGTGAAATTTACTTAGTACTCGTTTTCTTTTCTTTCGTGAAGTTCCCTTTATCTCGTTTCTTAAAGGCTACCTTAATTTTATTTCTTACTACTAATTTCCCGCAACTTCACAATATCGTGGCCCGACTGATTACATTTGCATACTCTAACTCTATTAGTTAGTTTTCTGCACTTTCTTTAACCCTTTTCAGTGCGTTGTGACTGTGTTACGTACTTATCTCTATCTCTTAATAATACTAAAGTAATCTAAAGTCGATCCCATACTCGACCTTAGATCCTTTCTTAACTCTAATTGCTTAATCTACTAAGACAAGCGGAATTTCACGGAGAGGTACATTTATTCTTATTAAACGATCAGCTGTTACAATGCAAGAGGGGGCAAACACTTTACACAAGATCCATTGTATTATACACAGGGGTGGTGGCTATTGTTTACCAATGCAGGATTTCATAACACTTGGGGCGGCTTCCTACAATTCTCAACACGATTACCTCCTGCACGAACGAGTTTGTCTCATATACTGGCCAGCTGGGGAATTATTTTTCGAACAGGCCACGACCGGGTGTTTACACTATTCAAATATACCTTTATTATTAATTTCTTTTTACTTATTTATTTTACTACTAGTTTTTATTACACGTTAGTTTAATTTAAGATATTATTAAACTTTTTATTTAAAGGACTTATTATTTATTAAAAAAAAATTTATTATTTATATTTTTTTTATTTAGGACACATTATTTACTTTGATTTAATTTTCTTTGTTTAAAAGTTTTGGTTTCGGGGTAACGGGTTTAACACTTTATCTAACAAAATAGAGGGTTAACTAAAGCATTTTGGAAATGTGATCACTACAAATACTTATTCTACTACACTACACAATTATTGCATATACACTTTAGTTCATGGTAAAACATTTGCATTGGTTGTAAGAGAATTACTTAGCATCTCCGAGAAAGAGAAAAAATTCACACAGATGTCAACTTTACTTTCAATGATCAGCTGTTACGCTGGAATGTGGGTCAAACTTTTTTTTTTTTAAACAATGGCATAGTAGTATGCGTAAGAAGGGGGGAATCACACTCGGGGGTGAGAGAATGTTATTGTTCTATTCAACAACAGCTGACGGCTTCCTTTACAGACTTGTACCGACTTGCTTCAATGAGGGTGGTATGTGCGATGCGCAACGATATGCGTTTTAAACAAGTTACAGCCCGTTATTAAGCTGAGTTTTAGTTATTATTTAGTTTTACGTACTAATTTTAATTTATCTAATTCTGCTACTAGAGAGGAGTAGAATTTCACTTACAATTTATTTACATGTAACTGAACTTGTTTTATTTAGTCAATTGTTTATATAACTCACTGTGGCAATAGAAATACAAGTTCATATTTATGCAGGCACATACAGGAAAACTACAGGTCTTGAATTGTCGCAAAATAGACGTGTTAGAGACTGAACATTTTGACAAGTACCTACATGAATTGGTGTAATACAATAATAGCTTGTATTATTTTCACGTATATTAAGTAAATCATATACGAGTATGTGCGTAATCTCACACAAAATTTACAATGGTAAATTAATATTGTCACTATTATTCTTTTATGCTACTTAGCCTTTTTGTTTTACATACAATACATTAACTGAGTGCATAAATCTGCCGAGTGCCGCATCTTATATGAGACACTACGTACACTAACATTTTATATAAAAGCATTTGAGTCGCGCATTTTATAACGTTTATTTCGTTATAATATAATGCCCAACAGCCTGATAGTTTTCAATTTTAATAATGTTGACTCCGGCCATGAGAGCCTTCACAATACATTGAAAATAACTTAAGTGTAACACCTATACATAAATTTGTATAACTAATAGAAGTGTAACTCCTAATACATACTGTAGAACAATGCTATTGTACATAGCATCTACCTTGTCATATGTGGATTTAGTTACTATTCACGCTTTGTGGGAAGGAAATTTTATCCATTATAGTATAATAAAAGTTAAGAAGCCCTTGTATGAGCAAAGCCTCAGCAACACCTTGTTCAGTCATATGGTAGGGCCTGAATATGGATTTGGAGCATGATAGATATAAAGACATATTACAGAATTTGTTTAAGAATTCTTGTAGGGAAGAGTTTGTTAAATAATTATGTTTGGAGCATTGCTTAGTATGGAAGTAAATTTTGGATGATTGAAGCAATAGAAGAGGGAGAAAGGAAATATATCCTAGCTTTCAAAGTGTGTCACTATAGAAGAATGATGAAGATGGATGGAAAAGTTTACAAGTGGTTAGGTTTTTTGGATTATGGAACTTTAAAGAAAACCGAAGCTGTTTTAAGCATTTGAAAAGGACAAGAACCAGTTAATGGGGAACATACTTTCGCACAATGAACATATGAAGAGAATAATTGAAGGGAAAGTTGAGGGAAAAATTATTGGTGAAGGGCTTGTTTGGAATATATGGCCTGAATAGTTAATGACATGAATTTTGACTCAAGAAGGCTGAGACCAAACACTTGCCAATCACCTAGCAAGCTGTTAACCTAAGAAAAATGAATTATATTACATAAAACAGCAGCAAACATAATACTACTTTGTTAAGTTTAGTTTTCCTAATATAAAACACACTTATTTCTTAAAATGCATACACGCATACAATGTGTCCTATTTTGTTTTTCTTCTATAGTACATATATTTTGCAGCTATAGACATTTTTTTTATCAGCAAACTTATATTTGTTTGTTAACATAAAATTTATAATTATTTTTCTTTCTCTCTTTTCAAAATGGCTACAAAATGTTTTCTTTCAAATGGCTTTAAGAGAGTGCTCGCAGTACAGTGTTTGTTGTCTATGGTTAAGAGTGACATCTGACAGCATATTCCACAATTTATTTTCTGGCACACAAACACTCCAGTGAGCCTGTGGCCACTTTCAGTGTTTGTCACTGCTACAGTCCACACTAAGTAATTAAGTGTACTTAATTTTGATGAACTAAATTCCAAAGTCATTTGTATCCTTTCAATTAAAAATATCACTTGCTTACCACTGTGCCACTTGTGTCACAAAACAATGGGTTTCAGCAATTTTGATAAAGTAATCAAAGTATCAGTCAGCATGATGTACAGCACACTCTGCCAGCTACTGTACCAGTTAGATTAAGATCACGTGTTCAGTGTTGGTGTCAAGAAACACCGGATTCACAGATGATCTTATTTGTCTGGCTATTTAAAGAAGATGCTGTTTAGGAATGGCTGCAGTACTTGGTCATAGAGTGACTCATTTTAGAAGCTATAACTGTGTATAAAAAAAATGAACCTTTTCAGCTTTTGGAGGGTTTAATCTTTTAGAAGATAATGATTATAGAACCATTACACTGACTACTGACTTTGATGTATATTGATGTATGGTAGACTCTGTGTAGATATTGTAAATAGTGATGCACAGTGAGACATCAATCACTTGTTCAACTTATCAAAATGTACAAGTTGTTATATAATTTCTAGATTAACCTGTGGTTATCATATAATAGGCCTAATAGTGTGATACAAGGTTAAAAGGAACCATAGTGTGAATTCTTTTACATAGATTTTACAATTTTATTGAAATACTTCATATTCGTATACGAACCACAAATAGCTAATGATCACACTATACAAAATAACATTGATTTTATTAACAAATTGAAAGATATTGAATTGAAACCCAATTATAAAATTGCGTCTTTTGATATTACTAACCTTTACACAAACATACCTGTACAGGAGACAATTAATATTTTAAAGAAGCAGCTCGTTGATGCAAATACATTAAGTCCTCAACAGATTAAAGAATGTGTAGAGTTATTGCAAGTGATTTTGAAACAGAACTATTTTATGTTTAATAATAGATATTTCATCCAAGAAGAGGGTCTAGCTATGGGCTCGCCCCTGTCCGGATTGTTATCGGATATTTATCGGAACCATTATGAGAACACGTACACAAGCAAATAATTTTTTATGCTCGTTATGTGGACGATACTTTCATAGTTTTCAATGGTACATTAAGACAGATAGATAATTTGAGACAATATTTGAATAATATAAATAAACATAAAATTCACGGGTGAAACTGAAAATAATAATAGATTAAATTTTCTGGACTTAACAGTTATAAAAGTCAGTAACAGTTTCAAATATCAAATCTATAGGAAACCTACTACGACAGATATCACCATTCATGCAGACTCCCACCATCCTAATTCACAAAAAATGGCTGCATACAACAGTTTTATCCATAGGTTAGTAACAATACCAATGGAAGCCATTGACTTCCATAGGGAATTGAACATTATAAAATATATAGCAACATGCAATGGGACCAAAAGTTCACTGATAGACAGGTTACTTAATAAACACCATAACAAACAGAAAAAGCGCCTAGAAAATAAAACTAAACTAAAATACATAGTAAACGATTATGGCACTATCCTTCCTCAAATCGTCACCAATACACTTAAGAAATTGAAAATGGTGGTCACGTTTCGCACGAACAACAACATACATAAATTGCTTCGCCCTAAAATTATTAGACCACTGAAAGAAAACATGGGCATCTACAAAATTAAGCGTAGTGACTGTAAGTGCTTTTATATAGACCAGACAGGGAGATCGTTTTTACACCGATTTAAGGAACATGTAACTAAAAAAGATCTAGGTCAGACAAAATCTAATTTGGCCGACATTTAATGGATAGTAACCATAATTACACAAACCTGGCTACAAATCTTGCAGCTTTACATGTTTGTAAAAAATGCCGTTATATGGATGCCGCTGAGGAATTCAAAATTTATAAGGCACATAAATTATATCCTGAGCATTTATTAAACGATCATTTGAATTTCCACTCGAACGCGCTATATGATACGGCTTTACAAGTCTCAGAACGACTGAGACTTGCGTCACAGATAAGACAGTGAATGTGTTGACTAAAGACGGCAGTGTCGCTGTAGCTTCCTCATGGTGCGCACCGCTATTCTCGCGCGCTAATGATTGTTTTATATATGTGTTTTAAATGTTGTTTTTTTTTGTGTCTTAATGTTGTGACGACCTCTAACGAGGAAAATAACCTGAGGATGGAACTTTAGTTCTGAAACGCGTTGTTTTTAATATAAAACAAGTGAACCACAAGACGGACTATTCAGGTAATATTTAATTACTTAATTTTTTTGATCCTGACAAGGTTGGTAAAACCTGAAAGAAAAGGATGTTGATTGGATACATTATGTAAAGGAGAAGTAATATGGTTGGTCACCATTCACCCTGATTGAGGGAATGATCGAGGGGCGTAGTAGGAGGTGAAAGCCAGGCAGGAGTACATGGATGGGGTAAAGAAAGAAGAAGGTATGTGTGGTAATTAAGAGGCTGTCTATGGAAAGGAAGAAATTTGAACCACACCAACCTCTGGGATCAGGAGAAGAAGATAGGTAAGCTTGATTTAACTGACTGTTTATAGCTAATATCATTATTGATGTTTTCTAGAGATTTAAAAAAGATGCTAGGCATATAAAGAGTACGAGCTTGTACTGGCAAAAAAGGCAGCAATTCAACATTTACCAAAAAAAAAACTTTGAACCTGCATTTAAATAAACATTTCTGCAGCAATGGTAAACAAATAAATGTAATAAATGCATATCTTTTCTTATTTAAAAGTCTCAGTTGCATTGTAAAAACAAATATTCTGTATTCAGCTCAGCACCAAAAATATATTTAAAATTTTAAATTATACACGTATGATTAACTTCTTAATTGTCTTAATGAGTAGCCTACTGATTTTAATCTGTTATAAGTAAATTAACAGATCTGTTACAATTAAATACGTAAATTGAATATGTTACAGAATTAGATTTCACTAAAGTTTATCAAATCTTACACATAACTTAAAAATAATTTCTTTTCCATTTTACATTAAACCACTGAGTGCAGGGGCGTGCATGTGTGTGTGTGTGTTGGGAAGCATTATACGTAGTAGTAGTAGTAGTAGTAGTAGTAGTAAAGTGAACATAGCACTAAACAATTGCTAGCTGGTGTTTTTAAAGGGGTAGTACAGTACATTCACATTAGGGTATTGATTCTGCTGGCTGACAAAGCTACCTTCTCACACCCCAGCACTACACAGCATCCCTTTGCAGACAAGAATGCATTCTCCCCTAACTGCAGCACCATCTTACTCTAAACACCAGTCAAAGAAGCTATTGTTTCAAACATCAACTGCAAAAGCCTATTGTCTGCTGTGCACCACTACTCAGACTCTACCCTTTCTCATTTCCAGAACAGTTTGGTTTGAACAACACCCTCTCGCTCGTAATTAAGTTGTGAAACCTGACTGAAACTGACTAAGCCAATTATGACCTTTAACAATTATAGAATTTGACAATGCATTTGAACATTAACAGTAATGAAATATTTGTTTCTTGATTTTTGTTATCCACGATGTATCTGAGTGTTATCAAGAACTATTATAATATACTATTATGACATGGAACACAAGTAGCCTACTTTAGGTACTTTTTAAAAAAAATTCTTAACTTATTGCCACAACCAGTTTTCACACATTGCAAGATTCTTCAGAGGCTGCCATTAAGAGTGCTGTTCGTTCTGTTTTTGGTGATGGCGCTGTTGTTTGAACGATCATCAGTGTTTGTGTGTTTTGTGTAATGTGTTGAAACATGCATACTATTTTAACACAATACACAAAACACACACACACACACAACGATCTTTTGAAACACAGTGCTGTCACCAAAAACAAAGTGCAAGAATTAGAAGAAGATCTGGCATTTGTAAGATTATAAAAAGCCTGAAGATTATTATAATTACTATAAATTTCACACTACTAAACCAGGATGTTGCACCACAAAAATTGCTATAGCTCAGTTGTTTTCAACTGGTGTGCTGTGGTATCCTGGGGAACCATGGACAATAGTCAGGAATACAGACAGGTTTCTCATACTAATGAAATATGTAACTGTTATTTCTTTACAACCATTTCTTATTCTTCTAATTATTTTCTGAAAAAACAAAAAAAAAATCAAAGTTAAAATCGAACTTCCTTTAATTCTGAACCCTGTTATTTTCTCTATAGTACACATTTTTCAGTTTATATTTTATACGTATGTACTTTTTATTGTTCATTAACAAAATTTTTTTGGTTAACGCCAACTTTGTAAATTAAAAATTGAAAAGTGTCATATTTATTAATCATTTTTTTTATCCCTGGCCCATCTTAAAAAACCCTCTAGCAATGAAATGATGATACTTTGTTTTGAGAAGCCTTTACAAAGCTCTAATTCTAAACAATATTGGGCCAGACTTCTCTATGCCACTTGATTTTCTACCAGGTGTCCCACTGGGGAAATGTGAAATGAATGTTGACAAAAGGGAGCATGAAATCAAAAAGATTGTTCCCACCGCCATACCTCTATTGAAAATATCTTGTAATTGTGGCTTTAGTTTAAAACTTTTGAAAATTTTAATCAAATGAAGATTGTGTCTTCTTCTTCTTCTTGGGTAGTCAATCTATACATTGGTCTTCAGCAGTCCTCTAGTCAGCTTAATTCTCTGGCCTCCTCTCTATATCAACATAGTTCCCACAACCAATATCTTCCATGATTTTCTGGGCATACTGTGAAAGGGATCTTCCTCTGTACCTTTTTCCTTTCAGCATTCCCTACACTATAGTTTTTGATAAACCTCCATGTCTTAGAATACTAAATACCACTATTATATTAACGACTCGGAACACAAAGTTTTTTATAAGTAAAAGTACAAAGTTTTACCTTACAGCCTCAGAGCCTCTGAAGAAGCCTTTTAAAGGCGAAAACCGGTTCAGGCTGTAAGGTAAAACTTTGTGCTTTTACTTATAAAAAACTTTGTGTTCCAAGTCATTAATATAATAGTGGTATTTAGTTAAGTAACGGACACATCATGGACAACGAAATTCTTAGAATACGTTCTGTTACTCCATCCCTCCTATATTTTATACCTTTCCACAGGGCATTATGTTCTCCTGCTCTCTGAAAAGCATCTTCATTTATCATATTGTCTCTCCAGTGAATCATCATCATTCTTCTGTAGCACTGTCGTTCAAATAAAATGAACCTCCTTCTCTGCTAATTGGTGTCTCTCTGACAGGTAATTCATTTACTGGAGAAATATTCAAAAACTATACAAAGGCTCAACGTTATGTTAAACAAATATAAAAAACACCCACAAATAAATATTAAAGTACTACTAAAGTACAAACTAAAACATACAGATCATTAAATAAAAATAAAACATTATAGATAAGTGCAGTTGTTACACTTGTACATTGGTGAATGAGATTATAAATTTAGACAGCCTGTGCGAATACAAATAGGCTATGTAAAATGACAAAAGAAACTCAGAGACAGTGAATATCAAAGGATAACAACTTATGAAATGCAAGGAATCTGCAAAAAAAAAAGATAACAGTAAAGATGATCAAGACCCCAAAAAGAGTATGCTGATATGGTAAGAAGTGCAACTTTAAGATCACCTGGAAGCCAAGCACAATGTAACAAATGGGTTTAAGATATTGAAGAAACTGAGTAACGTAAGAGTTTTTAAGGAGTTGTCTTACTATTACATGAATATGTATCTATATACATATTATTTAATTACTATAAATACAATAAAACTTATATAAGTGCAAATCATTTCATGTAATGCTCCTAACGGTATACAGAATGAGATAGGTCTGGTAACTGACCATTCTAATTGGATATCTTATAAAGGTTATAAAAGGTGGTGTGTGTATGCGCGTGTGTGTGTGTGTGTGTGTGTGTGTTTATGAATTATTATTGACATAAATGGGTGAGGGGAGAAAACATAATAGACGTTAATTTGATGGAGAGTCGAGGTCTTTGTTGGTCAGTTGCTTGTCAATTGCGTCTCCAGATAGTGTATTAACTAATTTAATCCAATTGTGATTATTACATTAACAGAGTAAATTAGTTTTACTGTTTATTGGTAGTACCGGTATCCTATAATTGCAATTGAAGGCTTTGAAAACATCTACAGCATTCACAATGCCTCGATTTAAAAAAATTAAAATAATATACATACTGTCTCTGATTGCAATAATACCTTGTATTACCAGTACTGTTTTTTTTTTCAAGTGAAAAACTGTAATTCTGAAAATTTGTTCATTTAGACCCAGCAATTGAATTTACTAAGATACTACCAGTGGTACTGCATACATTTGGTAATGAGAATACCAAACTTTTTAGGTGGTACAGGCTTATACCATCCACAGTGTTTCTTGCAGCACAGCCTGTCACCTAACAAAACCTGTTAGATCATGAAATTTTGTATCTGAAATTTGTCTAATTTTTAAGTTGACAATGTAGGTGTTTGTCTCAGTTTTCAGCTGCCGTCGCGGCTCATGTGTTAAGTTACAGAGAGAAGTAATCTTTCTTAAGTAAATATTTTGTCTAAATATAATTTCACAAAGTTCATGTAGTGTCAATTGGTACAGCAATAAGGGTTTATTTCAAGAAATCCTAAGAGACACAACATCGGGGAAATGGAGTCTTATGTTCACGACTCGTTGAATTTCTTAGAAAGGTTCGGTGGGTTGTCTCTGCAACCGGGTGAGCTGATGGTGAGTTTTGACGTGGCCTCGCTGTTTACAATGGTGCCCATTGAGGAGGTCCTCGGCGACATTGCACAGTTGTTCCCAGCAGACATAACAGGGCTCTTCCGGCATGTCCTCAAGACGACCTACTTTCAGTATAGCGGTGAATTTTATGAAATGACCGATGGTGTCATCATGGGAAGTCCGCTCAGTCCAGTAGTGGTGAGCTTCTTTATGGAGAAGTTTGAGCAGTGGGCTATTCAGTATCCCTCATCAGTGGGCCAGTATCTGCCCCATGAAAGCCAAGATACTGGTTCCGATATGTGGATGACCATACTTTGTAGTGTGGAGCCATGGGGAAGAAGATTACGGCACATTCCTGGCCCATCTCAATATTGTTCACCAGCAGACACAATTCACCATGGAGAAGGAACTGGCCACCAGAGTAAGGATTCTGAATCATATGGTATACTTGCAGGTGCAGATCCATTCACATCACGTTATGTACGTAGGTTCGTGGCTTTACTCTAAAACTACTTTAAATTGTATCTGTACCTTACCACCATATTAATTTTTGTTTGATACATAACTTAAATGAGTAGTACTTGTAACTTAAAACGATTTTATTCTTGTATGTTAATAAACATAATGTGTTGATAAAAACACACTGTACTTTTATTTACACTCATTCCTAGCATTTGTACTTTTGTTCTTCTCTTTATTAATTGGCGCTACAGCTCGTGGAGAGCCTTGGCCTCCTGGACAATTCACCTCCAGTCGTCTTGATCCTCTGCTGTCAGTCTCCATCTTCTTATACCGAGCCTGTGGAGGTTGTCCTCAAGATCATCCACCCATCCTTTTCTGGGCCGACCCCTCCTTCTTCTTCCACCAGGTCTCCCCGTATAAAATTTTCTTCAATGTGGACGTCTCTAACATTCTCTGGACACGCCCTGCCCACCGGATTCTACTTTTCTTTATGTCAGTGACAATATCTGGTTCACCATAGATTTGCTGGATTTCTGCATTCGTCCTTATTCTCCATGCTCCTTTGATGTTCAGAGTACCAAATATCCTCCCGAGTACTTTTCTTTCCCACAAGTTTCAGAACCATACATGACCACTGGCTTTATAGAGACAAATCTTGGTTGCTCTGCTTATGTTTTTACACTTAAATATTCCTTGTAGGGAGAAGTAACATCTGTTACCAGCAGATATCCTTCTTTTATTTCTTCGGCCATAATAGTTGTCTTCAGTAAGGCTAGTGAGCTCAGGTATTTAAATTTTTCAACCTTTTGAAATTTGTGTCCTCCTATTACCAGGGGTGCTCTTCTCTCTTGTATTTTACTGCCTGTTAACATGTATTTGGCACTTGTACTTTAGACCATTAAATAATGGTCCAACTTTTCCCCCCCACCAAAAGTCAACTCCTCCTCCCTACAAATTGCTTGCTGGATCCGCCCCTGTATACTTGTAGATTATAAATAAGTTTCTTGACATGTAATGGAACAATCCTAGTATACTAATGATAGTATAGTAAACAAAATAATTTATTATAAAAAAAGTATATATGAATATCAAAGTACATATGCATAATTACCTCATAGTAATGAAGAGGCAGATTGTGAGTCACCACTTCTGAGACTACGTAAGCTATGCAGATGACTACGAGTAGTTTGGCATATATGAAGCTCATTATAATGAACATCGAGGTCCTGAAACAAACAAAGAAAAAAACGTCATGACCAGATATGTAATCTTTTGATCAACACCATTCACTTTTATATAGCCTATATAACAGATTAATATGAAAAAAATATGTTTGCTTTAATACTGGAGTCAAAAAATTTTATTTTGTCGATTCTTGTCAAGTCTTGTAAAATTTTTATTTGCTTTATAATAAATTTCAAATCTTTAAATTTACATAATTTTAAAAGCAGGTTTACATTAAAAACAAGAAAATAATGTTTAACTCTATCATTTCGAGATTGACTCCCACCCCAAAGAAAAGAGGAGGTGGATGAGAAAAATGTGAGGGTGTCAAAATTGTGGAAAAACTATGTGGGGTATCGAATTACAGGAAAGTTTAAGCAAAATCTGAATATAGTGCTAAGTTTTGGTAATTCCGAAAGTCTGGGACGCTAGTGCCCAAAAAGTGAGCCAAAATTTTGATCTAACTGAAAACATTTGTGTGGTGTATCAAATTAAAAAGAATTTGACCAAAACCTGAATATAGTATCCAGTTTTGGAAATTTCAAATTTTAGGACACCAAGGCCAAAAAAAAAACAAAAGTTTTAAATAAATCCAATCGGGTGCCAGGTTAAAGAGAATTTTAACCTCAATCCGACTGTAGCATTTACTACGAAAATATTATAATAGAGATTACTCTTATCACTTTGAAAACGTATCACAGAAATATTACGTTACGTTAGTACTAACCAAAGTCACGAAAGAATGTGTAATCTCACCTTGATATGCACAATATTTAACCAACACATTAGCTTGTACACACTGGAATTAGTAGGCAGACGATACTACATCCCGCCCACTCTAGTGAAGTGTTACCATACTTACATCAACAGAAACATACGAACATACAAAAACATACATTACAGTAGTGTAACTAGGAGCTGTACTGGGGGTGAGACTAGCTTGAAGGTAGGAACCCCCATTTTCATGGACCTACAGTTAAACCCCAGTTGTCATAGGCCCCTTGTAGTGATCTCAATGTGGAATGAAGAAAAATTTAATCTTGGATTAAAATCGCTTGATCAGCAAAATGGAAAGAGAAAAATGTGCAGTTTTTTTTACCACAGTGATTGTTCCACAGTACCCTACTTTATTCAAAATTTGTATTAAGGAGCCTTAGGCGGGTGGGAAAGATACTGTCATGAAATGGGGATCTCAAGAAGTGACACATATCTCTACACACTTCTGTTCGCCGATGATCAGACTGTGGTGGTGCCTTTGAACAAACAGGATTCCAATTAAGCATACACGACTCCATCTCCCAGGGCGAGCCTCAACTACTGGGCGGGTCGCAGTTGGTGGATAGTGAATGTTCCATCAGGTACGATGGACAGCTGCGAATGAGGCTACGCCAAATAAGCAGTCCTGAACCCGAGGCTGCAGCATTAGCAGGGTGTGGTGGGGTGACCGGTGGCGTGGTCACACCGGCTGAAATCCACATAATCCTTATGACAATGCTGTGACATGGCAAGTAAGTGCCGCCATAAAATAGGCACTGCTCCATACTGCCATGTATGGTATCGGATAGATTCCTAAAGGCTAGGAGGCGGACACTTCAAAATCAAACCGAGGGGTAGATCAGACTCCAAGCTGTAGAGAAAACAACTGGCCTAGGAGAGTAACCTCCGATACAAAATCGGGCATGGCAGGATGCCTTCAGGATCACTTGCCTACCTAACTACGGGCTGGTAACTTCTATTAGGGAAATTCTTTTGCATACTCAGAATCTTCAGAAGCAGCAGGATGGATTTCATAGAGTTTGGCATAAAAAGGATAAGCGATTTGATATTGCGGAAAGGCTCTACAAAGTAATGGCGATACCTGTTCTTACATATGCTAGTGAACCATGGACGATAACTGGGAAAGAAAAGTATACAAACCGCTGAAATGAATTTTTTAAGGCACGTGAGTGGTTATCGTCTAAGGGATCTAATGCGTAATGAACATATAAGGGCCGAATTGCGTGTATTCTTCATCAATGATAAGATAGAAGAACGAAAGCAGCAGCGGACGGAGCACGTCTACAGAATGGTCCATCAGAGGCTAGTAAAGCGCTCTGTAGACTACAAACCAGTTGACAGAAGATCTATGGGTAGGCCCTGGAGGAGATGCTACAGTGAAGACGGAACAGGCTATAAGCCTATACCGTGAAGTAACGACGACTCTATCTTCATGACGAATACCAACCAATCTTGAGGCCTCGACATAAATCTTGGAAAAACGATCAGCAGGTTGCTGGAAGTCAATGGGCCGACATAACAGTATAGATACGTGTAATATACAAAATTATATTTTTGTTTATTTATTTTGGTGTGGCATTAACAAAATATGGCAGAACAGCTGTTGAAGATATCAGTAACACGATAAAAACGAGGGTAATGGTAGACTGGTAGACAGGGGGATAGCTGAATTCTGTTTTGGAGTGGGAAAATAATGCACAACACAAAGGAGGATTCACTCTGGCATGTTAGACAGTAGTCAGCTGTGGTTGTGTAAGTGGAGAGATAAATCGGAACTGTACCTTTATGCATACCCGCAGCACATTTTCGGTGGTTTTAATATGCGATTGTATCGATATATTACGATGTGGAAAAGAAGAAGTGTACTTATTGTAAATTGTCCTCTTTCTTAATGTAAAGCGAAAATACGTGTTGTTTTCATTTGGGAGGTTAGGTGACAACGTGTTTGGGTTTTTAGTTTACTGCTGAAATAAATAAAAGCCATGGTTGGGGAAAATATAAAGTTTAATGTGTATATACAATGCGCATAACAGAGTAATACTTAAAGAACCTAATGTTTTTAAGTTGACAAATTAACAAAAGTACAACAGCAAATGTAAACTGAAGAATACAAATATTTATGGTTAACGGAAAAAAAGAAAAAAGACAAAACAATTCCTTAAAACACAGTATATTAAGGAATGACAACATACGGTCTACATATTGTACACATTGGGCGTTTCTTTCTGGTTAGCCACAAAACGAGTACTTGTTGGAAAACGAATATTACCGAAAAAACGAGTTCTGCCACAAAAAAGTGACGTGTATAGTAATAGGCCCTTGCATGGGCGTATCCAGGGGGGGGGGCAGCTGCCCCCCTTCCAAAAAACTGGAAAAAAATTTTAAAAACAAATTTGTAAATAATTAGCTTTTAGTTTTTTTTTCACTGGTATGTGTATTTTAAAACTATCCTAACCTAACCTAAACGGTGGTTTTGCGAAAAATTTGTTTTTTAACCGAATTTCATCGTGGACAAATCGGGACATGGCCCCGGAATAGTCACGTTTTACGTAAAAGAGAATCCACAACCGTCTCGGAAACTCCTAAATGTCCTTGATAATACCGTTTATGATGTAAAATGTCCTGGAAAGTCTCATTTCTCGCTAATGTATGATTTATCATTATGAGTACATAAAAGCATGAGTTATATTTTTCAATTAATAAAATAACCAACTTCCTGTAGTCAGTTTCACTCATGAGCCTAACCAGGGGAGGTTTTGGGGCTTATAACGGTGTAACCTATCCTAGCTCTTAAATAATTGCTAGAATAAAATCCGTAAGTGCACGTTTAGTCCTACCAATTATTCCGTTCCAAAACCCACAATTATCAGCTTTTTATTATACACGAGATGTCTCTAGCTATACAACAGTCAGAGTCAAATATTGACTCATGATTATTCCTAATATGCGAATGATGAAGAAGCGTTGCAGTATTAATTAAAGCAACCACTTAAACTATTTTTTTCTATTTAACAGTTCATTGTTAATTTGCTTAGTTATAAGATGATCTCAGGTGATCAGATAAAACACAAATGTGAGCTTACGTTATTGGTTTTTTTAAAAAACATAAGAACTGAAACGAACAATCACGTAGAGGTTAAAACGTTGAAGAAGTTAAGCTATTGTTGAAGAAGAAAGGCAAATTGCGTGCTTTACTTTGTCCAATTTTGCACAAAGGAACAACTTTAAGTATGTTCTAGCAATCATCAACGTTTATTTTACATAATTAAGCATGACTTTGGAAATTTCATTTATTTATATAATTAAAATTATTTTTCTAAAAAAAATGTTTTAAAAATTATACAATTATACTTTAGCTTACTTTTAGCTTATGCAAATACAATAGTTAAAAGAAGCTTAGTATAAATTATTCTCAAACGTGCTTTCGGTCAGTTACTATGTGTACCATATTTCACCTAGTTAACCTATTAATACCTCTTGGTAATCTTACTAAATTTTTTATAAAGGCCGCTTTAAAAATTACTATACCTTTGGCAATTTTTCCGATTATATTATCAATTTTTAAATTATTCTATATAAAAATTTACAAGGCAGCATACAGCCATTCCATGCTTACAGGTGTGATACTTTTCATGGACTTTCAATGTTCCAATAATACAATGATACAATGCCGAATAAAATCATTGTTAGGTACTATATTACTGAGCTTTATATTATAAAAAAAAGAATATTTTCCTAAGTTACGAAAACAATATCTTTGTAAAAAAAATATTTATTTTTCCATGAATTTATATTTTTTAATTTGCATTGCGGGTGCGACATTTTTAGACATGAGGTGTTACAGTCAACGACAAATATATACATTTCTGTGATATATAAGAAGATAAAAATATATAGTTTATTTTGTTACCAAGTAATATATTTCTAGATAGTGACACACAAAAATAATTTCTTGATTCTATTTATATTATCGAAAAAAATAATTTGAAACACCATTGCAGGTGCGACATCCAGTCCTCACGGGAAAAACTTGTGTGAATGATTAAATCTTAGATCTTAGGTAATTATACTTATCGCATATTAGCTAAATGTTATAATCATTTTATACATAAAAGTCATAATATGAATAAAGCTAACTAAAAATTGAAAATATCATGCAGTTATAATTAGGTTGTTTTCTTTCGAATTTAGCTTTTAGGCTCACTTTGGCGTGGAATGGCTGTATAGCATAATTTAAGTTTCATGGTCTTGTCATCATGATATACCGGGAGCATGAAGACAAGCCAACGAGTGCTCGGTGCTCGGTTTATGACCGAACCATTTCTTCAGAGCTTCAGTTGATCTTTCGATCCTCACCCACCATTAAAGCCCTAAATGTGAAATCGAAAACAATGTTAACAGTGGGCGGGGATCAAAAGGTCAACTGAAAGTTAAATTATACTATACTGTCTTGTATATTTTCATATAGAATTATTAAAAAATTGATAATATGATGGGAAAAATTGCCAAAGCTATAGTAATTTTTAAAAATTGATAATGTGATAGCAAAAGTTGCCAAAGGTACAGTAATTGTTAAATTATTCTACTGTATATGAAAATTTACAAGACAGTGCTAATAATATGATGGAAAAAATTGCCAAAGGTATAGCTACCATCCCATTCCCAAAGTACCTTGGTAGACTTAACCCTTATCTATCAACTCTAGTTACGCCTGATTCCACACGTGAACTTTAACCGCGCTTTAAATACTGTATAGGAAGGGATGGAATAGTATACTCACTATAGCTTGGTCTTATGCCGCGACCATACAAACATTTGGTAAAAAATAATATTTTTTTTTCAGTGAATTTAAAACGAAAGAAAAGTACCAGTAGCAGCAGCGATAAGGTTTTACAAGGAAGTAAAACCACCCTCTGCTTCTGACCCTGCGACAGCGGGTCTTTCTGATGGTTGTCATGAAGATGATATTGGAAAATTCATCGGCTTGGCTACCACTATGCCGGTTGATAAGAAGAAACATCTTCTGGAAAATGGATGGGTACCTTCGAAGAATTACGATTTTGCGGCAGATGCCAAACATCTCAAGAGGAAATTCAATCACCAATGGCTGGAAACATATTCACCATGGTTAACTTACTCAAAGCGACTGAAAGGTGCTTTCTGTAAATATAGTGTGTTGTTTCCGGCGTCAGCCAGGCATGGTGAGAGGCGGTTGGGGTTCTTTCATAATCAGACCCTTCACTAAGCATAAGGACGTGCACGTGTACAGAGCAAAGGACACCAGGCTGCAATGGAATCTGCAAAATCATTCATGGAGACCATTCCAGTGGACATCCTAATTCACCAGTATTCACAAAAATTAGTGGAAGAAAACAAACAAGTACTATCCTCAATTGTTTCCTGTGTCATTTTTTCCGGCACACACAATTTACCTCTCAGATGCAAAAATCTGGATGAAGGCGTACTTGTAGACTTATGCCGCTTACGCATCGAAGCAGGTGATTCACAATTAAAACACCATTTTGAGCATGGACCAAAAAACACGTCATACCGATCACCTATCATCCAAAATGAAATAACTGATCTCTGTGGTGCTATAATCAGGGAACAAATCATCACAAGGGTTAAAGAAGCTTGCGCTTACAGCATTCTAGCTGACGAAACCGCAGATATTTCTGGAAAAGAACAGCTGTCTATTGGATTACGTTTCTTTGATGAAAAGGCCAACGAAATCAAAGAGGAATTTTTAGGCTCTGTAGAGCTTGAAGGACTTGATGCCAGAAGTATTGCCAAAGCTATTGATGATTTAGTTACAAACTTAAATCTAGACCCTGATAATTGTGTGGGATTAGGTTTCGACGGATGTTCCACCATGTCTGGCAAAGAAGGGGGTGTGCAGGCAATCTTGAGGCAAAAGTACAAAAAAGCCTTATACTTCCATTGCTCCTCGCACAAGCTAAACCTGGCGTGAACGACTTAAACCTTACCCCAGAAATTCCAAACTGCGTTGGAACTATCAAGCAGATAATCACATTTTTTCGCGAGTCCGTTTTACGACGCAAGCTTATTGCAAACATTCCTAAATTGTGTGAGACTAGATGGTCAGAAAAGTACAAGAGCAGTCATGTTTTTAAGGATAACTTCGTCAATATTGTTGAAGCATTACAGACATTAGCTGAAGAGGGAAATGTAGCAACCAGAAATAAAGCATATCAAATGCATGCATCGGCGTGCAGATCTTCATTTATTGTCTCAGTAGCATTAATTGCGAAGTATTCCGCTATACTGCAACCCATAGCAAATACACTTCAATTGAAGACACTTGACATAGTCAAAGCCAACCAGTACATTCAAACTATTCTCGACATGCTAAGAGATCATCGGAAAGATGCAGAGAGCATCACAGATGACGTTTTGAAAGAAGCATATGACATTGCAAAGCATTTGAATATTGATATAACCACCATTCGCGTTTCTGGCCGACAAAAGCATAGAAGTAATCCTCCTGCTGAAAATCTATCCGAATTTTGGAGAAGGTATCTAATAATTCCTTACTGGGATTCCATCATATCATCTTTAGAAGTTAGATTTTCTTCAGACAAATCGCCTGCATTTTCGTTGACACATTTCCATCCGAGTAACATGAGAGATGCTTCATTGGAGGAATGGAAAGAAAGTACTTCATCTTGTGCAACATTTTACAATTTGGAAGGCATCAACGGGGAAAGAGAATTGTGGTTTAAAATGTGGAACGAGGTACAAGAAGCACCAGACATCGTTGAAGTTTTAAAAAAGAGCGAATTGTTTTTCCCGGCCATTAGAAAGGCGCTACTGATATTGCTCTCACAGCCCTGCACAACAAGCACTATAGAGCGTTCATTCAGTTCTCTTCGCCGAATTAAAACATGGCTAAGAAGTACTATTGGTGAAAATAGATTAAATGGATTAGCCATGCTAAGCATTCACCGTGAATGGGTTTTAGTAAACAAGGAGCGATTAATGGAAGCAGTAATTCGAAAATTTGCAACTAATCCTCGCAAGCTATTGTTCAAGAATTAATTTCTATTAATAAATGGTGTTCTTCCTTTTATTATTGTTTATTAAAACATGGTTAAGAATAAGTATTGGAAAAAATAAGTTAAACGCTTAGCCATTTGCGAAAACATCGTCAACGAGTTTTTGCAAAAAAGGAACAAGGAGCTGTAGTTAGAAAATTTGTAACTAATCCTTAAAAACTATTGTTTAAAAAATTTTTTTAATAAATGTTATTCTTCCTTATGTTATTGTTTATTATAGAGTATGGCACTATGGACCCCCCCCCGCCGTCAAAGAGATTGATTTTCGAAAACTGCCCCCCCCTTCCGTTTTGAGCTGGATACGCCCATGGGCCCTTGGGCCACCCCGCCTTACTTTCGAGTTTGGTGGCTTTTCAGTGATCTATTCATAGAACTAGTGAAAAAAACGAGTACTACTGGAAAATGAGTTCTACTGAAAACCGAATTCTGCCACAAAAAGGGACACAAGTATAGTAATAGGCAAGTTGGGTACTTCGAGTTGGGGTTTTTCGTGGTTTTAGCAAAAAAATAAAAAACTGTTTTACATTACATTCCATGTGTAATTTCAGTTTTCATGTTAACCTAACAACATCAATTTTTGGCGTCACAGGCACGCTTCGGTGATATATTACTGCTACAAATATTTTCCATTAAAAAATGACAAACAAAACCATTTGGAATCGCAAGCCAACTATTTTACAACATACGAAATTATTTGTAAAATTCTTTCACCTACATGAAATTATGTGAGATATTCACTACATATCTAAGCCGAAAAATCGCATAATCGAAATATCGAAAATGACTGCGGGTACGCATGAAGGTACAGTACCGATAATTCAAAGAAACTTGACGGTTCCAATCAGTTAACATAGACTTTAGGGAGAAGGTCTTGTGAAGTGTCCAGGCTCCAATGCGTTCGAAATTAAGACATCAGAAGACAAAATTCGTGTAGGCAAAACAGTTTTGGGACACTAAAAATACGAGTTTTGGTCACGTGGAAGAACGCCTGAAGATCGTTGCCCCCAATATTAAACTTGGGGCTCTAAACAGGAGAAGGAAACGAAACAGATCCAGACGGCCATAGAAAGTGGATATCTACGACGGGATGGTAAAAATAGCAGTGAACGCAAACTGTCACGGCCGGAGTTATCACAGCTGTACGACATGTTTACTGGGCTATTAGGCCGCGTGGTCCAATGTTGAAATTTCCAGAAACGCCAGACGCTTCGGCCTCACCAAATGCGGCCATCTTCAGTAGTGCGGGAACAAGACAGTAAAGCCCGCTAAAAAAAACTGCATTACTTAATGCATTACTACATTGTTCCCGCACCAATGAAGATGGCCTCCGTGGTGCTGTCGAATAGCCCGGTAAACATGTAATAGAGCTATGAAAAAAAAGCAGTGTCGCCAATTCGGCGATACTAAAAGTCGCTAAATGCCACCCAAAAGACTCAGTTTTCATGTAAAAATCCCCTAGATAAAAAAATATAGCATTTAATATTTTGAATTTTTTAACTGATATTCGTTATAATATTTTTGAAAATGTCTGGCCTATAGTAATAAAATATTAACTTTTTAACAACTTCATCCATATGTATTAAAATTAATAATCAATCTGACATTATAATGGAAATCAAAATATAGGCCTACACCATGAGATGGATACAATATATAGGCCTATGCTGTTTCGAGTCTTGCGTATTACAAATCATAGACACAGAGTTACAAAACTGACGTTTGAATAATGTCTTATTATAGCTCTTACATGTTACAAACTATAGAAACACAAACTCTTCCTTGAGACGCTAATAAAATTCTTATTTATTTCGCACATACACAGAAGTGTTGCACCGAGTTTTCGCAATGTATTCATTGATCGTAGATGTGTGCGAGTGAGACAGCAAACAACTGCCCATGTGATCTCTCTCTCTCTCTCTCTCTCTCTCTCTACTCATCGCATACGATGACGTATTTAGAATTTGGTCTGGGGGAGATCGGGATCGGAATCGGGTCGACTTCACACACACACACACACACACACACACACACACACACACACACACACACACACACACACACACACACACACACACACACACACACACACACACACACACACAAGTAAAGAGTAATCAACATTACTATCTTTAAAGTGGCTGAAATCAGTCCCATTAAAGTAAACGCTAACGCTATTTAATAAACCTGTTTGTATATTAAACAAATAGTTACTACTATATTAGCATACACAGCTGACAATATTAAAACAGCCTAAAATTTAAGAGATTAACGAAATTCGTCACCTTTTTCGACCGTCTGAGGAGGGGTCCAGTCCCATTCATCCACCCGTAAATAGGCCCCTGGGGGTAATTATTTCACAGAATTGTCTAAACTAGCGATCGTCAGGTTTCTAAACTAGTACACACTAGTATACTAGTAGTATGATTGAAGACGAAATTAACGTTATATGCAGGCCATGATGCTGGGTTCACACGGGGCGTGAATCACGAGAGTGAGCCACACTAGAGGTGTGCTAAACTAGAATTTGAAAATAACAGGTACGAACGAAACCTGTAACAAATTTCAAAATTCTAGGACACCGGAAGCCAAAAAGTGGGTGAAAATTTTGACAAAACAGCAAAAATTCATCTGGCATTTCACACTAAAAGGAATTTTAACTAAAAATGTGAATTTAATGTTTACTTTTTGGAAATTTCAAAATTTTGTGGTGCCAGGCCCCGAAAAAGGAGGCAAAAGTTTGATCAAATTACAAATTCAATATAGTGTGGCATATTAATGTTTTGTATTCAAGAGAACGAGAAACATTAGTGTGAAGAAATTTGAAGTTTTGGTGTTTCTCCGGCCGTAATTAATTAAAACTAACCTCTAGCCAGAGTCACGTTGCCAGATGAAGGGATCAAAACAGACATGACGTAATCTCACTCTCTGGCATTGTTTACTGTAAACATTAAACTAACCTCTAGCCAGAGTCACGTTGCCAGATGAAGGGATCAAAACAGACATGACGTAACCTCACTCTCTGGCATTGTTTACTGTAAACATTAAAACTAACCTCCAGCCAGAGTCACGTTGCCAGATGAAGGGATCAAAACAGACATGACGTAACCTCACTCTCTGGCATTGTTTACTGTAAACATTAAACTCGTGTAAGTAGCAGAAGTATTTTAATCATAATTATTAGCATACAAACACATTTTATTCCCCCGTCCATGTACAGCTGCTGGCATCTTTTGCGTCGCAATCAACTCGCCAGACGCCTCTTTAACTTTGACTTTAACAGAGAATGACAAAAACTGTTTTAAAATCATTTGAGCGCAAAATATTGCGTAAAATTTATGGCCCAGTAAGAGAAGAAGGTAGCTGGAGAACACGCAATAACAATGAACTACAGATTATCATGCACGGAAAAGACAGTGAAATCCATCAAATCACAGAGGTTGCGTTGGCTGGGACATTTGGAAAGAGTGTCTGAGGAAAGAATGCCTAAAAGAAGGTTGAAGGGAAGATTAGGCTTATATATTACTAGACGCAGAAGCAGACCAATGATGAGATGATAGGGCGGAGAACAGGGAAGCATGGAAAAAACAGTGCTGAACATATAAGTTATGTTATATTACACATTTATTGTATACATAAAATTTAGCAATGCGTACCCTTAATAATAATCATACGGTTCCAAATTTATAAAACGTAACTTCACTAAAACAAATATTCAAAAGCCAAAGAACTACCTTTCGGAAAAATGTTGAAATATTTAAACACGAAACGGTAATGCGTTATTTGCCGAACTAATTCAAACTAATATTGAAAATGATTAGTTAGTATATACGTATATTATAATACGTTATAATATTTACGTGTAACTTATATGCTCATGTTCAACAGCTTTTTTTTTTAAGAATTTCATTGTAATTATTTAAGTTTATTTTATTTATTTATATGGTTGAAGTTGACAGTACTATAAAAAATGTCGAAATACAGGACAATAAGACATAATTAAAATTAAAAAATTCGAATATTACAAACGCGCGCGCGCGCACACACACAAACATTGGTAAATAATAATAAATTACTTCTGCAAGTGTATTTTTAAATTTTTTTTCACTGTTGTTAAAACTCATTCCCGGGTTGTTTGGCCGTGATCCATTGTTTCAACTAAAACAGACGTTTCGACAGTACCATCGACTGCCACCATCAGTGTAAAATTTGAAAAGATCTCCAGTTAGCAGTTTCCACTTGAGACAAATATGCAAATAATATAAGCTTAGCATATCAACCTAGAAAACAAAATTTATGGGCTTTAGAGAAAAGAATCCGATACGTTCCACGACAATTATAAACAATCGGGCTGTAGAAAAGCATCTCATTTCAATTTGCTAAGGTGCGATGTAACTTATGAGTATGACAACGACATCGATGTAAAAATAAATAGATTTCAAATGATATGTGGTACAAAATACATAGAACATTTAGAAATAAGCCAAGGAAAGACAAGATAAAATTCTATACAGTAATGGCAGCATCTGTTTTAACTTATGGAAGTGAAACTTGGACGATGACGACAAATGATGAGTGAAGAATAGACACAAGTGCGAAATACAAACTTTATGAAATTAAGACGGACCGGCAGAAGCGCCGCCACGGCGTTCTATATTTAATTTATAAAATCTTCCGGAAACGCGTGTCACTGACGAATAAATAATCCGAATTGAAGGATGGTTTGCTTTTAGATTCTTCCCTTTTTTTTTTTTTAATAAAAACTACCTTGAAATATGTCGTTGAACTGTTCAGTCGGTTTCGCAGACGCTCCGCTTATTAATAGCTCTCACAACCACATAAGTTGTAAACATTTAGGTTGAGTACCTCTCGTTCGTGGAACTAATTTATACGGGACCGACACAGACGCAATGTTTGCAGTCATGGTTTATTCTATGATGACATACGAGAAACTGACACTTTGGTTAAACTGAAAATTGTGTCATGTTTCGTACAAGAAGGAAAAAGATCTTGATTGTAAACTAGTATTAAATTCAGTAATATGTATATGTTCGTATGTGTGTGTGCGTAGCCTACATATTACTCAACGGCGTAGCAAAGGAGGGGCTGTTCCCTCCCTGTCCGAAACACGAGGAACTTGACTTACGCATAGTTTACATTGCTTGAATACGATAACGCAGGAAAACATTATATTACAAATCGGCCTAGATCAGCATAAGAGGAAGTAAGTGGGAAAACAGGAGAAATTCCTTCCGATCATCCAAACAATCACGTTTGGTGGAAGGCAACGAAATTAAATTATTAATGGTTATTTAATAAGTCATGTATTGTGGAAACAATGAATATGGACAGGATGTGGGCAATTATGGAAAAGAAAGGAATCCCGCAAGAACTCGATAGGGCCATACAAAGTGAAAAACAAAACCTTAATTGAGACAGGAAGGCGGAGCACAACTCCTGATACATTGTGGAGTACGACAAGAGTGTCCATTGTCTCATCTTATCTTCTGAATTTATATATAAACGATATCATACACTACTGGAAAATACATCTTCCACAACATTTTATGCTTGATAATAGTGCAGTTGACACGTTGTTACTTGCCGATGACCAGGCTATACAATCGAACTTGGAAAACGGCTTGCAGATAGGTGTACACTCATTCAGTCGAGTCTACAAGGATTTCGGATTACAGATCTCCACACCGAAGACCAAGATGATGACTTTTCATGCAGCTGATCCCATACGAACAAACATTGATGTAGGTGGTCAATGTGCAGATATTACTGCCTTGATGCAAATCTGGGCTGTAATGTGTTTTACATTACACACAATGATACTGTAAAGAAACCATATGTGTGGGACCATCACGAGAATTGTAAAACCAAGGAGTAAAGAAACACGCCTTAAGTTCTAAAAGGTGAAGTGATGTACCTCCCCAAACTTCTCTACGAGTCTGAGAATTGGACTTTAACGAAGTCCCAGATTAGTCGTATTCAAGCTGCTGAAATGAGATTTTTCGAGTCACGTGGCCTAATATGTTCTTCAAGATCGCAAAAGAAATGTCGATGTACGGCAGGAGCTGAATATTATGAGTATAGTCGATAGGACTGTGTAATATCGGCTAAAATGGTTGGAACATCTGAACCGAAAGGACGACTGCCGCTGCATCACCAACCAACTATAGAATTATAAGCCAACAGGACGGAGAGGTGTGGGACGACCGAAGAACCGCTGGGTTGATCAGCTCTAGTCTATCTGCTTGGCACCGGAACAAACAATTTTTCGATTTTTGGTTGAATCCTTGCTGAAGAAGAAGAAGAAGAAGAAGAAGGAGGAGGAGGAGAAGAAGATGATGGTGATGATGACGTATTGTAGAAGGCAACGATTCCAACTGAATCGTGCTGAACGAACCCAAAGGAGAATTACGGTAATTTTAGATTTCTTCTGCTATACACAGCGTATTTTGAGGACAAAAATTTGAAAGAACCGTGAATCGGGTAGTCCGAATGAAATGAAGATATGTAAGCGTAACCAGTCTAGCCAACCAAAACTTAAACAATTGAAATTTTAGCTCAACTACTTATAGTAAAACAGATCTTATTTACTCGCTTATGAAACCAAAGCTGTAAAAATTTATTAAAGTTTTCAGTACACGCTGCTTCGACATTTCAACTTTCCAATTGGTGAATAGACGATTTTTATTTTTTCCTTTGGTAGATTCGGATTGCAATAGGTGAGATTTGCATATAAAATAATAATTTCACTCTTGACATATGATAGCATGTTACAATGAGAATTGGTTTAAGTAAAAATTGCATGTTGAGACATTGTCAAATAAACAGTAAAATTCATGTTAAAATCGTTAGATTACGTTGATTTTTGACTGTACAAAAATAATGAGTGTTGTGAAGTAGTGTGAACATATATATAGGTAGGCATATGGCGAGTGCGCGTGTGAATAACTGTGTTACGAAATAACAATAAAAACGGATTAAATTAAATAACTTTTATGTAAATAAAAATTTTAAATTCTTGGATTTCGTTCTCCATGACGTGTCCAACTTTATGTTTTTACTCATAAAAAACTTTGTGTTCCGAGTCGTTAATGAAATACACCAGTTGTATTTAGTTAAAAATTTTAACATAAGACTGCACCAGAATGTCCACAAAATAAAGACCTATCTGGTAGTAATATTTGTTAGGCCTAATAATTTAAAGAACGAAATACGTGTTTTTTCGTAAAAAAGGTTTTAGGACCCAAAAGAAAAGCAATACAATTATACAGGTTTTATTTGCACGTTTTACATTGTTCATAGACAATATACGTTACTTGAATAGCGTTATCTGGACTAGAGCCATAAGGGCGAGGGAATGTCTTGACCAACGGAATTTGCTAATACAGTAGTTGATTTGAGCTTTGATGGGATGTAAATCAGTCTAGCTTAGATCGCAGAAGAAGCAGTCTCGTTGAGCTCGACAACGTGTAATCGTTTCCACTGATTTAGGACGATAGCACAAGAGATAGATCCACTATCAAGCACATGTAATAAAGTTCACGACTGAAATAATCTCGAGTGCTAGTACGGTACAGTAGAAGATTGTCCGCTTAGGGATTATATGAACACGTCAAGTTAGCCGGAGTAGTGTATTGTTTTATACACCATACAAATCATTAATAAGTAGTAATTCACCCGGAAAACTACCCTGAACGCTGAGAGCAGAAGGAGATCCTGAAGGAACAACAGGAGGAACAGCAGTAATCCTGAACGTCTACCTGAAAAAAATATCTGTCGATGCTTATCAGGAACAAAAGGAGCAACATCGCATCGTTCATCAAAGAAGGGAAGTGAACTCATTTATATAATCTCAGTTAAAACAATCATAAACTAGAAGATACAAAAAACTTGTAGAAATTAAGGTTTATCCAATTAAAATAGAGGAGAGAATTTCCTCTACTTAAGGTAAAAAAATAGGTCAACAGAAACTGTTAATTAACTTTATTTTATAACAAACAGTAATTAATTTTATTTGTACAGAATGATTGATTAATTTTATTTGTATTAGAAACAGTCAATTCATTTTATGTGTTATCACAAAACTACAGTATAGTAAAGAATTGTGCAATTTAAAAAATTAAGGAAAATCTTTAATAAACCGAAGTATTCCATTATCTAATTATCGACTACTTACTCTATGCGACCTTGCACATCGCAGTATGTTAGATTGTTTTATTCAGTACTAATGTTTTTACCGAGCTAAAAGAAAGTTAAAGACTGTTACATTATGCAGGAAGCTAAAACTACTTATAAAATTCTTATAAAAACCACCTTACAGGAACAAAATTCTCATTGCTGATGAAAGTTTCATATGCAGAGAATAGAAGACTGGCAAATAAAGTATGTAGAAAAAAGAAAAAACGTTTGAAAACGGGCTGCTTCTCAAAATGGAGCAGGACTTTGCAGATGGAAGAATAAGGAATGCTTATAAATATCTTAAGCATCTCAGGGAAGGTTATAAACCATCTACAACACTATGTAGAGACAGAGAGAATAGGATTGTCAGTGATCCAGAGAAAATTAAAACTATCTGGCGACAGAGTACTTCGATGGCCTCCTTGGTGGTATGATACAGGGAGGAGAAATTGTTGCTCACACTCCGCGGAATGGAAACACTGGGGAGATGGAATCTGACGCACCATCAATTCAGGAAATAGAAGAAGCTATTAGTGCCCTCAGGAACAACAAGGCACCAGGTACAGACTTAATTCCTGCAGAACTGCTTAAAGCTGGAGGTACTGATGTGGCAGTCGCACTGCACTCCTTAATCGTGGACATATGGGAAACGGAACGAATCCCCATGGAATGGAATAAGTGCATTATATGCACCATTTATAAAAAAGGCGACAAACTTCAATGTAGAAATTACAGAGGCATTTCGTTGCTGTGAACCTCCTACACGGTTTTTGCGTACATCTTGAACCAAAGGCCGAGACCCTTCACAGAAAATATAATACGGGAATACCAAGCTGGATTCCGACCTGGAAGGTCTACAATCGACCAAATCTTCTCGGTAAAACAGATACTAAGATGCGGATGGGAACGTGATATTGATGTGTACCAGATCTTTGTGGACTTCAGGCAAGCGTATGACTCTATTAATAGAAACAAACTCTACACCATAATCCATGAATTTGGAATACCAGGCAAGCTGGTAAGATTAACGCAAGTGACCATGCAGCAGACTGAAGCCCAAGTAAAGGTGGATAGCCAACTAACTGAACCCATAACTATTACACGAGGACTAAAGCAAGGAGATGGGTTAGCCCCAACACTATTTAATATTGCATTGGAATATGTAATTAGAGGCTTATCAATAAATAGCTCCAATCTGTTAACAAATAAAACTGTACAGATAGCCGCATATACAGATGACATTAACATCATGTCAAGACAGATCACGGCAGCTAAAGAAATATTTATAGAGCTTAAAAACAAAGCCAAGGAAGTTGGGCTAGCCATAAATACGGATAAAACAAAAATGCTTATCCAAACAAGAAGGAACCAGGTTCATAACAACATCGAGATAGAGGAGGACACAATTGAAGTGGTGGACAATTTCACGTATCTCGGAGTGAATCTAGCAAAGACTGGATCAGAGGAGCCGGAGATCCAAAGACGGACCACCATGGCTAACAAGGCATACTTCGCATTGCTGCCATCATTTAGGTCTGGGGATGTGCACAGGGAAACAAAAATGAAAATATATATAACTGTCATCAGACCGGTGATATGCTACGGGTGTGAGGCATGGACAATCACACAGAAAACAGTCGACATAGTAGACACCTTTGAAAGGAAAATCCTCAGACGCATTATAGGCCCAATACAAGAAAATGGCTCATGGAGACTGAGATACAACAACGAACTGTATCAAATATATAAAGAATACCAAGTAGAATACCAATATATAATACCAATAAAGAATACCAATATATAAAGAAGTACCAGTCTCAAAATTTATAAGAATACAAAGATTGCGTTGGGCCGGACATGTTATGAGAAGGAGGATGGCAGGAACCCCAAGAGGGCTTTGCTGAGTACATGGGAGGGAACGAGACCTAGAGGTAGACCGAGGAAGAGGTGGGAAGATGGCGTTGCAGAGGTCGCGAGAGACACGGGGATAAGAAACTGGAGGAGGGTTGCATTGGATAGAGTGGATTGGAGGCGGAGATTGGTGGAGGCCAGGGCCCGACTTGGGTTGTAGCGCCATAGGAGGAGGAGGATGAAAGTTTGAAATTACACCAGCACTTTATTAAAAAAAAATTTTCGATGCATAAACGAAGGACACATTAACTTTATAATTACCGGAAATAAAAAATACAAATACAATAATTTTATACAAGACAATGGTGTGATCGTGTTCATTTGTAGAAGAAGGTCGAGGAGGAAGAGAGGAAGAACTAGCACTTGGTTTAAGTGAAGAAATCTGAATTACTTGGGTGTCATTTTTAATAGGGATGGGAGAATAGATCAGGAAATATCAGATCGTGTGAGGAAAGCGAATCTGTTCTGTATTATAACAATAAACAACAATCTTATAGGAAAACGGGAAGTAGGTAAGAAATAAAAACTACGGATGTTTAAATCCGTATACTGTACCAACAATAACGTGTGAAGAAGAAAGTTGAACTATCCTTGACAAACATGCAAGTAGAATAACATTAGAAGAGATGAGGTTTCTCGGGCGAATAGAAGGAAAAACAAGGCGAAATCGCATTAGAAACGAGACGATCATACGCAATTTGGAAGTAAATGGACCTTCTGGAGGAGAGGCAATTGAAGTAGTTGGGACATACCAGTAGGGCAGGTGAAGCAAGAAAAATAAAACAGTAAAGCCGGAAGGCCAAGGATAACATCTCAGTCATACATTGAGAGTCTGGGACAGGACCGTGGAAAGGGGTTTACAGAAAATGTGCCAACAGATTGAGATGATTGACGGAAGCTCTCTACGTCCCGACGCTGAGACCAGAAGAAGCCAGATAATGAAAAAGAGGAAGAAGAAGCAGAAGAAGTATGTTTGTTGATTTAAGTATTCTCCGTTCGGGCCTATATTAAATCAAAACTCTTCCCAGTTCAATACTTTTTGAATACATATTCCAGCGCTTGGTTGAACAGCTTTGTTGAAACTGTATCTCTTTTCCTGACACCGTATTTTATTTTTATTGGTTCAAGTTTTATGTTGTTGTAAATTTTAGTAGCAGACAGGGAAAATTTAGTCTTTATCAAGTATCTTATTTCACATCAGAACATTTCTTACGTTCTGATGTGAAAACAATGGCAATACCTACACTACTATATGGTTCTGAAACTTGGATCATAAAGGAAAAAGATAAACAGAAGATACAAACAGCAGAAATGAAATTTCTGAGATTAGTTACAAGGTGTAGTAGACGAGATCATATAAGAAATGAAGAGCTAAGAAGTGATTTAGATATTTTTTCAGTTAATGAAAGGATTAAAGAATACAGAAGAAAATGGATTCAACACATCAATAGAATGGAAGAAAGTAGAATACCAAAAATGGGGAAAGATTACAACCATAGGGGCAGAAGAAAAGTTGATAGACCTAAGAAAAGGTGGACTGTAGAATAGGAACAGGCCGCTAATGCCTAAAACAGTTAAGAAGATGATGATGATGACTTAGCCTTCGTAGATTATGAAAAAGCATTCGATTGTATTCATAGAAATGTACTACTTTGTATTCATTGTAGATTGTATTCATTGTACAACCATAGGGGCAGAAGAAAAGTTGATAGACCTAAGAAAAGGTGGACTGTGGAAAAAGAAGAGGTCGCTAAAGCCTAAAACCGTTAAGTTGATGATGATGACATTACTTACGTCTGCAAGAAGGATATTTACGAAATAGTCACGCAATACGATATTGTATAAAGTTACCACATAGAATGTATAAGGACTGAGGCACACAATTTTTAAACATAGTTAATGTCTTTTGAAAGTCAAAAGGGAACGGTAATAACTAAAAACAATCATTAACATATTAAATTATTATTAGACGGTACGTGAAATCAAAAACACTCTGGTACTGCCTGGTTACGCGTGTGATAAATGTGAAACACACTCCTATTTTGAACAAGCCATTTGCATTTGAGCGCCCTACAGGCTCTTGTTATATGGTAATACGGTGTCGTGTAATCCTGCTGTTACAAACACAACCACGTTATAATTTCAATTTTACGTTACGACCTACTTACGGTCTGGAGATTTAAACTCCCGTTGGAAATGTTTTGAACAATGACGCTGAAGATTTTTAACAAACACTATGCAGACTAAATGTAACAGACATGGGCGGGATTGGGGGGGGAATGGGAGGGGGACTTGCCCCCCACCATATCTATCAAATAAATTACAAATCTGTAAGCCGTAGCTTTGTGCAGTATTTGATAAGGCATTGTGAACGTTCATTTTCATGTCTACGTCGACTGAAAACGTATTACAGAACCCTTGTGGACAGGAAAGATTGTCTTCGCTAGCAATTTTGGCAATCGAACGTGATTCCCAATTGATATAAATAAAGTCATTATTGATTTTGACTTAAAACATACGAGAAGATTAAATTTTAAGTAACTAAAGTTTTAACTTAAAATAGTTTTAAACCTTAACATGTTGTTTAACATTAAAAAATTAAATTTTTAGAATATACTTTAGTTAAACATATTTTGTATTTCACATATAAAGATATAAAATATCTGGTTTGTATTTAATTGCGATCTGAATACAGACCATTATTCATAGTCGCGTGTTAACAACTTTTGTTATTGTTAAGTACTTATTCAAGCTATGCTATATGTAATGTAAAGTTAACCACGCGGTAAAATAAAGAACTTCCCCGGGAATTATCAATCCAATGCCGGATTAACCATGTTGGGGACCTTTAGGCAGTAGAAAACCCGAGGCCCCTCCAGATTATTTATTTTTTCATATTTGTGTGCGTGCATATATTTACACACGTTTGTGAATGTGTCTGTTTTTGTGTATGTGTGTCTTTTGAAGGGCTAGCAAAAAATATAACCTCCGAATGGGCAGATAATCGAGTAGAAAGGCGGGCTAGATAGCCTATCTTTCTCTTTGTTCGGACGTTAGCATTCTCGCTATCCTGCCTTTCCGCCCCGTTGGGAGGCTAGCATTCTCGCTAACCCGCCTTTCTGTCTGTTCGAGGTTAGAATTTTCGCTCCCCCCCTTCCGATCTTTCAGAGGTTAAAGTTCTCGCTAGCCCGCCTTTCCGCCCGTTACAGGTTAGAATTGTCTCCCCATTTACCTCGAACGCTTTCACCTCGGTTTGCTAAAAAAAAGGTTCCTGTGCGCCGAAGATATTGCCCCCCCCCCTGAAATCCCGCCCATGGTGACAAACATATATTGTTACGACGGTCTCACGGATCGTCGTATGATACGGTGGAAACAAAATACAGACACCGATGAAGTCACTAATTACCAGTTTTAATTAGTCAGAATCTGTAATGAATAAGGCACTCTCATACAATAACTAAAGTTAAATTTATGCACAAGCAATAATAGTATCAACTATTAAGAGTTCCGCGCTAATTATAACACAACAATCATTTTCCGTAACAACCACTTGATCCGCACTGAAGCAATCGCCCACTGTAACTGACTGACTAAACCGGCCGCTGTTGCTTGGCTCTCAACTGAGTGTAGTACACATCTCAGCAATGTTTATGACCATACCATAATTCTAAATATTTTATCCTTTAAAGCTTTTATCCTTCACTCGTCCTTTAAAGCGAGAACGAGTGAAATTACCTTGTCTTTTTCTATTCAATTATTTTCACAAGCATCGACTTAAAATTGCCGAAAATACGTCGTCCAGTGAGTGTTGGGGCCTTGACATGAACTGTCCCAATTGCAGACAAAGTGACTTATTGTCTTATTTTATCTATTGTCTTATTTTCTGTGTCTTTTTCCGCCTTTACGATTTTCATTGTCTATTCTACCGTTTGTTTCGAAACACATTGCTATACTTTCATTAACTGCTCGACTTCACTTTTAATTTGCTCTTTTATGTTTAAAATTGATCTTTTATAGTTACGACTGAATCCATAGTAGACATCGATTCTTCTACATCAGATATTCTAGCAATTTGGATGTTAAGGTCACTTCGTAATAGGCCTAGCTCTGCAGAGATATGTTCTTGCATCTGTTTCTGTACAGCTTCAAAAATAGGTTCCGTTTTAGCTGCTTCCTTCTTATGTTTCTCCTCTTGTCGTTCTTCCGACTCGAGCAAGAGTGCTTTTTGCCGTCTTTCTCTTTCTTCCGCCTTCTGTCTGCGATTCTCATCATGTCGTTTCTCTGCTTCTTCTGCCTCCTGTCGTCGTCGTTCCTCTGTCTGCAACAGCAGCGCCTGGAAATTTTATATCATCTGATTGGCATCCATGTTTGCAGACAAATTACAAACTACACTAGTCTTGTACAAGTGTATTTTTGTTTCCACTGTACCATACGACAATCCGTGAGACCGTCGTTCCATATGCTATATATTTACAGTATATCTCAGCGGCGCATGGTGATGTCAAGAAGAAGGGGTTGCAAGTTTTCACGAACGTAGGCTAACTGTCACTTTTTATATTCCTAATTGTGTTAACATATTATGAGCGTCAAACTCGGATATTGGTTAAGCTCATCGTGTCCTCTCAAAGCAAGTTCAAAGGCATCACAGAAACACACACAATTAATTATAATGTTTAAAAGATATCTATTCTGTAGCGCTTTTTCATTATGAACACACTGATACTGAGTCTGTAAGGACTATCCAATTGTTCTGCCGTATTGACACTTCTTAAAAGAGCCAACTGTACACTACTTTTACAGGCGAAGGGCGGATGTATGTATAGTCTCCAGAGATTTTAAAATGGTTTGTTTAGCTGAGTCATATATTATTGCTCCGTAATCCATTTTGAGCTTATAAAGGCTTTGTAGGTGTTCATGATTACGTCTTTACTGGCACCCCAGGTTGCATGATGCGATTGATTTAATAAGGTTCATTCTCCTTAAACATTCACCTTTTAATGTCCTTATGTGAGTACCCCATGTGAGTCGCTGGTCGAACGTGAGCCCTAATATTTTGTTCTTCGTATTGTTTAAATTAGCAGCCATCCTTACTATTTCTTTTATGAATTTGCTAACTGCTATAATTTTTATTGTTCGACTAAGCTTTTCGTCATCACTGACATCTTCAGGTCTTAAACGTTTAAGACCTGAAGATGTCAGTGATGACGAAAAGCTTAGTCGAACAATAAAAATTATAGCAGTTACCTAATATTTTGATTTGATTTGATCGTCTAATTTCTTTGGTTCCAAGTGACAACTTTATATTTCTTGAATGTGCTCTTCTGTTGCGAGAAAAAATAATAATAATACAATTATTTATAAACCCTATTTTAACACACGGAACTGGTTTAAAAATAGGCCTCCTACGTTAAGTGGTTATGGAATTTCACTAGACTTTTTGATAGCCTTGGGAAGGGATTGGTCCCCCTGATCGCCCCCTCCTTTTAGTCACGCCACTGGAAGAGACGTTTTCAAGTGGCGTAACTAGGAGTTGTTCTCGGGGGAGGGGAGGGCACTAGTTTCTGGGAACGATGAAACTAACTTGAAGGTTGGACTCCCCATTTTCCTACGGACAAATGGAATATCCAAGATCCCAGTATAATTAATATAATTTTTTATAAGCATTATTTTAACACACGCAATTGGGTTTCGAATAGGCCTATGTTAAGTGGTTATGGAATTTAACCTAATTTTTTAATAGCTCTGGGGAGTGGATTCCTCCCCTCGTAGGTACGCCGTTGTTATCCTGTGTAGACAGGTCTTTAGGAAGCTGCAAGCACCTAGAGGTGTGCTAAACCTGTATTTGAAAATAACAGGTACGAACGAAGCCGTTCCAAAAAAATAACACGTACAAATACCTGTTATTATATACGTATTATACATACACCTGTTTTATACAATTTGTTATTAGAAACAAATTGAGACTAAAGTATTAAAATTTTTACTTTATACTGTGACTTTATTAGGCTGTTACTGTTTAAAAAAAAATAAGAAACAAGAGAATTTATAGGCGTATCTTTCTTTTGGGAATACTAATTTAAGTTTTCACTAGGAGTAAACAAACTGACATAGATTGAATATTAAAATATTCATTCCATTTTGGTTAGACAAATCAGTTGCGAAACTCAGGCAATGAAATTTAGAGTGCACGAAATAGCACAACAAATAATGTCAAAAAAAATTTACGTGAAATGTGCAGTGAAGTTAAAAATCATCTCCGAAATCACTGTAACAAAAAGTACTATTTTATGGCCTATGAGCCACTCTGTAGGTTATAACACAATATAATTTGCTTGGTCAAAATTTACCAAGTTGGTAACTAGTATAATATATAATTATTTGTTATTATAACCTGTATTATATATCTGCATAACATACGAGAATAAATGTAACAGTATTAATTTTTTTCATTTATTAAAAACAGCTTCGTCTCTTTGGCATAGAGATATTCTGAACCCCGCTGTTTTGCTTCGTTTCGTACTTGTATGGCAATCGGCACATGCGCAGAATGAAGTACTCAGCACCAATAACTGACTTTGTACTCGTAGTACTCGTTTATTCGTTAGTTGCGTAGTAGAGTCCCGCGACTCGGAACCGTGAGTAATCGGAACGGGTATTTCGACTTTTCAGTTATAGTTGAATCGGAATAGGTATTTCAACTTTTCAGTCACTGTTAGGCCTATATCCATTCCACTAAAATAATCGTTCCAAAATACCTGTTATAGGTATATCGGCAGACCTCTAGTTACGACAACGCTGGCGATACGTAGGCAGAAAACGACTTCTGTGAACAGAAGTCCTGCGAACAGAGGTCCCGTTAAAAATTAGTCTGACAAACGATTAACAATTAAAACGGCGCAATAAAAAAACGTCCTGTCACTTTTAATATCACTAAAATACCGCCAAAATAATTAATGGGCGAAAATTAGCGGCAATACTTTTGCAATTAAGTTCCACTTATACGGCTCATTTACAAGACGGCGCGACCGTTTCCACGCGTAGGCCGGGCAACTGGCGGTGCTCTTTGGGCACGCCATGCCATGTTCTACCCCAGTGATTTGCAAATTGTTGTACTTCCTTATAAAGAGAGTTGATAAACGTTACGCAGAAGCAGGTACTAAATATTCAGACACGTTCTAGAACACTGTGTTTGCCGCGGCCATGATGTTTTATACAATGATCATAAAATTTAACATAAAACGTGTTCATATGAAGCAAAAAGGTTTTAAAATCAAGTGAAATAAAGTATTTGATAGTTACAGCAGGTTCCCGCCCCCAAATGTTAGGAAATAGTAACAAACAATTTTTTTGCGATGGCCTCCACATCTCCCCTTATAGCCATCCCAACCTCCTCAAAGATTTCTATCTAACAGGGAAGCAGAAGGAACGTCGATATACCATCGAAGAAAGATCATCATCATCACCACCATCATCATCATCATCTGCAAGGATTAAACCAAGGATGGTTTGTTCCGGTCTCAAACAGGCAAATATTAGAGCTGGTCACTCCAGCGCTTCCTCGGATGCCCCACACCTCTCCATCCTTCGGCTTATAGTTTCATTGTTGTTTGGGGATGCGGCAGTCATCCATTCGGCAAAGATCCCACCAATTCAGCCGATACTGGGCAATCCTGTCGAGTATACTCATAATATTCAGTTCCTGCCTGAGTTTCTTCTATGATCATTGAGAGTATTCCCTGCTACGTGCCTGAGAAATCTTATTTCAGCCGCTTGGATGTGACTCTAATCTTATTTCGTTATGTTCTTCTCAGGCCAATTCTCAGACCCTTAAAGAAGCGTGGGAAGGGCCATCACCTTGTTTACTTGCTGACTTAAGAGTTCGCCTAATAGAAGAAAGATATTGCGTGCGCGCGCGCGGGCGCACACACACACACACACACACAAAACCAGTAACTTGAATTGATACACAACACATTTCTAAAACGATTAGATCAAACTCTCACTCACATTCTTCGTAAAACCGTTAATATAATTACTGATTGAAACAGTCAACGCCTTCACTGTCACAAACGCTGTTCGTCATTTTGATGGATCTTGCAAGTGGTGCCAACATGCTCTGAACAAGACAGGCCTTCTGTGTTTTACGTACGGAATTCTGTAACCGTTCCCCGAAACATCCATCTCGATAAGGCTGTGAATACTCTTATACGTAAACAACACATTTTGTGGTGCTCTTCTGTTTTTAGGGGGGTCATAATGCCCCAATGTCCAAACTTGGCCTCACATGACCAAAAATGCTGACTGGTACCGCGACATTTTAGATAAGAAGACATTCGTTTTTGCACTGCCTCAATCTTCTGATCGGTGTCGTCCCAAACCACGGAACAGTACGCCACAGAATCGGTCAAACAATGATTTGGTATAGCCGCAGGATGGTATTAGCTGACTGGAAATGACGACTACCCACGAAGAAGCAGTCGGCAGATGGCTTAAACTGACAAGGAATGAGTGAAACAACAACAACGACGACGATGACGTGTAGAAGAAGAAGAAGAAGAAGAAGAAGAAGAAGAAGAAGAAGAAGAAGAAGAAGAAGAACGATGACAACGACAACGACAACAATGTGGACAGCAACCATGCCCTGGCAAACCTTTCCTCAGGCAGTTCCTGACATGGCATGGATATTTTCGTGAGGATCTCTGCCGGATGGCGTCTCCTTAACACTGGTACTGCACCTCGCAGAGAGACGTGTTCATTGACACTTTTCTCGAGTGCTTAGGCTTCGAGGATGATAGTCTGAACCTCAGCTCAAGGGTCAGAATTTTCAGTCCTGACAGAGTTGTTCGATTGGTGCTTCAGAACGAGGGCAGCTGGGAAGCAATCGCAGCGTACATAGAGTGCATACTGCGTCGTATGAAAGACGAAGGGTACTTGTCCGGTCTGTGACAGTAAGAAGGAAGCGCAGTCACAGACGGTAGCTCGTTGGGTTAAGCATGCACCGCCCTGGCCGAAGTAATGCGAAAGTAAACAGTGACAAACCAGGAATTTAACCTATTCCTGGCGTCTCTGCAGACCAGTCGTGCAGTCGGCAATTACGACTTACACGTGCACAGAGTAGTAAGTCGTCTTAGTACGACATCTACTCTCACTAAGTGTGAAAGGTACAAAAAAGAAATGAAGGAAAAGAAACTTTAATCTGTTTTAAATTCTACACGTATAATTCCTGTAATTGAGTCAAATCTGCAAGGATTTCGGATTACAGATCTCCACACTGAAGATGAAGGTGATGGAGCAAAAATTGTAGATGGTACTGTTCTGGAGCAGGTCAGTAGTTTTGAATATCTGGTCTGTAATCTGTCTTACATTATACACAGTGATGTGGTGAAGAAGCTGCACAAGTGCAAGCATATGTGCGGGGCCATCAGGAGAACTATAAAATCAACGATTAAAGAAACACGCCTGAAGTTCTACAAGGTCATGGGCCTTCGCACACTTCTCTATGGGTTTGAGAATTGTATTTTAACGAAATCCCAGACCAGTCGTGTTCGAGCGGTCGAAACGAGATTTCTCAGGCACGTGGTAGAATATACTCTTCAAGATCCCAAAAGAAATGTCGATGAACGGCAGAAACTGAAGCTCATGAGTATACTTGATAGGATTGCCCAATATCAGCAGAAATGGTTGGAACACTTTAACCGAACGGATGACTGCCGCATACCCAAACACCTATGGAATTACAAGTCGAAATGACAAAAGGTGTGGGACGTCAGCAGAAGAAGCGTTGTGGAGTGATCAACTCTAGTCTATCTCCTTGGACCGGAACAAACCACTTGTGGTTTAATCCTTGCTGAAGAAGATGATAATCCCTGTGTATTATAGGTATTCCACATCTATAATACTAAAAGAGAGTCACAAAAACTCTCTTTGGAGTATTTTGAGGCATTCCTCTCAGTTGTGTAGTTACGTACAGCCGATATTCCAAAAAAGAGTTGACGATGAGACGGGGAAATGAGGCTTACAAGTAGATGCTCGAAATAACAGAAGCCTCTGGTGAGCACGGCATGCGAAAGACGGACGTTCTCGCACATGGGTGCGTGGTTGGTTGGAAAATATCCGTTCTCTACACCGAACAACCGGCAACCAACTCTGAAGTCGCGTCCAACCTTAATATATCGCTTACCAAGTGCCTGTGAATCGTGTACACAAACCAACGTGGATGTTTTTACCCAAAAATTAATAGTTGTTTTAAAATACTATCATACACAGATATACAGGCAACGTAAAATCAGAAATATAAGTATACCTTTTCGTTGGAAGAGGCTGCAAGTTGGCCGGTCGTTTTTTGGCTTCCATCTCCTTGTTGGTGAAGTTGTTCTTCTCTGGAGTGATGTCGCTGCCTCCGCCACCGCCGCCGTGGGCCCGTGACACCGGCAGAGTCGCCATGTTATCGACGCTTTCGACGGTTTCGACCGTCGCGACTTTTACTTCACCACCGCCAACCATATTTCGTTGGTTTTTATCACATGTAATTAGTCTTTTTAATTAATTAATATACATTTCGTTGTACTTAGGCCGGCAAAACGTTTCAGTCATTTACCTTTCTCGTTACATATTCGTTGTCGAATTAATGAAGCTAATTAACTACAATTACAGGAAGAGGTATTAATTATTTCTGACTTGTGATCCTGTAAAAAAATAAGAACACCTACATGAAAATCAGATTCTTAGCCTTTAGATATTTACGTGTGTAATACGCCTATACGTTATATATAGCTCCTGCGGTCAGAAGGATGACAGTCGGCGTCGAAGCAACTGTTATCAGTGGTAAATTTATTATGTCGCATCAAAGTATATGGTGTTCCAAACCGAATGGCACCTAAGGGATTAGAAGGCCCTTACTCTCGCACGCGCACTCACAACCGGCCCGGCCCGGCCAGGCACGACCCGGGCGGTTCAGGTGTAAGTACACGGTCCAATCCAAAACTATAAAATCTTTAATTTAGCTTATAATCTAAATTAAACTATACTTTTTGTAATCCCCGTGAAATTGTGAGAAAAATGAGTCCAAACAACACAAAATTGCCATAAATATGAGGAATTTAAGGGATTTCTAAAACAAACGCAGAAATGGAGTACTTATTGAAGATTTTATTATAAAATAATAAGTATGTTGGCGACATCTTGACGATTATAAGCAAAAATGCATTTACAATTTACATTCATGGTGGAAAATTACTTTGGTAATACGAAAATTTGTATTTATTCTACAATAACAAACGATGTCTGTAATATTCATAAAAATTATTATCTTTAAAAATGTTTCCCAATTATTTTATATATGCAATATACACACATAATACACTATATTACAATAAAGGTAAGTCGAATTGTGCGTGACTATCACCGACAAAAAAATAACATTTGCAAAATGCATATTTCTAAAGCCAAAATCTATATATTAATACGTGAAGAGAAAACTTTGTACCCCTTTTTAAGCATATTGCGCGCACAGAGGAGTGTGAGATTTGGCATAGTTAAAGTTTATATGGAGAAGGAGTGCAGAAAGCTAAAATTTATATATAATATGTGTTACAAATACATTAAATTAAATAAAATAAAACATTCATTTGCACTTGAAAATTCATTTAAACTTTTTCAAACGATGGTAATTGTTAAAAATAAAATAATTTTGTTGCCAGGCAACAATAGTCTGTGGAGTGTATGTCAAGGCAAAAAAGCGTTTATTTTATATTTTGTATATTAGATATCTGTGTTTTATATATTAATGTGCAGCTGAAAGTGAAATACAGCTTGCTTAATATACACCGTTGCAAAAGGAAAATTTTGTAGCAGCAATTTGAATTGACTTACTCTCGCCTAATTATTATTGGTGGCTTCAAAAAAGTGAGTACATTTTATTATTTTTAAATTAAACCCTGTCTAATCTTAGTTTCAGTGCACGAGAGATGGAAAATGCACAAAAGATTATCCAAAACGATTTAATGAATTTACATGTGAATCATTAAATGGATATCCATTATACAGAAGGCGTGATAATGGTATTAATGCTGAAGTTCGCGGTAGTTGCCTCGACAATCGTTATGTTGTACCATACAATCCGTATTTACTTGCCAAATTTAATTACCATATAAATGTTGAAGTATGCACTACAGTTAAAAGTGTTAAATACATTTATAAATACGTGTATAAAGGCTATGACAGTGCATCTGTTGAATTAGGTTCAGAGAGAAATGAACCAGGTCAAGAAATAAAAATTGATGAAGTTAAAAATTTTTTAAATGGCCGTTATGTCGGATCAACTGAAGCTGTATGGCGCATCTACGAATTACCAATGCATTTCAATCACATGTCATCGTTAGACTTGACATTCATTTACCGCGTAGACAGAATGTTTACTTTCGAGAAGGGCAAGAACGTCAAGCAATTGAAAATGCAAGACAAACAAAATTATTTGCATTTTTTGAATTGAATCGATCAGATCCATCAGCGCATGAATATAAGTATATTGAAATTCCTTTGCATTATGTGTGGGAAGATTCCCGAAAAAATGGAAGAAGAGAAGGCGTGGAGGTGATAAAATCATTACACGCATATATGTAGTATCACCAAAAGACATCGAACTTTTCCATTTACGATTGCTTTTATTACATGTCTGTGGTCCAAAAGCATTTGAGGATGTTAGAACATACAATGGAATTATACACACTTCTTTTGTTGAAGCGTGCCATGCTCACGGCATTGCTTCAAATGATAATGAATGGCGCGAATGTTTAAATGAAGCAAAAGAATTACATTCACCAAAACAAATGCGAAATTTATTTGGTTACATTTGTGCATTAAATGTGCCAGCCAAGCCAATGCATTGGCGTTATGGAATGAATTTAAAGTACAGTTATCTTAGTGAAGATTTTTTGAGAGATTACAACGAAGAAGTATCCTTTAATACAGCTCTATTAGAAATTGAAGATATTTTGAATGTTCATAATTTGTCATGTCAAGAACTTGGTTTACCAGTTCCCACGTATTCGCAGAGAACAGACGAAGCAAATGCTATTGATCCAATAGAACAAGAGTTTCTGTTTTCTGAGCATTATGAAACTGCAAATATTGAACAGCGTAATCTAATTGATCGTGTGATTCGTGAAGTTTTGCATCATGATACTGGATCTAATGTTTTTTGTTTAACCGCTCATGCAGGTTGTGGAAAAACATTCACACAAACAGCAATCATTCACAAATTAAATTCGCTTAATCTTAGTTGCATTGCAACAGCGTTCAGTGGCATAGCTTCAACTCTATTACTTGGAGGTAGAACTTTACACAATGTGTTTAAATTGCCTATACCCATTTTGGAAAATTCTGTAGCGAATATTACCGCAAATAGTAGCTATGGACGTTACATAAATTCATCATCATTGATAATTATTGATGAAATTTCTATGTGCCCACTGCAAATGTTGAAAATCATAGATAGATTATTGCAGGATCTATGCGATGAAAATGATAAACACAAACCATTTGGAGGGAAAACGATACTTCTGTGCGGTGATTTTCGGCAAATCTTACCAGTTGTCCACATGGATCACGTGCAACTTTAATTGAAAATTGTGTCACGAGTTGGCATAAATTTGTTTATTTTCATAAAGTAACGTTTACTCAAAATATGAGAGCCTTACCAAGTGAAATAGAATTTGTCGAATTCTTGAAAAAAATTGGTAATGATGAAGCCCCACAATTCCCTCAGTTTGGTGAAAATATTATTGAAATACCTCAGCAATTAATAGGAGATGACAATAATATTATTAATGAGGTGTATGGAAATATTTCCGAAAACATACTCTCAGATAACATATTAAAGTCAGTTATTTTAGCACCTAAAAATGATGATTGTACTTTTATTAATACTGATATACTTAATCGAATACCAGGTGAACAGAAAACATATCATAGCTACGATAAAATAATTTGTGATGATGACAATGAAATCAATAACTATCCAGTAGAGTTTTTGAATTCTTTGACTATTAGTGGTTTGCCACCACATAAGTTAGTATTGAAAGTTAACTGCATCGTTTTACTGATCAGAAACTTAAATACAAAGGAAGCATTAGTCAATGGAACAAGAATGCGCATCAAGTGTATGCATCGTAATGCTATTGATTGCGAAGTTTTAACTGGAACCGCACGCAATAAGAGAATTTTGATTCCACGTATAAATTTAACATATTTCGGTACTGTTTTACCATTTAACTTTCAAAGAACTCAATTTCCAATTATACCTGCATTTGCGATGACAATAAATAAGTCTCAAGGACAAACATTCGAAAAAATTGGAATTTTATTGAGGCAGCCAGTTTTTACACATGGTCAATTGTACGTCGCAGCAAGTAGAGTTCGATCATTCGATGGTTTGAGATTTTATATTTCCGAATAAGGGGGAGGGGAGGGGAAGAAGAAGAAGAAGAAGAAGAAGAAGAAGAAGAAGAAGAAGAAGAAGAAGAAGAAGAAGAAGAAGAAGAAGAAGAAGAAGAAGAAGAAGAAGAAGAAGAAGAAGAAGAAGAAGAAGAAGAAGAAGAAGAAGAAGAAGAAGAAGAAGAAGAAGAAGAAGAAGATTAGTTTATGGACAACGCTGTTATCATGGACCAGCTTTGTGAAAACAACTGTAATTTAAAAAATGACCGACCACGGCCTAACAGCCCGGCAATTTGTTTACTAATCTGCACATACAGTGCCAAAAACTCAAAAACTGTTTTAAGTAAAATTAAAAATCTTTTACTTTGTTGTGGTCCTTGTCTGTCTAGCAACGATAATAAAACACCAACAAAACTACCAAAAAAAAGCATACAGATTTTTCAGGATAATGCTTAGGAAAAGAAGAATTACAGGTGAAACGTTTACTCTTTTGCGGAATATCATTTTTCATGAAACCAACGAAATTTTAACAAAATTTCATACGCTGTATAAGTGGCACAAGACAGGAACTTATATAGAAGATGGAAAAAGGGCACGGCACTGTCAAATGTGATAGGGGAAAAAAAGTAGCCTACACCGCTGTTAGAGATGACTCCACTTACAACCGTACAAGGCCACGGTGCGGCGACTTTGGGGTTAACCAACTACTGAAAAGCCTAATCGACGTTCAGGTAATAGAACTTTAGACAATTTTTGATTAAAATCTAATACGGCTAATCCGTAAAGCTAATAGAGCACAACCTACCAACAAAATCGGGTGTCCTCACTTGTTATTACCAATAGATGTGTATACTCTTTCCGTTCTTAGTTCAATCCTGATGTAAATAAACCCACGGGGCAAATCTGAATCGCTATTGGTCAGGGGCGTTGACACTGTTCACACAGTAATGTACTGCGCGCATGTGCAGAATGTCTGTATAGTCATGTGAGAGTTATCTAGCCGCTTAAATCGGGGCACGTCGTTTTAGGACTTCCTCCTTATCACTGTATTCTGAATCGTATTGAATTAATATGGACCCAGTTGAAAGGATATGTTGCCCGTCACAACACAACACTAGCTGCTTGGTATAAAACAATTTGTTGAGAAGGCGGTAAATGAAACAACGGCGGACAAGTGGAGTCATTGTATGCAGCATATAATCAAGGAAGATGATAAACTATGGCAACTGGCCCACATTACCGACGTCCTTGTGAACAATGAACAATCTTATCAATAATAACCTCGACTCAAGTGATGATACAAGTTCAGACACGACGCAGATACAAAAGGCATTGAATTACTCTCTGACAGCAACTGATAGTATTCAGTACACTGGTAATTATCACAGCTTCTATTTTAGTTTTAAATAAACTTTACTTTTTTGTTTGTTGCGATATTTAAACGGTTAATAAAAAAAAAATTAACTGATGTTATAAAATGTTTCACTGTCGGTCTGACACTGTCACACAAATTTTACATGGGTCAGGACAAATTATTACAATTTACGTGTGTTTATACAGTATCAGTATTATATGTACCCTGTCTGTACTGCTTCTGTCAGAGTGACACGCCTCTAATTCAAGTAGCAAATAGAGTTTCAGATGTGCCACGCCTGTTTGTTTACATCAGGATTAAGCTAAGAACGGAAACAGTATATGTGAAATTGATATTTCTGATACAACAACTCAACTTCAACATCAACAAGTTGATATGTGTGACAATGAGATTTCGTTATCCAGTAACCGAATACGTTAACCTCGTTATGTAGTTATAACGACGACAGCATACACAGGAATCGGAAAGCAGACATACAGAGACAAACGTTTACACAAAGACGCGCACGTGCACGCATACGCTCTCTGTCTCTCTCTCTCTCTCTCTCTCTCTCTCTCTGTCTCTCTCTCTCTCTCTCTCTCTCTCTCTCTCTCTCTCTCTCTCTCTCTCTCTCTCTCTCTCTCTCACACACACACACACACACAAAGTGCGAAAAAAGTATCACGTCTTTTTTTAATTTTTGTTTTCATTTGGTTAGAGATTAATAACAACGTACTAAGTACGTATAAAGGCGTGAACAAAAATTGAACTTCATCTTGCTGAATTTGAGAGCGGTATGTGACTGCAATGTTTACGTAAGAAATTCCTTCAAACTGCGGACAAACCTGTATCTTTGTACGTATGACGGGTTGTATGAAAGCCTCCTTACGTCACGTACTAAAGGGGAAAGGATACGGAGGAAGTACTTAATTAGGAGTTACGTTGTAAAGGTCAGAGACCTCTGGACTGTTAGAAACCTGACGTCCGTTCTTGAGCGGAGCCAATAAAAGAATTGCCCCACTACATAAGTACATAAGTTCATATAAGTTGATACATAAGTAGAAACCTGACGATAGAAATTGAACAGTGGCTTGGAAATGCGCAGTGTACAAACACCTCGTTGCTAGGCTAATGAAATTTTCAGCCGTTTCGCACATGCGCACAACAGTCTTGTACAGTGTTTCATAGTGTGAACATCGGCTGCAACAAGACTGGCGAGAACGATGGAAGCATGTGTGTGACAGAGACAGAGGTAGTGCATGAGTGAGACGGTGTACTGTTATCGCGTTGTCTCTTCTCTCCCCTCTCTAGTCAGCTTAGCTGTACTTGTTAGTGGGGGTATTCTATACATTGCGTCGGCGCATATGATTGTTCAGGAAACACTGTCGGGCCTACAGCATATGCTGACTTGAGAGAAGAGTATCCCATAACAGTTAGTTGCCTCATTCAGATACTATACACCTCTCTCTCTCTCTCCCCCCCCCCCGTATCTCTGACACATAATGTTGCTTCACAACAACACTAGCATGCTTTCAATGTTCTTGTCAGCCTTGTTGTAGCCGATGTTCACACCTGTGAAACACTGTACAAGACCGGTGTGTGCGAATGTGCGACACGGATGAGAATTTTGTTAGCCTCGCAACGAGGTGTTTGTCCACTGGGCATTTCAAAGTTATTGTTCAACGTCTATAACAAAGGGGACGGACAGCGTATAGAGATGCGGTGTGGAGGATGACGACGATATCTTGGGTGGGTAAATTACTAGCCAATGAGAATGTTCTTAGACGAGCGAATGAACAGAGAAGAATTTGGAAGAACAGGAGACAGGGCAAACGGGTACTGAATATAACATAGCGACTACACGGTTACTTTAACAGAAAATTGAATGGAAGGAAGAACAGGGATGGGAAGGGTAGGCAGACATTTTATGTGTGGCGGAGGAAGTGGGAGCCGTGGATTGCAAGGAATTGAGACGAGTCGCCAACGAGTAAGAACCCTAAGGACAAGTGATTCACTAATCCTGCCAGAACTGGGAAGCAGACAGATTGTACTTATACCCTGATTAACGAAAGAAAGTCACTGGCGGAGCGACCGCGCGGCGACCGAGTTTGTAGTAAAAACATTCCACTTAATAACCTCGTGGAAACGTAAAATACAGGGCTAGAATGTCTAATGAACTGTATATTAATCATCAATTAAAGACGTTTTTAACAAACTTTTCTAATTTTTTAAATCTTTTTTCAATTAATTTACATTGAGAGTTACATAAAATAATACACGAATTTGAATTAAAAATTTAGGGTTCATCATTTTTATTAGGTAAGAACTCAGAGGTTAAGCATCGGAAAAACATTTCTTGTAGACAAATGGTAGTCCACCTTCTTTAGTACAATATATCAAAAATTGAGATTCCTACGATTAAAATTAACGACGTTATTAATTTTTTTCTAATGTCCTGTTAACTCAGTTGTTAAAAATTGTACATGAATGAGATTTGCGTGACGCTCTCTTTAGATAACTAAGTGTGGAAGACATATACAACTTACACCTTGTACGTGATAGGAATACTACAATGGATTAATATATAAAGTGAATTTCACAGAGAGCAGTGCGCGGCGCTCTGCGGCGGAAGTACAGTCAGAACCTAGTGGACCCATTTTATTCGCGCGCACGCGCGCGCTACCGTCAACCCCAGTGTCTCGGCCTCTCCTTTATGTCCACAAATAGCACACGCTTCCAGGATAACTGAACCGTTATACGCACACTAAGGGTAAGGGAAACTTCCAGCTTTCAGTTTAGTTGATGTGGTGGTTGAGTGATGTTCGGTTGTTGGTTATGTTGATTTTAAGTGTGAGTTTCTTGTGCTTTCATTATAAATTGACGTGCTTTTAAGTTATTTTGTGTGAATATACTTCGGTGGCTGAGCATGGAGCAACGTAACGAGGTTGAACCAAGGAAACATACGGAAGCCCTAGGACTCGAACTCCAAAGAAAAGACAAACTTCGGGCCGAGGCGTGCCTATGAAAGGACAGTCAAGAGAAATTGTGTGCAAAGTGCGGGAATATTTTGATAGAGAAAAGGCGAACAAAGGTCCTTTGATTCCGGTTAATAATGCAATACAGCGAACTGCAAATGCTCTGAAAATACATAAAAATACAGTTGTGCGAGTTTGCAAGGAAAAAGAATTGAAATAAATACAAGATGACAGTAATAGCCAACTTTCAACTCCGGGCAAACAGAGGAAACGGGAGAAAACTGTGACAAAAGTTGACACTTTTCAGGAAGACGCTATACGAAGACATGTATATCAATATTACATAAGAAAAGAATATCCCACTTTGAAAAAACTCTTATCATCGTTGGAAAATGAAGAGCTGTTTAATAGCAGTCTGTCTTCGCTTAGAAACGTGCTAAAAGGTTTAGGATTTACGTGGAGAAAATTTTCGGGCAGAAAAGTGATTATGGAGAGAAGCGATGTCGCTGCCTGGAGGTGTCGTTTTCTTCGCCAAATCAAAGACGAGAATTTCGATAATATAATTTCGCTCGATGAGACCTGGGTCAATGCTGGGCATTGTTTGAAACAAGGATGGACTGATGAGTCACTTCAGGGGACAATGTCAACACCTATAGGGAAAGGTGAACGATTAATAATATGTCATGCAGGTTCTTCAAAGGGGTTTGTTCCAAATTCCCTTCTACTATTTAAATCGAAAAAAACCGGTGACTACTATGAAGATATGGATCACGACAAATTCTTCGGTTGGTGTTCTGAAACTTTGCTAAATAACCTAGAAGAGCCTGCAGTAATAGTCATGGACAATGCTCCCTACCATTCTAAGCAAATTGATAAAGCTCCCACAAGCAAAGATAAAAAAGCTGACATACTTGCATGGCTGGATAGGAAAAATATTCAATCTACAACCGACTTGAAAAAATCAGAACTTTTGGAATTAGTGAAATGGCACAAGCCCCAGAACAAAAGGTATTTTGTTGATGAATTGATAGAGAGCAGAGGTCACAAAGTGATAAGGCTACCACCTTACCATTGCCATCTTAACGCCATTGAGCTTACATGGGCTCAGGTTAAGGGGTATGTTGCCGAAAACAACAAAATGTTTACTTTAAAAGAAGTTGAACGACTGACTAAAGACGGATTTAATCGCATTACTGCTGAGAGGTGGAAGCAAGTAGTGGACCACACCAAAAAAGTTATTATCGATGCATGGAATAACGGACATGGAAGAAGCTGTGGAGGAAATGATTATATCCGTGGGAGACAGCAGTAGCTCCGAGGATGATAATTGTTCAGAAGATGATAATAGTGATGACGATCCAATGGAGGGTATCAGAGAACTTTAGTTTGAAGGCTACTAACTCACAGCTATAAGTGTTTTAATAAGTGTTTTTTTATAGAGTGTTTTAATAGTGTATTTTTATGATTTATACACATATTTTATGAGCGGATTCCATAAAAGCTGAAGAACACTACAATACTTGTAAATACCGTACTGTCTTTATTATTTATTTGTCAATGCTAATAACAAGTAATTTACTAATTCTTTTTACATTTCAATACATTATAACAGTAAAATACTGTTATAATTATGCAATATCTGGTAGACCGAGCTTTGCTCGGTAGTTTTAAACTGTAAACTGTATTTCATAGTTAAATAATTAGTTGTTGAGAAATTTGAATGGCATTACAATTTCCCAGTAATGACATTGCAGTTCAATTAGTAGTATTAAAGCTGATCACAAAACAAAAACAGTTTAGTAACAAGAAAACAATAAATACCGTACCGCAGAAGAGTGATAAACAATCATTCAAGACACTCCATCTGTTATAAAAAGCATGTAGTTCAACTAAACCACAAAAGTCTGGTCAGATGCAAGTTTTTGACAGATCTCCAGGTAGATAGATTAGATTAAATAAGTAGACAGATAACTAAAATCTCTGTTTATACTTATCAGAGGTTGGTGACTCGTAGCAAGTTGGCTGTGTCAATGTGTGAGCCGTGAGCGTATGCACCACTTTCTTTGGGCTGTTACTGTACTTTGACTCGATCGCGCACCGTTGAGCGATGTTAGTTCTAATTTTCCTATATTAACTGATTGCGGTTATATTTCGTAATATTTGAAGGTTACATACCACTTTGTATTGATGAATACAATTTTGTTATGCTTACTGTGAAAAAACTAAATGAAAAAAATTATTAATAACGGAGTTAACAGTACATTTGGAAAAAATTAATAACGTCGTTAATATTATTCGTAGGAATCTCAATTTTTGATATATTGTACTAAAGAAGGTGGACTACCATTTGTCTACAAGAAATGTTTTTTCGATGCTTTACCTCTGAGTTCTTACGTAATAAAAACGATAAACCCTACATTTTTAATTCAAATTTGTGCATTTTTTTATTTAACTCTCAATATAAATTAATTGAAAAAATATTTTAAAAATTAGAAAGGTTTTTAAAAACGTCTTTAATTCATGATTAAAATACAGTTCATTAGACATTTCTAGCCCTGTATTTTACGTTTCAACGAGGTTATTAGGCCTAAGTGGAATGTTTTTACTACAAACTCGGTCACCGCACGGTCGCTCCGCCAGTCACTTTCTTTCGTTAATTGGTATAGGAATGGGTGAAAAATTGTTTCAACCCACGCGCGCGGTTGTGAGTTACAGTTTCATCAGTCTGCGAGTTACTGAATAAATAAACACCTTCTGTCTCGTCGTAGTTTTGTGTAAAACTCGAGGTTCCCAAGAGGACAGACAGGATACGGGGGTTCGCCCTGCTTCCTAATCCGGGAAAAGGAGGAAGAATACTTCCATAATGTGCGCTTCGTTTTTCTTTATCCTTTAAACGTTAGAACACCGTAGAGCGGATCTTTTCGAATTCCAGCATTATTGATCAAGTCTGAAATGCTACATTAAGGTCCTTGGAAGTCTAGTAGTGGAATAGAGAAAATATATAGTTGCAACAAGATGACACAGTTTCCCTGATAACTGGAAGTGTAATATCGTTTCAAATAGTTACGAAAAGTGGTATTTTATAGTTTGTATAATATAAATACGGATAGCAGGGATACTAATTAATAAAATATTTTGCTAAATAGAATAGGAGCTGAAGGGAAATGATACTTCATTCAGTCGATGGAATTTAATTTGAAAGTATCGGATAACGTTAAAAATAAGTGGATGAAAGAAGAAACAAATGGGGGGGGGGGTTCTGTACGTAATGGGAGAGAAAGGAACGTTTGTAACGACAAGACGAGACATTTTGGTGGGGCGGTGGTTGAAGCACCCAGCATAAGTGACGGAAGGTGTAGTGAATAGGCAAGTGACTTTGAATAGCCAAGCCAATCAGGGAGCGAGAGAGATAGATAGATATATATATATAGATAGGGAGAGGGGAAGAGGGAGAGGGAGAGGGAGAGGGAGGGGAGGGGGAGAGAGAGAGAGAGAGAGAGAGAGAGAGAGAGAGAGAGAGAGAGAGAGAGAGAGAGAGAGAGAGAGAGAGAGAGTTGAGTAGAAGTTATTATTTCCCATTTCGGTGTCTACTGGAAAGTGTTAATACTACAAGTAGGCCTACATTGTTTTCACTGACCAAGAGGCATTTTGCACGAGCTACGAAATGCGAAGTAGCTCATTCGTTTTTGTTGTTTCTATATCTGTGTCAGTACGTCTCCATGTTGGACAGGAGCTATCCTGAAGATTTTAGGATGTGGTGGTGGAGGAAGGAAAGCCTTACGAGTACTGTGGACGGGAAGAGTCAGTTAATGATGAGGTTTTGAAGAGAGCAGGTGAAAGGAGGTTCTGACTGAAACCGTTGCGGACAGGAGAAGCAGTATGGTCGGTTACCTGTTACGCCATTCAAACCGGTTCACCGCCGTCATTGACAGGCGTGGTGGTAGGAGATGGCTCAAACAGGAGTATACGGACCGGACGAGACAAAAGGAAGAAGAAGGTAAGCGATGATTAAGAGGTTGTCTTCGGAAGGAGAGACATTGGAGGCCCTCCAACCTCTGAGTTGAGAAGAAGAGATGATTATGAAGCTGAAGATGAAGAAGAAGAAGGAGAAGAAGAAGAAGAAGAAGAAGAAGGAAGAAGAAGAAGAGAAAGAGCGCGCGAGTTAGAGAGAGAGAGAGAGAGAGAGAGAGAGAGAGAGAGAGAGAGAGAGAGAGAGAGAGAGAGAGAGAGATCTGCTTATCTACGTTTCTCCCCTCACTAATTGAGGTCACTTTACGCACAACGCTGCATTTGTTTACCGCTAATGAAACTGTAATTTCATGATTACAACTTCCAAATTACTCTCAATAATAATAATAAATATAAACTCAATCTCTCTACTACTATTTTCACTACGGATTTCTTTGTAATTCAATGCAACATCCGAGAAGCCGATGTTCCGTTGATTCTGGTGAAGCAAAACTAGTTTCCACTTGATACCGGAAACCGAATATGTATACTATGTGTCTGTCCCTTGTACGGCGTGTAGCCGACTAAGTTTGTCCGTCTCGCTGCTGCTCTGTGTATGCGCGCGCGGACGCACCGTATAACAACCCACTCGCAAGTAAAACTGGTCTCGCATACAGAAATACGAAAATTACACACAAATTCAGGAAGTTAGGCGTTCGGCTTGTTAACGCGCGCGTGCTTATGTATTTGCGATAGGATTATTCAGATTCTAATATCTAATAAAAAACAGAATTAAAAATACGTAATAGTGTTTGCATTTTCATGTGCACTTTGTGTTCGTGAGTAGCGTCCCCACCCCAGTGCAGGTCTCGTCTAACGATATTACCGACATTATTATTTGGTCACCGGATAACGAAATCTTACCGTCGCCGTCACCAGTTTGGGGCTCTTGGCAACGATAAGTATGCAAGCAGTATCTGTTTTTTCGTATGTGTATATACAGGATGCTTTTTGACTTTAATTAAGGGGAGAATTAACTAAAGGGAGAAATTTTACTTTAATTAAAAACAGAACAGACCAAAATGCGCCAGAAAAGTGTTACAATTTACAAGAAATGGCATTGTAAACTTTCGAAACACCCACACTTGGGTAGACGAAAACCCACATGAGACTGCTACAAGACATGACTAACATACTTTTTCATTTAATGTGTTGTGCGGTCTTCTTGGTGATAATCTTAGGCCCTTTTTTCTTACCACCAAAGTTTAATGGAAGACAATACTTACATTCTTTGCAAACGAATCTGATGGAACTCTTGGAAGATTTTACTTGCAGATAGAGTAGTGCAGATGTAGTTTCTGAATGACGGTGCATTTGCTCACTACTGTCGTGATTTGATGAACTATTTAAATAATACATTCGGTAAGCGATGGATTGGTCGAAACAGACCAGTGAAATGGCCACCTCGGTCTCCTGATCTCACGCCAGCAAACGTTTTCCTTTGGGGATGGATGAAGTCGTTAGTTTATTTCGCTGGTATTGGCACAAGAAGAATTGAGACATCGCATAATAGAATATGGAGCTACTGTTAAGAATAATCCTGATGCTACAAGACGTGCCCGGCTAGCATGGATTCGCCACGCTGAATTCTGCATTCAACAAAATGGCCATTGATAAACTCCTTTGAACGAACCTTTGCAGCTTTATTCAATTTAATAATTTTGATATTTAATCATTGGCAGGAAAATTTCAATAATACAAGTTTTTAATTTGTTTACAGTTACATTTGTTGTGAAAACGTTTACGAAAACCTTTGTTCTGTTTAAAATTGTAACAGTTTTCTGGCGCATTTTTGTCTGTTTTGTTTTTAGTTAAAGTCAATGTTTTCAAATTAATATTTTTTTTAATAAACTTTATACACATCAATTTTCTTATAATTAAATTCTATACAAAATTAGTTAGAAATTTTTATTTGTTTATTGGCAAATTAACGAAGTTATTTCATCCCAAATCTTAAAAAGTGTGTTTTTTGACTCCAATGTTTGGTGTTTTACACAATTTTTCTTAGAAACTAATTGAGACATTGCTCTGGGACCTCCTTTATTCAATTTTTCAGATCAAAAATCATAAGAAACTACCAAATTTACTCTTTACTTTATACCCAAAGAATTTCAGTATGGCGTCATTTTACCATGTGAGCAGAAATCAGGGCGAACTGGTTCGCTAGCAATAACTCGCTAACGAACAGTTTTCGGACCTATGTTTATATAAACTTTATTTTGTTATTTTTAGCTACAGAATCAGTTCCCGAGAGATTCCCATGCAATTTTGAATCACCCTATATATAAAAGTACATCGGGAGAAATGAAATTTCTCAGAGTTGTAAAGGGTTGCACGCTAACAGACAGAATAAGTGATGAAAATATAAAACGGGAACTGTAAATTTGCAATCTAGAAAATAAAATGAATATTGATACAAAGTCAATTGGTGCAGCCATTTAGAAAGAGTGGTGCAAAACACCGTCTTCCCCAAACTGCTCTGAATTACAAGCCCAGAGCCCACCGAAGTATGGGACGTCCTAGGACAAGACGGTTTCTGAGAAGATGATGAAGAAGAAGAAGAAAGAGAAGAAATGTGTGTGTGTGTGTGTGTGTGTGTGTGTGTGTGTGTGTGTGTGTGTGTGTGTGTGTGTGTGTGTGTGTGTGTGTGTGTGTGTGTGTGTGTGTGTGTGTGTGTGTGTGTGTGAACTTCCAAAATGGAAAAGACTCTGAACGGTACTGCGGACTCTAACATAATGTAATCTTACTAACGGTGGAGTCTGATTGGTGAATACAGACAGTATCGGGAAGTGCCGCGCGATTAAGAACACGTTGTTAGGTCAAAGGCTTCCAACTGTCGTCTTTCTGACCGAAGGAGATACAACCGTGGTAACTGAAGGTTAATAAATTTGCAAGAATATGAACACAAAACAAAACAAACTTCTTACAAACAAACAAAACAGGAAAACACGTATTTGTTTGTATTTGAAGAAAACAAAACAAGGAAACACACGCATCTGAAGTCTTACAAAACTATTGTGGCTTATACATGGAAGCTTCACATCATGGAAGCGAAATGTGGACACAGCGAAAAATGCGAAAAAGAAGAACGCCGGAAAAAAAGACAAGAAATTAAATTTTTCGGAAGAATAAAACGGTGCCAGATACAGAAACGGCGACACAAGTGACACCTGGTTTGACGTACCGGTACCACAAATATAATTATGTATGCGGTAAGGGTAGGTTAATGGACGCTCTCGAGGAATTTGAGATTTATAAAGCATTTAAAGATAATAATATCAACAGTGACAGTATATTAAACGAACAATTAAAGTTTCAATCTCACTCACTATATGATATAGCCCTAAATATAATCGCGCATGACGGCGATGACTGGTGATAAGGATTGACTTAGTTAAATTAGTGGCTCGGCAACTACACGCGCGGTCGGACCGGTCCAACGGAGCCGAAGCTATATCGTATTATGTGCGTGTTGTTATTGTGATTTTGTAAATATGTGCAAATGTGTTTTTATGTGTTTTTATATGATTTTTAACGTTTGACGAAGCATACTGATGATGTGACACATGTCACGAAATGCGTCTATATAAAAAACGCTAAAACGAAGTCACTGACGGATACAAGGTAATTAAATTATCACAAATATAAGTATAGACTATTATGTAAATTAAGAACAAATGTCAAGAAAACACGTTCAACTATTTAAACAGATTTTGGGTGAAGAAAACTTCTGTACCTAAGCCTATGAATTTACCGATTGGTTTACAACACTACTGTATACTTCAGAAGACGAAAGTACGGGCTGTACTATTGTGACTATGAAAAAAAATCGTGTTATACACACTAGACATTATGACTTTTATCTTTTGTAATGAGATAAGACACACACACACACACAATAGGGAGCCATAAGTCCCCCTATATGGCAAAGATATATTATTTTAACAAAACTAGCTTCAAGGCCACACGTTTTATGCTTGATACGGAATCCAGTGACTAAATATTATAGACGTAAATTATTCCCACGCCCCAGTGAAATAGCAGGTTGTACATGAAATCAGGTGTAAACACAAAAACAGACCTGGTGATAGATTTTGAACACTGACTTTGAGGCGCCCAGTGGATAAACACCTCGTTGGGAGGCTGACAAAATTTTCAATCATTTCGCACATGCGTAAAACAGTCTTGTACAGCGTTTCATAGTGTGAACATTGGTTGTAACAAGGCTGGGCGAAAACATTGGAAGCACGCTAGTGTCTTTGAAATGACAGTATGTGACAGAGAGGAGAGAGAGAGAGAGAGAGAGAGAGAGAGAGAGAGAGAGAGAGAGAGAGAGAGAGAGAGAGAGAGAGAGAGAGAGAGAGAGAGAGAGAGTATGCGAGTGAGACGGCAAACTGTTAAAGCGTTCTGTCCTTCTTAGTCAACGTAGCAGGACCAATTAATTCTTTGGTTGAGCTCAGCGCTTTGACCGCTCGAGAACGCTGTCAGGTTTCTACTTGTGAAGTACAGTCTGATCAGAAGGAAAATGCACAGGGAACATTAAACATAGAATAAGACAGAAAAATAAGGTTTAATAAAAAAAAACAATCTTCCGACATACCGCAATACAGCCAAAAGGATAAGGAAGAACTAAACAAAAAGTTACGTGTGTAATGTAGTGCTGTATGGATCCGAGATCTGAACCGTTTTCAAAAACGACAGACAGCGTATAGAGGATTTTGAGATGTGATGCTGAAGGAGGGTGAGACAATTTCTTAGATGGATGCACTGGTTAACGAGGAACTTCTCATGCAAGCGAATGGAAAAAAAGAGAAGTTGAAAGTTCATAGATAAGACACGGAGGAAGTGAGAATTGAGAGCTACCAGGAGTTGAAGAAACTGACGACGTACTCCGAGGATACTGAAGAAGTCGTCCGCCATTCTCTTAAGAGTGAGGACAAGAGATGACTGGCGCCAATCGACTCCGTATATTCAAGTCGATTCTGAAGAAACTTCACCTTGACCTCCTTTAAATTATATGTACGCCTGTACACGCGGTTTTACTTAGAATGTCAGCTTCAATTATATTAACTCTTGGAGGCGTTAGACAAGGTTGCCCTTTATCAACCTCTCTTTTTATCCTGTTTTTGGATGAAATTGTTCGGATTTGGCTTAACAGTGTAAATGGAGGAATCAGAGTGGCGGGCAAAATGATTAAGACTCTGATATTTGCAGATGATCAGATTTTATTGGTCACAAATGAAGATGACTTGCAAAGGATGCTCCGCCCGTTAAATAACATTGCGAAAGAATTTAAATTGAAAATATCTGACAAAACCGGAAATATCTGTTAACCAGATAACACGAACTCTCCGACGTGCTCTAAAACACAAGGCAAGGAAAGCGTTCATAATAAAAATATACAAATCCATGGCAGTTCCTACCTAACTTATGGATCAGAATGCCTGCTAGACAAATATCAAGAATTCACGCTACAGGAATGATATCTTTGCGCTCCATAGCTGGGTACATAAAATTAGATGTGAAAAGAAATAGTCAGATAAGAGAGGAACTGATAGTTGAAGAAGTAAATGAAATCATCATTAAGTATAACAAAAGCTGGAAACAACAAATTAGCAGAGTGCACAGTGACAGATTCCCTAAGGTAGCCTTTTTGTATCAGCCGAAAGGAAAGAGAAGCCTGGGAAGACCGACCCATAAAGAGATGGCCCGATCAGCTTGGAGCCAGAACAGACTAAACAGTCTAAGCCGTGACGAAGAAGAAAAATAAGAATTATATTAACTCTGCCTAATTTCGATTAACAGCAATTCTGCTTTGGATTTTGAATAACTTAGACTCCTTCAATAATCTGTTCTTAACTGTGCAATAAAAAAACATTATGACATGGGAACGGAGTCGACACCAGCAATTAACTGTTGAAGACCCACAATTCCATACTTGCAGAAACAGAGAAACGTATAGCGTCAGGAAATACAGTCTATTTGGCACTGCAACACGTATTCAAATCCAATTGAAGTTGAGTTTTCCAAATTTCTTACCAATCTCAAAAATAAAAATTTATAAAACAAAATTACGGCCAGTCGTCACATATGGTCACGAAACGGGAACTATGACAACAAGAGAGGAAAACGTGGTGCAAAGATACGACAGAAAAATCCTAAGAAAAATATACGGCCCAGTTATGGCGAATGGAGCGTGGAGAATAAGGAGAAATAGTGAGCTGTAGCACCTGTGTGGAGTACCTGGAATATTAGGTGAGATAAAAATGACAAGAATAAAGTGGGCAGGTCACCTACAAATGTTGACAGAATGAAACAATGACTAAGAGAGTATTCCAAAACAGATCGGGCGGAAGAAGGACGAGACGAAAACCAAAGAAAAGGTGGCTGGACAGTCTCGAGGTGGAGGACCTCAGAAGACTTGGTGTCCGTAGGTGAACTGGAGACAAGTGGCGGAGGACAGAAGAGGATAGAGGCGTCTTGTGAAAGTGGCCCCAGCCCCATCCTACATGGGCTGCAGCACCGAGGGTGAATGGCTGGGACACCACATGCATTTGATGTCTACCAAACACTAAAAGTAACTACTGATGTCAAAACTCGTTTCAGGGATAATCGTCGTCTAGAATGTGCGGTATACGGTTAGTGCACATGATATTTGTTTTGTATGATTTTTTAACGGACTGTGAAATGTCAAAGTAGACAACTGCTTTAAGTGATTAACTAAACCAATGATGACATGTTTCGTGTATTTCTTCTCTGATACTATTATCATCGCTTCCCATCAATTTCCATGTGAAATCAAAACAACGAATGCCGGTAACAACGGCCCTTAAGTCACAGAATTCAATAACAAGTTTGCCAATAAAATATAAAGAAGCTATAAAAACATCAAATATAGGCCTACGATGTTTTTAATGACAAACGGTAGATTACTTAAAAATACCCGCCAATTCAAAATCACCTTCCAAAACAACTACCGAAAATGAAAATACAAAAAAAAAACGGGCGATCGGGCGATTACCCGCAAATCAGCGACAATGGGCGTATCACAAAGCGGAAAGTCGACGAGATTAAGTTTTGACCTCAGCTGGGGGGGGGGGGGTTAACAACCACTGCCTTTATGATCCGCGTAAAATTACGTACTGCACTTGCGCTGTACACCTTGTAATGCACCATAAAACCCACGGGAGGATGGTGTAGCTTACACAGTTTAGTCGTAAATAATTTGTTAAAAATATTCCTTTAATCCAATAACGTTAATGTAGAAGCGCAAAAGCTTTTATCCGCTACTGGATAATGACGTATTTTTCTCACTTTTTTAAATTTCTCTAAAATAAGCAACATCCTTGTTAATGTTAAAAAAAAGCATATACAGACTAAAAAGAACCATTAGGACTACACCGTATTTGTAAACAAATAGAATCAATTTGTATACAATGTCAGTGACACGGACCGATTCAGGGAGTACTTGGCGGGGTAATGTCAATGACCCTAGCGGAATTAATGCGTTTGTGCGAATCGAGTGAGCCGTGCTCTGAGAAAAAATGCATCGGCGTTCGTGAATTAATCTGCCGCGACTCAAAATAAACCCAGGTTATTGAAACAGGAACTTGGTTCCGGGGGTTTGATACTCTACAGAAGACAAATTTTAAAAGGGATAATACCTATTGATAGTCTTCAGAAATAACGAATTTTCAGAATTCTTACAGAAACGCGTATTATTAAATCGTGTTGTATTAAAGCGTTCAGGTTTTATGAAAGCAATACACAGTTCGGTGACAACTCGGTAAACAATACGTGACTCAAATTTGGCAAACGGTCGTTAAGTTACAGGTGCTAACTGCTCGCACTTACTGTGTTATTTGTTGAGAAAAGTTTCAGTATCTGCTGCAGTGACAACTAAATTATGACACGTTTGGTACTTAACTCTGCATGTTCTTTCAACAGGTTTATACTACACTACTAAATGGTGGGCAGACTCTAGACAATACACATATAAAACTACTAATGACTCTATACAACTTTAAGCAAATATACAATTGAAACTATACAGTGAATATGCCCTTAGGATTCTGTTATAAACAGTCAAAACGATTGAGCTAACAAACATCAGAGTTGAGTACATTACACACTACGCAGAAGTGCAGTCATCAGATGAATTCATGCAAACACACAATATAAAATAAACGACTGTTACGTCACCAAACACGATAAGCAGCAATGAAAAGTATGTTTTGATTTCACATTAAACATAATATAATCTTTATTTGTAAATATATGAAAGTATGGTGAAAGAAACCTATAAATCCGACGCTACATTAAAAATCACACTTGTTTTTTAAACGCACAATTACAAAAAGAAATCAAAATTAACTATGAAAACACTCTTAACTATTTAAAACAAAATTCTTTTCAAATAAACACGATCATTCTTTCTCTTCTCTTTTTTTTTTAATTGTCACTCGTTACGATCGGCAAAAATACCGTCATCTGAACACAACATGATCGACACTTGCGGTCACTCGTCGTACATCGATTAATTTACCGTCGAATATTATTAACAACAACAAAAACAACAACTGCGTTAAAAGAGAAAATCGTCGTAGAGACGACGTTGTATTGCGTACATAGGATACACTGGTTCTGGGTGGTTACTACGGAAATATCAGGGAAACTCGTACCACGTGACACGAACGCCGGCCGCTCATTGGCTAGCGCAGCTTGGTCCAGGGATGCTGCGAGTTTCCAGGCTACAGAGATATTGACTCGACGTCACCACACCCCCCTTACGACGGTTTACACCCTGGCCTTTCCCTTTCCCGCCCTTATAACTCCATATTGTCGTTTTTAACGCAAATATTCCTGTGGGAAATTTGTCAGCGTTTATTGCTTATAATAAATTTATTTTTATTGTTATCATCGGTCGAGTAATACGTAATCATCTTTTTTAAACGTGCAGCTATTGTTTTGGGATTTAAACTGGCTTCTCGATTTGTTTAAACACGAATACCTTCGATTCTCCGCAATCACGCACGAACGTACATAACATATGCACACACGCGCAACTGCAACTTCCTGAGTCTGTAATTATTACTAAATTACATTTTAAAAAGCTCCTTCAGAGAGAGGGGCTACTTAGGAAAAGGGTTTAGTTAGAACTAAGATTCTGCGAAGTGCAACGTGGAGTTTTAAAATCCTAAACATACGCAGCGGGGAAGATGGAGAACCTACAGATATGGCGCAGATTGTTGAAGAAGAGACAGGGTGAGTGATGAGGAGGTTTTGAAGACAGTTGGAGAGAGAAAACGTTTATGGGAGACTCTTGTCAGGGGAAGGAACGGGTTGATGGCAGAAATTCTGAGTTATCCAAGCATAGTTACTAAAATGGGGTGGAGGGGATGTGAACGAAAACCATTGGAGAGGCAGTTTCCGGTTGGGGTAGAGGAGACCAGATGTGGAAGTTGGTAGCTACGCCAAGTTGTCTCTCTGAGCACTCCGCACTTTCCCGACATAACAACATATACAAATATTTGCTTCAGGTTTATCGATAATGATTGGTCCTCACCTAACTCATTCTCTGTCTGTCTCCCTCTCTCTCTCGTATACATATCCAAAGAGGTACCGAAAACATTGAAATGACACGTTAGCAAGTCAAGAATATACTCTATACACAGAATGAGGTTAAAATTTCCTTCAATTTGTTGACCCACATGAGTTTTTGCGTTTGCGATGTTTACACAATTTTGACCCCTTTAAATTTTCGCCCCCGTCCCTAATTTGGGGGGGCGAATCCCCAAAACAATAGGGTTCTGGTAGGGTAAAAGTAAAAGTATGAGCGTAAAACGCTCATGCCAAGTTTTACAAAGATCGGTTCGGTTTTACAATGCAATCAAAAGTTATCGTGAGACAAACAGACAGATGCTAAACGAGTTAAAAGTGAGAATTCGCTTCGCTCATTCAATTGTAAAGACCCAGCCGTCTGATAAAGGGAATTTTTGACAAAAATCCGATTGTTTATGTACTACTTGTGTACTTTATGGTGACCGGCAACCTTGGTGAAAGTGGTATGCGCAGAAGCCTGTTTTTGTCAGTGTAACGGCACATCTCATTGAGTGCGTTAAGTGTTGATGCGTTTTCAAAAACATTTACCGTATAAGCCTACATTTCATGTAATTATTATTTCAACACAAAAAACATATCCTACGCTACGCTATCATCAGCTTCTTAAGTCTAGCGTAAACTTTCAAGGTAGCTTAACACGTTTAAGAAAAGTTATTATAAACTTAGGGTTTAAATGGAAGAAGATTAGTAATAATAGAAGTGTATTAAATGAACGGAACGTCAAGAGAATAAGAGCAAAAAGAACTGAATATCTCAGGAAATTAAAAAATTCAGGACAAAAAAGCGGCCAATACTAGTAATTATTTATTATTTACATTATGTAACAAATAACATTGTTCTGGTACTACAAATACACATTTGATACAATTTCGAGTAATACTGAGTAAAATTACAAATAGCAGTTAGTTGAATGAAATCCGGAAATGTCCAGATTTGTAATAATTAAATAGCTAAGGGCACCAAGAAGGCGGCTGTAGCAACAGTAAGACGGACGTTTTTGTAATGAAGTGTTACAACTGAGCACTTTTAGTCTCCTCACTACTCTCACTTTTCGCGCAGCTATGAAGCGGTCACCGTAAAGTATACAAGCCGGTACCAATCTGAGAGCTTGACCTTGAAACAGTTCCGACAGGCTGGGTAGGAAGGACGGGTTGTATGCAGTTGGAACTGAAAACATCCGCTGTCAACGGCTTACAAATGAGTGGATTTTTTACTTCAGTGTACGGCTACGCCTCGAAGTGTATTGCGTAATCTGTGTTGTACCATTTTGTTTATACTCGTTGGTGCGTCTTGTTAGTGTAGTGAGTCTTCAATTGTGTATTATATTTTTTGTGTTTGTGCTTCGCAATTTTGGCAAATATGTAGAGTTTGTATCAAAATTAAAAGGCAAGAAACTACATAGTCAGAGCAGGGAAATAATAAAAAACGTTTACGATTTCATGAAAAAAGAAGCACAAGCAATAATGAAAACTGGAAAATATAACGACGGCTTTACTGTACCCATTCAAAAATGCCAAGAGAGAACAGCAGCTGCATGTGGAGTTTCAAGGACGGTAGTTCAGACAATATTGCAAGAAGCCAAGAAAATGGGTGAGGATTGCAGTCCAACATGTTCATTTTCGACTCCAAAGAAATATAAAAGTGACAAACCCGTTACTGGTATCGACGATTTCGATAAATGCGTTGTTCGTAGAACCGTTCATGAAGTGTATGTGGCTGAACGGAGACTTCCAACCGCAGATATAATTAGGAAAAATCTTGAAGAAAAGATTAATTTTAAAGGTAGCGACCGTAGTTTAAGAGTCATTTTGAAATCGCTAGGTTTTAAGTGGAAATCTACCCCAAGTAATAGGAAAGGTCTTATTGAAAAGAGTGACTTACGCCAAAAGCGTATTCACTATTTAAAATGTCTCATTAAGCACAGGGAAGAGAAAAGACCAATTGTTTATGTGGACGAGTCATATATTCTCTCTAGTCATGTGTCATCTAAATCGTGGAGAGACGACAGTGCAAAATGTATACACCGGCCAGTGTCTAAAGGCGAAAGGCTGATAATTATCAACGCTGGAGGCGAAATGGGTTGCATACCGAATTGTCTTTTAATGTGGAAGGCTGGAAGAAAGAGTGGCGATTACCATGACCAAATGAATAAAGACAATTACATAAAATGGTTGCAAGAGAAACTTCTTCCCAACCTACTTCACCTTCTGAATGTGTTGTTGTAATGGATAATGCAGCCTATCACAATGTGGAGATACATAAGGCACCCACCTCGAATTCCAAAAAGGAGGATATGATAAAATGGTTAGAGGATAACAGTGTCCCATTTTCGACAAATATGTTGAAGCCTGAACTTTTAACGCTTATAAAAAAACACCAGAGTAACAAGAAAACGTACGTAGTTGACGAGCTACTGAAAGCACATGGTCATACACGACACTGCGACTTCCGCCATATCATCCCGATTTAAACCCGATCGAGATGATATGGTCTATCGTGAAAGGGCATGTTGCAAAACACAATACTACATTTAAAATGAATGATGTAAATGCCTTGTGTGAACGAAAATTTGCTGAACTGTCCGAAGATGACTGGAAACCTTTGTGTGATAGAGTTAAAAGATTAGAGAGGGAATACTGTGAAAGAGACATAATTATTGACGAAGAAACCGATAGGTTTGTGATTTCATTAGATAGTGAGAGTGACAGTGATTGTGAGCCGGAAACAGATTCCGACGCAGATATGTGCGGTATCGAAATGTTTTCTGACTGAAAGGAAGTTCAGTAGACATCAGTCGTAATAATTTAGATAGTGCGTTTTAGTAGTGCGTCTATTATATTTCCAATTTTATTTACTGTATTAATTTACCCTGTAACTCTTACGACAAACGTGTATTTAGACATCGTTATATGTAAATAACTTGTATGCATTTTTTACGAAAAATAGTACAAGGAACTCGAGTGTTTGTTGGAAACAACAGAAGCTCATAAAAACAAAGTACCGAGTGTCCTGGACATTATGGTAAGTTATATTTACGATGTTTAGGATATTAGTTTGTATTTACTTTATTTCAAAACGTGTTTTACATTTTCAGTATGCAATAGATTGGCCTATTCTTTGAATTATGTGTTGCGTCCCCCCCCCCCCCGTGTGTGTGTGTGTGTGTGTGTGTGTGTGTGTGTGAGAGAGAGAGAGAGAGAGAGAGAGAGAGAGAGAGAGAGAGAGAGAGAGAGAGAGAGAGAGAGACCTCTCATGTTTTCATATCGGAGTATTTTGATCTTTGAAATATTAAACAACGAAAAAACTATACGAATTTTTTCGTATTTATTTTATTTTCTTTTTTCAACGGCTATTCGTTGACTTGTTCAGTATAGTCAACGTTGTTTATAAACTATAAATTTTGTTTTACGATTTTAAACAATACTGATTCAACGAAATAGGGGTATAAGAAAACAATGCGCGTGTGTGTGTGTGTGTGTGTGTGTGTTTAATATTATAACATACAAGCTGACAAACCCCACCACACCATGTATACATAAGCACAACACAGCTCCCGTCTTTCCTGTTAACGCTCCGCTACGCTCTGCTTACATCCTTGATATCTCGAAACCTTTCCTCAACACTTTCTCGGATTGTGATCTTAAAATTTTACTTGGAATTTCAGAAAACGGTTTAGCAAAAAAAAAGTATAGGTCATCGCTTTGGAAAAAACGTTCTCCGCTGGATGAAAAAATGCTTTCGCTCGCGTACTTATTCAATGCCTCTTTGAAGAAATTTACAATTACATCAATAATTTACAGCTTTAGTATTCAACTACTACTTAGAAAATGTATAAATTTAAGTATACCAAAGATTTGTTATAAATGAGCGCAAACTATTAAAATATGATCCGGTATAAAGTAATGCAAATAGTCACCTATAGAGTAACGGCACGATATTTTTAAGTTGACTAATAGCTATTGTCCTTGCCAGCTGTCGTCAAGGTCAAGCTCGCAGATTGGTACCGGCGTGTATAAACAGAAAATGTCTGAACTTCAAGTTCCAACAAATAAACAACAGTACTACTTTATCAAGGAACAAAAAAAAGGAAAGTACTAGCTTCTACAGAGCAACCACAAAGTCCGCAGAGAACCTTTACAAACAAATTATAACGTGATTTTATGTAGGGTTTATTGTATGATTGTTATACGCAGTAGCGAACTAGCGGTGGGGGGGGGGGGCGAACCGACCCAAACAAATTTGGAAAATAAAGTTTTTTGGTAAATTTTTAAATTTATTTGCAAATGTTCTATTGTCACGTCCTGAAACGCAACACTAGGAGAGTTCCAGGATTTAATCGATCGATTTTTTCATATTATTTTGAAATCTACCATACAACCCTACCTCATAGGGTAAAGTGTTTACAGATATTAAAAAAAAACTTACAAAGGTACGTTTATTGTTAGAAACATATTCATACTAAAAAAGGCGTCAGTTGTACCTGGCGTCAATGCTTCACCACGCAGTCGGAAGTCGCAAATTGAACCCCAAACATCACGGACAGCAACGGCAGCGGCAGCGACTCAAGAAGGCCGTGCCCCGGTACGAAAATGTAAACGGCAGAGTAAACCTGGCGACAACATGTAGGCCTACGCTAAAAGAGATTACACCAGTGATCAATATTTAACATTTCAGGACACCAACAGTTTATTTAAAAATCTCTCATCAGAATTTTTATCGAACAGTGGATAATTCGGAGTGGGGAAATCGGGCCAGTTTCTCCAGTTTTCCGAGACCAAAATTAGAAAAGGCCATTTTAGAAAGTTCACCTTATTTGCACTAAAACTGCTAACTGACTTGAAAAAATGGCCAAGTATTGTTTGCAGCAATGATAAATTTGTTTTGGAGTATATACGTTTACTGTATATTATAAAGTATTGTAATAAATTTAATGCAGTTTATAAGTAATACTACTTTTATTATTTCTTTAAACTTTGTATTTACAATATGAAAGTGAATTTTTATTTCAAACATTAGGAAGGAATGGCTGCTTATAAATTTTCCAAACTAGATGTATCAATACAGTAATTAGGCAATAAATATATAACAGTAAAGTGTTTTTGCTATGTATTACTTAAAGATAAATTGGATTATAAAGGAGGGGGCTTCAGAAATAAATCCCCCCCGGGCCTCCGGTGGTCTAGGTACACCACTGGCTCTACAATTGTTACATTACTAAACAAAAATGTAGTGTAATCGGTAGTCTCGTAATTTTTATGACACTTGGAAAATGACCTAATATCAAAATTGATCTTAATTATAAGTGTACTTCTTTCAAAACAGTGAACGAGTTCTGCAGCTCAAGGAGCTTACTGGTTATTAGGTTACATCAGTGGTTCCCAAACTTTTCAGTCCGCGACCCCCCCCCAAATTAAAAATTTCACGGACCCCGTCTGAGTTTTGAAATAAAACAAACGCTTACAAACTCTTACCCTTATCATATTAGTAAATATGATACAAACTCTTAACATTTTAATTAAAATTTATTTAAACAAAAAGTTCGTTTAACATGTAAAATTATAATATTAATGGTATCGAATATAGTTTAATGAGAACCATGAAGCTGCTTTTGAACAATTAGCTCTGCCATATTGGATTTAATGACCGGTAATTTCAATATTAAGTCTTTAAGTTCCGGTTGCGTAACCTGCGTTGCCAACCTCGGCTCTATCATTCCAGTCACACATGTCGAAATCCAGCTACTTAGACGTAAAACCAGCTACATGGAAAAACGTTTTGCTTAGTTATAGACGGTTTTAAGTAAGATGCAGTGCTTATACGCGAACTGGACTAACACAGCGTGATTAGTTCTGCATTGATGGGGCGTTCTAGTCAGTTCAGCTGACAAACAGATCTGGTACACGACATGATTTAAAGACATTATTAAAGCCATTAGTTTCAAATTACTTTTACAGTTACTGTTAGTTTAAAAAAAAATTACTGGAATCTTCTACTAATTGTTTTAAGATTCTAAAATTTAGATTTTAGAGCATAAAAAGCGGAGAAAATTACGGTATATTATATTTTTTTAAGTGCTCGCGGATCCACTCTGGGAACCACTCGGCTACATCGTACATTACCAAAATTAATAAGTAAGGAGACAAAGTTGTATCCAGGCGTGATCAGTTGTGATAGTTCCCCCGTTAACAATGATTCTAACGGCGCGTACTGTTTTGTAGTTGCCAAACGTATTTTGCTGTGCGTTGGTTCGTTACCTGTTGCACACACAGTATTGCGTAGCAGGCTAAGCAACTATCGGCTACACAACATTGTGTAATCTAAAAGTTAAGAAGGCGTCACCGAGGAGCCACTGTTTCAATAACCGCAGTTGTATACATTTGTTTCGAGCAAAAACTGCAGCCTGAGGTCCACCCCTTCCCGAGGTTGCGCACACCCTATGCTACGGTGTATTGGTTAATTCGCTGGCAGACTGACGGGTCCTTGAAAAGTCTTCTACACAACACCTATTCATCGTAGCGGGCTGTCTGTTACCAAATTTTAATCACTCGAACTTGAGCGAATTTGGAGCAGCCCATTTCCAAACCTGTATCGCCCTCAATCACAGTTCGCAACGAACTCTTACGCCTCATTTATACTTCCAGGAGAGAGACGACGGGTGGCAGGTGGTAAAGAGGTAGGCGTCAGGTGGTGCAGCATTTATACTTCAGGCTATGGTCGAGCCACTACACAAGAGATGTCGTTTGGAACCTGTCAAATGTTTCTCATGCTAGAAGATGATAATGAAGTGGAGGATAGGAGGAGGAAATATCGTGTTCATCCGATCATCGAGTTGCGTGAAGCATTTGGTGAATTTCACCATCTGTATTTCGACTTGAGACAACAGCAATCAAGTTTTTCCAACAGATGAGAATGTCTACTGAGACTTTCGACTTCATTTTAGCAAAGGTGGAAGGAAAACTGAGGCGGAAGAGAACTCGTAAATTACCAATTACTCCCCCCTGAAAAGCTTACGTAACTGTAAGGTAAATTAAAATAATTTATGTAACAATTAAGTAATAAATTAATTAAGAATAGTATATTTCTTAGCGCTTGTAGTCAGCAATAAAACAAACAATATCTTTTCGCATAATATGTATTTTATTTTCTTAAACAAGTGATTTTTCATGAATTACAAACATTTAACAGACAGGGATACATCGAATAATTTGTAGATAATATTTGTGTAGGGTAAGCTCACCTAACTCCGTGATATTACGGATATTAGCTTACAGCTACAAAATCTGTTTATTAAAAATATTTTAATAAGTACAGAGTGTTTCTACTCTGTCACCCCTGTCACCCAGCATCTTCCTTCTTCAACGTCGCTGCGCTGTCATTATAATCCAACAACCTGTTCCCTAACCCGCCACTACGACGCTTCTCTCCAACTCTAGCGTCAATTGCTGCACGACCCTGCCATTATAGTCCATAAGTTTGGCACTGATCACCCCCCACACCCTCTCCTAGAGGCTACACACACCTGAACACCAACATCCTCCCTACACGCTAGTACCACCACCTTCTCATCGGCCGGTCACCGCTGGCGTACGCAACCTACCCACAAATCCATACCCACATGGCTGAAGGGAGCATGCTCCAAAACAGCCAGAGAGGACCAATTGGTCCTCTCAAATAACACAAAAAAAAGCAGTATACTAAGAACTACGATGCAGAATGAACAGCGCGAAAGTGTTAAAAACGCGGGCTGTAATCGTGTTGTCACTTCTAAAAACTTTTGCAGAGCATACATACCGCACTGTTTCAACAATTATGATAATGTAGCGTGACACGAATTTTAAACACTACTATTGATTTAACATCTAGGCCGAATACGATGGCAGATGGCACAGCCAATCTCGTCTAGATCTCGCGTACAGATGTTGCTACTGCTTAAGCAGGTGAATCCAGATCGATTCACGAATCATTTAACTTGAGACAAGACAATTATCCGCCTCACCTTTAAACAACTCTCAGTTGCCACAAGCGCAAGATGTTGAATACCTCAGAGTGCATCTGGTCAGACGCCTTACATGCCGGAAATACGTAACGGCAAAAAAAAAAAAAACAGCTTCGCCATCATACCTTGAAACTGATGTACTTATGAACTGGAAAGGAGGTTACAGATTTCCCTCGAGTATAAACTCATCCTCTGCAAGTTCATTCTGAAACCAAATTGGACGTACGCCATTCAGCAAGTAACGGAAACACAGCGATCCTGGACAGTGGTACGTGTCAGATCACGTCATAAAGGACGACCTGAAGAAGTGTTCTGTACGAGAAGAAATTAAACGCCACTACATATGTATAGACGTGGACTAAGGGCCCTTTTATGCACTCGCGCGACTAGGTTTTCTGCAGCGCGGCAACGAATAATGTTGCGGTATAATAATGGTGCTGTCAACCTCTGTGTACGTTCTCTCACATTCATCTGGCACTGCTCTTGAAAAGATAGATCTAGTTTTGTTGTATTATGCGTATCGACAAGCGAGAAATCGACAACGACGGGAAAGAAGAATTCATCTCATAAATCGTAATCGTTCTGTTGACGGGGCACGGCATAAACTCTTCGGAAAATTACGGGATGACGGAGAGATGACTTTTCATTTTTTCGGAATGTCTGTGGCATCATTTGATGAGTTGATCAGTAAATTCTTAGAAATTATTAAAAAAAGACAGGGTTTAGTGTAGGAGTTGGCATTTTCTCCGCAGGAAATGTTGGCAATAACTAACATATGAGTCACGTACATAAAATTAAATTTGATCTTAGAAAGGTAATAAACAAAATTTAACTGAGAAAAATACAAGTGCAGTAGACTTTTTTAATTATCCGTCGTAGTGTGGCGGTGTACAAAAATAGGTACAGGTACTTTTCGGTTAATTGCTCAGTATTATGTGGTGTTATTTTCACCACTGAATTTTCAGTTAATTAGGTAATTTTCGCTCGAATAAACAAAGTAAAAACTGAAACGCCATATTCAGTCTAAAATGGAAGTTTTTTTAGTTTTATTAGCAGCCATCTTAACACCAACTTTGTCACTACTTATTGCCACACTGCTAAATACTTCGTTCTTGACGAGGCCTTTCGGTGTCTCCATCATCTTCAGATCTTAAACGACCTGAATTGGCAATAAGTATTGACAAAGTTAATGTAAAATGGAAGTCTTAATAACGATTTACAAGTGAAAACAACATTGTACAAAACGTTGCATTGCTATAGTTAAACACAGTGAGGGACAGGTAATAGAAGAGTACCTCCACATAATGAGTCCACAAAAATACAAGTACTGTTTTAAACAATTTAAACAGTACAGTACTATACAGTATTTTTTTGTCTGGCGTCGCATTTAAAGAGAAAAAAAACTTGTTTTATAAAGATGTAGGCCTATTAATTCATACAATTAATTCAAAGTTGTTTGGCAACAGTTTAATTTATAGTAAGAATTAAATAATTTGAACAGAATTAATATAATAGTATTTTATATTTTCATCATAACATATTACACTGTACAGAAAAATAATTATTTTTTGCGTCATTAAACATCAATATTGTAGTTATTAACAAATCTTCAGAAACAAAAACTAATGTGTGTTGTAGGATGTTGACTGTACTGAGGCCGTGGGAACGGGCAGCAAGTATGCCGCGCATTTGCATAAAAGCACCAATTTACACCCTTGTACTTACAACACGCGCAGCAAGAATTTCTGCCGCGCGTTCTCTACGGTAGGGCGGCATGTTTTTCAGAACGCGCGACATGATTTTTGCTGCGCGTGTGCATAAATAGCCTCACTTGCCTACGTTGTTTTACAAAAAAAAACGCGCCGCAAAATGACGCGCAGCAGAAAACCTTGTCGCGGGAGTGCATAAAAGGGGCCTAACAGGTTATCAAATTTAGTGATGCCAACGCGCATTGTGACGTCGACATTTTGCTAGCAGTGTAGACCTTTGTTTAAATTATACAAGAATATGATAACGCAGCTACAAAGGGGGGGATAAAAGAGTCATTGCGGTTGATAACAGTAGCTTTGATAACTGACGTTAACTGTTTCTGCGATTTAAAAATAAACAGATGTCTGTTCCATTGTTAAATGATCACACGCTTTAACTAACCGACAACTACCGCTTATTGCTTCGTTCAAAAATTTCTGGGTGCATGTAATTTGAGAGAGAGAGAGGGGGAGGGGGGAGTGTATATAAGGCGCGCGCAGAGTCTCGATCACAATACATTTCCTCGTTGGCCTGGTGCAACGTCAGCTCGCCTTATTTCCGGACTGGCTACGGAAGTGGAGAATGGCGATCAATGCGGAGAAATCCGAGGCGTTCCCCTCTTCTCGTAAAGTTACTTCCCGATGCCAGTCCCTGTCCCTTGAAGGGAATCCCATCGAATGGAAACGGTCTGTGAAATACTTAGGCGTCACTTTTGACCGGCGCCTAAGCTTCGCAAACCACGTCTCCCGGAGTCTCCAGCGCCCCTGTGGCGTCAGAGCCAAACTCTATCCATTTCTCTCACATCAGGGTTCAGTGCTTGTGCGCATTAAACTCAAAATCTACTTCCTCTTTCTTAGGGTAATTCTCACATACGGAGCTCCTCCCTTTTGGGCACTACTCAGCCCCTCCGTTGTCGTCCGTTTAGAAGCGTTCCAATCCCGTACCCTCCGCTACATCTCCCTGGTTTGTCAGAAATGATGCTATCAGGCGAGGGTTGAAGGTTCCTTCCCTCTTCGAATTCGTTCGGACCTTAGCCTTCAACCTATTTACCCGAGCCTGTCTCAACCCATCCTCACATCCGTCGAATAAGTACAGATGTTGGCCCCCCCCCCCCAGACGACACAAACGCCCCAGAGCATTGCTCGATGACTCCCCCATAAGCCGATTATGGAACTTCTGGCCCACACCCCGATCTTGGGAAATTTTCACTTTCCCACTCCTTCCTTCTCTATCTTGTCCGTGCCGGTGCTTGGCGACAGACGGGGGGGGGGGAGGGGGCTTGCCTTAGGTGTGCTTAGTGCCACCTCTGGTGGGCGCTACTTCCTCCTCAGCTCTCTCCTATGCCCCGACATTGCCGCTTGGCAGCGATTAATCACTGCAATTAGACGTGTCTACACCTCGTGTCTGATGGAATAGGGCATGCACTATTCCTATTAGAGGTGGGCTAAACTGTTATTTTAAAATAATAGGTATGAAAATACCGTTCCAAAAAAATAACAGGTACAAATACCTTTTATTACATACTTATTATACATAACCTAAATTATCCTTTGTAAGTAACTCGTTTTGAGTTTCCTGCAGGTCTCTTATGTAATATCTTCAAATAAATACACTGCAAGTAGGTTTATTTTCACCTAGATAAACCTATTAATATATTAATAAACCTACTTGCAGTGTATTTATTTGAAGATATTATATAACCTTTACTATTTAATTTGTTATAAGAAATAAATTGAAAATAAAAGTATTAACAGTGTTACTTTACACTGTGACTTTATTAAACTATTACTGTTGAAAATAAATAAGAAACAAGAGAATTTATAGGCCTATCTCCTTTTGGGAATACCAATTTAAGTTTTCACTAGGAGTAAAACTAACATTGGTTAGACTTTAGACAAATCAGTTGCGAAACTCGGGGCAATGAAATAATTTAGAGTACACGTAATACCACAACAAATAATGTGATAAAAACATCAGAAACATAATAAAAACATAACAGTAAGCCACAAGAGTGAATGAGAATAAACAAAATTTTACAAATAAAAATAATAAAAACAACTGTAATAAAATAAATATAAATAAATAAATAAATAAAAACTGATAAATAATAAGCAACAACAAAAGCAAATTAAATGCATTACATACCTGGATAATCTTCAGATTCATTCACTAATGTACACAGAATATACAAGTTATGAAATGTCACACCTATTTACATTACAATCTGCTTCACTTAACACATTATAAATAAAATTAAACAATTGAATTGTTTTTAAAATACTGGGATTTCAGTTATTCAAACACTATTTTAAATTCGCATTCAAAAATATCAACTGTTGCAATTTCCTTGATGATAATCGTGTTCGTGTTCTTTGTTCAGATATTTAAGGAACGAAATCCCATTAAGTTAAAATCCCATTAACAAAAAGTATAATATAGTCTTTCAACATCAGCCACTCTATAGGTTATAACACAACATTATTAAATACAACTATTTCACTAACGACTCGAACACAAAGTTTTTTATGAGTAAAAACAAAGTTTTACCTTACAACCAGAACCGGTTTTAGTTACAAGTTGGTGACTAGTATAATATATAATTTATTAGCATATAATCTGTATTATATATCTGCATATCACACGAGAATAAATGTAAGATCAGGATGAATTTTTTCCTTTATTAAAAACAACTTCGTCTCTTTGCGCAGAATGAAGTATTCAGGACGAAAAAGTGGCTGCGTACTAGTTCCTACTCGAAATACGCTTGATACTACCTGTCCCTAAAATACTAGGTGTTCCTAAAATACTACTGTTCCTCTGATACGCTTAGTATTTTGTGTATCGGTGATACCCTTAGTATTTTGTGTATCGGTGATACCCTTAGTATTTTGTGTATCGGTGATACCCTTAGTATTTGAAATACCTAGTATTTGAAATACTGGTTGATCCTTACGTACCAGCGATATTTTTGTACGCCTAGTATTTGGCCTTGGCGTATTCGTTTACTTGTTACTTGCGTACTTTGCATGTGTGTGTGTGTGTGTGTGTGTCTGTATAGTAGCGTAGGGGGCGTGCCTCGACTCGGAACAGCGAGGGGGGCGTGACTCGACTCGGAACAGCGTCGCCGCGAATAACAGGTATTTCAACTTTTCAGTCACTGTTACATCCGTTCCACAAAAATATCGTTCCAAAATACCTGTTACAGGAATATCGGCCCCCCTCTAATTCCTATCAGTCACCATCAGACGACAGCAGTGTTCAGTTCACGACATAAGTGTTTGTGTTTATTTATTTTCATTTCATTTTATTTTATTACTACAGTTTTATTAATATTTTTATTTATTACAGTAAAATAGTGCACGACATTGTACTACAGCGAGTTATGAAAAGTTTGTTTTGCTGGTGGAGGATAGAGAAATACTATACAATCCGAACTTGAAGGAGCACCATAACCGAAATATCATGAAAACTTACGGAGGGAACCCAATATCTCCTATTTCGTATTTCTTGCTTACATATCCACTCCGAAATCATAAGTGCACCCATAACATCTGTACTGTCTCGCAACTTGTTCACGACTAACTGCTGTGAGTTACTATCATATGACTAAAGGTGTCTCTAAGCCCGTCTTGTCTTGCCTTGAATAACCGGCGTGCGTCTACCCTTATGATTTGGGAGTGGATATGTAAGCAAGAAATAGGAAATAGGAGACGTTGGGTTCATCCATATAATAGGAGGCGGGTAGAAGAAAAATACATTAGAAAATTTAATTCTTGAGCTGATAGGTGATGTAGAAAAATTTTACAGTTGCACACGATTAACGCTAGAAACATTTTGGCTATCTGCTGGCACTTCTACACGATGGAATGGCAAAATAGTGCCGGAGTCTAGGCGCAGGGCCTAAAGGACGATCAAAACGCCTCAGACAAACGGCCATACCAAACAGACATTTCTGACATTGTATTAAATTAGAATAAGGGAAGAGCGATCGGTGGGGCACTTTCCACTTGACATGTATTTACTTTGCTTCCGCATTACATGTATTTTCTTGTAAGATTGACTTAACGTTAGTAAGTGTTCTTGTAACAGATTAAAAAAAATTAAGTATATGTATTGTAACTTTGTATCAAAACATGCTAAAGAGTTAGTGTATTTTATGTGTCTCTCATAACATTGCTTATATCAGTGACTATAGGCCTACCAGTAAATATAATGCTTATACCAGTACATATGGTATGATAAAATATGGTAAATATAAATAAAATATGGTATGTTATAAATATGGTATTCTAGACTGCTTAGGCAGTAAAAAGAGGCCATTATTATTATTATTATTATTAAATAAATATCACCCAGTATTATTACTGTATTACCTCACCCAGTTTCTGACTGGACACGGGTATTTTCGATCTTAGCTGACGAAAGTTGGAAAGGCCGATTCACCAGACTGCCTGTACTGCCCGGGAGCTGCGGACGATGCCAGCCATACATTCTTCGTCTGCGACAGATGGGAGCAACATAGAAGATCGTTGCAAGATGATATTAGGCAGATCTCCCCGGATAACATTGTTGAAGCGATGCTTCAAGGGGAGGACAACTGGAAGTACGTGGCACGCTTCGCAGAAGAGATTCTACGGGGGAAGAAGATAGATTTTGACAATACAATATAGAAGGATAACAAGTCAGACATGAGCCCTAGGGCTGAAGGACAATAGGCGTAACCCGAAGTAGTGTGTCAAACAGATCCAGGTTAGTGCCCTAGAAGAGGAAAGGTACGTGGTTTTTTAGTGGGCCGGGTATGATACCCAAACCCACAGATATCTGTAGGTGTGGACCCTTCCGGAAATTTGTAGAGCAAATTTTTCCACCTGCCTTCGTGAAAAAAAACGAAAAAATCAAAACGTTTTAATAGAATGCTATTCAATAATATGGCTTTGATGTTTATATTTTGGGAACGGTTTTATCATAATTTCTTTACATTTCCAAACGTAAGTAAATATACGCACGCGCACACACATACAATACGCCAGACTCATGTTGGAAACGTTTAGCATTTCCCTCTTAGTCAATTCTAGGTCCGCACCACGTTATCCGTCCTGTAGCAATTAGTTGGTCAATTAACAACACATTATATCTTAAATTTAAATAATTCCTACATTACGTTCCCTTTGGTTTTACCATCGTTTGAAATATTTCAATTTGATTTAGTAGCAGGGGTATAAGGGCATATAATGACCACTTTTCTCTCTTAGAGTACCGACCAAATGGCGTTCTAATTTCGTCGGCACTGATTCGCTTACTTTTCTGAAACGGTGGGTTTTTAAAGTCTCCTCCTTCTTGAGACCAACAAAGAATCGCAGACAGACAAACAGAGCCATCATTCTTCCTGTTCTGAACTTCAGACCGTTCTTCAAAGCATCAGACACTTACTGGATTTTACACCAGGGGCGTACTTATGGGGGGAGGGATTGGACCCCCCCAAAGGGTCGAAAAAAGTTGACGTATTTTGTTGATCTCTTATTTTTTAGGCTCTTTTATTATTTTTTCAGCTGTGTTTTCAGCTAGTAATTCTTTTTTAAATAATACAAGCAGATTTATTACACAGTACTTGCGTATACGTTTCAAATATAGGAAAATAATTCAGTCAGTATCTTCTAAACAATGTTTCAGTAACGCGTTTCTATTAAGTCATTACCGTATACTTTAAAGGGATTAATTTTATAATGTTATCACATGTTCTTCAGCCACTTTAAAGGCACGATTAATGTTAATTAATCTTAATTTGGTTTTTTCTTTTGCATGAAGCCGTCTCGACCGGACCCCGGACCCCCCAGGTCGAAGTCTAGATACGCCACTGTTTTACACACCTTTATCTTGGTCTACATTACTTTTTTTGCCCAGGCACACATATTCTTATGGGGCTGTCTATGTCATGACTCCTCTAGTCTAATATCTCTATGGTCTGAACCGTCAGCGTCGTCTTTGCACAGGTAAACTAGCAGTTTCTTGACTGTGATTCGCAAAAAGATGAGAATACTTTATTGCAGGATTTTACATGAAAACAACGTACTTTAAGACGAACTATAAATTCCTTAAAATATTCTTGGAACGAAATCCTTAAAGTGCGAGGGGTAATAAAACTTGATTTTTCACAATATCTTCAGAAAGACTTACTTCTTACTCTTACAAGATCTATTAAGAATACAAATTTACAATAAAAATGATTCCTAATGGCACAAGATTTATTACTCTCGGACAATGAGTGTCCGATCTGTCCCACTCGAGAGAGCACTCGTGTAACGCGGATATGTGTGGAATTGTTTTCAATATTTGCAATTTCAATATTTAAGGACCTCACTTTGAGTGATTTTTTATTTCTGAAGACGAAACATATGTTTCGAAACGCGTAAATCAATCGAACGCAACATGAAGTCACATAAAATATCAATCATCTGTTTATCTAACCACATGTGTTAATGGAAGCCTTACAGTGTTGCCATATTGACTGCTACATGATTAGTAGTCGTATTACTTAATTTACAGACCTCGTAATTACTCTGTGTAGTTTTATGTTATTAGCTAATCCTAATTTGTAGAGTATCTTTTTATCAGTAAAATAAAAGCAATTTTTACCTAAACTCTGTCTCCCCCCTGAATTTTTCTGGTCCGGCCATGGCTGGCTGAGACGTCCGTCACAGGGCGGTGAACCAGTTTCGACGGCATAGCAAGTGACCGGCCATAGACCTACTGCTTCTTCTTTCCGTCCGCGGATGATTATAAACAGAAACCTTCTTCTTCCAACCGTTCTCTTCAGTACCTCATCAGTCATTATTTCTGTTCACGGTATTCTTAAGGCCTTCCTCCAACACGGCGTATCAAAAGCTTCAAGACAGTTTCCCTCCGATTTCCTTAGGTTCCACGTTTATGAACCACATGTGCATATGGTCCTTATGAATTTTTATAAGGAGCCTACCGTCCACTATATCAGTGGTACCCATCGATGTACCACTCAACATGGATCGCGTGCTGACAGGCAAAGTGAACGGCGGACAACGTTCCGAAGCACGTACAGCCTCCCCCACAACGGGGGGAATAAAGCGTTTGGCGCGAAGTTAACATGTGTACTAAACGAATCATTCAGTCAGTAATGCACTTGCTTTGAAACCTTAAATTTATGTAAAATTTGTTGATTATGTCTGACAGTAAACTTAATACAAAAAAAAAAAAGATTTTATCTGACAGTAAACTCAATACCAAAAAAATGGTTACATCAGCTTGCAAAAACGTATGTAATTGTTTTCCAACGTATAAGGCAGTGTTTAGAAAACAAACATATTTCAAACAATGATTTTTCTGAAGACAGCCATGAAGTGAAACGTATCAAATTAATACGGAGATTATTTTATAAAATCTTGTGCTATGATACTGCTAAGAAAAGAACCGCTGCAGCTACCTTCTCTAAGCTTGGTGTCCGCCAAAAGTTAAATAAATTTGTATTGGTATTTAGTAATGTTTAATGTAAACAATTTTTATACAATTAATATGTAGCTAATAAAATAAAATAAAAAATTTTAATGTAAATTAGCATTGCTTATTGAACACTTTAACGACCATGGCGAGCGTATACGCCAGCTTCTTTTACGCAATAAACATTTTAAAGTTTACGGCTCACGTCTTTTATTCTTTGTTTCCCTTATTGTTAATCTTTATTCGTCTGGCTTCAACATTAAATGTTCATAAATAAGTATTTATGAACGCAACAGAACTTAGTGATAAACTGAAATATGGTGAGAGAATACTGAAATCTTAAAGTGAAACAAATGTGTTTATTTTGGAAAAGAACTTATTCGAAATCTCCCACTTTGGAGTCATTAATTATGTTAAAATATGACATAACTATACCATTTAACGCAAAATATGCTCCGCTAAAGCAACAACAGCTAGGCCTATAACACAGCAGAAAAGTCGGTCTTTGTACAGGTACAGTGTATAGCATACGGCAGTATTCTTGCCCCCCCCCTCCAATTGGTGCAGCGGTCGGACCGAATACAGTGAATGCAGCACGCGATCCATATAGTATACATCGATGGTGGTACCAAAACAGGAGCCATTATTGTTATTTACAGCGTATTACGTGGCGATGTTTGGCTGAGCAGCAGCAACACACAACGCCGTTTGTTTTCAGTTCGGATGTTGAGTCTACGCTGCCGCCGTGGACATTTGCCAAACAGAAACATTAGCGTACGCACGCCGCCGCTCGACTTGACTGACTTAATTTAGTTGCACACGTGCTGTAAACCGACACAATGTTTTCAACCTGCGTCAGGTCAAAGTCCCCGTTAAACACGAACGTCAATTTCTTACCCCGCGTAATTGATGTTCTAACAAATACGCGTTTAGTAAACAGAGGTTGGTTATAATTTTGTTACGAGTTCTGTATTATTTAACAACAACCACCACCACCACCACCACCATCATCTTCACAAAATGGTATAGGCAAGGTGCTGCCTGTTCCGCCTTCAAAGATACTCCAGCCATCTCGTCCTATAGGTTTGTATTTCCAGACTTGTTTGGCAGAATCTGACATTCTTTCTAAGCGTTCTTTCCACCGTTGTTTGTGATATTTTAATTTTTTATTCAAGTTAAAAACGTGCAATTTTCCTCCTATGGCCTCATTCCTTATTCGGTCAAGTTTATAACACCTTTAACTCCTCTTAAAATCATCGAATCTGACACACACACACACACACACACACACACACACACACACACACACACACACACACACACACACACACACACACACACACACACACACACACCTCTTACTACTGAATAAGGAATAAAATTCGTTTTATCAAGACTCGTCATCATCTTCCTCACATCACGGCATAGTCAAGGTGCTGCTGCCTTTTCCGCTCTCAAAGATCCTCTTCCTGGGCCTACACACCACGCACCTACGTCCTATAGGCGTATATTTCCAGACTTCTTTGGCCAGTCTTGAATGTGACATTCTTTCTAAGTGTTCTCTCTACCGTTTTTTATAATCTTTTAGCCTTTCATTCAAGTTACCGTACTTGTAATTCTTCTCTTGTGGCATCATTCCTTATACGGTCAAGTTTAGAACACCTTTTAACTCCTCTTAAGAACGCCATTTCCGAGGCCTGTATTTTACTGTCTTGTTTCTTGGTCGTCGTCACATCCACACGACAGTACAGGGACTCCCAGAACTTTGTAGAACTTTAATTCTGTATCTCGACGTAACTTGTTTCTAAAATGCGGTTGATTCATCCACAGATCGTCTGGAACTTACCTACCTTAACATCGATATCATAATTTCTATCATAGCCAATTCCCATTTACTTACCATTTCCCAATTAATTAAAGTGGCTTGGCTTTAATTTGTTAACGTATAATTTAAATACGTTAAATACGGTTCCCATCCGTACGGGTTTTTCCAGACATGTGCTCATTATTACATGCGAGGGAAACAATTTACGGGATCACGTCAGGGGAGAATTTACGCCCAAGTCCGGGATTTTATCAATCGTTAAAAAACGGTCGGTAATGATTATTTTAAGAAAGGTGTCATGTAGGTTCGGCATCAATTATACACAATCAGTTGACAGGCTCTGTTTATCGTGTTTATTACGTAGTGAATTTTACGTACAAAGCGTTACTGCCCCGGCGTTAAGATTAACATTCGGATGCCTTTGTAATGTAATAACGTGTTATTAATTTCGCAGCACTTCCCGGAACAGTCTCTGTGCACCAATCAGATTGCACCGTTAGTAAGATGGGATTACCGCTGTGTGTCCACGTTGCCAAAGTTAGTAGGTATTCATCGCTTTCAGTGGAGTCGACCCATTCATGCGCCAAACACGTCAACAATGTAACTACACTGACGCTAGATACAAAATTAATTATCACTGATAACATCTGCTTTGATACCGCCTGTCGGCCTTCTAACCGAGAGAGTAATAGTGACAGAAAATTCGATTAAGTCCTTAACAGAGTGTATACACCAGAAAATATGGAATGTCATTTAAAAAGTCTTCTTCTTCAGGCTGTGGACCTTACGATCCGTTGCGCACTCCTTGGTCCGACCATCTTTTCTTCGGTCTACCAATATTCCGCCGTCCTTTCGGATTATAAACCAAAATTTGTTTTGGTACCATGTTCTTATGCATGCTTTCGTTTAGGTTGTATATTCCAAGGACGTTCCTTACATCATCATTTCTTAGCTGGTCCCTGCATGATACTCCTAGTATACTTATCCTAAAAATCTCATTTAAGTAGCCTGTATTCGGCTTGTCACTTAAAAATTAAAAAAATAAAAGCGACTGTATATTTCATTTTTATTTATTTTTTATTACTGTTCAATTTTCACTTATATCTATTAAATTAAAATATTCTTTCTGATTAAAAGAAATGATATAAAGTTATATAAATATAAATTATATATATATATGTATTTACTATTTATATTTATTATATATATTTATATATATGTTTACATGGTATTTTTATATAAATTGTAACAAATATATAACAGATTACTGTAATCATGTAACGTATGATATGTCACTAACAAACTTTATGTGTCTTGTGTCTTTTATAAGTATCTTTGGAGCTACCTTTTCAAAAAAAAAAAAAAAAAAAACCTTTTGAATTTGTTTTTATTGTTAAACATCGTAGTAATTGTATTATGAACGATATCCTAATGACACATCAAATGCATCTCTTATTCTTTTGTTTCAGGTGTAAAAGATTCACGTCCAGGATAGTGGTGCGCATTTTTGTTGTTTCTGCAAAACGAAAACGAACTGTTCGTTAAAAAAAGAAACTGTTTTTAAAAACAGTTGGAAAAACAGGTTGAATTAATGAACTGTTGCTATTTACATTTACTGATTTTACCATTATATTGTTAAAAGATTTTGTTTTGAGCATTTCAAATAACTGTTCATTTTAATATTTTTCTTAAATGGATGGTTAAGTAACTTAAACAGTGGCATTAAGTCAATATTTCTCTTATTTACCAGTATCGTAAAAGGCATTTTTTGTTTTAAATTGTTTCATCAAAACTCATGGGGAATATCTGAATAACATATTTATAGTAACTGAAATAAAACTGAATATAGCCTAATTCTGCGCTAAACAGAACGAGGACAGTACAATAATCGAACGCAAGTCAACGAACGTTGCAGTAGTAACGAACAGTTTACTCGTAACAGTTCAACAAACATTGCAAACGAACAGTTTACTCGTAACAGTTCAACAAACGTTGCAAAAGAACAGTTTACTCGTAACAGTTCAACAAACGTTGCAAACGAACATTTTACTCGTAACAGTTCAACAAACGTTGCAAACGAACAGTTTACTCATAACAGTTCAACAAACGTTGCAAACGAACAGTTTACTCGTAACAGCACAACAAACGTTGCAATGAAAACGAACAGTTTACTCCAAACAGTTCAATAAAAACAGTTTATGCCAAACAGCTCAACGAAAGTTCCAATGAAAATGAACGGTTTACTCCGAACAGTTTGTCTCCGTGGAAAAGAACAGTTTGTTCGTTTTTTTTTTCAGAAAACTGTTTTTTCAAACAGTTGTGCGTTTTTGTTCCCAGCACTAGTCCAGGATTGTTTTATTTTCTGAACCCGATTGTTACACCAGTTCATTTTAGCAGACGACAACTCTACGTTAACATTACGTAATTATAGTAACAGATTACTCTCTTTGGGAAACGAATAAAAATGTCTTGAAAGCTTACATTTAGCTCAATAGTTTTTTATATGAATGCGTCGAGTTGTTCAGGATATAAATAATATTCAGGATAAAATTTCAAATAAAACTGAACTTATGAAAATTATATCCGACAAATAGTTTTTACGCAAATCGCTCGTAAAGTTAGAACAGGCGATTTTAAACATATTAATGTTATTTTGGAAATACTGTAATGGATATAAATGAATTAAATTTTATAGGCCTATATTTATAGCACTAACGTACCTGAAATTCCATACCAAATTTCAAATCACTTTGTTAATAATTAACCCCAATATAACCTCAACTAAAAGAATATATATTTTCAATATTTTTTCGAGAAATCCCTCATACCACCCTCCCAACCTAACCTAACCTAACATTCCCCCCCCCCACAACCACAAAACTGCTGTCGTATGTCACCGAACACATAACCTACGTATCGATTTGTCTTCTCTGTTTCCTTATTGCATCACTGAGTAGGCCTACCAGTGACGGCCATAACAAACATGTAGACAAGCGTAGGAACTGAACCACAAACAACAGTATTGTCAAAAACAACAGCTGATTATAACACAAGCATTTAAATAAACAAATTAAAAATACATAACACAGGCACAACACTTCTGTCTAGCCCGTCGTCACTCGTTGTTGACTGTGGAACGTTTACATTTTTTTCAGGGTACAAAATGCACCTTTCAGCAGAGATGCCCCCACCCCCAAAAGCCATGGTGAAATTCCCCTCAATGTGATTTCATGGGTATGAGGAATCACTATACGGGGGTATTAAATAACCCCCAGTTAACGGTGGATCTTGGGGGCTTTAACCAAAAATTTTTGAAAAACTAAACCCATTTAAGCAATTATTGGAATCAAAAAACTAATGTTATTCTTTTTATCAATACCAAAGGGTTTTCTAGTATGCCTAATTAATAACTTAATTACGAAAAATGTATAAGCCTTGTCAAACCGGGTCTAACATAAGTAGTGGTACATTAGGCCTTATCAAGATAATCTAACTTGATTTTGCAATTGCATTCCCCCCCCAAAAAATTACAAAAATCGCCTTGAAAAATCTCTCCTAAAGATTCCAGTGATGCGACTTGCACCATGCTCTGGGCACCCTTGCCTTTCAATTTCTGATGTTGTCATGGATGTTGTTACCTAAATTCTTAGCAAACCAACGGTTTCTGAATGTTTCCTTCCAAGGTAATCTGCAACAGGAATCTCAAAAGAGGCATAGCACTTACTGCCAAATGAAAGTCTTCTCGACTGTAAAGCGTTGTTAGTTCAGTTTTAATTTACGAAAACATAAAATGATACTTTCATAACATTGTTCAACTCAGCGTCTGGAAAATTCTTTAAACAGCTGCTGTACATGTTACTATAAAACAGTTTTGCAGTTGTCAGATGGGCCAGAGAAAGAGAATCTATCTAGCCGATTCCAAACCGCCTACAGCTCCCATACATGGGGGATGGTGGTTATACTCACTTTAGAAGAAAAATATATCACATTTTTATTTCCTATTACATTTATTTTTTATTTCCTATACATATATTTTGGATTTATTAAACGTTTCGAAAAAACTCTTCGAGAAAGCGAATAAAAAACGTGTATTCACAGACATAAAATCCAACTTTCTCAGTGCAAGGTAACACAACTTTAGGCCTGTACATATTGGCCACCAGTGCCCAATATTTCAGGGGGGTGGAACATTATGGTAATATGAATATTTGGTGTATGGTCAACTTTCTGAAAAACAGGGGCATTTTTTCCAATTTTATAAGTTTTAATCTTTAAATGTTACTAATAATATTACCAATGAAATTGATATAATATTATAGCCATATATAATATTACTTAACTAGATTAAGATCAGGTGTGGAAATTAAGACGACCAGATAGAGAAATCCGATATTTATTTACAGTAAGTATTGAACATTACTTTGGCAACTTTACTGTTAACTACAGTTCTATTAAACTATGAAACAGTTCGACAATTCAAAATATTCTTAGCACTGGTTAATCATAAAAATTCAGGATTTAACCTTTGGTAAAAAAATATGGGGGTGCCCCCCCCCCCGGCCGTGACGCCCGTGGGCCTATACCATCGATGTATACTATATGGATCGCGTGCTGACAGGCAAAGGGAACGGCAGAAGACGTTCCGAAGCACGTACAACTTCCCCCACCATCGGGAGAATAAAGCGTTTGGCGCTAAGTTAACACGTGTACTAAACGAATCATTCAGTCAGTAATGCACTTGCTTTGAAACCTTAAATTTATGTAAAATTTATTAATTATGTCTGACAGTAAACTTAATACCAAAAAAATGATTATATTAGGTTGGAACGTTGCCGCCACAGTGTTTAGAAAACATATTTCAAACAATGATTTTTCTGAAGACAGCCATAAAGTGAAACTTATCAAATTAATAGGGACATTATTTTATAAAATCTTGTGCTATGATATTGCTAAGGAAAGAACCGCTGCAGCTACCTTCTCTGCGGTAGGTAAGAGAATACCTAATAATTTGTAGTCTATTATTTAGTAATGTTTAATGTAAACAATTTTTATTCAGTTAATACGTAGTTAATTAAATTAAATAAAAAAATTTAATGTAAATTAGCATTGCATGTTAAATTAACACTTTAACGACCATGGCGAGCGTATAAGCTACGCCAGCTTCTTTTACGCAATAAACATTTTAAAGTTTACGGCTCACGTGTTTTATTCTTTGTTTCCCTTATTCTTCTCTTTATTCGTCTGGCTTCAACAACAAATGTTCATAAAGTATGAACGCAACAGAACTAAGCGACAAACTGAAATAATGTTTCAGAATACTGAAATCTTACAGTGAAACAAATGTATTTATTTTGGAAAAGAACTTATTAAAAACCTCCCACTTTGGAGTCATTAATTGTTAAAATGACATAGCTACACCATTTAACGCAAAATATGCTCCGCTAAAGCAACAAAAGCTATAACAAAGCAGAAAAGTCAAGACTTTGTACAGGTACAGTATATAGCATACGCAGTGTTCTTGCCCCCCACTGGTGCAGCGGTCGGACCGAATTCAGTGAATCCAGCACGCGATCCATATAGTATACATCGATGGACTATACTAACATCGACGCCCACTTATGTTAGCAGAAAGTCGCTGGAAACGAAAACAAAATTCCCAACGACGCATTGGTCCGGATAAGAATACCAGAGAAACAGGTTAATGAGAGCTGTAGTTGTCTGCGTGGACAGACGAGGTGCTAAGAAGAAAGCGTTAGCTAATCGAAAGCTAAAAGCAAGAAGTCGGAAATGCCAACTGACGCCGTATAGTTTTTGCTGTGCTGTCTGTATTAATTATTTACAAGTTGGATCGAACGAAATGCCGACTCGTGATTTAATGGCATTCCACATTCACGCGACACGGAATCGATTACGACGATTTGTTTCACGCTAACTCGTCGGCAAATACAATGCCATTATTTTAAATACATATGTTATTAAATAAATTATTATTATTAAATAATAATAATAGTAATGACGTGTATAATAATAATAATAATAATAATAATAATAATAATGTCCCTAATGTGTAACACCCTACGTTAGTATAGCTCGAATTTTTACACTGATGATGGCAGTCGATGGTACTGTCGAAACGTCCGTTTCAGTTAGAAACAATGGACCACGGCCAAACAGCCCGGGAATGAATATAATATTGACTCCGGCCGTGTAAGCCTACGAAGTACGAGTATTTTAATAGATATTCTAATTTAGTTATTTTAATTTATAATAAAAAGTACAAAATTGTTGGATTTTAACTTAAAAAGATTGTTCTATTCCGTTAACACGTCTTGACGAACGGCTAGACACGTATGAGCACAAATATTTGTTCGCATAATCAAAAACTATTTTTTCTTTGGGTGTAGAGTGTCCTCTAGGGCTAATTACGAAGCTGCCTGCATGGACAGGGGGGAGGAGGTTGTCTATAGAAGTACAGGACGGTGATTACTTTTCCACACACACACACACACACACACACACACACACACACACACACACACACACACACACACACACACACACACACACACACTTCTTTTTTATGCGGCTGGTGTACAGAAGAAAGGAACATTACGTTTGAGCGCGCCCCGCATGAAATATGACTCACTCGCTCAGTACGAACATAAAAATAATCTCTTATAATATAGCCATCGCCTACTTACTCCTGTAGTTTCTTTATAATAAGTACTCCCTCCTCACACGCGCGCGCGCGCACACACACACACACACACACACACACACAGAGCTTAGTAAATGCCGTACAGTAACGTAACGCGTTATCAACATTATCCACTGTTTGTATGCAGCGAGGATCGCGTGAGAAAATCTCATAAAAACAGTCGTAAGACCCTCTCTCTTATGCTAATCCCAAGTGTTATTCAAATAAATATTACTAAGAGTTGCTATTACCATATACAAAATATTATAACACAGGAGTGTTTTGCTGATGACACAGGTACGTTTTCTCTTGATAAGACTTTAGAAAGAGTCGAGACTGATAAAGCTGCAACATGCAACAAACAGAATCCGTGGATAGTCGAGATTATCTGTTTCTTTGGCTTTCACGGCCGGCGTCATAAATATATCCAGGCTGTAAGGCCGGTGGTCTTCAATATATCCAGGCTGTAAGGCCGGTGGTCTTCAATATATCCACGCTGTAAGGCCGGTGGTCTTTAATATATCCACGCTGTAAGGCCGGTGGTCTTCAATATATCCAGGCTGTAAAGCCAGTGGTCTTCAATATATCCAGGCTGTAAGGCCGGTGGTCTTCAATATATCCAGGCTGTAAGGCCGGTCGGTGGTCTTCAATATATCCAGGCTGTAAGGCCGGTGGTCTTCTCGTGTCGAGAGGTGTTGACTCGAACAGACGTTTCAACCTCACCTTTGGCCTCATCTTCAGTGTAAAAAGATGCGGCTTTGCCACAGTACTGTAGTTGTAATGACGTACACCTTGTCACTTTTTACGTCCTTTTTACACTGAAGATGGCCTCCATCTTACTTTTAAGTATATACTTAACTAAAACAGCTGTCTACGCATGAAATTTGGTGCCAAATTTAAATGGAAGGAAAAAACGTGAAGAAATGAGTATACATATATTAACTATTATTAATAATAAATAAAAACGTTTCCCTCCCAGAACATGTTTTGTATTTTTTGAATATTTTACAGTTTTTTTTGAATATTTTACAGTGTTTCGATAGTTTAAACTATCATCAAAAGAAATTACAAATTGATAAAATTTTAAAAATCTATCGTTCATAACAGCTGTTTTATATGTAGACTAAATTATTTATTGTTTGTTTTTATACACGTATATAAAAATGTGTTATATAAGTGTAAAATAATATTTATTGTTTTATTAAATTAGTAATTTTGAAAATACAAATCCAGATTAATACCAAAAATGATAGTATTTTCAAAATTACTAATTTAATAAAACAATAAATAATTATATTATATTTTACACACAGTATATAACAAATTTTTTATATACATTATATAGAAACATACGTTAAATTTAGTGTACATATAAAACTGCTGTTATGAACTATTTATTTTTCAAATTTTATTAATTTGTAATTTTTGATGATGATAGTTTAAACTATCGAAACATTGTAAAATATTAAAAAAATAAATGATATATTCTTGTAAGAAAAGTTATATTTATTATTAAAAATAAAAAACATATCGGCCTATACGAGAATAACGTCAGCAAATATGAATATATTTATTGATGAACAGTTTGTAATATAAGACTCACACTATAGCCTAGATATTCAAACTTATTGATCTGCTCCAGAACAGTAAGTATACCATCTACAAATTTTGCTTATATAGGACAACTCAACGGAAAGCAGTCACCTTAGTCTTTAATGAGCAATCTTTGCAGATTAGACGTAATGAATGTACAGCCATCTGCAACCCACTTTCCGATTCCGACAGGATACAAGCAACCTTTTGTTACACAAAAACACTATTAGACACAATACGATCGAACATGCCAGGCAAGAATCACTCGTTCTTTCTAACTTTATGGACCAATAATGTCACTTGTATCGTCATCATCATCATCATCATCAGCTTTATCTGAAGCCCATGCCTTCTCGATTTGGCCACATCTCTCTCTCCATCATTGTCCTATTCAAATCGCAGTACGATAGGTAGTTCATCTCATTTCCCACGTCTTTGAAGAAAGCTGCTCAGGGTGCTCGGTGCATCCTGTTTCCACTAACGAGGCTATGACGACCGAGAGTGACTCCCGGTATAAGGACTCCCCCCTTACCAAGTGCCAACGGCTTTATCGAAGGGCGGACGAGCGGGTAAGAGATCGGGGCATCCCCTTGCCCCGGGGATGAGAAGTCGTCCCCAAAGGCGGATACCGCGGTCAACGACATGAGCATGGGGATACCACTGCATTAAAATATCCTAGACAGGATTCCTAAGTTTAAGTATGGCTATGTCCATTACAAAATTGTCCGGAGTTTCAACTCCCCAATCGGAACCTCAGGGGGGAGCGTTTTGGGTGAAGCTGTAAAAAAAGGAAATAAATTCCCAAGGATTGATATTGTATTGTATTGTATCTGCAAGGATTTCGGATTACAGATTTCCACATTGAAGACTAAGATCAGCTTTTCATGGAGCTGATCCCATACAACCAAAAATTGTTGTAGATAGTATTGTTCTCGAGAAGGTCAATGAGTATGACTATCTGGGCTACAGTGAGTCTTATACTTATTACAAACTGTTTATTAATCAGTATATGTACACTCACTTCTTAACATTTTTTTCTTCCATTAAATTTGACACCTAATTTCACGCCTAGACACTTAGCTCTTTTAGGCAAGTATATCAGCTAAGTAGGTAAGTATTAGATATTTTATTGTAACTTAATTTTAGTCAAGCTGAGGAATAAATTCAGGACTGATACATGTACTAAACTTTACAAATATTCTTTGCATCGAACGTTTACAGGCGTTTTGTGTGCACGCTGCTTTTAAGCAAAGTCTCAGCCATCCAATATCATGTGTGGATGCACACGGCTTAGCAGATTTAATTGGCGTCTCGGAAATATGAACTTCCGTCGTCAGTTTGCGCAGTTTCTTAAAAGTCTCCGCCCTCCTCCTCACGCGTCTCCCATGCGAGATATGTGTGAAATATTGCTAAGGGGAACGTGATGAAGTGCAAACACGGGTTTGACTACCACGGGTAATTACTTTTACAATTCTATACAATACCGGAATCAAGTTAAGCCCTATATAAGCGATTCATTGTTCGCAGACGATCAACCAATTATATAGAAAACTGAAACATGTTTACAATTCTCTCCATATATCGCTTGGGCCTAGAAATACAATTTAAACTCTCTGAAAATAAAAGTAAGGTAATAGCTTTTCGCAGGAAACAACCAGCACTTTTGTGCCGAGGCAAATTTTAAATTTGATTCTCGGCATGAATTGCACTTGAATCGCCGCCACGGCGGCTATCTGCACGCTACGCCTATTAGATCGGTAAGGTCAAGGTCGCCGCGGTGCCGCGGCTTAGGTTAGCGAGGCTGTGGAGCGCTACATCGAAGTAATTCAGTCGCCACAATCAGCTGTTTTCGCTAATGTTTTAACAATCCGGAACGAGCTTCCCGCTGCAGACGTGTTGCTTTCTCATTTCCATCCGAATCCTCCAACTGCCAACTTGAGGTCTGACGGCTGGGCGATGAAACTGTTCTAAATGAGTTCGTAACTGCATAAAGTGTCTCAGGGTCCTCGAACAAGCCGAGAGTGAGGAGTGCCGAAAGATGGAGCTCAATATCCTTCTCCATCGGCAGAGCAGCATCCCAACGCTCCCCCATCGCCGTCAGGCCGAGAGAGAATCTCCATAATTCCTAGCGGACCCCTTCATAGGAAAGCAGTTCGGAAATCCTCCAACACATCACCACACACGTCTCGCAGACTCTAAATGTATCACCATTCTTCAAATCACAGGTGGGACCAGACCATTTATCAAACTCCTACAACCATACTTCACCGGTTTTCAGCCATAAAAAGAGACTATAACCATGCAGACAATATTTAATATTTGTGATGATTAAAAAATCTGTTAGAACAAGTCCTCTGGACACATATCTGTGATTCATATTATTAACTGTGTTAAATGCTGGATTGATTTAATTATGCATAATTCTAGTAGTTATAATTGATACCGATTGAATATATATATTGCTTGATACAAGAGGCGTGTTCAATTGAAATAGGGTGTTCACATTTTAATAATTAAAATTTGTTCAGGACATGCCTTGTGCATGCATGTTCGTGACTGATATCCTGAATGGGGTTATAGTCATACAACTGTTATTAACTTTCATAGTAATTTGTTAACGTATAAATGAATTTAAAAATGAATACATACATAAATTATAAATGAATTTATAAATGAATATATGTGTGTTGTTGATGGAATGAAAATTAAGAGCTGCTATTAAAATACAAGAAAATGTCTTATGCATGCATATTTGTGAATGATATTAGGAATTGGGGTCATAGGCACACAAGGGTTGCACTCTCTAGTAATTTGTCTATAAACCTTTATAGTAATTTGTTAATGCAACTGGATACAGATTATACATACAATTGAATACTGCAATTTAATTAAATGATTTATCAATGTAACTGAATTTATGGATATATATATTGGTAATACAATGAAAATCACGAGCAGCTATTAAGATACAAGAATTTGTTGTTGAACACTGTAACAAAACTTATGAAACACTAATAAAAGGTTGTTATCTATTTAAACAAGCGTTTTATTGCGAGTTGTGTCACTCTGGGCTCCAGCACATTTTTCCTTCCATCTAGACCTAGACCAAGAGTCTAGTTTTAAAAATTTAAGTGACGCCCCTAAAAAAAAAAAAAATAGTGGGGGACGTTTCACTTTCAAAAATTCTTCTTCTTCTTAAGGCTACGGACCCTACAATCCGTTGCGCACTCCCTGGTTCGACCATCTTTTCTTCGGTATTCCAATATTTCGCCGTCCTTTCGGATTATGAATCAAAATTTGTTTTGGTATCCTGTTCTTATGCATCCTTTCAACAGGGTCTGTCCAATCCTGTCTGTATTGCTTTATCCTTTTGTTTCGGTTGTATATTCCAAGGATGTTCCTTTATATCATCATTTCTTAGCCGGTACATCCTCCTCAGAGGACAACGCCTTACCATAGCACCGTCCGTGCGGGTGTTGAGGTTTGGGTGCTCTGATAAGGTTGAGAGCTATGCCGGTGGTGGTGTAGCTACTGGTAGGGACTTCTCTTGCCGGACAGGTCTCAACCGAGGAGCCAGACGAAGTGTGTTCCACAACGACCCATCTATCTATCCAACATCCCTACATACCCTTATCTATCCTCACTAATCCTTTCATCGCCATTTGAGGGGTGGATGAGACCCAGAGGTCGGCGTAGACCAACTCGTCTAGGGGAGGAAACCTTACACAAATCCTGCGACGTCGGAAGCAGTGACATGGCAGCCCCATTGCCGAACCTTTCCCTGCACAGTGCTCGTAACGAGGTCGGAGGAGATCACACTCAATAGAAACAGCTGGATAGAGAATATGGATACATTAAAAAATTACAATATATAAAGCATTAACAGACCAGCTGTTATCACACTTGCAATTATTGGAAAGTGGTACTAGTTATAAATATGAGAAGGACAGGTTAAACAAATACTAGCTGAACACGTGGCTCAATATATATAGTCATAGGAAAGGAGGAGTGATAGGAAATCGTATTAATAGATTTTAAAAATAAAATTTTATAAGGTAACGGTAAACTCGAATATGCAAGCGAAGAACCACGATCGATAAGTGAACATAACAAAACGAGAATCGAATCTATGAAATTATATAAGGTATTTGTAACACCTAAACTCGAATATGAAAGCGAAACGTGGACGATAAGAAAACATGACGAAACGAGAATCGAATCTGCGGAAATAAATTTTTGTTTAGAAACAAAGAGAATGCGATCGAATACATAACGGCTGAACAAAACTGTTCTATAAACGAGACAACAGAACAAGAGGCAGAAAAATGCACATAGAGACAGATGTGAACAACGGGAAGGCACACGTAAACAGGTCAGCTTATAGGCCACAAAGTTAAAGAGACGTAGGACGGTCCAGGAGAAGATGGCTTTTGTAAAATCGAGACAGGCTGTAAGGCTATAGCTTGAATTTAAGAAGAAGCTTATGTGATGAAAATTTTGAGCTCACTGCAGTTACGATTTCTTTAAATTGTTAAAACATTTTTGTTTTATTTTTTTTATACGGCAGGAACTGAATATTATGAGTATACTCGACAGGATCGGACAGTACCGGCTGAATTGGTGGGAATATCTTTGCCGAATGGTTGACTACCGCATCCCCAAACCACTATGGAATTATAACCCGAGGGGACGGAGAGGTGCGGAACGACCGAGAAAGCGCTGGAGTGACCAGCTCTAATCTTTGCCTATTTGAGATCGGAACAAACCATCCTTGGTTTAATCATTGAAGATGAAGATGATGATGATGGTTAAATGTTTTATTTTATTACACTTGAAATTTTTCAAATGGTGAAATGTTTTTGTAACATGTCAATATAATCTGAAAATAAAGGTTAGTGGTACTTTTAAGTAGTAATTTGAGTAATTATATTTTATCCTTATCCTTACTCACGGAGTTATCTGGATTTTCGTCAATTCGGATTACTTTCGGTTCCACTTAGATCAGTTAAACGAAATTCCAATTTCCCATTTTCACGAACATAATGTTATAAATGGATTACTGTTTAAAAACAAAATCTAGATACCCCGTCATCCAAAAGTCCGCTCTCCACAAAAAAAAAAAAAAAAACTGACAAAAACTAAACGAAAAGGATTCAGACAACCGACTACCTAAACTGACTCTACAGTGGATGCCGCCAGAAAGAAGGAAACTCGGAGCCATAAAGAATTAGAACGGTTACAGGTGAGAGGAGTTTACGATAAGGAAGGTAGCAGGACACAGAGGAACTGGGGCGGTAAAATGATAACGACTTACTCGCGATATGGAGAGATAATAACAGCGACAAAACATTCCCCCCCCCCCCAAATCCACCAGAAACTGAAAGACTCCAAATATGTTTTCAAATATATTATGACGGACGTATTTACGGGGGGGGGGGAACGAACGGTACCGGACCCCCTCCAGATGGTCGAAAAAAGTTGACGAGGAAATTTTATAATCTCTTTAATTTGTAGGCTGTTTTATTTTTTCAGAATATAGTAGTAACTAATTTTTAAATATACAAACAGGTTTATTACACAATATTAAATGAAATATTAAATATAGGAATATCAATTCAGTGACTGAGGAAGAAGTTGTTAATGAAATAGGCAAAAAATCAAGGTGAACATCTGTCTATTAAACTCTAAAACATTTTCAGTGTATCTTTTTGGATATGTAAAATTGTCTTGACTTACCTTTTTTTAACTAATAGTGTAGTTATCATTTTTAAAAGTAAAATGTCAATGAACATCTTGTAAACAATGTTTCAATACCACATATTTGATTGTATTACTACCTTTACTTTACTTTAATTTGAATTGATTTGAGGATTATATCACACATTTTTCAGCCACTTTGAAGATTACAATATTAATTAGGGTAGTCCTTATTTGTTTTTTCTTTTGTATGAAACCGATACGACCAATCCCCCCTCCGGGCCAAATCTAGATACGTTACCGATGTAGGAATCTCTCCGACAGGGGACCAGGTCGTGAAGGCCTGTCCCATGTTAACTAAATGGAGTGTCGCTTATGAGTCAGGTACATTTGTTTAAAAAAAACTTTCACATCTTTATGAAACTTTTTCACTGAAAGATAAACACACAGAGTTTATAGTGCAGTGAACCTAATTAAATACATGTATTCGTAAAAGAGTAATTAGGGTGATTTTTCAAAAAAAGTGTTTTAAAAAATGGAAAATTTTTACTTCATTTTGAAAATATACTAAATATTTACATAAGATATACTAAATTTTACGTTCAGTACAAGAAGTGTTATGAGACGAACAGAATAAAAAAAAGTCAAGTCTGTAGCACGTTCCATGCAGTTGTATGTACCTAAAATATGAAAAACATGGACTTCGGAAAAATCGCGTTTAAAGTTTGTAATATTTTTATTCATAATGCACCTGCACTCGTACACTTCTTCATTGCTCTCATCTCTCTTCCTTTTTAGCTGCCTTTTCTGTACTTTGTTCTCCTTACTTCTTTCCAGAACACTCTTATTTGCTTCCAGACTCCTCATTTTATAGTTTATATTATTATTATAAAATATTGAAATGTTTGTTTGAAGGAGGTCAATGACATCGCACAGGGTGACATAACGTGAAATAAACATATAAGATGATATGATAAAAAGTTTGCTATAACAATATATACGCCTATATCATTTTAAACAGGAAGACAAGGAGAACGTTTTAATGGTAAAAACTAAAACTCGAATTTTTTGAAATTTTCACGACCTGGTCCCCTTAAGTAAGTTACATTGATTCCTTCTCCAAAGTGCGCGCGCAAGTGTTAACACTAATTAGTCACTTAACATTTCGTTACGGTTCAGCCAAATTCATGTTAAGTAGTTCACGAGAAATTCGCACGATATCAGCGACGGACCGCAATTGACTTTAATGTATTCTTAATTGTGTTTATTGTCGTATGCAGTGTCTGTTTCCCACACTGGGTCATCTCCTCCTATTTACGTACTGTACGCGGTTGACAGCTGAACATGCAGGGCCGGTCCGAGGCCCAAGCGACACAAGGGGCCGCTTGGGGGGGGGGCAAGCTGAGAGGGTCGCCGGAAGCGCAAGTGTAAAATTAAAAAAAAAATTGTTTGCAAACTTACAAGAACAAAATTTTAATGATAATGTTTATGACATAAGTGAAAAGTTTCTGATTGAATATTATTAACCTCAGTGCATTTTGACCAATAAATTACAATCGCTCCTCACAGCAAATTACCGGGCGCTTCGCGGAAGAGCGGAAGCTCAGCGACGAAGAATAAACTACAGTATTTCTGGACACAGAATTACGCGCCCTCGCCAGCCGGTGGCCGTCCCCCCATCACACCACTCCCCGACACTGCCACCAAGACAATGTGGCGACTAATCGCTGTCCAAACAACACTTGATTCCAGAGCGCAGTGTTTCAGTTGGTGTCTTAGAGTGCTCTTGTTTAGTGCTACTACGTTATTCTGTGTACGTTTATCGGGCACGTTTGTGAAGTTAACGTTTTTTTCACTGTCTTTATTATGACGAATCAACTGACGAAAATATGTGATATGTGTGAAAAAAAGAAACCGTCTGGTGCGTTTTACCGAAAAAGAAAAGCACAAGAAAGTAAAGAAAATGAAAAACAAGTTGAGACGATGAACGAAAAATCTAATAAAGAAATTATTTCTCCAAATAGAAATACACAGAGCTTAGATGATGACCTCCCTACAACTACAACTGTCTCTTAAGATCTCACGATCTACCTTAAGTGGAAATGGATTATTTCTTCTTTTAATATTCAGTACTCCAATGACATTCCGAAGTTTGTTTCTATTACAGAGGAATGTCTTTGCAGTAGTTACTTTAAAAGAAGAAACAATCCATTTCCACGATCAGTAGATTTAGGTTTATTTTTACAGGTCTTACCAAGAGCGCAAAAAACAACAACTGTTGTTTGTGGGGGGGGGGGGGTGCCAACGATATGTCGCTTGTGTGGAAAGTTGTTCTCCGTCTGGCCCTGTGAATATGCCAGTACTTACACTACACTGCAAAGACAGCCTTAAAATAGTAAATAGTAGTGGCAATCAAAAAGTTAGTTGCACTAATATAAAAAAAAAAATATGTGAAATCTGTTCCTTAGGTTTTCACGGCCGGCGTTGTAATTACTAAAACTATCCGGGTAAGGTCGTGTCTTCCGTTTTATTCTACGTTACGAAAGACGGGTCTTTTCCAGGAAGTGTCTACAAACAACTCTCGCAGCGTCACGAGCCCGTCAAGCTCCCCCACCATCGTGCCCGCCAGTACCCCTGCAGTAGCGGTGTGAAGAAGGGGTGATTACCATACCACTACTACTAGAGGCAGGACGACGTAAATTGAACACTCGGGTCTCGGTGCGCAGTAGACAAACACATCGTTGCGAGGCTAAAAAAATGTTGCTGCACTTCGCACATGCGCAGAACAGTTTTGTTCAGTGTTTCACAGCGTGAACATCGGCTGCAACAAGACTGGCTACAACAACGGAAGCATGTGGGTGCCAGAGAGGGAGATAATACGGAAGTGAGACAGTGAATGTTATCGCGTCGTCTCCCCTCTATTCTCTCTAGGTAACTTAGCTATTATCTCTAGTGAAAGTGGGGGTAAATCATACATTGGGTCGGCGCAGGTTACTGTTTAGGAAAGACTGGCGGACCTATAACACATTTATCGTTTCTGTTTGGAGTCTACGATTCTACCTTTACGTTGTGCAGTTAGTTACATTGTTTGATTTTTCAAAGTTACTCTTTCGTTAGTATTTACATTTGTTTTTTCTTATATACGCTTATTCTTTCATACGTTTATTTCGTTTTTTCATTCTTTACATTTCTTTTATGTTTATTATTTACGTTATTACTATATACTTTTATTCTTTACCTATTGCTTTATTCATAATGACTCTGACAGAGTTGCTAACTGTCGCCTGAAATGAGGAAAATGCCATTCGTTTTTTTTTTTTCAAAACAAAGGATTAATTCACAATCCTAGATTATGTATTTAATGTAAATAATCGAGAAAATAAACTAAAAAACCCTCCTAATAAAAATAAAAAAAAAAGAAAAAAAGAATTGAAGGCGTGCGTGCGTTTCATAAAAAATAAATAAACATAAAAAAAATAAAAATAACAAACAAAAATTTGAAACAAAATAAAAAGAATAGAATTGAAGCGCGTGTGCGTGCGCGTGTTATATGAATATGTGTAATTGTATGCTAATCACTCCTCCTTCACACCGCTACTGTAGAAGGGACTGGCGGGAACGTTAGTGGGGGAGCTTGGCGGGCTCGTGACGCTGCGAGGGTTGTTTGTAGACACTTACTGGAAAAGACTCTGAAAGACGTTGACTCGTATAAAGACGTTTCGGCCTCGCCTCTCGAGGTCGTCTTCAGTGTTAAAGGACTTAAACGCACTGACAAGGTGTCCGTCAGTACACCACAGTACCAAGGCAAAGGCTGCACTGAGCTAACCACAGTATTGAGCTAAGTTTCTAAACTAACTAAAAACTCCCGTTTTTCTCAGTATAAGAGTTTTTATTTTCTGTTTATATAGTTATATTTGTAATTGTAATTTTTTTTAATAACCCCAAATATGTAAAGTAACATTATTTAAAACGTGTGACAGTATTTTGTGTGATTATTTTGAAATTAATTTCTCGTTTACAATATGTTCAAATTATCTAGTATAGGCGAGCGGTTTCTCCAAAAGAACCAGGCATTTCCCCGTCTCGCTCATAGTGTTACGTAACTCTTGGGCAAGGTTGCGCCAGTCCATCCACCACTGAGAAATCAAAAAATGAATTAAAATATTTATGAGAATTATTCTGGCGCTCCGTGATGTTAGTAATAAATACTACACATGAAGTCACGCGACCCCAGGAAATCGAAAGGCTGGCATGCAACTGCCTTCTGGAAGCTCTGCCCGCACCAACTTGACACGGTGAGCGACCCATCTGAAGCACGAAGCTGCGGCCTTGCTTACTTAATCTTACAACACTACTGAGTTTGTTGACAAAGAGAATGCCGTCACTGACAGGTTTTCTAGGACCTCCTGCTTCTTAGGACCAGACTGTGAACATCAAATAGAAAACAAAAAATTATAAAAAATCGAATCTTACTTGGCATTCTTCGGTCTTGTGTCCTCGCAGGAGGGGCGACAGTTGTGCGTTGGTGACGTGTGTGACCCGTAGCCGTCCGAGTTCAACTGTGAACACAACAAAAATTATGAAATTATTAATCTGCTTTAACGACAAGCGAAATGTATTTGATATATACCGCTATCTTTCATCGCTAGAAGAAAATAAAAATTACAACCTACACATTTACAAAATAATGTCTCACTCATTGCCAACTTGCGTATTCTTCAACATATCCATTGATTTCCTTCCCTGAGACTGAAGAAGAATTAACCAACTATGTAGAGGAATTTACCTCTACACAGTGTAAAACAAAGAAAGCCCCTATACAGCGGGAAAGCGTCTGTCTTGACAAGTTCAGTCTAATCTTGAGAACCAGTGGACGGATTTTGATGAGGTTTTCACTCCCTCATTTCTCGACGAAGGTTTAGGCATAAATAGCCTGGTGAGCTTTGTTGTGATGTGAGCCGCCTTATCAGCTGTATTATTCCGAATCAAATACTGGTTCGAGGCAAAGTAATAAAACTGTTATAATAACAAACTTTGTCTCGAACAATGCAGCTAGTTTCTTTTCCCGAGAATAGATTACATACCAAGTTTGTATACAGTCTGTCGGTAGTTTATCTGTCAAAGTCCTGTAATTACGCTAACCGAGTGGTTCCCGAGACTCGCGGAGCCCTAGACGTACTGTTCGTTTCTGACGGCACCAACTTTGTACAACCAATCGTTGTGTAGTTAAATAAAATCTGATGCATCTGTTTATTTTTAGCTGGCGGATTCAGACTATATTTTAACTATCTTATACGCATTCGGGTGACGGATGAAGTCTTTGTAACTGACTGATAAGCGAGTAACGGCCAGTTCTCACAGCGGTTTATCTTTTGAAGATTATCAGCTGTTTATGGCGTCAATACTCAACTAAAGATTAGTAATGGTTAACTTCCTTGAATTGCCGTTATTGAACCACCTGAAATAGTTTAATCAAATGAGTACACAAAATGCTTAGCGAAACTGACTTTCCTATTCTTATACGTATTTTAGCGGCGCATACAGACTTTGTCATTGATTGGCAGCCAGTTCTCACAGCGGGTTATCTTTTGAAGATTGCCAGCTGTTTGTAGCATTAATATTTACTACTCAACTGAAAATTACTAATTATTAACCTATTATTGAACCGTTTGATATGGAAGTGTTTTAGTATTTACTTTACTATCGATTCGAAAAATGACAGACAACATCAAAGCAACTGTCATAGTGGTAATTAAATATATTTATCTCGTATCAGTTTTAGATGGGATTATGCACATGTACGGGTCGCTTCCATTGAAGGCGAAGAGCTGCAGTCGATGAAAACTAATTGTGGAAACACAGCAGCAAAGTAGATGCAAAACAGTAATCTCATCTTACTAACGGTGTAATCTGAATGGCTCACAGAGAGTTCCGGGAAGTGCTGCACAATTAACAACAAACTTTTGAAGGGCTTCCGAATGTGAATCTTCTGGCCCACGCAGTAAGGACAGTGGCGGATTAGCAACTCTTGGGCCCCTGGGCCCTATTTTCTCAGCGGCCCCCCTTCCCCACCCCTCCACGCACTCACATAAATTATAAACTACAACCATTACAAAACAGGCCTCATTCAAGGAAATGGAGATAACTGTGATAAGATTTAAATCTTCTATGGGCTAATATCCACCCTAATCCTAAATAATCATTATTCGTTAATATTTGCTTTGAGGCATTTTACAACTTAAAAACTTTTTTACAGCAATTTTTGCGACAGAAAAGGTAACCGCTTTTTTTTTTAGAATATTTATTTCCCAATAAAACAAAACACAACTCAATTTCAGTCATATATAAACGATCACATAGAAAATCAAAAACACATTGCAAAAGTTAATATACATATAAACAAACAAAAATATTAAATTAGTAACCTTCTGAAGTTTTATATACTGACTGAACACAATCTATTTAATAAACAAACTACAAATCGACTTTAAGAGCTTTCATTGCGGAAAAATCTTTTATAATGTCACTGAAATCAATTTCGTTGAGCAGTTCAGCATTTGCCACAAAACGTGTTAAACTTCACAATCTTAAGTCAGCAGATGAATTACGCAGGTATTTTTTAACTCTTTTTAGCATGCTAAAGGACCGTTCACCAGATGGTCATCATGCACAACAAAATTCTCAACGATGTTTCAACGTTAGGGAAAAGAGCTATCAATTGCTTTTCTTGTATAAATCTTAAAACTCAGCAGGAAGATGATGGTCCTTTACATTTAAGTCGAGAGCCTCAACAAACGCCTTAAAATGTACAAATTCTTCAGTAAGTTCTGAAGAAAGGTCTGTGGGATATTTCCGAACTAAGAGAGAAGATTTTTCCCGAATTTCGTTATCTTTCAAGGTAAGCAATTTATAAATGAATCCAAAACTTTGTTCTGATTGAAGTAAATTCTTGATCTGTTTTCTAGTTCACTGAAAATTCTGTCGATTATAACATAAAATGTATTAATAATCATGTCTTGTCTGCCATCCACGTCATCCAAGTCCATTTTGGAGATATCTTCATCATTGTTCTCATCATCAGAAAATTGTTTTTTCTTTCTTCTCCTCTTGAAATCTAAAACATAGTCAGCAGTCTCTGACTTACACAGTTTCATACCTTTCATCTCATAATAATTAAATCGTTATCGTTAGCCCTGCACATAATCTTTGAGAGATTTGTAAATATTGCAAATGACTTCTAAGTCGGTGTTAGTGCTTTGCAATGTTTTACTTGCAGCACTAAAGCGTTCCAACAACATCATTCCATAATACAAGTAATATTGCTGTTTCTATCCTAGTAAATACTGCACATAATCCCTCAGCTGTAGCTGTTTTCTGTTTTTTCTTGGGGGTTTCCAGAGATGACTTGAAATGCTTTATGAAACTCCCAATAATGAAGGAGTAAAGCCCTTAAAGCATGCCATTTAGCCGACCACCTGGTCGTATTTAGCCTTTTAGGCAACAGTTTTTTCTTGATTTCACTGTCTTTTATTATGTTTTCAAGTAAAGTCCACCTTGCAGTTGACGCGCTAAAAAACAAAGAGTTCTTGTATGAACATAAAAAGCTTGGTTTTTTGAAGGCAGCAGTTAGCTGCGTGGGTCCCTACCAGATTTAAGGAGTGGGCCGAACAAGGAATGAATTCTGCCAGAGGACTGTGACTCTTAATTCGGGATTGAAGTTGTAATGATCGAAATTTTAAAAAATTTTAATTCCTCGATCAAGTGACACGTTCCCACACTCAAGTCGACGGACACAAGCCCAGGTCGTAAATAATGACGAATCGAGGGCACGTCAAACCCGACGACAGAGCGAAGACAAAGAAAAAATGTCTGAGCACTGCACACAATGAGTATTTCAAGGCGTCACTGACAGCTAGCCGTTTGTCAAAATTTACAGCACCCAACAATCTGAAACAAAGACTTCGTACAGCTGCCGAGTTACACGGAATCGAGATGGAACGCCTGCTGTGGAAGCAAAGCGTAACTGCTCAATTATGAAAGGCTTTACTATGTTACAAAGGGAGTACAGAGCAATTTTAACGGAGAGATAGACAATAGACGTAACTCAGTGAATACTGCCAGTGTATCCGGCACAGCGTGAAAACAAACCCTTGACAGTTTACTGAAATTTACGACTGAAAAGTAGAGTTTCACCGAAATGAAGACAACGAAGGGTTGATAATCGGCGGAACGAACGTCGTGGAACTTAGACAATTAACCAAGACCTGGAGTCTGTTAACAAAAGCTCAGTCAGAACCCTAGGGAAAGTCTAAACAAAGGATAACAGAAGGCCATGAAATTGCCCTAATTTCTTAGAATCTGTGCTACGCTCGTCACATGAAACACTCCGGGGATGACGATGACCAACCAGCATCAAGCATCTTCTAAGAGAGCTCGTGGAGAGAGTAGGAAGGGTTCGGCCGACGAATCGTGAAACAGAGGATGAGATCTACAGAAGGGTAGGAATTTGTACGACCAATCAAGAGTTCGAGGAGGCGTAGAGATCGAAACTTAGACTTATGGGTAAGATGTTCCAATAAAACTGTTTGGCGAAGACGCGGAGCGGGCAGTCAAGTAGTTAATCGAGAGTCAGTAATTTTCAATCGGATAGTCAAGTATTCAATCGAGTAGTCAAGTCGTTCAATCGAACAGTTAGTCGCAATTAATAGTCAGAAGTTAGTGCGTACGATAGACAGACGATTGATTATGTCGACCGACCGGATTCACTAATTTGTAAATTCATAAGTGAACAAAGACATCGGTATAGTCACACTTATACACAATTCTGTGCGGAAACATAAACTATAAATGCGCACGGGACTTGAAACCTCAACTGACGCGCACATAATAATATACTAATTAACATTTAAAGTAGAACAGTGAGTGTCACCTCAAACATTCTCACATCATAACGTATCACCATGTTGAACAATTAGTTGAATAAACTATACCAAACAATTAAGCACGCAGTACGCGATACACCCAGATAGACGGCACAGTTAACCATGTACACAAATATGGGAAACTTTCAGAACAATTCAGTGTAATGACAACATTAACACCTCACTATTTGAACTCCGGACACTCGACATCAGCGGGTCACCACAATACCATACACATGACGGGAGTGGAGATTTAGTGGAGTGAAGTGAAATTATCAGTGCTCTGCGTAACAGTGATTATGATCTTCGACGAATCATCTAGAAAGTGTCTTCTCACGACGACGGAATTGGATAAACACACTCAAAGATAAGCTTTATGTCTACTTAATCTTAGTAGTATATACTACTGTTCTGTTGCCTCTTTTCAAAGAACTAACCCCAAGAGAACAATTACATATGAGTCATATGAATCATAAAATCTATAAAATAACACTAACGTAATTCGTTATATGAGAAACAATGAACGCATTTTAGGTAGGAATAAGTATAATTGTTGATTGTTTATTATTCGTGTATGTTTTATATATGTGCATTATTTACTGCATTTGAATGTACCATGTGTTTATGTTTCAGGAAACATCGTATAAATTGAATAATTGTATTTATATCATGTGTTTTAATATGTATGTAATTTGCAGGATATAGTTACTTACTTCAGTAAGATGTGTAATAAATAAGTAGTTAATTTACAGTATTCATGCGTTCATTATTGAAATTTCACCTTTGTTATTGATGTATTTTCATTCTAAGTATTACACTAAAAATCTCATAACTTATGCTAAACATCAATGGATACAAGAAACTCGACCATTGAAACGTCTGATTAATAGACTCATAAAATCGTATTGAATCAGACACTGTGTTGAGTCAAATCTGACGAATAGAAATAATTTTAGATATATCAATTTTAACGTATTACATAAATCTTTAATTAATATGATTCATAATTGTTGAGTAATTAATCCGCGCAGATAATTAGCACAGATTAATATTCACTAGATGTAAATGGTTTACACAATTAATTACCACAGATGTAAATTATACTTACACCACTAAATGTAAATGGCTGCACAACGCTTGGCATTAAATGTAAATGGCATCCAGCTTTAGGGCGAGATACATATGAGAAAGTGATAAACTCACATAAAATACCACTAGTCCCATTTACTAAATGTAAATCATTTATATCACGATTACCATAATAAATAAACCCCATTTATGCTAACTATAAATGGCGCCCATCGCATGGCAAAAGAGAGCAGACAGTAGTATTTAGACTAATTACAATAATATAGTACGTAAGATATTATTAAATAAGTGTAAGGTTAGCTTGACTGGTAAATGATAACGCGAAGCAAGGCGAAAATGGCTAGCGGTAGTTCTGATAGCATGGACTTTGACGTTAACAACCAGTTGGGCGCACCCGACACCAACGAAGAAAACTCATCAGTCGTCGAACCAAATATGACGGAGGAGACGTCAGAGGCCAGAGCGCGGGGACAGGAGTCACAGCAACCACAGGAGTTACAACAACAGGAAGAAGTGACATTGCGCACGCTAATGGACTTCATGCGGACGCAAAATGAAAGTCTCAATCAGAAATTAGATCAGCATAAAGAAGAAATCAATCAGAAATTCGATCAACAGAAAGAAGAAATTAAAGAAGAAATCAATCGGAAATTCGATCAAATTAATGAAACTTTTAATAACCATAAGGAGGACGTCAAGCGACAAATGGACGAACAGCTCACGCTGATACGATCAGAAATGCGCGACCATAAGACCAGTTGCGACGATAAGATAAGCGATGTCTTAAAGAAACAAGAGGACGCTACAAAAGAAATAAAAGATGACACCAATAAGAAGTTTGAAGAAGTGTGGGAAGCTCGAGAGTCGGACCACCAAGAACTTAAAAGCCTGGCACAGACCACACAATCTAGTATGAAGAAAATCCATAACAAGCTAGATCTACACATCAATAGTAATCAGAAGAAGCAGGAAGAACTGAAGACCGAATTATACCACACGCTTCGACAGCAGCAGCAAGAGATAGGTGAAGCCAACCACACATTGCAACAGAAAATCGATGAAGTAGACGGCCGACAAAGGACGACCGAACAGAAGCTCGACGAGAACGTCAAAGAGAAAACAACCCACATCCAGGAACTTAGGTGTCAAGTAGAGAGACTGCGGCGACAGATCACCGATGGGGAGTCTGGGCCTCACAGAATAGTAAACGGACAAATACAGATTGAATTGAAGTATGACGGAACCGACAGATTCCCGATGGAGTTCCTAAAGGAGTTGTCGGAGTTTCAAGAATCCTACTACCCGAGCAGCGACATCAGGTGGATCGGCAAACACCTAGAGAAGGACGCAAGCATATGGTGGCGTGTGATCCGGGACCAGATAAGTACCTTCGAAGAATTCAAGGAGGCGTTCACACTGAAGTACTGGGGGTTGGAACGACAGGACATTATCCGCGACAACCTTGAGTACGGCAGGTTTGAATGGCAGGGACCCGTCACAGCTATACAGTACGTCGAGAGGATTCTTTTGGAAAGTCGTCAGTTAACCCCAGCGTTGACCGACCGCCAACTGATAAGGAAAATTTCGAGGCACTTTGGAAAAGACTTGCAGATCGCCGTTATAACACGCGGGATCGTCACCATACCCAATTTCGAGGCCTTGATCACTGAATACACTAGCATTCAATCAAGCCACGCAGGAAATAGACGTGCGCAATATAAGATAACGAACGAAAGGGAAGCCGGAACTGTCGATCGTCCCAGTGGTAACTTTGTCAACAAGAACGAGAGTGAAAGGAAACCAGTTTGGCAAGGACGGGCGCACGGCGGTAACCGTTACGAGGGTAAATCACACGGAGTAGTAAACACCGTTGAATACCTGAACTCCAAACCGGGTACAAGCCAGGCAAGCGACGACAGTAATTCTAGATCGAACAATGACCAAAGCAACAAAAAAAAAAACACCCCTACACAGCGAACGACATAGTTTTTGACGACAACAAAAACAACCCCACCAATAATGTCAATATCCTGGTACCTGACTTAAGAGACGACCTACTGAATGAATACGACGAGGACGTCACGAAACAAATATTAAAATGTCCTGAAATAATCATACAATTTAATAATAACATTAAAGTTTTAGCACTTGTCGACACCGGCTCAGTTATTAATGGGTTGTCAGAAGAATGGTTCAACGCAAACAAAAGGGACATTGAACCATATGAGATTTTACCCATGACAAACTCTCTAATCATTAGTGCTGTTGGGAACAAGTCCAAGTTAATTAGAAAACAAATACTGTGCGACATAGAAATTGACGGGATCAAAAATGAGTGTGTCTTTCTAATAATACCTGACCTTATTAAACACTGTATATTAGGGATAAGTTTTTTACAGGAGGTAGGATGTCGTATCGACATTGGCAGCAAGAAAATAGAAATAGTGAATGCGGCTGATGAAGAGGTGCACGCCGTACCCATCATGAACATGGAACTAATTGATAATGGAGAAGAAGAAGAAGAAATCTTGAGGTGCATCGACGAGAAGATATCAAACATGGACTGTCAAGACGAGGAGATATTGGGAAATTTGAAGGGAATACTTGTTAAGAATAGAAGAGTGTTCAGGGAATGCCCGGGGAGAATAGACGGATATGAGCATGAGTTTCAAGTTACGGACAGTACGCCCTACTTTCAACGGGGTTGGCCTGTACCACTTGCTTATCAGAAGAAAGTAAAGGACGAGATAGATAGGATGCTGCGATACGGTGTGATTGAACGTTGTACAAGCCCGTTCATAAATCCACTCGTAACAGTCATAAAGAGAGATGGAAGGGTCCGTCTATGCCTGGATGCAAGAAAGATAAACGGCGTTACTATTCCCGACTATGAAGGCGTTTCTCCAATAAATGAAATCTTGGCAAGATGCAGCGAGATGCGATATCTGTCTACTGTCGATTTGTCGAGCAGCTTTTGGCAAGTACCTTTGAAGAAAGAGTGCAGGAAGTATACCGCGTTCATGTATGAGGGAAGGTGCTACCAATTCACCGTTACACCATTCGGCCTTAGTACCAGTTCAGCGGCACTAACACGCGGATTGGATACGGTCTTAAATGAAGATGTTAAGAAAAACACATTAATATACGTGGACGATTGTCTATGCTATTCTGACGATGTTAAAACACACTTAGAACATTTAGAGGCATTATTAAATAATCTTAACGAAAATAACTTAACCGTCAACTTAAATAAGTCACAGTTTTTCAGGAAAGAAATATCGTATCTTGGATACCAACTAACAACACGCGGCATCCAAGCTACGGAAGAGAAAGTGAAAGCCATTATGGACTTCCCTAAACCCAAGAACCAGAAACAGTTAAAGGGTTTCCTAGGCCTCACTAACTTTTATAACCGTTTTACTAGCAAATACGCGGAGACAACACAACCCCTCCATGAATTATTGAAGAAGAATCACAAATTTGTATGGACGAATGAATTAAACGACTGCTTTGACAGAGTCAAAAATCTATTTGTTGACGCTGTAGTTTTAAGATTTCCGCGCCCAGACCAGAGATATTATATACAGTGTGATGCAAGTGATTACGCATACGGAGGACAACTTTACCAGCTCGATGAAGACGGGGAGATCGGCGTAATCGCCTTCACTAGTAAGACATTCAAGGGTGCTGAGCGGAACTATTATACTACGGAAAAAGAGCTTTTAAGTATTGTCCGATGCTTAGAAAAATTCCGAATATACGTTCTCGGACAACCATTAACGATCATCACCGACAACAAGGCGTTGACATTCTTAAACAAATGCCATCTAAATAATTCTCGTATTACACGATGGATTCTTGCAGTGCAGGAGTATAAATTCGATATAATTCATTGCAAGGGTAAGGAGAACATAGTAGCCGACATTTTAAGTAGATATCCACACAATACAAAATTAGAAGAGATTCATGACAACACCCATGAATATTTAGTTAACCACATAACCGTAAAAATGAGACTTGAGGTGCGTAAGTTAATCCAAAATATCGGAAAGCACCAGATGGAAGACGATAAGCTAAAAGCGATCATCACTAGATTTAAGGAGGGAAATATAGACCCTAAATTAACTAAATTTTATAAATATGTTAACGGTAAGTTGTATAGACGACAGCGGAATGAATGGAAGCTGTATGTTCCTAGCAACATATCTGGGGACATAATTGCTGAAATCCATCATATGTTCGGTCATTTAGGAACAAAAAAGTGTATTAAAATGATCCAGGAACATTTCACATTCGACCGGATGTCAAAGAAAATAAAAACATATATAAAAACCTGTGACCTATGCCAGAAGTGCAAAGACACCAACAACAGAGAGCTATTTGGTGGCACACGCGCTGTGATACCTACGGCCAAAGGAGATCTGGTAAGCGCAGATTATTATGGACCCCTACCGACAGGAACGGGTGGAGTCAAATATTTATTGGTCATAGTGGATAATTTCACGAAATATGTCAAGTTATTCACCCTCCGGAGAGCAACAACCACTACGACGTTGCGGAGGATAAAAACGTATTGCGAACTATTTGGACGTCCGCGGACCATTTTGACGGACAACGGAACACAGTTCACATCCAAGAGATGGGTCAACGGTCTAAAGGAGTTGGACATACAACCAAAGTTTACTGCAATACGTAATCCATGTACCAACCTTGCCGAACGGATTAACCGGCAACTGGGAAACTTATTTCGCATTTTCATAAGTGACCAACACACTAAATGGTCCCAATACGTGAAAACGATTGAAGCGTGTCTAAACGAGGTGTATCACGAGACGATCGAAATAACCCCTCACGAAGCACACCTCGGCACGAGACCTACACGAGCATGGGAGCAATGCTTGGACAAAGGAGTCATTAGCAGCGAAGGAAAACGCGAAAACAATATATTTGTAAAGATAAAGGAGAAGCGAGAGAAACACGCGAAACGCTGTAATGAGAAGAAGAAAATCACAAAATTTGCGATTGGCGACAAGGTTCTGGTGAGAGCATTCCACCAATCCGACGCTGTGTCAAAGAGAATTGACAAGTTCTTCGAACTTTTCGCAGGACCATATAAAATCAACCGCATCATCGGCGAGGCCACATATGAGCTCGTGGAGTGCGATAGCGGGAAGACGAGAGGAAAATTTAATATACGGCAAATTAAGGCGTATCATGAGCCGGCGAACGGAAGTATAGATAACACGAGTGGTAGCGACGACTCCCGGCGACCAGCAGAAGACATAGTTTAGGTAATTTGCTCGCGCGGCCAGTCCAGCTAACCAAATAATGATATGCATTTTACTTGTTGTGTTTAGTCTGTATTTCAATGCTAACTGTGTTTGTGATCAGCACATAATTGTCATTCGTTATGTTAATTAGACATATAAATATCAACATATACAGAAAGTGATTTGTGAAATGTACCATGTGTCAGAAGGACAGTGTAATACTATGACACAGGACACCAAAGACGTTAATAATTATGAATAATAACTTGTTTAAATGTAGAGACTCGAATAATTTGTTTATGTAAATAATAATTCAAAATGGACGATTGTTTTATAACTTTAAGAGTATGCATCACGAAGTATGCTGATTCCTTAACTATTTAATTAATATGTATGTTTCTTTTACCAATGTAATCATTTATAATATGTTACGAATTGACCATATGTATATATTTGTTAGTATCAACTGTATTCTTGAGACAGTAATAACAAGTTTAAAAGTATTTTATTGCTATATAGGTCATCGACATAAGATCGATTAATATAATGGGTAGCTAATCTACAGCTTATCTAATACATTGTGTATAAAGAGTAACGAGACAAACTGTCAAATGGACAAACGTCCATGTCTTAAATTCAATTATTTACTCGAAATCGTATTGTACAGTCCGCATATGGACAGACAAAGTGTAAAAAATGCGTTCATTCACTCAGATGTGCGGCAATAAATTCATATGACCATATAAAACATTAAGATGGGGAATAACTATTAATTGCTTCCTATGAGAGATAGATGTCAGTCAACCATGTCCATTCCGAAGCAGACATCCACGACTGGGACAGAGCGCAGAAATTGGATCAGATGTCTCCCGAAGTCCAACATCCAATCCAATTTGGGGACAATGTAATGATCGAAATTTTAAAAAATTTTAATTCCTCGATCAAGTGACACGTTCCCACACTCAAGTCGACGGACACAAGCCCAGGTCGTAAATAATGACGAATCGAGGGGACGTCAAACCCGACGACAGAGCGAAGACAAAGAAAAAATGTCTGAGCACTGCACACAATGAGTATTTCAAGGCGTCACTGACAGCTAGCCGTTTGTCAAAATTTACAGCACCCAACAATCTGAAACAAAGACTTCGTACAGCTGCCGAGTTACACGGAATCGAGATGGAACGCCTGCTGTGGAAGCAAAGCGTAACTGCTCAATTATGAAAGGCTTTACTATGTTACAAAGGGAGTACAGAGCAATTTTAACGGAGAGATAGACAATAGACGTAACTCAGTGAATACTGCCAGTGTATCCGGCACAGCGTGAAAACAAACCCTTGACAGTTTACTGAAATTTACGACTGAAAAGTAGAGTTTCACCGAAATGAAGACAACGAAGGGTTGATAATCGGCGGAACGAACGTCGTGGAACTTAGACAATTAACCAAGACCTGGAGTCTGTTAACAAAAGCTCAGTCAGAACCCTAGGGAAAGTCTAAACAAAGGATAACAGAAGGCCATGAAATTGCCCTAATTTCTTAGAATCTGTGCTACGCTCGTCACATGAAACACTCCGGGGATGACGATGACCAACCAGCATCAAGCATCTTCTAAGAGAGCTCGTGGAGAGAGTAGGAAGGGTTCGGCCGACGAATCGTGAAACAGAGGATGAGATCTACAGAAGGGTAGGAATTTGTACGACCAATCAAGAGTTCGAGGAGGCGTAGAGATCGAAACTTAGACTTATGGGTAAGATGTTCCAATAAAACTGTTTGGCGAAGACGCGGAGCGGGCAGTCAAGTAGTTAATCGAGAGTCAGTAATTTTCAATCGGATAGTCAAGTATTCAATCGAGTAGTCAAGTCGTTCAATCGAACAGTTAGTCGCAATTAATAGTCAGAAGTTAGTGCGTACGATAGACAGACGATTGATTATGTCGACCGACCGGATTCACTAATTTGTAAATTCATAAGTGAACAAAGACATCGGTATAGTCACACTTATACACAATTCTGTGCGGAAACATAAACTATAAATGCGCACGGGACTTGAAACCTCAACTGACGCGCACATAATAATATACTAATTAACATTTAAAGTAGAACAGTGAGTGTCACCTCAAACATTCTCACATCATAACGTATCACCATGTTGAACAATTAGTTGAATAAACTATACCAAACAATTAAGCACGCAGTACGCGATACACCCAGATAGACGGCACAGTTAACCATGTACACAAATATGGGAAACTTTCAGAACAATTCAGTGTAATGACAACATTAACACCTCACTATTTGAACTCCGGACACTCGACATCAGCGGGTCACCACAATACCATACACATGACGGGAGTGGAGATTTAGTGGAGTGAAGTGAAATTATCAGTGCTCTGCGTAACAGTGATTATGATCTTCGACGAATCATCTAGAAAGTGTCTTCTCACGACGACGGAATTGGATAAACACACTCAAAGATAAGCTTTATGTCTACTTAATCTTAGTAGTATATACTACTGTTCTGTTGCCTCTTTTCAAAGAACTAACCCCAAGAGAACAATTACATATGAGTCATATGAATCATAAAATCTATAAAATAACACTAACGTAATTCGTTATATGAGAAACAATGAACGCATTTTAGGTAGGAATAAGTATAATTGTTGATTGTTTATTATTCGTGTATGTTTTATATATGTGCATTATTTACTGCATTTGAATGTACCATGTGTTTATGTTTCAGGAAACATCGTATAAATTGAATAATTGTATTTATATCATGTGTTTTAATATGTATGTAATTTGCAGGATATAGTTACTTACTTCAGTAAGATGTGTAATAAATAAGTAGTTAATTTACAGTATTCATGCGTTCATTATTGAAATTTCACCTTTGTTATTGATGTATTTTCATTCTAAGTATTACACTAAAAATCTCATAACTTATGCTAAACATCAATGGATACAAGAAACTCGACCATTGAAACGTCTGATTAATAGACTCATAAAATCGTATTGAATCAGACACTGTGTTGAGTCAAATCTGACGAATAGAAATAATTTTAGATATATCAATTTTAACGTATTACATAAATCTTTAATTAATATGATTCATAATTGTTGAGTAATTAATCCGCGCAGATAATTAGCACAGATTAATATTCACTAGATGTAAATGGTTTACACAATTAATTACCACAGATGTAAATTATACTTACACCACTAAATGTAAATGGCTGCACAACGCTTGGCATTAAATGTAAATGGCATCCAGCTTTAGGGCGAGATACATATGAGAAAGTGATAAACTCACATAAAATACCACTAGTCCCATTTACTAAATGTAAATCATTTATATCACGATTAGCATAATAAATAAACCCCATTTATGCTAACTATAAAGTCCTTCATATTGCTCCGACATACTCGATGCATTATCATATGACTGGCCTCTCATATCGTTTCTCGAAATATCTAGTAACGAAAGTGTGTTCAAAATTAATTCTTCCATTTGAGCACCCGTGTGGTTTTCCATTCTGATAAATTTAATAAATCTTTCCGTTGGACAGCCATTATTTAAGATATAGTGAACAATCAAAGTCAATTGGTCATGATGAGGAATATCAGGTGTTGAATCTACAGTAATGGAATAGTATTTTCTTGATTTTAACTCCTCAGCAATTGTTGAAACTATTTTATTGTACATTATTTCTATAAACTCATTACAGATAGTCTTTGAGAGATAACCTACCTTTCCTTGACCAGGATTGCCATAATTTTGAATGTGAATTTTTTTAAAATCATCGTATTCGGCTAGCAATTCTAGAATTCCTAGAAAATTGCCGTTTGTCCGAGATCGAAAAACTTCATGCTTTTCTGACCCTCGAAAGGCTAGCTCGCAAGCACCAAGAAATTTAACATGTAATACACGAATCAAAACTTTCTGCCAATAGTCTACTTGTTTTAAGTACTGTTGATGAAGAGCAGAGTCAATCTTACCGAGTAAATTGCCTCTGATGACATAGGATTGTGTGTTAATTCTATGCTCAGAACTCCTCTCATGCTGTGACAATCTGGAAAATATGTTTCCAGTCGTTAAAGCCATGAATAAAAGAATTTTCAGTCTCGTCTGAATGGAAAAGTTTGCACGGAACACAATAAAAAGATCCCTTTGAATTAGACTACATCAGCCATTCTCTTTTCTTCAACTGTCCACTGTGCAAACGAGTAAACAACATACTTTTGTTAGCATACCTTGTCTTATCAGGATAAATACGCCTAGATTTTGAAAAATCACAATCACAATCAGTTATTTTTGACAAGTGTTCTGGAAGATTTTTAATTATATGATCTTTAAGCTCGTTCGTCAATGGTTCCCAAAAATTTGGGTCCATTAAATCAAATTTAACAATTTCTTTGTGCATGTTACAGTTAACTTTTGAATTATCTGAATCTAAGCATTGAATGTCGAGAAGAGTATCTGCTACTTCCGGATCATTAACTTCACCACTTTCATGTAAAACAGTATTTACACTATTAAAGTCAATATTTACTTTGCTACAACATGGGCGTTGTTGCAGACCTACGTTCAAATTTGCTGCATTTACAAGTTCATTATTTACTTCACAATAATTTGGATTTTGTTTTTGATCAGAATCCGAATCTGTTGTTAAATTAGTTGGGGCAGGATCCGTAAACTTATCAGAATCGGTAGAATTTTAACCAGCACTTTGTGAAACTCTTGAAGCTTTCAAAAACTTGTCCAACTTAGCAGTTTTTGACTTAGTTTTTCTCATTAGAAAAAAATTGGCCCTGCGGCCACCTTAAGCCTGCGACCCCTGGGCCCGGGCCCGTCGGGCCCAATTGGTAATCCGCCACTGAGTAAGGAGTTAGCGATAATTATACAAAATGTTTTCATTACATTACAGAAACGTACCTTCGTACATAAGTGACAACACGGCATATAACCTACAAATTCTTGCTAACCAGTGAAAAGAGGTTAGCTTTTGGATACCCATTCGACCTTGAGCGAGTCTAATGAATATCTTCACTGCAAGCAGGCCTACCACCTTGACTAGTTATGCTCCGCAGATATAATAGTCGTTACAAATTATAAGGTTCCGGACATTAGTCATCGTGAGTTAAAATTAAGAAACACGACGTTTCGACCTCTATAGAATCAGAGGTTGTCTTCAGGAGAACAAAAAATTAATACAAAGATAAATCTATCACTAACAAATAGATCTCGTCAAAACTCCAAATCTTAGTTGAACAAATACAGTGCTAAAAATAATAATACAGTAGAGCGTCGATTATCCGAATCTCTCGGGACTAGGGCCCGTTCAGACAAGCGATATTTCGGATAATAGATCGTAAATTGAAAACATTCTTTCCCTTTACAAAAACAAAGGTTTTTACAAAAACACAATAAAAATACGCGTTATTCAAACGTTTTTACAAGATACTTATTGACTGAACTGATTCTCCTATATTTCATAATTCAAACGTATACGCACATGCTATGTAATAAATCTGTTTGTATATTTAACAAAGAGTTACTACTATAGTAGCGTTCACAGCTGAAAAAACTAATAAAACAGCTTCAAAATTTAGAGATAACAAAATTCAACATTTTTCGACCCTCTGGGGTGGTCCGGTTCCATTCGTTCCCCTCAACCCCCGTCAATACGACTCTGAACATATGTCGGTTTACGTTCCGCTTCTTCTAAATACTTTGAATAATCTGAAGAGTTGGATCCTATTACAACCTTTCTCAAGGTTTATAAAAGGCAAATGGCTACTTGAATGATTAACACATTAATGATCAGCAAAGGAGACTGCAATGGGCTGGCCATGTCATAAGAATAGTCGACAAACGAACACCTGAAAGAGACCTTATGGGTAGTATGGATGGCAAAAGACCAAAAACCCGTCCGAGGAAAAGATGGGAAGGTGCTGTAGTTGTGGATGCAAGAGAGATGTTGGGAGTGCGAGGATGGAAGTCCTTTGCTACTGATAGAGAGAGGAGGAGGAGGAGGAGGGTCAGGATTAGCAAAAAGGTTGTTACAATTGTAATGGACAAAATCAGTAAGACAAATCTACGTGACATAGAGCGAGTTCGCGGGCCAAATAGGCAGCACGCGAGTCAGTCAGTCAAGCGTCACTTCAGTCAGATCACTTCAAGAACGTTACTTCTTTGATGTGTTCTCGTTTCAATGAACTTTACCGCTTCATAGAACTTCCTCTACTGTGGCTGAACGTCTTATTGTTTAAGGGCACTCGTAACCAGCATATCGACCCAAAAATAGTTTCCTCGTTTTTTTGTCATAAAAATCTTCAATATTTTCGGAGTAATTTGATACCAAATTTATGTGAAAACGCATGACAATACATTTTTTATGATTTTTAAAAGAATAGAGGCAATAGAAAAAGTTCTGTTAAATGTGCTGATAATATTAAATTAAAAAAAAAATTGTAACTCCCTTACAACAAATCGTACAGACATGCGGTTTTTACCATTGGAAAGAGAAATTTTGTGTTAAACAAATTTTTGTATTAACACAAATGGTTACAATATTTCCTGATTTGAGTCATCATAATTTGTTAAAAAAAATGTCTTCATGGTAGTACACATAATTCAAACGAGTCGCTAAACCATTTGATTGGAATAGATCGCCAAAATATATATTTGTTGGACTGGATACTTTGGTTCTGGGTGTACCAAATATGGTTGAGGTAATGAAAAAAGTGACTTCGAATGAATACTTGAGGCAGACACAGCAGTAGATAAATTGATGAAAAAGGTTAGAGAGTCAAGTAGAAATGTGAAGAAGAAACTAAAGGACCAAATGGACATAACTAACGACGCCGAGTATGGAGCTAGACTATATTAAATAAGATAAAACAATAAAAATATGTTTTAAAACTTTAAACGCGTTTTTCTCGAAGTCTACTTTTTTTAGATAAATGACCCATTATTTCAGAAACCAAGTAAACTATCAAGCTGAATTCATTTCTGGTTATTGGGTTAGTGAAGACATAACTACACTACTAGAATTATGTAGTTTCACTGAAAAATTAAAACGTAACAAAATATTAAGCGTGCATTTTGTATGCAAACGTTTAGAGTAAAACAAAATAAATTGTGTAAAATCAAAAAAGTTGAGGTATCTTTATAATTGTAGTAGCGTTTGTAGTGTATAAACTGGTGCTAAAATTTCAGACTTCTATCTTTTACAGGTTCTGAGATAATGAGTCTCAAAATTGATGAATTTAACATGGTAAGCATAGCCGGTTACGAGTGGCCTTAAGGCAAAGAAGAGTACTGTGGAAACTTGCAGATGCAAGGAAAGTGACGCAACGTGAGTTTCAGTGGTTACAACCGTAATACTGACAGGCAGAAAACGTCCTCTAATGTATTTTTCATTGTCGCATTAATACAACAAATACATGTAGGGCTATTTCTACTAACTTAAATCCTGTACAAGTGGGTCTTATCTGCTGTCTCGGTGTTTACTATTGCACTTTCTGTACAGCTTAAATGGTTACAAGAGACGCGATGAAAATTTACAAAAATAATACCAAATTACAAGTTGCTGGGAGTTTTGAATAAGATGACAGGATCGTTATAATGAAATAAATTGCAACATTTGTGTTATAAAAATGGTAAAATGTTATTACGCTTAAATATTCCTTTTGTGTGTTGTGTTTCAATTTCTAAAATAATTTATTGTAATTTTTTTGGAAAGGGTTATTGGACGGGGAAGACTTTGTTGTAAATTATGCTCTCTTGTTTGTAACATTGTGGGTGAGGCTTACTGTATAAATAGGGGTGGATCTAGACTAGAGGAGGGACGATATACCTGTAACAGGTATTTTGGAACGATTATTTTTGTGGTACGGATATAACAATAAATGAAAAGGTGAAATACCTGTTCCGATTCAACGATAACTGAAAAGTCGAATACCCGTTCCGATTACTCGCGGCTTCGCGGTTCCGAGTCGCAGGACCCTCCCTACGACACTAACGAATAAACGAGTACTACGAGTACAAAGTCATTTTTTGGTGCTCAATATTTCATTCTGCGCATGTGCCGATTGACATACAAGAACGAAACGAAGCAAAACAGCGAGGTTCAAAATATCTCTATGCCAAAGAGAGGAATCTGTTTTCAATAAATGAAAACATACTGATGTTACATTTATTCTCGTGTGTTATGCAGATATATAATACAGATTATAACATATTATATATTATACTAGTCACCAAGTTTTCAAATTTTGAAAAAGGCGAATTATATTGCGTTATAACCTACAGAGTCGTTGATAGGCCACATAGTACTTTTTGTTAATATGATTTCGGAGATGATTTTAACTTCACTGCACATATCACATAAATGATGAGTTTGTTGTAATTCTTTTGGCTTACTGTTGAGTTTTTATTGTATGTTTCTGATGTTTTTTTGACATTATTTGTTGTGCTATTACGTGGACTCGAAATTTCATTGTCTAAGTTTCGCAACTGATTTGTCTAACCAAAATGGAATCAATAATTTAATATTAAATCTACGTCAGTTTGTTTACTCCTAGTTATAGCGAGCGAAAAATTTGAAATTTCAAATTTTCTTCTCGTCCGATTTTGTTCGCACGCAGTTGTGTCAACGACTTCCAAGTTAAAACAATAAATAAGGCTTAATGTGAAGATGTCAAACCAGCGTCGCTAGCAGACAACAGAAAGATGTTAGACTCCACGCAACAATAGATATGAAAGTTCAAGATGACAGGAGAAGGTTGGGTAAAAATTATTACACCACAACAAACTACACAATGCCATGCTAGGTCACTCACACGTTTATGGATAACTAAGGCGAACGCCCGCTCGGGTTACGTCAGAATACGATGGCACTGCAAAAACAACAGGATGTCACAAAAGAGTTGACGGTGCTGCACTTTACAGAGACAATGAAAGAAATAACTAGTTGAAAAGACTCGAGGATGCTGCACAGCAGGAGGTGACGTTTACGTGACGGACACAATTTACGATTAGAAAGTCGGGGTGGCTTCACCAAACAACGCATGTCAGAAATTATTAATAGCTACAAAAAAGGGGTGTAAGATAGAACAATACCTCAAGATGACCAAGGAAACAGATGGGGAAAGTTAGAACAACATTGTGTAAGTTCCAAACAAAAGGGTGATTGACAGGCGCGCAACGACCAGAAATTCTGCGAAAGAGATCAACGTCCGAACGAAGAAATCTGGGGGATGTCTAACAACCTATCAGGGTAGACTTGCGAAGACACCGGTGGAGAGGAGAGTTTCTATGGTAACCAGGAGTCAAAGCGAATCATTGAACAGAAACCAAAAAACCCTGAAGATGTGGGATAAAATATTCTAAGAAAATATCGAGCTGACCTATCGTAAGTAAGAAAAGGCGTGGACAGGCTCAAGACAACATTCGGGTAGGGTTGATAAAAACTGACTGTCTAACACGGAGGATTCTCAGTCATATTTTTTAATTCTCTCAGTCGTATTTTAAGTTTGCTCAGCATTTTAAATTTTCTCAGTGCTATGAAGGACTCTCAGGCTTATTACATTTTTTGAACATATATTTTGCTCAGTATTACTGTCCTCAGTCTTGTAAAATTTACCAGTCTTAGTGAAAACTCAGTGTTATAATATTCGGACTTAGTAATTTCAAACTGTAAGATTCAAAGTGCAACCGGAAGTAATACTCGAACACAACAGTATAAAATGTGCGAATTAACGAACTTAGTTAAGCATTAACATTATTAGGAATTTCCGAGTGAACAATTCGAGCGACTCAAGCGAACTATCATGTAATCTCGGCACATACACGAAACATTATTAGTGTACTGTACAACTTAGAAAGAATTACATTTAGCCAGTGTTAATGAATTACACTAAAATGTAACAGCACATTTAAATACTTTAACAAACTAATCAACCCAGTAGTATAAACGCATAAATATCAACACAAAGTCAAGTGAATTTCTGTGATGAACGGACATCGACATTAACTTTGCGAGCGTGAACATACACCACTCATTTTAGAATGATCACACATTATAAAGCGAACTGATCTATACAAACTGACATTGAAAGCAACATCACATCCACACTACTCTATAAATGACGCGAGTTCACGTGTGTGTACGAGTGACAGTGAATCCAACTTTATTCAACAAGATGTGTTCTTCAGACTTCACCACATCAAGGAGGCCGATCACCGTTGGACCATGAGTGGATATTCTTACCACAAGTAACAATTATTACATCTATTAATTTAGTAACTACTAATGTCCTGTCTCTTTCAAAGAATCCCCACCCTGGGAGTTTTAAATAAATTTGATAAAAGAATAAATTTAAAGTTATAAATAATGAACAAGTAAGCGAAACTATCTGGAATTAATGAACGCATTAATTAATTATTATTTGGATTTATTGTATATCATGATTTATGTATGTGACTTTTTCAGCTCTCATATAAGCTAGAACTTGTTTAATGATATATGTGTTATTTGATGTATTTACAGGTACAGCAAACTTTTTATGTGTCATTAATATAAATTGACTTAATGAATAATAAATTAGTCATTTAAGTACAGTTAAACAAATGCGTTCATTATTACTAAAACCCGCACGTTAAAGTTTTACATAGAACACACTTACACGAATATTTATAATTGTACAATTTTCATGTGTAACAAAAGAACATGGTTAATTTACTAAAGAGTCTATTGTCTATTACGCTAATTGGTAATTAAAATTGATAATTGATCTAACTAAATAATTTAGCGTAATAACACCGTATATTAATGGTGCCCAACCGCACGGCATGATACGTAATATTAAATATAATTAATACGTACAAGTTTGGTAAAGATCAGGCAGTAGTAGATAGATTAGCATAAAGAAAGAAATAGAGATGTGTTAGTGTTATAAACTAGCTTGAATGATTACGCGTAGGAAGGCAAAGATGGCCAGCAATTCCGATAGCGTAGAATTTGAAATTAATAACCAGTTAGGTATGGTAAATACCGAAGAAGATACCACACCTAGCAACCCAAATAGCGCTGTAGAGAGTCAAGAGTAAAGGGCGCAAGGACAAGCGTCCAAACCAGAAGAAATGAATCTACAAGTGTTAATGGATTTTATCCGACAACAGAGCAAGAAACAAGAAGAAAATAATCAATTAATTAATGAAAATATTAAAATAATGAACGAAAAATTTGATAAGCGAAAAGAAGAACAGAAAGAAGATAGAAGATTAATTAGCGAAAAGATAGAAAAACAAAATGAAAAGCTCGACCAGCATAAGGAAGAGATGAAACGACAGTTAGCGGAACAGCTCACGCAGATACGGTCTGAGTTACGAGAATACCAGCACACCTGGGAAGTGAAGATCAATGAATTACAAAAGAAACAAGAAGATACAGTAAAAGAGTTGAAAGAAGACGCGAATAAGAAATACGAAGAGATACGGGAAGCACGGGAGACCGACCGCCAGGAATGGAAGGGAGCGATCCAGAGCACCCAAACAACCGTTAAAAAGATTCACAATAAAATTGATGCTCACGTCAAAGACGCTAACAAGAAACATGAAGAGTTAAAGGCCGAAATACACGATACCATACGGCAGAAGCAGCAAGAACAAGGTGAAACGAACAACAACATGATGCAGAAATTGGAAGAAGTCGACGGAAGACAGCGTTCAACGGAACAACAGTTGGACGAAACCACTAAAGAAAAGACTACGCGAATAGAAGAATTGAGATGTCATTTAACGAAGGTAAAGGAGAACCAGGAGAGACTACAGAGACAGTTAATGGAAGGTGAGTGTGGTACGGTGAACAGAATTAATGGGCCTAACCACAACGACCTCAAATACAACGGTACCGACAGATACCCCATGGAATTCCTTAAGGAGCTGTCAGAGGTACACGAGCTATACTACCCCACTGATAATATTAAGTGGATAGGTATACACTTAGAGATGGACGCCAGAATTTGGTGGAGAGTAATACGAAGCCAAATATCCAACTTTGAAGAGTTTAAAGAAGCATTTTCGCAAAAATACTGGGGACAAGAACGACAAGATAGCATCCGTGATCATCTCGAGTACGGGAAGTTTGATTGGCGTAGCCAAATCAGTGCAATCCAATATATAGAACGAATATTATTGGAAAGTAGACAATTAACGCCTACTTTAACGGACCGCCAGTTAATTAAGAAGATTGCACGTCATTTTGGGCGGGAAGTCCAGCTCGCTGTTATCATGAGGGGAATTACTACGATTCCAAATTTCGAATCACTGATTGTGGAATATACACAAATTCATCAGCGGAACAACAGGGAGCAGAGTTACGAAGCAACAAACGGAGGAGGAAATTCCAATAGAGAAAGTGAAAGCTACCCAAACAAAGGAACTGGGGTGCAGAAGCGAACATGGGGTGACAAACCGACCGCACGCACACAGCACCACCGCGCTGGGGAGAGGCAACACATTAACACAACAGAGTTTACTAATAAAGGAGTAGCCACTTCGGTCAATGAACCGAAAACGGAACGACAAGAAAAAAAATCAACAAATGCAGTAAGTAAGATAGCCGTAAAATCAGATATCTGTCAAACCAATGACGTCAATGTAATTCTATCCGATTTGAGAAACGACTTATTATGCGACGATGACGAGAAGATTGTTCAGCGAATATTAAAATGCCCGGAAGTAATCATAAAATTCAACAATGTTATTACGGTGCCTGCATTAATTGACACCGGGAGCGTAATTAATGGATTATCGGAATCTTGGTTCAATCAAAATAAGCAGAACATAGCACCTTATGAAATTTTACCAATGACCGACACTTTAATAATTAGCGCGGTAGGCAATAAATCGAAATTAATAAGGAAGCAGGTATTATGTGACATAGATATAGATGGGATTAAGAATGAGTGTGTGTTCCTCGTTATACCAGACCTTATAAAACCATGCATTTTAGGAATTAGTTTTCTCCAGGAAGCAGGATGTCTTATTAATATGGGAAAAAGAGTCATCGAATTAAAAGGAAAGGCTGACGAAGCAGCGTGCACAGTGCCAATAATGCATATGGAGGTGATGGGCATAGAAGAAGATGAAGAAATCATGCGAAACATCAGCAAGAAGGTGGAGAGCATTGACTGCGGAGATGAAAGGATATTGATGATGTTAAGGGAAATTCTTGTCAGAAATAAAAGTTTATTCAGGGAGTGCCCCGGGAGAATCGAAGGATACGCTCACGAGTTCCAAGTAACAGACCGGACACCGTACTTCCAGAGAGGATGCCCAGTAACACTAGCGTACAAAGGGAAGGTGGATGAGGAGATAAGTCGCATGTTACGATATGAGGTCATCGAGCGATGCAACAGCCCCTACGTTAACCCGCTTGTCACAGTTATAAAGAAAGATGGAAGGGCCCGATTGTCTGGATGCGAGGAAGGTGAACAGCGTGACGATCCCGGAATACGAGGGAGTTTCTCCAATAAACGATATTTTAGCCAGATGTAACGAAATGAAATACTTATCCACCGTCGATCTAACAAGTAGTTTCTGGCAAGTACCACTGAAGCCAGAATGCCGAAATTTCACCGCATTTATGTATGAGGGGAAATGGTATCGCTTCACAGTCACGCCGTTTAGGCTGAGTACCAGTTCTGCTGCACTAACAAGGGGATTGGATATGGTATTGGAGGAAGAAGTTAAGAAAAACACCATCATTTATGTAGACGACTGCTTATGCTATTCCGATTAGAAACACACTTGTCACATTTAGAATTATTATTAAATAACCTAAGAAAAGCGAACTTGACTATAAATTTAGAGAAATCACAGTTTTTTAGACAAGAAATTGCATACCTAGGATACCGTCTAACTACGAAAGGAATCCAGGCGACGGATGAGAAGATTAATGCGATTATGAAGTTTCCAACACCTCGAAACCAAAAGCAACTAAAAGGTTTCTTGGGCCTAACAAATTTTTATAACCGTTTTATTGACAAATATGCCGAAACAACCCAACCACTACTTGAGTTGTTGAAGAAGGGACATAAATTCGCATGGACACCAGAACTACATAAATGTTTCCAACAAGTGAAGGAACTATTTATAGAGACAGTGATTTTGAAGTTTTCTCGAATAAACCAAAGATACTACATGCAATGCGACGCCAGCAACGTCGCATACGGCGGACAGTTATATCAACTGGACGAGGAAGGAAAACTCGGCGTTATAGCATTTACTAGCAAAACATTCAAGGGTGCAGAGAAAAATTACTACACCACTGAAAAGGAGTTATTAAGTATTTTAAGATGTTTGGAAAAATTCCGCATATACATATTAGGGCAACCTTTAACCGTTATCACGGATAATAAGGCATTGACCTTTATGAACAAATGCCATCTAAATAATTCGCGAATAACACGCTGGATTTTAAGCATCCAGGAATACAAGTTTGACATACTGCATTGCAAGGGCAAGGACAATGTTGTTGCCGACCTTCTAAGTAGGAATCCACGAGACGCCACGCTAGAGGAAATTAACGATGATGTGTGCGAGTCAGGGGCGTATCCTGCTTTGACAAGGTGGGTGTGCTGCTTAAAAAATAATCATATCCGTCTACTATGAAACCATTTAATTATCAAGTTTATAAGCTGCATTATTTAGGGAAATGGAACAACAAAATAATAATAATAAAAGTATCCTAAAAGTTAGTTCAGTCAACTTTTCTCCTGTTTACATATCTATTTATAAACAAGTTCTGCTCTTCTTTCTTTACATAAAAACTTCTCAATTACCCTCTCATGAAATGAGTCTTTGAGTCTCAGTCTGTGGAGTATTTCTTTCTCAATAGAAATAATACTTAAACTGCTTAACCTGTCCTCGCTCTGAGTGCTCCTGCAGTAGTTGTGAATGCGTTTTAGAGCCGAAAAAGGACTTTCAACTGAACTTGTGGTACTTGGTATAGTCAGAATTAACTCAGCTAACATGTATACTTCTTTGAATGCAGAAATTAAGTCTTTGTTCTTTAGAAACCTGACCAACTCAAAGACATGTAGACCATGAAATACATCACTGGAATATACCACTAAAAGTTCACTTTTGAGTCTTACAACATCAAATAATGACTTATACACTGATCCTAAGGACTCCAGAAGGACAGACGGAAAATTTTCCTTGTAAATGGAAAATTTATTAGGTGAGAGGAGATGACAGAATCTCAACTTCGAAACTGAACCATACCTCACATCTATTTGTTGCACAATATTGTCAATGATTTCACAGAACAATCGACGACAATAGTTGTCCTCAGAGTCCTGACAAATTCTTTTAGTTCTAGGCTCAGCTCCTCTTCTCTCACCTTTAGCTGCTATCCATAGGGCATCAAAACCATTTTGTCTCTCACTTTACAATTGTTGTACAGTATCAATAACTTTTTGATGACAGTGCATTATATCTACACATTTGACTCTGGAGAATATTATACAGTACATCTGTGTATGAAAACAGTATGGAAAATACTTCCAACAAAAATACGGTATTGAACTCACTCAAAAAAGAGAGAAAACCTCTTGATTTGACTACTGTATCACTTTCCCATTCACTACAGTTTTCCACAATACTTTCAAAAAATTCTATAAGTTAAAAACTATATTCTTTGACAGTTTGCACTAACCTTGAAGTAAAATTCCATCTGGTAGGAGCAACTGATGGCAGTTTCCTCTGTGCAAATTCTTCCAAAGCAATTGTCCTTTTTGAGGATTTGGAAAAGAACGCTGGAAGCCCACTAAGTGTTTGAAAAAAAATCCTGCAGTCTTTTATATTTGAGAGACATTGTTGAAGAACTAAGTTTAAAACATGGGCATAACAATGTGTAAAGAGAGCCTTTGGGTAAGATTCTAGAACTTTAGCTTGAAGCCCGTTCAAGTGACTGCTCATTACTACGGCACCATCATACGTCTGCCCTACCAATCTGTCACTGATATTAAACTCTTCCACGAAACTTGTCACATGTGCAAATAGTCCTTCAGGTGTTCTATCTGAACTTACGTCAGTAAATCCAACAAAGCGTTCACAAGCAGCACCATCCTTAACAAACCGGAGCACAGTTGAAAGTTGGGATTTACATGAGATATCAGACGACTCGTCCAGCATGATAGAAGTGAAGGTTGCTGAAGAAACTTCTTCCTTTATTTCGTCTATAATAACATCCCGTATAGCATGGATTATGTCATTTTGTATTGCTGGAGATGTACCTCGAAACACGGCAGCTGTTTTTAGATGGTTGTCTAAAAGAGGATCATATGCTCTGAGTGCCTCAAGAAACTCCAAGTAATTTTCTTTGTCTAATGAGTCGGCTGATTCATCATGGCCTCTCAGAGGAAGTTCCTGCTTTGCAAGATAACAAACAGCATCTATTAATCTCTTCAATATGTCTCGATTTTTTTTAACAAGCTCATTGTGTTTGCTGATATTGTCTTTATGTTGGGAGTCAATTAAAACGTCAATTCTCTGCTTTCCAAACATCTTGCATTTAAGAAATGATTCTACATGAGACTGCGATCTTTCGTGTCGTTGCTGTGCAGAGGATAAATGACAGAGATCGGAAAATCCAGTTTTCGTCCACACACTTTTTTCTTTGGAAAAAAGAATACATTGCCAACAAAATAATTTATTTAATTTCTCACAGCCAGTTAACCATGGAATCGAGTTGAAAGATGATACTGAAGAGTGTCTAGTGTATTCTTCCTTTTTGCCCTTGTGTTTAGTTGTTAAATTAGGCAACGGAGGGCAAGGTCTTCCATTTGTAACAATTCTAAGTTTTTCTTCGAAACTTCTACATGAAAATCCATTTTTCAAAATGTCATCAATTGTACAATTATGATTTTCCATGATTTAGAAGCACATCACAAAAACAGAATCACGATTCAACAGAAATTATTCGAAAATCTCAAAGAACTTTAGAAACCATACAACTCTCGGGACGCCTGGTTGGTGCTGTACTGAAGCCGCACTCAAGGCACGCTAACACCGCTGCACCCCCACTTTACCTCTCCGCTCCCCTCTACAAGTCTAGCACGCACTTCTCCCCAGTCAGCTACCTCAGCAATAGCCATGAGAGGTGCGGCCGCTCCCAGCGCACACATTCCTTGCAATAACACATCTTCATTTGAAACATAAGTAGAGTTTTAAATTATTTATTCACAGCAATAATTTTGACGCGTGCGGCGCACACGTCGCGCATATGGAGAGTTCGCGCCTGGTGCGAGTACTTAATCAATCACATGGTGATTAAGATGGATAAGAATGTAAGTAAAATAATCAAGGATATTGGAAAATATCAACTTGAAGACATTAAACTTAAGACTATTATTGATAAAATAAATGAAGGATGTTTAGATAAGGAAGTAGGTAAGTTTTATAGATATGTCAACGATAAGTTATATAGACAACGTAAGAAGGAATGGAAACTATACATACCAAACAGTGTATCCGGAGAAATAATCGCCGAAATACACAAGATGTATGGGCACCCGGGAACGAAGATGTTGCAAGAACATTTTACGATGGACAAAATGTTGAAGAAAGTGAGGAATTATGTAAGGGCGTGTGACGTGTGTCAAAAATGTAAAGACACAAGTAACCGGGTCTTATTTGGTGGAACGAGGGCCACTGTCCCCATTAGGAAGGGGAGAGTTAGTCAGCGCGGATTATTTTGGACCACTGCCCGTATCGTCCGCTGGAGTGAGGTACCTGTTTGTTATTGTTGACAACTTTACAAAGTACGTACGGTTGTTTACACTTCGGAGAGCAACGACCGCTGCTACATTAAGAAGGGTGAGACAGTATAGTGAAGAATTTGGGACACCTAAAGCAATTCTCACTGACAATGGGACACAATTTACGTCAAAGAAATGGGTGAACGGCTTGAATGAGCTAAACATTCAACCAAGATACACCGCAATTAGAAACCCATGTGCAAATCTAGCTGAAAGGATTAATAGACAGCTCGGGAATTTATTCAGAATCTTCGTGTGTGACCAACATACTAAGTGGTCGCGATATGTAACTACCATCGAAAGCTGCATTAACGAGACGTACCATAAGACCATTGAGGTAACACCTTATGAGGCGCATCTCGGCAAAAAACTGACTAGAGTATGGGAAAGATATCTAGACAAAGACATTGTTGGAGTTGGAGGAGCTGATCACAACCAGATATTTGTGAGGATGAAAGAGAAAAGAGAGAAGCAAGCTAAATTATGTAACAAAACGGAAACCATTACTAAATTCAAGATTGGTGAAAAGGTTTTGATAAGGACTTATTATCAGTCAGACGCGATCCAAAGAAGGATTGACAAATTTTGCGTACTTTACTGCGGGCCTTATAAAGTACGAATTCTTGGGGATGCTACCTACCAGCTCATCGACTGTGAGGACGAAAGCAAGATACGAGGGAAATTCAATGTAAGGCAAATGAAGAAATATTATGAACCAAAGGACAGAATTTAATCTACCAGGGAGAAAGTAGAAGAGCATACCTTGATGCGTTAGCTGTATGAGACAAGTCGTTTAAGTTAGGGCTGATGACGCGTGAACCTCATTCAAGCTAGCTTAATCAATGAAAACATGTAATCTGATGTAAATTATAACTTAAGAATTTATGTAGTTCATAGATTATAACATGTCGAATAGAACACTGATGATGCGTTAGATGATAAGCACAAGTAAATACTTTAGTTAACATTCTTTATGAAGTATCGTAGCGAATGCAAAGAACATTCTATTTACAACAACTTGAGTTGAATGAATAGCAATAAATTATCAAAGACCACAAAATGAACAAAAAGGACACTTAAAAGTGAATAAGTGATGTAAATTAATAATTATATTGCAAGTAAGCCATGTTAAGATCAATGTGTATAATGGATAGATTAAGTATCTGAATTGATGCAAGAATGAAATAAATTACTCATTACTCAGAGATTATGTATATGTATATAGTTGATGAATCGATATGGGTATAGATTAGATAAAGTAACGTAACAAATATGTTAGTTATCAATCGAATTATAAATAAATTTTACGGGACGAAAATATTAGTAGGATTACTTATACTATATGAGATTCATTTTGTAGAAGATTTTCTTTATTACTATACGTAAGGCATTACATTAGGTCAATTGAATTTAATATTGACTTGTTTAATATTATATTGTATAGATATTCTTTCAGGAATATAAATGAATCGTTTAGTTAAATGGGTGAAAACCACCCATTGAATTTATAACTTGTTTTATAATAAGACTTAAGACACTTATAGGTAATTGATACATAGATGCGTTGATGTTAAATACGTTCAACCATTCCAGATGGTTAGCAATAAATTCGTAAATGCAATTAAAACCAAAGGGGGGTACAACAATTGTAATACAAATTACGAAAAGTAGGTCAACATGCTATATTCTTCCCAGATGAAGATGGACATGGTGTGGCGACGAACAGGGCGCAGAATTTGGATTCTATGGTTCCCAGAGGTCACGTCATCAAATCCAAATTGAGGACGCTATAGCGAGCGAAAAATTTGAAAATTTCAAATTTTCTTCCCGACCGATTTTGTTCACACGCAGTTGTGTCAACGCTTCAAGTTAAAGCAATACATAAGGCTTAATGTGAAGATGTCAAACCAGCGTCGCTAGCAGACAACAGAAAGATGTTAAGACTCCACGCAACAATAGATATGAAAGTTCAAGATGACAGGAGAAGCTTGGCTAAAAATTATTACCCCACAACAAACTACACAATGCCATGCTAGGTCACTCACACGTTTTCGGATAACTAAGGTGAACCAGGAGTCAAAGCGAATCATTGAACAGAAACCAAAAAACCCTGAAGATGTGGGATAAAATATTCTAAGAAAATATCGAGCTGACCTATCGTAAGTAAGAAAAGGCGTGGACAGGCTCAAGACAACATTCGGGTAGGGTTGATAAAAACTGACTGTCTAACACGGAGGATTCTCAGTCATATTTTTTAATTCTCTCAGTCGTATTTTAAGTTTGCTCAGTATTTTAAATTTTCTCAGTGCTATGAAGGACTCTCAGGCTTATTACATTTTTTGAACATATATTTTGCTCAGTATTACTGTCCTCAGTCTTGTAAAATTTACCAGTCTTAGTGAAAACTCAGTGTTATAATATTCGGACTTAGTAATTTCAAACTGTAAGATTCAAAGTGCAACCGGAAGTAATACTCGAACACAACAGTATAAAATGTGCGAATTAACGAACTTAGTTAAGCATTAACATTATTAGGAATTTCCGAGTGAACAATTCGAGCGACTCAAGCGAACTATCATGTAATCTCGGCACATACACGAAACATTATTAGTGTACTGTACAACTTAGAAAGAATTACATTTAGCCAGTGTTAATGAATTACACTAAAATGTAACAGAACATTTAAATACTTTAACAAACTAATCAACCCAGTAGTATAAACGCATAAATATCAACACAAAGTCAAGTGAATTTCTGTGATGAACGGACATCGACATTAACTTTGCGAGCGTGAACATACACCACTCATTTTAGAATGATCACACATTATAAAGCGAACTGATCTATACAAACTGACATTGAAAGCAACATCACATCCACACTACTCTATAAATGACGCGAGTTCACGTGTGTGTACGAATGACAGTGAATTCAACTTTATTCAACAAGATGTGTTCTTCAGACTTCACCACATCAAGGAGACCGATCACCGTTGGACCATGAGTGGATATTCTTACCACAAGTAACAATTATTAATCTATTAATTTAGTAACTACTACTGTCCTGTCTCTTTCAAAGAATCCCCACCCTGGGAGTTTTAAATAAATTTGATAAAAGAATAAATTTAAAGTTATAAATAATGAACAAGTAAGCGAAACTATCTGGAATTAATGAACGCATTAATTAATTATTATTTGGATTTATTGTATATCATGATTTATGTATGTGACTTTTTCAGCTCTCATATAAGCTAGAACTTGTTTAATGATATATGTGTTATTTGATGTATTTACAGGTACAGCAAACTTTTTATGTGTCATTAATATAAATTGACTTAATGAATTATAAATTAGTCATTTAAGTACAGTTAAACAAATGCGTTCATTATTACTAAAACCCGCACGTTAAAGTTTTACATAGAACACACTTACACGAATATTTATAATTGTACAATTTTCATGTGTAACAAAAGAACATGGTTAATTTACTAAAGAGCCTATTGTCTATTATGCTAATTGGTAATTAAAATTGATAATTGATCTAACTAATTAATTCACATCGTAATTAGCATAATAACACCGTATAGTGAAAACGTAAATTAGTATTCCCAAAGGGAGATAGGCCTATATATTCTCTTGTTTCTTATTTTCTTTTCAACAGTAACAGCTTAGTAAAGTCACAGTGTAAAATAACATTGTTAATACTTTTAGTTTCAATTTATTCTTACAACAAATTATATAATACACTATTATATGTGTAATAGGTATATAATAACAGGTATTTATACGTGTTATTTTTTTGGAACGGTTTCGTTCGTACCTGTTATTTTCAAATTCTAGTTTAGCACACCTCCAGTCTAGGCTTTTGTGCTTTGTCCCTGTCGAGTCACTGAGGATGTCGCATGGTAGTATGGACGAAACGTTTGGTTTTAAGAGAAGTAAAGCGACGTGTTGTTATAAATAAAAAAGTTTTTGCTTCTTTTGGTGCTTATACGACTATTATATTATTATTTATTTACTTTATCCAACCGTACACCAACATCCAGTACTCTACGATTGTCTCTGGCGAAGTAAATCTGCTTTGCTAGTGTCTGCTATCGATTCAGCTGTGGTATTTCCTATTCCCTTGCCTCAGCTGAGAACAATAGAGTAATTGTGCGCACTTTTTGTGGCCGTTGTTTGCCAACATCAAAGACGCAACGCCCCACATTTGCTGAATACTCAGTCGATGCTCAAACAGAGTTTATCAACAGTGAGCATTCTTCCACCGCGTCGCCCCGTCCTTATGTATGTGAATGTGTATAATTTTCTATAACGTATACTTTTGCATACAAGTTTTGCAATTTAATGCCATATTCATACAGAATCTCTAATTCGTATGTTCGTAATTAGCAGCTGACGTCACGATGTAGGCCCAAGTACTATTTTGCAGTCCCGAACGCACCCACGTAGCGAACATGTTGTATCTCTGCCTATACTCTTTTCACCTAATGACCATCTGTTTCCTCAAACCCTCCCAAGGGCGAAGCTAGGGGGGATATGGGGGATTAATCCCCCAGAAATCCGAAAGTTTAAAAAATTGGAACAAAAAAATTTTTAACTTGTGTGTTATAACGTGACATAGTTTGTTGTAATACCTAACTCTAAGAAACAAAATATTTTTAAACGAAGATGTGTTTAATTTTACAACACATCTTCATTTAAAAATTTTTCGTGTTCTTGTACGTGTCAACCCTCACTTTATTAATTATATCGTTCTCTTTAAGGTATTTATATTTCGCAGAAAGGTATTATTAGGCTTCCGAGACAAACTGGAAGTCTTATCTGATGTATGATTTTTAATCGATTTTAATGAAATTAGTGAATTACCAATTAGTTTTAATTTGTTGGTACGATTTTCATTATAATATGAGAAAAAACAGTACTCTAAGAAAACGACGATATGTGGTTGAAAAAATCCCCCCTCCGGCGAAATGAAATCCTAGCTTCGCCTCCGCCCCCACCAAACCGTTGACTAGTTTTCTTCTGTGTATGACTCTCTCCCTGCTTTCCTTGTAGTGGTCAGGAATACTCATACCTGCTTTCATAGTGGCATTCGCTACACATATTCTGTCCATCCTACGCTTCCTTATTCGATGGCCATAAGTATATCTGGTTCTCCATAAAACTTCTTCACTTCAGCATTTTGTTTCAATGCGCCCCTTCCTCCTTGAACACACATCTTCCTTCTTGAACATGTCAGTTTTAAATACTCACACAGAGTAGTCATTGGAATTGTTGGTATTCTGCCAACAATTATCCTTATTGTTATGTATTAACACATAGCATAAATAAACATTAAAAATGTGAATAAATTATTGTATTACATGCGATTGGTTTATAATGTATTGTCTACCTTTTTATATTTTGGAATATTTAAAAACCTTTTAGAAATAAAAGTAGACCTACTGAAACCCGTCTTATGGTATCTATCAATTCTACTAGGTGATGGCTCTTCCCACACTTCTTTATGGGTATGAGAATTAGACTTTAACGAAAGGCCAGGCCAGTCGCATCCAAGCGGCTGAAATGAGATTTCTCAGGCACGTGGCAGGGTATACTCTATATGATCACAGAAGAAACACAGATATACGGCAGGAAATGAATATTGTGAGTATACTCAACAGAGTTGCCCAGTATCGGCTGAATTGGTGGGAACATCTTTGCCGAATGGATGACTGCCGCATCCCCAAACAATTATGGAACTACACGCCTTGGGACGGAGAGGTGTGGGACGTCCGAGGAAGCGCTGGAGTGACCAGCTGTAATATTTGCCTATTTGAGAACGGAACAAACCATTCTTGGTTTAAACCTTGAGGATGATGATGATGATCAATTCACAGACCGACACCTACAAGCTTATTGTTCGATAACAAGTTTTGGAGTAAAAGTCTGAAATAGAAAAAACTTAAACTGTTATCACGTTTGTTCGGTGTACTACTAGGAAAATATATAGTATTTTAAAATTTTATAGAAAAATAGTCATTTAACGAGACTCTTTGATTTATTTATATTACTTAACTGTTAAAATGAAATTAATGAATAAATGATTGAGGATATACTTTCATCGAATTAACGTAAGTTCGGAAATATTAAATAATAAGCTTCTCATATCGCCAAACCTCAAACTGACGGTAACAGTCGGTCTGCTTCGGTGGTGGAGACCACAGCCTACTGAATCATATCCTCGGAATCGGAACTGTGTCAGACGTGTTTATATTTACACCGAGCTATTTTTGAAACGTTATTAACACGTTCGGTGCTTCCACTCGTTATTTGAAAAAACTGTACAGACGTGTTTTTTGGCGATTATTTTTTCTACTAAGAGACAAAATTAATATTCTGTCGTAGAGCCAAGCGGAAGAGAATTGTTAATTACCTACGAATAATTTGTTTAGTTTTAACCTGACTGGGTAACGGTAGTTCATAAAGATCGTAGGTTCGACGACAACGATTGTAGGTTAGAGGCTTCACTTGTGTTGAAATTACTTTATTACGTGTACGGCGGTTCACACACACACACACACACACACACACACACACACACACACACACACACACACACACACACAAGAGGCAGTTATTAACACCGACTATAATTAGTCGCTGTGTTACCAGACCTATCATCAGTGAACTATTACAGGTACAGTATTAAATATTGTATTTATCTGACAAGCCACGACAAACGTCAAATATGTGCTTACGCTGACAATGTTGTGATAGTAACCACTTCAAGACAACGGCTAGTTGAGATATACAAAGAGCTAAATCAGCTGGAATGAGACTCAATGTAAATATAAGCAAAACTAAATACATGCTGATTTCTGCATCAGAAAGGAGAAGAAATCTATATAATTTATGCACAGAGAATAATTTTTTTGATCCAGGTAATAAGTTCAGATACCTGGGTAACATGATAAATAATGAAGGGTCCATAAACACAACAATACATGACAGGATAAAAATATGAAATATGGCATATTATGCCAATAGCACACTACTGAGAAGGAAAGTCATCAGTCGTAAGACAAAAATAAAAGTATATAACATGCTCATCAGACCAGTTGTTACTTATGGAGACAAGACATAGATATTGACAATAAAGGAACAGTAAACCCTAATAAGGTTTGAAAGAAAGGTCGTAAGACGTGTTTATGGCCCGGTTAAGGAAGATGATGAGTGGAGAATAAGAAATAACCAGGAGACAGATGAGCTATTGAATCGTGAGGACATTATACGGTTCATAAAGTCTCAACGAATACAATGACTAGGCCACCTAGAGCGAATGGATGATCAGCGTATGACAAAAAAAATCTTGAGGGCGCAAATATATAAAAGCAGTAAGAGGGGCCCGACCTAGAATAAGATGGTTGGATGATGTGCTAGAACTCAGATGAATGGATGTGAGGAATTACAATGAGATAGCAATGGACAGGACAATCTGGAGAAGATTGGTGTTGGAAGCCAGTGCTCACGTTGGGCTGTAGTGCTGAAGAAGAAGAGAAGACGATTTTGTCTAACACGGACAGGTAATGTATTATTAGAAATTATTAACACCTTATTATAGATAGAAATGGATAGGTTCGTTAGAAAGCTGCAACAGATTGCATTGTGAAAACCAATATTTGTACGCGAAACAGGTCTGGGAGTATAGATCGTTTCGGAAGGATAATACCACACTATTTCGGGAGATGGTTCTGCATCTAAACATCAAAGGGAAAGTCGCATAAACATAAAACTGAAAGTGTTTTGTTACGATTTATGGTCAGTATTGTTCACGATTTTTTCTCTGTATACTGTTGCAAAGATAAAGAAGAAATTCAGTACGAAAATTCCTGCAAACAATGAAGAAAAACCAATATTTCTGTAATGTTCCGTGAAATACAGTAAAACAGTCAACAGTAAAAGATGTAGCGTTAATAGTTTTCAAACTGAAAAAGAGAATGGGAGTCACAACGTATATATGTATAACTCTTTTAACGTTTCGTTATTGTCGTTACTGTCGTGTGGTAGCGGGCGCAGGCTGACGAAACGAAACCGGGCGCGGACACGCACATGGCTAGGCGCCTAGTGCTCTTAAGGCTGTGTCACACAATGTTACTTCACTAGCCGCTACTCGCGTAGCGGCTATTAAGTAGCCTAGTGTGACATAGTTAGTAGCAGCTACTAGCGCCAGCCGGCGAGTGATAAATCAGTAGCTAAAGAAGTTGGATGTGTTCAACTTTTGGCGCTACCGAGTAGCGCCCTAGTCGCCCAGTATGACATGCGTAGCAGTAAAGTAGTGCGTCCCGTGTCACCACGTGCTTGTCTCGGCGTTTGTTTTGGTTTTGTTGTTGTGTTATGCCTTTTGAGTGTTCTATTTCTACATTTACAATGAGTATTTTATTAAAGTGGTCGGACGATGAAATAATTACATTCTTAAAATATATAAAAAATATGATTGTCTGTAGGACATTACGTCCGTAGATTATTTGAGAGGCGACGCGAAAAAACTGCTTTCACTCGGTTGCTGAGCTGGAACTTCCCTGATTACCAGTAAAGGAAGATGCTTTAAAAAAGAAAATTAATACACTCCTTGGTGCTTATCGTAATGAACTGAATAAAATTAAAAAGTCAAAAAAGAGTAGTGCCCCGATGGAAGACGTATACAAACCAAATTTAGTTTGGAGACACTAAATTTCTAGCAACTCCTGAAACTCTGATAAAGCTAACTGCATGATGGAATGTGGTAGGCCTACTATTGGGGGCCTTCAATTGCCAGCTCTCTTATTAGTGTTGTTGAAGTACACAGTTTATCCCTTCTACCCATCCATTCCCGAACCCACGTGCGTTTCTTTTTGTTCCTTATTTTACTCAGCAACTCTTACAAAGCTCTGAAACTAGTATGGTTACAAGTATGATTCTGAAACTTGAATTCTGGTGAAGAAACATTTGAGTAAGACACAGGCATTGAAGATGAGATCCTGTTAAAGGATGCACACGAATCGATAGACTCTACAATGAAGACGTTCGTAAAGACTTGAGCATTTTTAATATAAAGATCGTATTGCAGAGAACAAATAGAGATGGTTTGTTCATCTGAATAGTATGCCAGGTGGCAGGTTGCGTAAGGAGGTTTGGCAATACATGCCTGTTGGAGGAAGAAGTGTAGGAAGACCTAGGAAGCGTTGGTGAAGTGGATGTATTCCTTTATTCCTTTGGGACCGGAACAGATGATTCGCCTAGTCCCTGATAGAAGAATAAAGAAGATACAGAAACTTCTAGTATTGGTTTGTTTTACTTTCCTTCTAGTATTGGTTTGTTTTACTTTCGGAACAGAAATACGGAAAATGTTTTTACATGGCTGTAATCTGTGAACAACGCGTTTCCAGACTTGTGTTTACGTGACATCATTCCTTATTTTTGGCTGCAGAATCACCTCCCGAAACAGTGTCCTTTACTATCGGAACAGTCTGTATATTCGTGATTGGTAAAACACTTGAATACAAATATTAACCTACGTTTACGGTAATGGCACATTTTAGTGATTCTCAATTTGTGTATTTGCTAAAACTCATATGTGGGGGTAATGTCAAAGTATTAATTATCCCGATAAACGGTTTAAACAATACCGAGAAAAACTCATCATTTGTTTGTTAGGTTCTCTCACAAAGCAGCTGAAACCCCCGCTGCTCACAGATGGTCGCGTTTTTGCCCCCCCCCCCCCGGCGACTTAACAATTACCAGAAGAAAACCGGAAGTGCTGCTTTTTTTATGCTAACAAACAATACATTTTGTGAAGCCGTGTGTTCAACAGACATGCTTGACGTTTGTAAAATCAACGGCGAGTGTTCTAAAATTGAATCGATACTACTCCTATCACTTATTGTGCCTTCAACGTTGTGTATACTTTGTGAATACCTTATCCACAAGTTCGTTTGACAAAAGCGTATTGAAAATAGGTAGTCTACGAGATAGTCTACATAGCAACAACTATCGTGGAATATCGATAACCAGTACAATAGAATCGACACTACTCCTCTCACTTATTGTGCCTTCAACGTTGTGTATACTTTGTGAATACCTTATCCACAAGTTCGTTTGACAAAAGTGTATTGAAAATAGGTAGTCTATGAGTTAGTCTAGACAGCAGCAACTATCGTGGAATATCGATAACCAGTACAATTATTAGTAGATTATACGGAAGCATTATCAGAGATAAGATAGAAAACGAATATAAGGGCTACAAAGAAGAAGAACAATGTTGCTTTAGAGCGGGTAGGTCCTGTACAGACAACGTGTTTTGTCTGAAACAAATTATTGAAAAGAAATTAGAAAGAAATAGAGCAACTCACTTAATACTTATAGACTCACAGAAAGCTTACGGTAACATACCTATCGTAAAACTATGAGAGGTGCTTCAAACTATACCAACATCAACCGTACACTTATTAGGGCTGTGCAAAACTTGTACAACGATATGACGTCCACAATAAAAGTGGAAAATAGAGTATCAGATCCGTTCAGAGTAAATGAGGGATTACGACAGGACTGTTGCATTTCCCCCGCACTTTTTTAATATTTACTCGTTGCAAAAGCTCTAACCCATTGGAAGAAAAAACGCAAAGGGATGGGTATTGAAATTGACGATGACACATGTTTGTACACGTTGCATTTGCAGACGATCAAGTGATATGTGCAAATGGAAAAGAAGACCTGGAATTATATGACACGCAAACTGAAGGAAGTGTGTGAAAAATGGGGATTAACGATGAACATAGAAAAATCAGTATCTGTGTGTCGAAGAAGAAACAACAGATTTAATCTTAGAAAACAACGAACGTATAAAAAAATGCAACAGCTACAAATACTTAGGAATAAACTTTAATGAAGACGGAACAGATGATGTTGGGATAAAATCAAGAATAAACAAAGCAAAACATACAATTAGACCAATGAATGGGAGATTCAATGGAAGACAGAAATTAGAAAAGAAAGGAAGAAAAGAATATAAGATAGTATGATTAAAGCACGTTGATGTACGGACCCGAAACATGGAGAATAAAGAAACAGGTAAAAACAAAGTTAGAAACTATAGAAACGGATTCTTTGGGACGAGCTGCTACAACTTCAAGGCTAGAGCGAATACGAAATGAAACGATCAAAGAAGAATTGGGCGTACAGAAGGCAATCATCAACTGCATTAAAGAAAAACAACTAAGCTGGTACGGACGTATGCGACACTCTATCGTGTAAACACTTGTTGTCGTATTCCTAATTTTCTTCCACATTGATAAGACTAGGCTTTTGTTTCTGCTCATAGCCATAAACTCACGACTCATCTCCAGTTATGACCTTTTCGAGGATATCTGAGTCACTGTTAGAGACAGTGGAGTAACTAGGTGCTGGTGGGGGGGGGGGTAGAAACTGATTTGAAGGCAGGGGCGATTATCGATGGGTAGGGCAAGCATCGATTATAAGCACAATATAAGAACATGTACCGGATTTTCACCGAGCCGGGGGACACTAGCGCTTTAAATTACTAGTGAAGAGTGCTTGCTTTTTGCGACTCTGAGAGCCAGGTGCTGTGCGGTTTAGCATTCCACGTAGGCACCAGCAAATCATTTTGCTCATATATTATATTGTTATAAGTTTGAGTGTTTTAACTGTGTTCTAATGTAAAAAAGAAAAAGCTACATCATTAAAGCGTAGTTATAAAATCCTAAATAAACGCTAAGATTTCTGAAACTATGGTCAGCTCATAGTTAGTACACCGAAGCATTTTTTGAAGTGATTGCCTTGCGGGCGGAGCGGTCAGTCAGGTGTTAAAACAGCGCACGCAACTGGAAGCGAAGAGATATTAATGACTATGATCAAATCAAGTTACTAATATCATTTTGACCGGAAGGTAGGTGACAAATGCACCGAGAAGACATGTGAAACAGTTTTCGGTGACAACAATAATGTTGGTTATGTAATCATTTGTTTACATTTGCCTGATTTTCTTTAGGCGAACACTGCTCTGAGCAGGGGCGAGCCTAGGGGAGATATGGGGGATATATCCCCCCCTGAAATCCGAAAAAATTAAAAAAATGGAGCAAAAAATATTTGAAACTGGTCGCGTTTTTTGAAATGTAATTAATTGACTTCTAAGTTTTGTCAATTTAAAAAAATTACGATTTAGATGAATGACAAATTTAAATAATCTACAATAATAGGCCTTATATACTCAATAATAAATGTAACACATGTTGAAAGAAATGGTGGAAAATAAAAAGAAGTCGACTTGAAAGAGACTAGGACGACCCGATTTTCCGCTAGTTGCGAGCAGCTTGAAACATATGATTCATGTGTTGACATGCTTGAGCCATGTCAGCTGATGATTTTTGAAGTCACGTGACGTTAGCAGTTGAACAAGTCCAGTGTTATCCTATGTACTCGCGTAATTAATGCGCGTTATTTGACCAAATTTACTTAAATATTTCGGACTTTTTAAAAATGAAACACATACTAAACATATAATGACACATATATAATCGACATATTTTTTTAAATATCAAGGAACAAAAACACATATTTATCAAAGTATATGGTAATATTTATTTTTCGGTTTGTTTTACCCTTCCTTTTTTCTACTTTTCCTTTTGAAAAAGACTGACAAGCATTAATTTTTTAACAAAATTATTTAACATTATTTTACATGTTATATTCAAACCCTATTATAGGCCTATACATTTATATCCACAGCATTTTTATATACATGCTGTTAATCCTCTTTCTTAATTTTAACATACTCTTTAAAGTATTTATATTCGACAGAAAGGTATTATTAGGCTTCCCCCAGACAAACTGCAAACCTATCTGATGTACGTTTTTAATTGATTTTAATTAAATTAGTGAATTACAGCTATTATTAAAACATTTGTTTTAATTTGTTGGTACGAGTTTCATTATAATATGAGAAAAACGATACTCTAAGAAAACGATATGTGGTTGAAAAAAATCCCCCCCCCCGAAATGAAATCCTAGGTTCGCCCTTGGATCTGAGAATTCGCCTCTGCTTGAAGGTTGGACTCCCCATTTTGCTCAGGACAAATGAGATATTTTAGATTATTCTCACCCAATTGTTTATACAATTATTTATAAGCTTTATTTTAATACACGTAACTGGCTTCGTTAAGTGTCCATGGAATTCCACTGAATGTTTTATAGCTCTGTGGGGATTAGGCGTAGTCCTCCCCCAGTTACGCCTCTGATTAGCGGTATCGAACAAATCTCGTGTAACGTCGGATCTGAACTCTCCTCGCACTTGCGACAGCAGCCGTGGAACATTTCCTGCTGCACGTTTTATTACCAGATCTTCCGTCAAAATCTCCGAAACACAAGTCGGTGGAATCTCCATTTCTTCTTCTAATTGTTGCACTGTCAGCGAATGGCTTCGCTTTATTTTTGCAGCCAGCACGCGATCAACAGTTTCGGTCCTTCCCGAATGTGGATCACTTTCAACAGACTCCCGGCCGTCTTCAAAGCATTTTTCCAGTAGTTTTATTTGTGTATCACTCGTTGAGTCCTCTCCAAAAGCCTACTTAATCTTTTGGGTATTTTCCAGTAAGTGTCTACAAACAACTCTCACAGCCTTCACGAGCACGCTAAGCTCCCCCACCAACGTTCCCGCCAGTCCCTTCTCCTGCAGTAGCGGAGTGAAGGAGGAGTGATTAGCACACATTACACACATTCATATGACGCACGCACGCGCTCGTCTCTTTAATTCCGCTCGCACAGACGCTTGAATTCTATTCTTTTTACTTTGTTTCAATTTTTTGTTTGCAATTTTTATTTTTGTTTGTTTATTTCTATTTATTTTTTTAGTAAACGCACGCACGCCTTCAATTTTTTTATTTTGTTTCTTTTTTTTTAATTTTTATTAGGAGGGTTTTTCATTTTATTTTCACGATTATTTGCATTAGATTAATTACATACTCTAGGATTGTGAATTAATCCTTTGTTTTTTTTTGTTTTGAAAAAAAAAAACGAACGGCATTTTCCTCATTTCAGGCGACAGTTACCAACTCTATCAGATTCATTTTGAATAAAGCAATATAAAAAATAAAAGTATATAGTAATAACGTAAATAATAAACACGAAAGAAATGTAAAGAATGAAAAAAACACAAAAAATAAACGTATGAAAGAATAAGCGTATGTAAGAAGAAACGAATCTAAATAACAAACGAAAGAGTAACTTTGAAAAATAAAACAATGTAACTAACTGCACAAAGTAAAGGTAGAATCGTAGACTCCAAACAGAAACGATAAATGTGTTAGTAGTAGTGGTATGGTAATCACCCCTCCTTCACATCGCTACTGTAGGGGTAGGGACTGGCGGGCTCGTGTCGCTGCGAGAGTTGTTTGTAGACACTTACTGGAAAAGACCCAATCTTTTTGATAGCTTTGGCTGACGAATGTTCCAGTTTAACGCAAAATCCAATACAAATTCGCTGATCGAGTTGTTCGTACATTATGAATACGACAGTCACAGGCAACACGTGTTTAGACCATAGAGTCTCACAGCTGACTGAATAGTCCAGTACGTTAACGAATGTTCACGCATGCGTCAAAAGGTCCCACCTGATTGGCTACCTAGTTACAATGCAGTTGTGCAACCGGTTCTCGTAATACGGAAAACGGCCGGATACTTTTCGGTCAGATCTCATATACAAGAATAATGAAAACAACAGACTAACTTCTGAAAAAAAATAGAAACCAACCTTAAACGCATTATGCAACACGTTCAGGAAGTTTGTGATATATTTCAACTGTTTATTTCCCTCATTAAAATTAATGAAAAAAGTTTATATGCATAAACGTTTTTATACGTAAACGTCATCGTACATTAACGTCTGGATAGGTGTTTATATTTTACTTATGGCCAATCGAAGATTTTCACATTTTTGCTCTCAAAGATAAACAACGTAATTCAAACGTGCAAGAAATTATTGACACGAATTGACGACTTCAAGTGTAGTTTCGTCTAAAAATTTTATAAAACTGGTTTCGTAAATAGTACGGCTTTTATGAAAAGCATACGCAAATTTTAAAAAATTTGCATTTTCAAACATTTTCAAGAAAAAACACTTGTTAAAATTCTTCGAAGTGAATCGGTTTTTTTATCGCTTTTGTCTAAATCTGACAAAAGAATTTAATTATGAACACTTTCAGGCCAAAGGCCAAATTCCTTTTCAAAAGCTGTCCTTTTAGTGGACTCTAAGTCTGCCATCCAGCCCAGGCAACATTCTCTAATACAGGAGCACACTGGAAGCAAGGCGACTCACCAGGCAGCTTACAGCACTTAACAAGGAGATAGTTATACAGTGGATCCCATCTCATAGGCATCTCGGGAAATGAGACAGCGGACACCTTGGCAAAGCGAGGGACGATGCTCTACTACCGGGAAAGTACCCATGACTTCAGCACCCTAAGAAGACTGATGATAAGGAAAACAAACTCTCGCTTCCTGGAAGAAGCAAGAAACATATTAGAAAGAAAAACATGGTCAGGGATTGAACAGTTATGGAATAACAACTGTAGAAAACCCAGGAAGGAAGCAGTCGCCAACTTTAGACTGGAAACTGGCCATGACTGTCTCTCAGCGCATCTCTACAAATTAAAAATTTCCACCACAGAAGAATGTGTATTGTGCAGGAGAGAATACTCAAAAATGAACAAAAATCATCTATTGGAGTGTGCGAAGCTGAACCGGGAAATGCAAGAACTCAGATTACAGTGGTCTTTATTGGGAAGCTCGCTACCAAATGGGTTAAATGTACCAAGGGGGAGCCATTGGAAAACAACAACAAACAACACTTTCATAAAATCGTAGAAAACGTTTTTCATCATTTTGATGAGAAAGGTTTTAACAGATCTTGTGAACAAATGACAATTTTTAGTAAGTCCCAGGACAGTTGTATTCAAGCGGCCGAAATGAGATTTCTTAGGCAGGATATAATCTTCAACATCGAAAAAGAAACACTGATGTACGGTAGGAGCTGAACATTATGAGTATAATTGATAGAATTGCCCAATATCAGCTACAATGGATAGAACATATTATCAACCGAATGGATGACTGCCGCATCTCCGAACAACTGTGGAATTATATGCCGACAGGACGGAGGGGTGTGGGGCCAGTTCTGGTCTATCTGCATGGGATCGAAACAAACCACGTTTGGTTTAATCCTCGTTGGAGATGATGATAATGATGACAGTTTTTAAATATCTGGGATGTTTAGTTGGAGAGGACATGCGTTGTGGGCAAGAGGTGAAATGCAGAACTGCCTTGGCTAAGAAAGCCCGTAATAGAAATAAACGATTATTTCGCGGGTCGCTAGACATAAAGGTGTGGAAGAGGATGGTGCAGTGTGGAGCGTGTCTCTAAACGGGGTAGAAACTTGGACATTGAGAAGGATGGGACGGATTTCCCGGAACGATGAAAGAGAAGAATGAGGAGGAGCCTGGAAGAGTAGGAGAGCGTTGGATATCATCAAGAGCAGGAAGAGGAACTGTTTCGGATACTGTATGCGTCAAACACAAAGTAACGTGATGATAGAAACACTGGCGGGGTTGGTAAATGGGAAGCGAAATGAAGTAAAGGACGGAGGAGAGACTAAATGACAGACGATATGCAGATGAGATATCAGCAAATGAATGACGGGATATCACGATGATGAGAGAAATTCGATTGGGATGCTGAAAACACCTTGAAAGTAGATAACTAACTGCCTGTCCCAAAATTAATAAATCAAAGAAACTGTGTAATTTCATTTGTTAATTTATCTTATTAATGTTTAATTTTTTAATTACAACTGGTTGATATTTAATTAAAAAATTGTATTTTATAATCTAATAATTGGTCTTATTCAACACGGAATCTCGTTTTGTAAATCGTTAAACATTTTTTAACGCATAGTAATTTTTACACAATAATAGTGATTGTTCTGGTTTTTAAACCCGACTGTCATTTTCAACAGGCGACAACCGTTCCAAAAGTATGTATGCAACGCTATATGCCACGTGTCTTTAATATTTTAGAAAATGTAAATAAATCGATGACGTATAATTTACTATAGGCCAACATCGAGTTAAAAACACTGATCTAATGGTCGCTAGGCACTTGGTAAAACATTTTATTCATATTCAAATTTAAAAAATAAACACTTGGTTTACATCTACAGCAGCGTACACAGGTATTAAAAATTTTTCGATTCTGCTTATACCTATGGCTAATTTTTTATTGACCAACCTGTTTAGCTGTTTTGCGAGGGCGGTGAGGAGGGAGGTTGGAATTAAAATATAATGACATTGTTTATTACATCGGTGTATTATTCGGTGTATATAATGTATAAATATAATACTCAATACATAATAAACTGTAAATAAAAGAACATTTTTTTCAGAAACTTAAGTGCAGTACTTTAAATTGTGTTCAATCAAAAAATTACTTACTACATTAAGAATTTTCAAGAAGCGTGTAACTTAAACTTGTTTTTTAAACCAGTCATATTTTTTACTTTAATGCGCCTTTCTCAATATGTCCTTTTTGTTTTTTATTTTGTCAAAATTTAATTACAACTAAGTCCAAAATTTACTTTACACAGCATCAACGCACGCACTGTTGACTCCTACATTAAACCTCTGTCATCTGCCCAAGCGTTGTTCATCAATGAGGACACTCTCTCTACAGAAGCTGATGTTCCAGGAAGGCAAAAGATGTACTAATTATCAGTCCAAGGTTGCGCATTGGGATGTGAATTCTAGAAACCAAGTGCACTGACCGGGACCTTTCGGCAACCGGGCGGTACAACAGAACTGCATTCTGAAACCATGATTATACGTCACGTCGAACCGGGACGTACATGGCAAGCCTACATGGCCAATCGAAGTTTTTCATTTTTTTTCTCTTAAATTAACCTAATTTACGCTGCCGTAACTGGTGAAATAATTGTCAGGGAAAAAACTAAGGTCGTTGTTTTATCTTACTAACATTTTAACAGATTACAATCAAACCATTTCCTTATCTAAAACAAAAGTTATGGCTTTTGCTGGGGCAAATCATATTAGAACAAATATTGTCATAGAGGACTCGCCAACAGAACAGGTGCCAGATTTCAAGTATCTAGGGTGCAGAATCACATACCAAGATGATAAGGAGGTTGAAAGCAAAATTAGTCTCTTCCAGTCGCTTTGTGAATGTATCATTAAACACTTAATGAAGAAAACAAGAAAATAAACGCAATTGAAATATTATAATGTGATGGCCATACCTCTACTGTACGTAAGTGAGACTTGGATTAGAAAGGCCAAAGATATCAAGGATCTAGAATACGAGGAGCGGAAATGAGGTTCTTGAGGGTTGTAATGTAATGGCCATACCTCAACTACTGTATGGTAGTGAGACTTGGATCAGAAAGGCCAAAGATATATCTAGAATACGAGGAGCGGAAATGAGGTTCTTGAGGGCTGTAAAGGGTTGTGCCAGGAGAGATCGTATCAGAAATGATCATATTAGAATGGAGCTAGGCGTAGCTGAAAGCTTAAATGAGAAAATCTCCCGGTACAAAACGGAGTGGCGGTTACACGTAGAGGGAATGGATCCAACTAGATTTTCAAGAACAGCCCTTGACTATCATCCAAGGAGGAATAAAAGTGTGGGAAGACCCGGTAAGCGACGGTTGGATGACTTCCACTGAGACTGGAACAGGCTACTAGCCTACGCCGTAAAGCATGACGACGACGACGATCGAAACAACTTTAGAACTAGGCCAAGTGTTTATTTATTAAATTTAAAGAGTTAAAACCAAGTTCAATATTGTAAGTAAAAACGTTTTGTTAAGGTAAGCGTGACGCAGCTGGCGATATTTATGTAACAGTTTGTCTCACGCCACTACAGAATTTGACTTGATAATACCACCTTATTATACCTGTATATTTTATTCAGTAGCTCTATGCAGAAAAGAAGACGTGTTCCTAGAAATCGTTTTATTTCTAGCCCAGACGCTGCGTTTTATTTACGAAATAATCTTCTTATCGTGCATCTGGGATCTTCTTCTACTCTACAAATTACTTTCATCGCTTGTTGGAAGAAAAAGACGCTGACGTGGGGTTAGGTCAAATGTTAATAACGTTAGCACATGTCGATGTGAAAGGTTAAAATTAAATGTTAGATGAAGTCAACAACTGAACACAACGGATTTCTTTCAATCTAAAAATAAGCGGAAGAAAAGAGGGGCGTGGCATTCAGAAACGGTCTCACGTCAGCGAGCTGTTCTGTGCTTCATTGTACGATTGTTGTGTGTTGTATATATGTACACAAAAGTGGAAGCATGTATGCGCGTGTGGGTGTACACTCAGTGTTTACGATCCTCGTAACTACTAGTCCCGGGCAGGGGTGACCATCCCCCCCAAAGGCTATGGCGCATGCCCCCCTCCAAATTCAGTTATCCCCTCAAGTTTTTTTCAAATAGTCTTTTATTTATTTGCCCCCCTTTATCATAAAAATGCTGTAAAAACATGCCCCCCCCCCCAATTTTGATGGCACAACTTGCGCCATGCACCCCCCTTCAGAGCACCCCTGGTCCCGGGTATATGTGCTAAACTAGTATTTGAAAATAACATGTACGAACAAAACCGTTCCAAAAATATCGGTATGGAGACGATACACGACTTCCATGTTCTAAGATTTATATTTAAAATCATATTCGAAATGAAATATTTCGATAGAAACTACTTTTTCCTACTTTCTTTCTTCAGCCTTAACCACAGTACTGTGGTTACTAACGTATACCACCTCACGTTAGTGTGTACTCTATTTTCACTGATGATGGCAGTCGATGGCACTGCCGAAACGTCTGGCTTTGCAGAAAACATTGGACCACGGCCAAACAGCCCGGGAAAGAATTTTAACAACAAACTACTTCTTTGTTGCCGATAACGTAGTAAACATATAAAAAATTTTCCCCTCCCCCTTCAACTATCATTTTCATTTATAAAAAATTACCCCCTCTCCCTTCAACTACCCTTTTCATCTACCTTTCTACAGTGGATTTATATGACTTTCTTTTCAGGATACTTTATTAATCAAAATTAAGTACTTTACTCTTGTTAAAACATAAAACGTTGCAGGTAAACTACCCGTTTCCCTTAACCGATTTTCACCAAAATCAATGGGCGTTGAGTCCTCTACAACTCAGGTAGGCATGCAAAAGATTATTTGATTCTGTTTGAATTTGCGCCAGTTATCGTTTGCCATATAAAAAATTCTACACACAGAACACAGACAGCCACACACACAGTCACTTTTCGGAAAATGACTTTTCTTCATGTTTTGAGGGTAGTACAATCAGAATCAGCCCTTATCTCGAACACGATTTTTTTCGCCATCACCATACTTCCATTTCCTTACGGAACATGGAAGTAAAAATAACACGTACAAATACCTGTTATTATATACCTATTATACATATACATGTACTGTATAATTTGATATAAGAAATAAATTGAAACTAAAAGTAATAACAGTGTTACTTTACACTGTGACTTTATTAAGCTGTTACTGTCTAAAAGAAAAGAAACGAGAGAATTTATAGGCCTATCTCCATTTGGGAATACTAATGTAAGTTTTCATTAGGAGTATTAAGTTTAAACTGAAATAGGTTTAATATTAAATTATTGATTCCATTTTGGTCAGACAAATCAGCTGCGAAACTGAAGCAATGAAATTTAGAGTGTACGCAACAGAACAACAAATAATGTCAAAAAACATGAGGAAAATATAATAAAAACATAACAGTACGCCAAAAGAGTTACAACAATCTCATCATTTACGTGAGATGTGCGGTGAAGTTAAAATCATCTCCGAAATCACATTAACAAAAAGTACTATATGGCTTATCAGCCACTCTGTAGGTTATAACACAATATAATTCGATTTTTCAAAATTTACCATGTTGACATTTCACACACTCAATTTACCAATTTTTCAAAAGTTACCAAGTATAATATATCTTAATCTGTTATTATAACCTGTATTATATATCTGCATAACACACGAGAATAAATGTAACATCAGTATGAATTTTTTTTCATTTATTAAAAACAGCTTCGTCTCTTAGGCATAGAGATATTCTGAACCTGGCTGTTTTACTTCGTTCCGAACTTGTATGGCAATCGGCACATGCGCAGAATCAAGTATTCAGCACCAAAAAGTGGCTTAGTACTCGTGTACTCGTAATACACGTAGTACTCGTGTAGGCCTTCTTGTTTATTCGTTAGTTGCGTAGCGGGGGGGGGGGATCCCGCGACTCGTAACCGCGAGGCCGGGAGTAATCGGAACGGGTAATTCGTCTTTTCAGTTATCGTTGAATCGGAACAGGTATTTCAACTTTTCAGTCACTCCACAATTTTTTATATCCGTTCCACAAAGATAATCGTTCCAAAATACCTGTTATTACGTATATCGACCCACCTCCAGTCCAGGGTACACTAAATGTGCGACAAACTTTGCGGCAAGAACAACAATATAAGACAAAAAAAAAAAAAAACACAAAACAAAACAAAACGAAAAACTCTTAAAATAAGCCTACATTAAGAGATTATGGACTCTCGTTACAATATTTAATAGCTGTGGGGTACACAGGCAGTTATGCCGCTGGCTGGAAATAAAGAACAATAGATGGAGCTTTACCGCCGAGCTCATGGCAGACGCGTGTGGTGATACTCGATATTTCGCTTCCCACAAGACGAATGGTTAGAAGTACATGTTCGTTAGTGAAGCCGGACTAAAACCGAACGAGCGTGTTTACTTGTGCCAAAGCAAGGTATGTGAAAATTATACACACCAAGGCGTAGGCCTTAACTTGTGTACACGGATTAACTTCAAACGCTACCAAAATAGATGGGCAATGAACAAAGTGCTGTTGTGAAAACTTGTTTATTAATTATAAATTCCTTCTGTAAGTAAATATAGCTGTACAGTCCCTCTGACTCTCTCCCCCCCACACACAGAGAGAGAGAGAGAGAGAGAGAGAGAGAGAGAGAGAGACGGTGAGAGTGAGGGGGCGGATTTACCATTTTGCCGCCCGTAGGTAGAATAAATTTGCCACTTTCCCACAAATCTCTGTTGTGGAGGGGGGTGCATTTAGGGTTTAATTCAATCCTTCATATTTTCAATTACTGTAAAATTTGTTCTTTATATGTTTTCTTCTCAATTTTTCTTAATACATTTCTATAGAACAATTTACATAACATACTAGGAAGAGTACACAATAAGACACTAAATTACTGTAGCCGTGGTTTATTCCAAAATATTTTAACTGAAGTCTGAATCAACGAATTTTAATAACTGAAGGAAAATATATTAATAAGTAAACAAACACAAGAGGAGGCGGTGGTGGGGTTAAGAAAAAAGTGAACAGACGACTCACACTTTACGCAAAGTACACACTAAGACAAACATCACCATACTTCCATTCCTTAAGGAATATGGAAGTAAAACGTGGTGCTTACGCGGTGCCGGTCAGAGTTGGGTACGAAATTATGCTACGCTCACAGTGTATGACTTTTATAGTCATAAAATTATACCTCTTTTATAGTCTATCGACAGTCATTCACGTCAAATTACAGACTCGGTAAAAGATGTTCGATTTTTGAATGTAAACGAAGCAGTAGTTAAATGACTAATTAATACAATAGAACTATCACATAGATAATGCATGTAAATATCTTCTCTTTATGTAATAAGCCTAGTTAGTAAACAATATATATTTTTTACTTATCCTATTGGGATGAAATGGAGCGGCATTTGAAACACCTCTTACTTATAAAACCAACATAACGGCCGCCTCTCAAATTTTGCCGCCCGTAGGCAATTGCCTACTTTGCCTATGCATACCCCCCCACACACACACACACCTAATATTATCTTTACATAATATTGTACAAAATATTATAAATTGCTACTCGCGCTCAGGCTATTCTGTCGGGCTGGGAAAACAGGTTGCACATGGGTACACATTTGTTAAATCGAATCTGCAAAGACCCTGGATTACAAATATGCACACTTAAGACCAAGGAGTGGAACTGATCCCGTACGGGCAAAAATCGTTATAGATGGTACACTTATTTTAATTTTATAACTTTTTTTTCAAGGAAAATTAATTAAACATTTATTTTTACAGCACCCAAAGTGTAAACAAAGGTGACTTACATCGGCCCTGAAAATTTCAATATCCTATGTCGCAAACGTTCTGTGATGTACCTAAGTCTAGAAAATATGGTTTAAAAAAAAAACGCGTTTAAAATATACCAGTGAGAACTGACAAAAACCCAAATTCATGATACAGCATTATTTACACGCACAAAAACAAAAAGTACATGTAGAAATGTTGACTTCAGAGTTGCCAGAATGAAGTACAAAATATCCCCTTTTACAAACGATATAAAAGTTATCGTAAAACGTACACCAAATAGTTAGACAGACAGACAGACAGACAGACAAATGCCAAACGGTCGAGTTGAAACTGAGTACTCGGTCTCCCTCGTTCTATTAATGTATACGTCCTCCACATTGTGTCGTAGAAATGAGCCACTGGTTGGACCGCGGTGGGATGGAAAGGTTCACGTGTTAAACTCGAAAACGAAATGCTTTTATAAATAGAATACGCCAAGAATCAGTAAAACTGAGAGCTTCCATAAACGTTATTGTACCAAGTTCGAACCATGAGACATTCGAAATTGACCTAAACATTTCTTTTCAGTTTCGCCTAAACTTGAGATCCAGGATTAACAGGAGAATTCCCGCGGATTATTACTATCGCTAAAATATTAACTACGCAACGTTGGCCCTTCACTAATTATAATCTGTGGTCGTCTTCAGGTGTACCATTGATTTAATCTAACAGTTTAAAACTAACTACCTGATATAATTTGCACAAACAAGCTCAGATCGTGGGAAAATAAAAATTGTAAAAGGGAACTTGTTGTTGTTGTTGTTGTTCTTCTTCTTCTTCTGGCACTACGGTCCCTGTAGAACCCTGGGCTGCTCTACAATTCTCCTCCATTCTCCTCTGTCCATAGCCTTACTCCTCCAACCTGCCACTTGCATCTCCCTCAAATCCCCTTCCACATCTTCATACCATCTTGTCCTCGGACCTCCTCTCCTCCTCACTCACTCCGGCTTCCTTGTAAGAGGGAACACCAAACTATAAAAATAACGCTGAAAGAAAACCCTATGAAAACAAAACAAAACTCTGCTTGCCCTCGAATTACGCTGAAGAGACGCAGAAGCACACCACAAGCATTGAGCAATTAATATTTGAACGATAGTAACAATCCGTAGGCATTCGCCAGATAGTGTTTACATACCATCAAAAGTTAGGTTTAGAGATGATCCAGGGTGTCTTAACGAGATCACAGATTGTACGACCATGAAAACCTGCCCTTCCTTCTGAAACTCAGAAAAGCGTAGTAGTTTCTACGTAAGAAACAAAGTTTTTTAAATAATCGCACAGTAGTTATTTATTACTTTAAGGAAAATCTAAAATTCAGATGATGTTTCAACAGATACTATCTTGAGGATGTTGTTTCATCCTCATCAACCTCATCATCATCATCAGGGGCGCTAAATACCTAGGATTGTCTTGCTCTGACGAAGGAGATCTCGCCAACGATCTCTGTCCAATGCAACCATCCTCCTCTGCCCTTACTGCATCCTGCTGCACTCCATCTCGCCACCTCAGCTTTGGTCTTCCCATTTTCCTTTTGCCATCTGTGTGCTGGGGGTCCACCCTGCCATCATGACCCGCCCATCTAAGTCGTCCCAACTTTATCTTCTTAATTATGGTCATGTCGTGTAGCAGGTTATACAACACTTCATTAGTTCCTTTTCTCCAGACACCGCCTTCCTTCATTCCTTCACTGGCCCATATATTCGTCTCAGTATTCTCAAACATTCCCAGCGCATTCTCAGTTCTTCTGCTCAGAACCCGCGTCTCCGATCTATACACTAGCACTGGGACACCAGAGTATTGTATATTGTATAGGAGGCTTTTTGTTGCCATCGACACCAATTTGGCCTCAAATTTCCTTTGTAAGCTGAAGTAAGCCCTGTTAGCAAGAACAAGTCTTCTTTTGATTTCCTTTTCCATAACATTTTTAATAGGTCACAAATTCGTTCGTTCGTTCCTCTGGCGCTATAGCCCACGATGAGGCTTGGCTTTATCGACTAATCGCCTCCAGACAATAATCTTGTTGTGGGCATGGAAATTAAATAATTCTGCTTAAGTAGACATAAAAAACACATAAAACTAATAAAAAAAAATTTCAAGACTTTCTCTCATGAGTTTACACAGGAAAATGTATCTAAATTTGGGAAACTTAATGTTGCCTGCATTGGAACTACCGACACCCCTTAAATATTTGGCCTATACATTCCAAACATCTTCTTCTGTAGTTTTTGTCTTCTATTTGTTTTGAAGGAACTGTGTCCGTGTCCATACTTTTAACTTACAAAGCCCTACCGTTTTTGAGTAAGATATAGAGGGGGGGAGAGGCTAAAATGTGAGGAATCAAAATTTTGAAGACATCACAAAAGCGCATGCGAGGTATCAAATTAAAGGGAATTATAACCGTAGTCTTAACATACTGTTTATTTGCGAACATTTCAAAATTTTAAAAAGTCAAGGCCTAACAAGTGGGTGAAAATTTCAATAAAATCGCAAAAAACTGATGTGGCATACCAAATTAAAAAGAAATTAACCAAAATCTGAATATGCTGTAGGCCTATAGTTTTGGAAATTTCAAAATGTTTTGACTCCAGGACCAAAAATGGGATAAAAAATTTGAAAAATTGTAAAAATTCAGCCGGATGACAAAGGGAATTTTAGCACAAATGCAATTGTTAGAAAGTTTTTCCGTTTATTGACCGATTGCTCTACAATTGTTACTTTATTAAACAAAAAATTGTAAATGATTTTTAGTTCAAAATACTACGCAAGTTTTTCAGTTGAGGGACCAGGGTTGCCAGATCAAAAATCAGAAAAGCCGAACACAGCTATTAATTGAGCCGCACATTTCACTGACTTCACCAGAAAAGCCGAACAGCAGTTTTTCATATTGAAAACCAGCATTTACGGTATTGTGTTCGTTCGATATTAGGTGCTCGCGTATATATAGGCCTACTACATACTAAAAAATAACACGACATCGACATCAGCTTGTTTCATACACACGATAGGTTTATTATCATTACACATACAAACATAATAAGACATTTGAATTAAAAAGAAAGGCAAGCTCTGTAACAATCATTATAAAGAAATCGAAGTAACTTATTGTTTTTTAAATAACTTTAACTTTATTTATTTTTAAATAAATTTAATATTTTTCAACTAAACACTCAACTTTTAACGAAACACTTAAATCTCAAAATTCAAACTGAATAACACTATTTGGCGGCTTTGATGATAATACAGGGATGAACAGTAATATCATAAAAGGCCTAAACATACTGAAAGGAAAGGAAAGGTAATCAAAAATCTAGTAGACTACGTACATTTCAGATCTAGTCAGTGGCGGATTATCCATAACGCTAGAGTATGCTGCAGCACCGGGCACCGAGGCCTCAGCTGCCAGAGGGGGTACCATCCAGCTGAATTGACTAAGCAAAGCAAAGCTTATGATCACATTATGTAATTGTTTGGTTTTCTTACGAAGTTATTAACCATGGAGAGTGTCGAGTTGGAAAATCAAGCGAAAGCTCTTATAGAAGTTATCTCGAACGGTTTGAATAACGATCTTCTAATAGAATTGAAGCACTCTGTGACACAAGTAAAACTGCAAGAAAGACGTTTTTCTTCAAATCGTTTAAATGAAGATGATAGATTCCATGACACTACAGTTTGTCTGCTCAAAGTATTAAACTGGATTGTGATTGTAAAATGAGTGATGAATTTCCGAATAGATACATTGCTTATCGTCTGCTTTTTACGATTCCAATAGTTAACTGCGAATCTAAAAGACAATTTTCTGTATTAAAACCATTAAAGATATGTTGAGTACACCTATGGGAGATGAGAAAGTAGGGCCTACCTACGTAAGCAAGGCTGCTAAATATTGAAAGCGAGATACATGAATCAGTCACTATTTAGCTAAATAGTTGTTGTAATTGTTAACTTTCGAAACTGTGTATGCCATTTAATGTAAATAATGGATAAAAGGTTGAATTTTAAATGGGGGGGTCACCAGTCTGGTGGCAGGTAGGGCACCACTCGCTTTTAATCCACCCCTGTATCTAGCAGCTTTTTCATGCATAAAAATGTGCTACACTTTTATCACAATACTAGGTGCAGATTTGTCAGACAAAAGCCTAACAAAATCCGGACAGCCCGGCGATGTTAAACTGTAAACTGTAAAAAGCCAAACATGTCCAGCTAAAGCCGGACATCTGGCAACCTTATCAGGGACCATTGTAGTATAATTTTATACGATTAGATTATTTTAGCAACTCTGTAGGCCTACATGGGGGAGGGAAGATTTGGGTGTTGGGTGCAAGCAATCTTCAAAGCTGGTCCTTGAGTAGGGACGCTATTAGATTCCCTTGTCTAAACGCTAAACGCGGCATGCATGTGTTACAACAAGTGACGGTAACCATTCTACTAACTATAGAAACAAAATACGTGAATGTTTCAATATTCTCATTGTCTAAATTAGAATTCCAGTTTGTCTTATATCTATCCAAAGCAGAATTTAATTTAAAAAAGTAATAGACTGCTTATGAACAAGTCTTACAAGAAACAATAGGGCAGCTGAAGAAATAGAACATCAATTGATGAAAGCCACAAGAATTGCTGGATGCATGAGTAACCTTACATGGAATAATAAATACCTCACAGAAGAAGCAAAAACGGGGGTTTACAAAAGCATAATACGTCCAGTAATATCCTATGCATCAGAGACCAAGCCAGATACAGCAACAACTCAAAGAAAACGACAAACTATAGAAATGACTATTGTATATTGGTACTGGACGGTATAGAAACTATAGACGGTACTAGGGAAGAAGTTTGGACTACTAATAAACACACAAGAACAAAATTAACGACAGCAGAGATGGAGTTTTCGAAACGTTCTGCAAGAGCAAACAGACGTGAGAAAATTAGAAATGAAGTAATTAAGGACAGAATAAATGTGAAAAATTCAATTGTTGATTTTATCCCAAACAAAAACATTAGAATGGTATGGACACACGAAAAGAATGACACAGGAAAGATTGCCAAGGAGAGTTATGGAATGAACCCCACCAGGAAGAAGGGAAACAGGAAGACCACCGATCACCTGGATCGAAGAAATTCAGACTGTGTTGAGGGAACGAGAAATTGAAGATCTTTGGATGGAAAAGCAGCCGTGGAAGATGAGAATGCAATCACTTCAGTAATCTTTCGTTCCGGAAAATGTGTAACCACTGTACAGCCGGAACAGCAATAACTAGGGAAGACTAGGTACGATAGGTTGCCAAACAATAGCATAAGAGAAACGTGTAATTTAACAGATATTAATTCTTGGATTGAGGAATTCTTGGATATATCAAGAATTGATGACACAAGGCTAGTGAAAAAGGCGAGACAGCCAACCAAACACGAAGAGGAGCATTGGTCGGCCAAGGAAGAGGTGGAGTGACAGCATGTAGGACCGTTGTTTTAGAACAGGACAGAGTCCTAACTAGGAAGTTAAAAGAAGAAGAATTTAAAAAGAGTTCTTGCGTGTGTACGTATACGCGCGCTCTTGCGATTTAAACAGTGTGACAGCTGAAATTCATAAAGTAAATTACATAACGCACTGTTGTTCAAGGTTGCAGTTTGTTCACACGCCTTGGTCAGTGTATTCAATTGCACGCGACTGGTTTCATCAGTATCGTTTTGTTGTACACGGGATAAATAGAGCGCGGAGTTGTCGTAAACACGGAACATAAGGAATCTCTTAAACAGAGAACGTCCTTATGTTTTTCGTGTAATTATGCTAATTATTATTATTATTGAATATCCAATTATGACTTGATAAATTGGGTCTAATTGAATTCGTATACTAATTATATGTAATCAAATAGAGTTGTAATTGACATTAATATTTAACACACATATGTAAGTAACTTATTTTTGTCGGATTAGACTCAATATAGTTATCAAATCAATATGATTTGCATGAGCCTGTTAATCGGACATTTCAATGGTCGATTTGGTTGTGTCCATTGATAATTAGCATAACTCTGAGACTCTTTATGAAATTACTTGGAACATGATAAATTAATTGTCAAGGTTAATTTGCAATAATGAACGCAAGATTTAAGTATATAAATAATAATTACTTATTTATTATATTGTTGGTTAAGTAAATTACTATGTCCTGCAAATACATAATTAAAACACATAATAACAAAATACAATAATATTCGTTCGTCGTTTCCTGAAAATGAGACATACAGTACATTCAAATACAACGCAATAATATACATATACAAACAATAAACAATCAAATATATTTTATCCCTAGCTAAATGCGTTCATTATGCTCAGATGAATTACTTTAATATTAATATTATAAGATTTATGATTTATATAACTTTACAAAATCCCTCGGGAGTAGCTCTTTGAAAAGATGAGACAGTGCAGTAGTATATGTATCACTAGGATTTAATAAACATAAAGGCTTATCTTGCAAAAGGGTTTATCCAAAATTCCATCGGCGTAAGATGACATCCGTTGGTGGATTCCTTGTACATGCTAATCACTGTTAATTGAAGAACACTTCACTTCACTTCACTAATTTCCACTCTCGTTATGTGTAGTGTAGTGTTGGACTCTCCGCTGGTGTCAAGTGTTTTGAGTTCAAGTGTTAATATGTCAATACCGTCATTAAGATGAATTACTCTTAGAGTTTGCTGTGTGCGTGTTCATAATTAACTATTTCATCTATCTTGGACGTAGTGTATGCTATGTGCGTAATAGTGTTCGGTTTGGTTCATTCAGTTCAAATGTTCAATATAGCGAATCATTATGGTGGAATAGTGTTTGAATTGTCACCCACTGTTATACTCTCAGAATGTTACTCACTTGTATTATTATGTTGCGTGTCGGTCGTAGTTTAGAGTCACGTACGCACTGATATTTAATGATAGTTATATACGCACTGTTGATTATCGGAACTCATATAACTGTCGAACAGACTTTTGTGTAATTGAGATTGTATTGAATGTCTAGGTTCACTTATGACCGTGACTTGGTTACGATTTCTCTGAGTTAAAAGTTCGGTAAGTCGCGTAAACTATTTCAATTACTAACTGTTATTACCGCTCCAACTACTACTATATTATTCCGTCTTGTTACATAACTATTGTAACTACTATTACTCGTCTTCTACCGCATTACTACCATAACTACCGCGTTACTAACTGTATTACTGCTGTATTACTCTATTACCAACTGTCTTACTATCTTACTGCCTTACTGACTGCCGCTCCGCGTCCTCGCAAACAGTTTTTATCAAACATACTACCCAGAAGGCAAAATTCTATATTTCCACGCCCTCTCGGATTGGTGATAGGTTCCTTTAAATTCCTACTACCCTGTAGATCTTGTCATCGGTTTCCCGATTCGTCGTTCGAGCCCTTCTTACTCTCTCCACGAGTTCTTTAGGAAGATGCCCAACGCTGGTTGGTCGCCGACATCCCCGGAATATTCCAGCGACGAACGTTGTGCTAATTCTCAGAAACTAGAGCAATTCTCTCGCCTGTCTGTCAACCTTTGTTACGACGTTGTCGAGGTTCTCTGACTTAGCTTTTGTTAAGAGTCTGCAGTGTCTTGGTCAATTGTTCAATTTACCCTTCGCTCGTTCCGCCGATTATCAACTCTCCGTTGGTGACATCCCTGGACGAATCCCACGCTTTCTAGTTGTAAATTTAGCTAGCTGTCAGGGTTTGTTTTCATGCTGGGTTGTGCGTACTTCCAGTATTCACTGAGTATCCGTTCTATTGTTTACATATTTGTCGAGATTTCTCTGTACCCTTTGTTGCTGGGTGTAGCCTTTCTTATGTGTGCTCGTTACAACTCACCCCCACAGCATGTGTTCCATTTCATTTCTGCGTAACCAGGCAGCTGGACTAAGCCTTTTGTCTACGTCTGTTAGGTGCTGTAAATTGTAACAACTTTGAGCTGTCAACGACGTTCCTTAAATTCTTATTGTGTCGTGTACACAGACGTTTTTTCATTGTCTTCGCACTGGCGTCGGGTCTGACGTGTCCCTAATTCGTCTTTATTTACGACCCGGGCTTGTGTCCGTCAACTCGAGTGTGTGAGCGTGCCACTTGATCGAGAAATTATCACTATATGTTGTAGTAAAAGAAGTAATACATTTCTGGTAAATTATTTCAGTACAAACTGGTACGGTCGTATTTATGTGTGGAGATGGCAAAGGAACGGAACCCCCCCCCCCCACCGGAAGGGCCGAAAAAAGTCGACGAGGAATTCTGTTAATCTTTTAATTATTTAGGCTGTTTTATTATTTTTTCAGCTGTGTACGCTAATAAATACGAACAGGTTTATTACACAGCTTTAACGTATAGGCCTACGTCTGAATATAAAATATACCTAAATTAATTTAAGTCAGTAGCCTAAGTAACTTGTAAACAACGTTTCGGTAACGCGTATTTTTATTTTCCATTAATACCGTTTACTATTGGGATTGATTTCACCCACTTTAAAGACATTTAAATTTTATTAGCCTTAACTTGTTTTTTCTTTTGTATAAAGCCGACTCGGCGGGACCCCTCCCCCAAAACCAAATTCTATTAATTTCAAAAGGACAGGATTTGGATGAGCGGCAGTATGCAGCGCAAGCGCTGAAGTAGGCCTATATTTGTACGATTCGCTCAATAATTTGAAAACCAACAGAGATAAAACATTGGGAGTTAGATCAAAATTAAATTTTAACCTTTCTGTACAATTGACTTGCTTAATGTATCACACTATCTTGAATAGGGAAAAAGTTTCTCGCAAGCTAATTTTTACGCCTCACGACTGAAAAAAAATTTTAAATTTGATATGAAATTTTATTTTTCACTTTGTTATTACAACGATATTATTAAATTGAAATATCGTGTTCATCATGTATATCATCTGGACTACATAAGCAAAAAAAAATTATAGTTATTAAAGAGGAAGAACTTCTTGCGTAAGGACAGTTTATATTTTAATACGTACAAAATTGAGCGTACGATGGTTTTATTAACTTTTTTTATTTTTATCGCCTCATTTTTTGGGCTTAATTTATTTGAAATATACAAAAATGTCAAGAATTAAAATGCTGTTACTACTGTGTACATTATGTAGACTTATCTAGTACTTCATTTTTATCGGTCGAGGTTTTCAAGTCGCGTAATAGTAGCAAATGTAAAACCCATAAGCGCAATGTATTTCTCCATCTCGCCCATTGTCTCATCCGACTGTGGAACCAAGAATAAATGCGTTACTGTAAATTAATTATTTACTTTTAACACATTTTCACAGTGTGTAATTGAAGTACTTAAAATATATTTCAATAGAAGTGGAGATTACGGGAAAATGAACGTTCGACAACTAAGGTGTGTAAATGAAACTCGTTTGATACGTTTAGCTAAAAAGGAAACGCATAACGAGTTTATTCATGTTTTGTATCCTAGATTTTATGATCGTTTACTTGCCGACATAAAAAATTTTAAAAATCAAAACAATTTTTCTCAAATGGTTGAAGTCTTGGCTAACGAACAGAAAGTCAGTTCAATACGTTTATCATCCTGCATATCGATAATAATAATTTTAACCACACGAGATGGTCTCATTAACACAAGAAATTTAATTTGTGTTTGTATTTTATATGCACCATAACTGCCAAATATTAGCTTAATTATTTTATATTATTAATAATAATTGTTAATACTGTACTATATCTTAGTTGTAATCATTGATGTGAATTAAGGTTAAAACGGATTATTTCAGTTGGGGTTAATTTTTGAATGTTAAGGGTACATTCTTTTAGTACACGTTAAAATTTAGTATAGCCTGTATAAGGTTTCAGTGACTGCACAACAAATATGTGACAAAATTGTTGGCGATAAGAGCCAATTGGACCCATGAAAGATTGTTTTTGTTTGAATTAAATATATAGCAATGGCAATAATAAACTGTAACCTGAAGATTGTTTTTGTTTGAATTAAATATACAGCAATGGCAATAATAAACTGTAACCTGAAGATTGTTTTTGTTTGAATTAAATATACAGCAATGGCAATAATAAACTGTAACCTGAAGATTGTTTTTGTTTGAATTAAATATACAGCAATGGCAATAATAAACTGTAACCTGAAGATTGTTTTTGTTTGAATTAAATATACAGCAATGGCAATAATAAACTGTAACCTGAAGATTGTTTTTGTTTGAATTAAATATACAGCAATGGCAATAATAAACTGTAACCTGAAGATTGTTTTTGTTTGAATTAAATATACAGCAATGGCAATAATAAACTGTAACCTGAAGATTGTTTTTGTTTGAATTAAATATACAGCAATGGCAATAATAAACTGTAACCTGAAGATTGTTTTTGTTTGAATTAAATATACAGCAATGGCAATAATAAACTGTAACCTGAAGATTGTTTTTGTTTGAATTAAATATACAGCAATGGCAATAATAAACTGTAACCTGAAGATTGTTTTTGTTTGAATTAAATAATAAGCAATGGCAATAATAAACTGTAACCTGAAGATTGTTTTTGTTTGAATTAAATATATAGCAATGGCAATAATAAACTGTAACCTGAAGATTGTTTTTGTTTGAATTAAACATACAGCAATGGCAATAATAAACTGTAACCTGAAGATTGTTTTTGTTTGAATTAAACATACAGCAATGGCAATAATAAACTGTAACCTGAAGATTGTTTTTGTTTGAATTAAACATACAGCAATGGCAATAATAAACTGTAACCTGAAGATTGTTTTTGTTTGAATTAAACATACAGCAATGGCAATAATAAACTGTAACCTGAAGATTGTTTTTGTTTGAATTAAACATACAGCAATGGCAATAATAAACTGTAACCTGAAGATTGTTTTTGTTTGAATTAAATATACAGCAATGGCAATAATAAACTGTAACCTGAAGATTGTTTTTGTTTGAATTAAATATACAGCAATGGCAATAATAAACTGTAACCTGAAGATTGTTTTTGTTTGAATTAAATATACAGCAATGGCAATAATAAACTGTAACCTGAAGATTGTTTTTGTTTGAATTAAACATACAGCAATGGCAATAATAAACTGTAACCTGAAGATTGTTTTTGTTTGAATTAAATATATAGCAATGTCAATAATAAACTGCAACGTGTTCACAGTATGTGGTGAGCAGGTAATGCCTAGTGCTGTGAACGTAATCAACATTGTAAACTTTCATAATGGAAATACAGATATAAAAAAAAAATGGTTCCTCTTTCGAATCCGAAAACTAAGGGGGGGGGGGCAGAGCGCATTAAGTTTGCACCGAAATACATTGTAAGCCTACAATAATTTTACGATGGATATTGTTACGACGGTCTCACTGATCGTCGTATGGTACAGTGGAAAACAAAATACAAGACACCAATGAAATCACTAATAACCCGTTTTAATTATCACAATTAACGTTGTAATCAACAACAAGTTATTCAACAAGGTTATACTCGTACAATAATTCAAGTTAATCTGTCCACACCAATAATAATGTCAACTATAAAGCATTCCGCACTATAATCACTTTTCACTAATACACCGCTTGAGACGCACTGTGTAAACCACCAGACACAAAACTCAACTGAGTAATCTCCGACGTAAGACTGACTCTAAGCGGTAGCTGTCGCTGTTTAAATAGGAATAATCCATAATACGCGTCAACACTACTCGAAAACGCTACAGCGTAATTGATTGCGGCCTTGAACACAGTGCGCCGACCGGTATGGTCTGGAACAGCCTCGTTGACGCATCTTCGAGTGTCACGTACGCACACAGACATTACAGCTGATTCTGCTAGGATAGCCGAGAAACGTGTAGAACGCTCTGTAAAGGAGTCACAATATCATGCTTCAATATTCAGTTTTCCACAACATTCCGTAACATTTCCATCGAGCAACTGAACAGCTTCAGGCCGTACCGCTCACAGTCTCCCACAAGCCGAGATTAAAATGGCGATCGGGGTCGTCAGAAAACATCGTTGGTCGTTTTACTTATAAAAAAGCTGTACAACAAGCGAATGTCTGATACAGTCAGTTGCACCATGGACGGAATTCTAACCGGAAGCATCAGCGTCGTCATCATCACAGGACTAGGCCTTAGACCTTAGACCTGTTCCGGAACCCATCTCCTCCTCGGTCTACCGACACCTCTCTTACCAGTAGGGTGATAACCCAAGGCAGCCACAGGTAGACGGACATCAGGCATGCAATTCAAGTGTTCACACCATCTCCTGTGGTCTTCAATCTTCTGGTGCAATGATACAATGTTCAAATCGCGTCTAATATCCTCGCCCCTTCTCCGATCCAAGAGAAAACAACCTTGCGTCCCTCTTAGAAATTTCATTTCGGCTGCTGAATCCTCTTGCACGTCCCTTTTACCAAGAGTCCATATCTCAATACCATACAAAAATGTGACGATAGCCACAGTTTTATAAAATATCATTCGAGTATCCTTCCATGTGTAATTTTTCAGATACATATGAATCTTTCCACAGATGCCTAATCGAAAGCCAAAAATTTATTACTTGATTTTACTTTTTTAGATGATTAAATTCTTTCGAAATTATCTGCTGCCCGAATTCAATAGCGCAACAGCCGAGCCCACAGGGCCTGCAATGCCCTGGGCCTGAGGACTATGGTGGTCCGCGTAAACATTTCCCAAAATATTTTAAGAATAGGTAAAAAAACCACTGAACTTAAATAAAACCAAATTTCCCTTTTATCATCAAAATCAAACACATTAATTTTTTACTGTTATTTTACAGTACCCAATGATGTACTTAATGAGAGTATACATTATTTGGTTAACTACACAATAGACCAGTGATTCCAGTCAAGAATGCACAGAGGCCACCGACCAGGTCTGCATCGTTATTCGTTATGAGCAACAAAAAAAAACATTGTTTCGTTACGAAAGGAAACAATAATACAGGAAACATCCTAAACATACCTACCTACCTACTTATGAGTATCAATAACGAACAGTGCCGTATCTAGACTCTGGCTTTGGGGGGGGGGGGGGTATACAAAAGAAAAACCAAGTTAAGACTAATCAACATTATTATGTTTAAAGTGGATGAAAAACGTGCAATAACATACTTAAATCAATCCAAAATGCATGTTGTTTCTTGGTATCCAAGTCACGTAGGAATAGTAGATTATAGATAAATAAATCACCTTGTATCCGTCGTGTGACTTCGTTGTACGTCGATTAAAATGACGCGTTTCGGAACATATGCTCCATCATCAGATTAAATCACTCTATTGAGGTCGTTAACAGTGAAAATCACATGTTACACATAATTGTCAACTAATGTAACTCACTCGCTTTCTAAATGGTGCGCACCACAGCGAAGCCGATCGGACACTGAATTATTATCTGAGTGATTACGCCTAAGCAGGTTCAATGCTGTATCATATAGCGGGTTGGATTTAAAATTTAAATGGTCATTCAATATGAAGTCTCGGCTGTTTATGTTATTATATGCTTTGTATATTTCGAACTCTTCTATTGCGTCCATGTAACGGCCTTTGTTGCACTCATGTAGGGGTATCAAATTAGATTTGAAATCGGTATAATTATGATTGTGTAAGATTAAGTGGCGGGCAAAGTTGGACTTGATATTATTTAACAGAGTGAGATTATTTAGGTGACGTTTTGGTGTGTGCTCTTTAAATCGTTTGAGGAAGCCTCTCCCCCGTTTGACCAATGTAAAAACTGTTGCAGTCGTTACATGATAATTTATATATGGGTTCACCTCTCTCTGGTCTATTGGCCGACGTTTACTTGAATTTGTATGAAAACTCTCATCTGCTCTCACATAACAAATACAAAAATGATATAATATTTTATGCACGTTATGTAGACGATACCTTTCTAATTTTCCATGGTACTGTACGACAGATCGAAAACCTAAAACATTATATGAATAGTATCAATAAAAACATTCAGTTCACGCTGGAAACCGAAGTGGATAATAAATTAAATTTTTTAGAATTATCTGTCATTAAACACATAGATAAACTGAAATTTAATATTTGTAGAAAACCGACCACCACTGATGTGACAATACATGCTGACTCTTATCATCCCTTTTCGCAAAAGTTGGCAGCTTATAATTACTTTGTCCGCAGATTGTTGGCAGTGCCTCTTAGTGACGATGAGTACCGTGAGGAGTTGAATACCATTAACCATATAGCCTTAGCTAATGGTTACAAAACACGTTAATTGATAATCTCATCAAGAAACATAAAAATTCGAAAATCCAAGCCCCCAGTAGATAAGGATACAAAAATAACATTTATTTCTACCACATACACAAATATAATGCCAAAGGTTCTAACCTCTACATTTAATAAATTGAATATTACCGCTACCTTCAAAACAAACAATAGTCTATTAAAAATACTACGTCACAGAAAACCCATACCTTTAGAAAAGAAATCCGGCATATATAAATTATCATGTAACGACTGCAACAGTTTTTACATTGGTCAAACGGGGGAGAGGCTTCCTCAAACGATTTAAAGAGCACACACCAAAACGTCACCTAAATAATCTCACTCTGTTAAATAATATCAAGTCCAACTTTTCCCGCCACTTAATCTTACACAATCATAATTATACCGATTTCAAATCTAATTTGATACCCCTACATGTGTGCAACAAAGGCCGTTACATGGACGCAATAGAAGAGTTCGAAATATACAAAGCATATAATAACATAAACAGCCGAGACTTCATATTGAATGACCATTTAAATTTTAAATCCAACCCGCTATACGATACAGCATTGAACCTGCTTAGGCGTAATCACTCAGATAATAATTCAGTGTCCGATCGGCTTCGCTGTGGTGCGCACCATTTAGACAGCGAGTGAGTTACATTAGTTGACAATTATGTGCAACATGTGATTTTAACTGTTAACGACCTCAATAGAGTGATTTAATCTGATGATGGAGCATATGTTCCGAAACGCGTCATTTTAATCGACGTATAACGAAGTCACACGACGGATACAAGGTGATTTATTTATCTATAATCTACTAAATCAATATCTATTAAGTAAACGGTAATAAGACAATAACAATACGCGTAATTGAAACACTCTTTAGAAGATTCCTATTAACTAAATTGATTTTCCTATATTTCATACTTCAAATGTATACGCAAATGCTGTGAAATAAACCTGTTTGCATATTTAAGAAAGAGTGTACCTGTTTACTATTAGCGTTCACAGCTGAAAATAAACTTACAAAATACCCTACCTTCCTAAGCCAACCCTGCCTACCTAATGAAATACTGGATCGCGTTGTAAATGTTCCTATGAGACTGGCAGCTTCAAATTTACACTTTAGAGGCCTCCAAGAGAAGATAGGGCAGTCCAGTAGCGGATTTGGCATTTATCGATCTTTTGATTAAATACGATCCACTGTTGAAAGGTATAAACAGTGGTCCGAAGAACAGGGAGAAGTATAGGCTATAACTCCCAGAATTGAAAATGAACTCATTCAGCTTTTATCTTAAGAAGTTCATCATCATCATCATCTTCAAGGATTAAACCAAGGATGGTTTGTTCCGGTCTCAAATAGGGAAAGATTAGAGCTGGTCACTCCAGCGCTTCCTCGGACGTCCCACACCTCTCCGTCCCCTTGGCTTATACTTCCAAAGTTGTTTGGGGATGCAGCAGTCATCCATTCGGCACCAATGGAAAGATGTTCCTACCAATTCAGCCGATACTGGGTGATCCTGTCGAGTATACTCATAATATGCAGCTCCTGCCGTATATCTGTGTTTCTTCTGTGATCATGGAGATCTTAAAAAGTTGAAAATATTATTTTAAACAGATTGAATCTGCTCGGGTTTTCTCTGTAATAATTGATACTACACCAGACATTCACGTAAAAGCCCAACTTACTCAAGAAGTCCAGCGCGCACAAGCAGGTGGTAAAAAATGTCACTGCTACTGTGGGTACTCTTTCTTCGCCAACATCTAAAACTTGAGTGAAGTGGTAGTTCCTGAAGTGTTCGGTCTGCTGAAGTTATTCTTCTTTCTCCAGAGGGAGGTCGATGGTTAATTGCGGGGACACACCATAAGGACTCCGCGCCCAGTCATACCTGGTGACACGAATGGGGGGGTTGGGAGAAATTGTTCCCTACTTGTACGTCAGTGTGCCGCGGCAACTCACTAAATAAGACAGTCTGTCGTGAACAAAAATATCGCTATGGAGAACCATACATGACTTCCATGTTCTAAGATTTGTATTTAAAATTATTTACTTGAATTCGGTTCGATAATTTATAAAAAAAATATCGCCCACCCTCAAACTATTTTCACTATTTATAGATATTTTTGTTATTATGGGGTATTCGTTTAATATAATGCTATTTTCGAGTCACTTTATCTATAAAAATTAGGAACTTTATTCTTATAAAGAAACTGAACTACGCAGATAATCATCCCTCCTCCTCCTCAACCTATCTCCACCATTAATGATATTTACACTTTCATAGAGTAATAGTTTTACCATATGTAATTTCTAAGGTATCTTATCCTTAAAAATTAAATATTCGTACTTTACTTGATTTCAGCACAGCAATTTTAATTCCCTCCCCCTTCAACTACTCACTCCATTTATAATTATTTCATTTACCATTTTAAAGTGGATCAATATAACTTTATTTTGGGGCACTTATTTATTAAAATTAAGTACTTTGCTCTTGTTAAAACACAAAACAATGCAGGTAAACTACCCCTCCCTCCTAACTGAACAACGTGGTTGTCTGGCAACAAAATTATTTTATTTTTAACAATTACCATTATTTGAAAAAGTTTAAATGAATTTTTATGTTCTTTAGTCTTGTTAAAACGTAAAACGTTGCAGGTAAACTACCCCTCCTCGTTAACCGATCTTCACTAAAATCAATAGGCATTGAGTCCTCTACAACTCGGGCATATATGCAAAAATTATTTGATTCTGTTTGAATTTGCGGTAGGTATCGTTCGCCATAGAAACGATCCCCCCCCACACACACACACACTTCGGAAAATGACTTTTCTTCATGTTTTGAGGATAGTACAATCAGAATCAGCCCTTATCACGAACACGATTTTTTCGCCATCCCCGTACTCCCAACTCCTTACGGAACAACCTTATGAGAGTAAGAAAAGGTTGATAACCGCTGGTGTATATCGCATACGTGTACTGTTATAGTGGAGATGTTGAGAAGGCAGGCAGCAAGAGAGTGTGTACTTGTAGTGAACCGTGTGTGACGCTGAGCACTCGTCTCCTTAATCTGTCCTTTGTGTGCTAATCCGTATTACGCCAGTGACTAAGTCTCACTTGCCCCACTTCCTGAGTGAGCCGCACCGACATCTCTGTTGTGAAGCACTCACAGGGAAACCGTGCTTGTATTTACGCTTTGTATTTTATAGTCGTATATATTTTTATCAATTATGACCTAATATTATTTGGTTTCACATCTTATTAAGCCTATACATTAGTTTATTACTTCCTACTTTAATTATCTGGGAAATGATATTGGCTATGATAGAAGTTATGTCAGAAACACTGATGTTAAGTTACGTTAAGTTCTGTGAAACAATCGACCGTATTTTTAGAAACAAGGTACGTCGAGATCAAAATTAAAGTTTTACAAAGTTATGGCAGTCCCGGTACTGGTCCTATGGGTGTGAAAAAAAAAGCCAGTAAAATACAAGGTTCGGATGTGACATTCTTAAGAGGAATTAAACGTTGTTCTAAACTTGACCGTATAAGAAGTGTGGCCGGAAAGCGATAGGTAGAAGAATTGGGGGAAGACCTAGGCAAAGATGGGTAGGCGGCGTAGAGGATGATTTGAGAAATATGAATGAGAGAGGGGTGGAGAAGGTTGTGTAGTGAGAGGACATAATGGAAGAAAATCACTCTGAGCAGGTACTGGGTTGTGAAAGAAAAAGAAATAGAAGAAGAAGAAGAAGAAGAAGAAGAAGAAGAAGAAGAAGAAGAAGAAGAAGAAGGGTTGGCTATAGCGGTCATGAGACCAAAAGCCACGCAGAGAGAATAGGAGAAGGATTATGAGGGGGGAGGAAAAGAGTTTCGAGTTTATTTTTCTGTCGTCTAGACGGTGTTGAACTATTCGGACTATTTCAATTAGTCCAGTCGCGTTTTAATTTGAGCATTTACGTTATCAAACACTCTGCTACTATAGTACCGGTACGTTTTTAAAGTCGCTATTACGCATTTCAATCATTACACACACGTTACATCATTAAGAAAGTGTTTCGTTATATTGTACCAGCGGTGAAAAGACGGAGAAGACGGTGCACATTATCTGGCCAATAAAATAGACACAGAAAACAGGAAACAAAACAAACAAATACGCTGGAGCAGCATCGCTTCTTCATTGAGGAAAAAACACGGGTGACAAGGTTGGACGCAGTGGCTGGCATCTGACTCCCGTACCTACCACGTAGATTGTAAAACGGACGTCGCAAGTCATTGAATTTATTCACAACAATAATATGAAGCTACTGTTTTCGTTGTATTTATAACAATGTTCATCAAAATGATTGTTTAATAAAAGGGATAACAATGATGATAATAATTATTAAACATAATCATGTTATTATTGTGATAATAAAATTATTATTATTATAAAATTATAACATCTATGAAATTAAAATTGTGAAATTGAAATGAAACACATATTATAAAATTGTGTAATAATAACAATATAACTAGTATGCTCCATCAGCTGCGCATCTCGCTCATAATTTTGAACGAAGTTCATTTATTGTTACACAAATTTCGATATTAGATAATTTTCCAATTATGGGAAAAGTTACAAAAATCCCTATTACGCTACTGTTTCTTTAATAATATAACAATTGTAGAGCACACAGTCATACAACAAAAACTAAAAATTCTAAACATTAATAAATCTGGATCTCTTTCTTGGACCATGGGGCCCCTTTAACTGGATATTCCATATAAATTTTTGCGACTTTATCAAAATTTTCGCCCTTGTCTTGGGCCCTGACGTTCAAGCAATTTTAAAAGAAGAAGAAGAAGAAGAAGAAGAAGAGGAAGAAGAAACAACAACAACAACAACAACAACAACAACAACAACAACTATAGGTTCAATATAGACTACAATTATTCGCCATGACACCGCAATCACGATGTCGGTTACGTTTAATTCAAGCGAAATAATGTTATAAGGAAACGCGAAGGAAGGAAAAAATTCTGAAAATGGAATTTTTTCCCTTTCGAATCCTGCAAACATGACAATCCGCTCATTATTGTAACGAACAAACGTTTGACGGCTGCTGCAGTGTTGTGAATCAGTGTTTACATACACAGTGTGAGTATGTATAGACGTGACGTAAGTGCAGTTTATTTGTAACGCTGGTCTCACTTTGGTTTTGGATCAGAACACCAAGCGGTGAGTATTGCGTTGGTTGAATTAAGTTGTGTACCTACGGTTAGCCAGTGTGGAAATTTTATCTCGTGTACGCGTTATTACTGCTGACAAAATCGTTGTCTGAATACATCTGCCTTGTCGAGGGTACAGTATACCTTGTGGCAGAGGCGTATTTTGGGGTGGGGGAGAACGGGACCGGCCCCCCAGAGGGTCTTAAAAAGTTGACGACTTTTGTTAATCTCTTAATTTATAGGCTCCTTTATTATTTTTTTCAGCAGTGTTTTTCAGCTAACTCTTTTTTAAATAAACAAACAGGTTTATTGCACAACATTAACGTATACGTTTCAAATGTGAAAAATAGGAAAATCAACTCAGAATCTTCTCAACAATATTTCAGTAACGCGTATTTTTGTTATGTTACTATCGTTTACTTTAATGGGATTGATTTCAGGATGTTATTGCACGTTTTTCAGCCACTTTAAAGATAGTACAGTAATGTTCATTTGTTTTAACTTGTTTTTTCTTTTGTACGAAGCCGGTTCGACTGGACCCCGGACCCCCCCCCAAAGCCAAATTCTAGATACACCACTTCCTTTGCAGTTACAGTAATTGGTAATTATTCCAGCCATATTGGAGTTTAAGTCTACTGTGATATCCAGAGGCATTGATACGGAAGTCGACTCTTTTCTTTAAGGCAATACAGAGAGGCGATGAGACACGGGACAACAATTTATGTCTCCATCATCATCAACAACATACTGCGAGTTGAGTACAGCGGTGAGTCGTGTCTCCTAGCCTTGTTACTGACCTCTACCAGTCACGGCAGTGGCGTAACTACGGGGGAATCAGGGATCAATCCCCATACCCCCAGAGCTATTAAAATATCATCAAAATTCCATAAACACTTAATTGTATAAATAAAAGGATTTAGCAATATTTGAAAATCAATCAAATAGTCTTGGAGTTTTGTTAATAATGACAATCATTCAACGTAGTACGTATTGACAGCATTACTGGAATGTCGGTATGGAGAACCATACATGACTTCCATGTTCTAAGATTTAAATTTAAAATCATTTACGAAATGAAATGTTTCCATAGAAACTACTTCTTTCCACTTACTGCTTCAGCCTTAACCACAGTACTCTGGTCACTAACGTATACCACCACACGTTATCGCACTCGATTTTCACTGACGATGGCAGTCGACGGCACTGCCGAAACGTCTGGTTTTGCAGAAAATATTGGACTACGGCCAAACAGCCCGGGAAGGAATTTTAACAACAAACTACTACTATGTTGCCGATAACGTAGTACACATAAAAATTATCCCCTCCCGCTAAAACTATAATTTTCATTTATAGAAAATTGCTCCCACCCCGTTCAACTAGCCTCTTCATTTATAGATATTTCATCTACTTTTCTACAGTGGAATATTTAGATCTTCTTATCAGGATACTTCATTTATAAAAATACAATTTAGGGCTGTATGCAAATAATCTTTTGATTCTGTTTGAATTTGCGGCTGTTATCTTTTGCCAAATAAAGAAAAAATTCCCTTGATAAAAAATGTTGCAGGTAAACTACCCCTTCCCCTCAACCGATCTTCACCAAAAACAATAGGTCTTGAGTACTCTACAAATCAGGGCTGTATGCAGAAAATTATTTGATTCTGTTTGAATTTGCGGCTGTTATCGTTTGCCATAGAAAATACCCTTGTTAAAAAAACGTTGTAGGTAAACTACCCCTTTCCCTTAACCGATCTTCACCAAAAACAATAGGTCTTGAGAACTCTACAACTCGGAGCTGTATGCGAAACATTATTTGATTCTGTTTGAATTTGCGGCTATCGTTTGCCAAAAAAAAAAATTTCCCTTGATAAAAAAAACCGTTGCAGGTAAACTACCCCTTCCCCTCAACCGATCTTCACCAAAAACAATAGGTCACGAGTACTCTACAAATCAGGGCTGTATGCAAAAAATTATTTGATTCTGTTTGAATTTGCGGCAGTTATCGTTTGCCATAGAAAATACGCTTGATAAAAAACGTTGCCGGTAAACTACCCCTTCCCCTCAACCGATCTTCACCAAAAACAATAGGTCTTGAGTACTTTACAAATCAGGGCTGTATACAGAAAATTATTTGATTCTGTTTGAATTTGCGGCTGTTATCGTTTGCCATAGAAAATACCCTTGTTAAAAAAACGTTGTAGGTAAACTACCCCTTTCCCTTAACCGATCTTCACCAAAAACAAAAGGTCTTGAGAACTCTACAATTTAGGGCAGTATGCAAAACATTATTTGATTATGTTTGAATTTGCGGCTGTTATCGTTTGCCATAGTAAATACCATTGTTAAAACATAAAACGGTACAGGTAAACTACCCCTTTCCCTTAACCGATCTTTACCAAAATCAACAGATCGTGAGAACTCTACAATTCAGGGCTGTATGCGAAACATTATTTGATTCTGTTTGAATTTGCGGCTGTTATCGTTTGCCAAACAAACAAAATTACCCTTGATAAAAAAAAACCGTTGCAGGTAAACTACCCCTTTCCCTCAACCGATCTTCACCAAAAACAATAGGTCGCGAGTACTCTACAAATCAGGGCTGTATGCTAAAAATTATTTGATTCTGTTTGAATTTGCGGCTGTTATCGTTTGCCATAGAAAAAAAATCTACAGACACACACACACACAGACAGACAGACAGACAGACAGACAGACACACACACAGACACTTTTCGGAAAACGACTTTTTTCATGTTTTGAGTGTAGTAGAATCAGAATCTGCAATAATCTCGAACACGATTTTTTTACTTCCATATTCCTTAAGGAATTTTACTTAATTCCATTTTACTTCTAATTTTTCCGAACTAAAGTCACGAAACTGCTGGTTTAACTGCGCGAAGACGACGGTACAAACCGTAGAGACATTAGACTAAGGGCGTTACGACACACACACATCCCTAAAGGGAAGTACACAGTTAATCAAGACAGAACATTTTGAAATCAACACTTTTCATAGTTTAGACATTATAATGTCTTTTAGCTGAACATCGTTTGAAACTTTCTGTAACATTTTATTTACCGTCACGTTGTATGACGTCATCATTGCAAACGTCATTGGGATTGTTGTAAATAAAGGTTTGTTTGATACGTCGCAATATGTATATAAATATACATATATTATGGTTACTGACTGACTGACTATTTCTTTTGCGCAAATGTTGCGTTTAGCTGGCGGCTGAGACATTATCATGCTCTTAAGCTTTTACCATTTGGTAAACGGTTTTGGGTGGCATTTTTTCAACTCTTATACTTCACGGTGGTTTACTCAAAAACTATGAGACCCAAAGTATTTCTAAAATTATATGGTAAGAATCCTTAATTTCTCATTTGTCCTGATGAAACGAGAAGTACAGCCATCACCCCCCCTCCCCCCGGTGCTGCACCTGGTTACGCCACTGAGTCACGGGGCATTATCAACTCGTCTCTCCAAGGCCTTCTTGGCCGCCATCCTCGTTTCCTCCATTGATGTGGAGTCCGTGCCCACAGTTTTTGTGCCGTGTGTCCGCCAGGAATTGCCCTTAACATGTCGCCGTTTTGCTTCAATTGTGTCTACAATAAAAACGGCCATTCTAGATCTTATCTTTTCAAAATATACATCCTGTCCGTTGTATATTCACAGACAGGCCAGAAACTACGAGACTGTACAAAAATGCATGATACGTTTAATATGAAAAACGATTTTGAAATTTTCTTTGGACTAGATAAAAGAGTGCAACGGCTAGTTGAGGTATACAAGAAGCTAAACCAAAAATCCGCTGGATGGGACTGAATGCAGATATCAGCATAACTAAATACATGGTAATTTTTGTATCGGTAAGGAGAAGAAATCTATATAATTTATGCATAGAGGATAATTCAATGGACGAAGTTAATAAGTTGAGATACCTGGGTAACATGAAGGATAGGTAATGAAGGGTTTATTAACACGAAAATACATGACAGGATATAAATAGGAAGTAGGGCATACTGTGCTAACAGTAGAGTATTGAGAACCAACTCATTAGTCGTAACACAAAAATAAAAATACATTATAAGACACTAATCAGACCGGTTGTTACGTATGGAGTCGAGATATGGTCATTACCAACAAGGAACAAGAAACACTAAGATGGTTTAAAAAAAGATTGTACGACCTGTTTATAACCTGATTAAAGAAAGTGATGAATGGAGAATAAGAAATAACCAGGAGATAGATAAGATATTGATGCATGAGGACATTGTAAGATTTGTGAAAGCTCAAAGAATACAACGGCTAGGTCATTTAGAGCGGATGGACGATCAGCGCACGCCAAAGAAAATCTCGGGGGACGGGTGTATGAAATCAGAAAGGGGGGCCGTCCTAGGTTAAGATGGTTGCACGATGTGCTGGAAGATCTCAGATGCTGGGTTTCGCTTAGATGGCAACGGATACGAGACGTTGGAGAAGACTGGTGTTGGAAGCCAGGGCTCACGTTGGACTGTAGTGCTAAAGAGGAAGAAGATAAAGAATATAACAGAAGAAGAAGAAGAAGATAAGAATAAAAGGTGTACGATTCCCTTCAACGGAATTTACACTCGATTCGATAATTCTTCTTTTTCTTCTCTGTATCACCAGCCGCATGACTGGTTTCATGCGATCATACTCCAGCACCATCTACAGTATCTCACATCCTATCACAGACGCTTCAACTTCTGCCTTCCCCAGCACCCTCCATCACCAAAGCCATGGTGCTGTTTGGTTGTGGTGTTGTTCTCCAACACGTATTTACCAGCACCCTCCATTTACGTATTGTTTTCATAAAGATTTTTTATAGCTTGTCGTTAATTTATGTTTACCTTATAATAATTCAACATAATATTCCGACAATAATTGGGTAACGAGATATGAAATAGTATGATCATACGGTTAAAATACTGGCCACGAAACCCGTTCCCAATGCAATATAAATAACTGAAAAGGGTTGAATGTGACTGTGGGAGGAGGATGAGGAGACGGGAAGCGTTCACGACGAATGTGTCTTGTCTGACAAGAGGGGAGATAAGACTGTGTGATGTACAGACAGGGATGAATCCCGAAGGAAGTAAGAGGAAAAACTGAGAGGAGGGCGCGTGCGTAGTGGAACTGTGCGTTTGACGCGTGGAGAAGTTTGGGGGCCGAAGTTTTGTATACCTTCAGGGCAAATTATACGCATCTGTTGTTCGGTTATAGAATCGAAAATAAAATAAGACGATAAAATGAGCACACACTAAATAAACATCTAATCCACTCTTATTAAAAAAACAAACAGCAGTAATTAAATGATAACAGTGGTTAATTATAATGATAACGACTTTGACGATAAAAGGGAATATAAAACAATCAAAATGCTATTAAAATTGTCTATGTACAGATGGCATCGCGCACCTCCATTTTGTTAAAGGACATGCCAACATGTGCAATTTGTCATGTACAGAACCATATACCGATTTAGCGGGCTGTTAACGATTTTAATACTTAATAGCTGCTTTCTATACTACCGAATACACAGTTTTTTATTATTTGTTTTATTAAAATGCTGATCCGTGGAATGTTTTTCTTCTTATTTTCACCCATTCAATTACTTTACACACCCTAGATAAACGCTAGTCTTTCCTCTGCATTAATCGGGTCGTGTACCGCGTTGGTAATTGTTCTTCTTGACAAATCCCTATCCACAAAACTCAAAACGAAGTTTAACTGCAACACGTTAAGGCTAAAAAACTTTCTGAACATCTCTTCATCGTTTTTCAAACATTTTCTTATCAGTGATAAAGTATATTTCGCTTTTTCTGCTGCGATAAAGTTCATTGAGCCAACTCTTGATAAAGTGCTTCTAATTTCTTCTTCTTCTTCCTCAAGCACGGAGATGGCAAATGTGTTTAAATCCATTTCAAACAAAATCACACACAGACCTAACCGGCAACGTGTATCGCTCTAGAGCTGTCAGCAATAACGGCGGACGGCGGCGGCGAGCAGTTTGAGCGAAACACCCCAGCAGTCGCTGCCAGCAGTTACTGCCGACCGTAGCGGCGGGCAGTTCCAGCGAAATACTACTTACGTACTCAACCGTCATCAACAGAGTAGTGCTAGAGTAAGTCTAGTAGAGTAGACTAGTAAGTCTACGACAAAATCCAACCTAATTTTATAGATTTAACCTAATTGTCTTAGACTTATTTCATACATGCAACTAGATCCATAACTATAATGGCTGAGGATGGGAACAATAAGTGTCCCGAAACATGTTCCAAATAAGGGAAAACGTCTTGAGGTAAAGAAATTATAAATATTAAATAAATTATATATGCATCAAGAAACAGACGGTAGCAAAAAGTGTTTTAACGTGTACACACACAGAGAACGTTGTACGACAGTGGAGGAATGTTGTGTTTTCCCGGAATTAAATTAACCCCAACCCATAAATGTATAAACACAATGTTGTTTGCAGATGATCAGATAATTGAACAAAAAAAAAAGAACATACAATTTGCTATGCACCGCTCGAGTTTTATAATGTAAGGATTATAATTTGACAACATCTGAAAAAAAAACAGAGGTCTTGGCTTTCAAAGGAAAGTGGCCAGTGCATTCGAAGGTAGCGGTCAACGGGCGATCTGTAGACCATATACAGGAGTAAACAGGTTCTACTTTGTAAGGTGTCAGTTATAAGACCTAAATTGACATGACCAACAAACCTCTGTCATACCAAATGATGATGATGTGTGGCACCATACAGAGGAGCATATAGTGAGAATGAGCGATGAGCGATGACTGGGGCGAGAGAGAGAGAGAGAGAGAGAGAGAGAGAGAGAGAGAGAGAGAGAGAGGGGGGGTGAATTCCCTTTGTTTATATTTCATCTTTCCAGCATTTCTTGCATTTGCGAAAAAATGCAAAGATTACGTGAAATAGATGTTGACTAATTTGCAAACATTAAATGTTTTGCTCAATAGACTTGTCCTTAAATGTTAGATTGTTGTGCCGAAATTCAAAAAATCAGCCTTCTTTCCAAGAAGAGTCAAAACCAACGGCGCGAAAGACAATTGAATAGGCAAATGGCGCAAAATTTTGCAACCGGGGACGACTGGCACTCCTTTTTTCCTTCACTGAAATATTTCATTTTGTTACATTGCATATCGACGAAATAATTACGTGTGTTTAAAAAAGAGACGGTAAACAACGTTTCATGTTACTCAAGTACCACGAACGCAAAGAATACAAAATTAGTTGGAGAAACATGTCGCATAAAACAAATTTGCGCAACGGCTAAACGCTTTTCGTGCTAGCGGGCGCGCGCACGTGTGTACATGTGAGCGAGGAAGGCGTTGGTAACACTGAGCAGTCACGCGAATGCTATAATGCACTGCGTCAGAGCACGTGAGTGATCGTGCTGAATATATTATTAATTCAGGGTCCTACGACGTTGTCCGACGCTTAACCACCATTGTTGTCAGTCGTTGCAGTTTTCGTCCTTTAGTCCTCTATCCATGTTATCTTGTGCCTTACTTTCTTTCTGTGCTCTCTAGGTATCCATCTCATTGTTTTCTTTGGTAGTCGGTCTTGTCCCATTCTATGTATGTGTCCGTACCAGGTTAGTTGTTTTTCTTCAGTCCAGTCGATGATTGTCTTTTATACGCCCATTTCTTCTTTGATCGTTTCATTTCGTATTCACTCTAGCCTTGAAGTTGTAGCAGCTCGTCTCACAGCATCCGTTTCTGTAGCTTCCAAATTTCTTTTTACCTGTTCTTGTATTCTCCACGTTTCGGATCCGTACATCAACGTGCTTTTAATCATACTATCGTATATTCTTTTCTTTATTTCTTTCCCAATTTCTTTGCTCCATAGAATCACATTCAATGATCTAATAATTTGTTTCGCGTTGTTTATTCTTATTTTATTTCAACATCATCTGTTTCATCTTCATTCAAGTTTATTCCTGAGTATTTGTAGCTGTTGCAATTTTTTGTACGTTCGTTGTTTTCTAAGATTAAATCCGTTGTTTCTTCTCCGACACACAGATACTGGTTTTTTTCTAAGTTAATCAGTAATTCCCATTTTTCATACTGTTCCTTCAGTTTGCGTGTTATATATTCCAGGTCTTCTTTTTCAATTGCACATATCACTTGATCGTCTGCAAACTGCAGGGTGTACAAAACTGTGTCATCGTCAATTTGAATACCCATCCCTTTGCACTGTTTCTTCCAATGGGTTAAAGCTTTTGCAACGTAAATTTTGAAACGGGTGGGGGAGATGCAACAGCCTTGTCGTAATCCTTTATTTGCTCTGAATTGTTCTGGTAGCCTATTTCCCACTTTTATTGTGGACGTCAAATCGTTGTACAAGTTTTGCACAGCCGTAATAAGTGTATGGTTGATGTTGGTATCTTGAAGCACCTCCCATAGTTTTACGATAGGTATATTATCGTACGCTCTCTGTAAGTCTATAAATATTAAGTGAGTTGCTCTATTTCTTTCTAATTTCTTTTCAATAACTTGTTTTAGACAGAACACGTTGTCTGTACAGGACCTACCCGCTCTAAAGCCACACTCTTCTTCTTCTTCACACGCCTTATATTCGTTTTCTGTCTTATCTCAGAGAATTCTTCCGTATACTCTACTAATTGTACTCGTTATCGATATTCCACGACAGTTCCGTGCTGAATAAGTTGCACAAAATAAACACATAAGAATATTAATAGAAACTAACAATCGTTGTTCACCCAAGTTTCGAGTACGGCTCTGAAAACTATGATAGGCGGAGTGAAAAGACCCGGTAGCATGGAATCAATATCGCAGTAGTACACTAGTAGTAGGTACCAGGCATAACGGAACAGACGTTTTGTGCTGAACAATCGCAATGACATTCTTTTGGGTCGTATTGTGAGTCACCTGTTGACGTTCGTACCGGTTGTTTACAACTGTTGAGTTGTCCCGCTGTCGAAGGTTAAAGAAGAATCGGCCTGAAGAACTCCCACAACTGTTAAATGGTGACACCTTTTAATGAAACAAGCTATAAAAAGTCTTCTCTTTCAGCCATATTTAATACACACTGCTATACGAGTGGCTCATAATATTGTTACGACATTAGAGAACAGTCTACGTGTTTATCGAATGTTCCAGAGGAATCCGGCTGAAATGTGTGTGGCGTACGTGATTCTCGACGCATTAGCTAGACTGTGACAAAAGCCACGCGAACTGTGTCAAGGCCGCAATGAATTACACTCTAATGTTTTCATTTATTGTTAATGCGCAGTATGAAATATTCTAGTATTTCGGCGGCGTATAAATAGTCTACAAGTACTCAACGACGTTCAGTTTCAGTTTTGAGTTGCGAATTATTGGAGCGCGGTTGTAGTATTGTGGCGAAGTGTTATGTGTTGCGCGGGACGATTGTATTACAATTGTGTTTTATATTAGTAGACATTTTTATTGCGTGTGAACAATTTTTATTTGATTTGTTGTAAGATACTGTACTGTTAATTACAAACTGGTTAATTGTGATAATAAAGCTAGTGATTAGTGACGTAATTGGTGTCTTGTATTTTGTTTTCCACTGTACCATACGACGACTGTTAGACCGTCGTAACAATATGAACGTATTCTGACTACTAAAAAATTTAATCTGGCAGTCGTGGGACTGCCGACAGAAGTGTTAACTTAAAAAATAACAGAAGTTGGACTAAAGAACAACACACACAATTAACTAATTGAACGATGAATACAAATACAACGACTAAAGACAGTAGGCCTACTAATATCCCGTAAATGACAAAAAGACGAAAAAATGGCGTTTATGTAAAATAACTATAAGTAGTGTGAGTAGTAAATAAGGTTAAACATTGTACAAATAGCTTTTATAAATATCGAATCTATGAGCGAGAAGACGAAAACGCGCGTGGGATCGAACACGCGATGTTACATTTGACCGCGCACAAAATTCAAACTTTAAATTAATAAACCTTAAAAAGTGCGTAAATTAACGGAAAAGTGCGAAATAAATACCTAATAGTGCGTATAAATACGGAATAAAAAATATTACTAAAAAACAAAGAGTGATATATGAAACATGAACATGTAAACAGAGAGGGGGAAATTGTTACGGATTCTCGTCGCATTCCTTTCTGATGACGTCACATTCTACGGATACACTCCCGTGTAAATTTTTTCCCTCTCCTCTGCTATAAGAAGTTAACACTTCAACAAGGATACAAAAAGTCTCATCCAGAGGAAATGTTACGAAACATTTTTTACGTTTAGGGGTCGCCAACGGAACAGAAGCAAAAATCGCAGCGTCACTAACACACATTCCGATTTGCCCCCACCCTAAATTGGTGGTTATGAATTTCGAGGGGAAGCTGTCTCTCCCTCTCCTGTTAGATACACGTGTACTACGCTTACTGTCGAAACAAAACGAAAATGATTGACTAGTAGGTTTAAGAAATCAATAACAAGTGACTGAAATGACAAACGTTGTACTTTCAAAGCGCACATATAAAAGTACAACTTACGTGGTTCGCAGAAACAGACTTACCTTGACCACTGTTCCTACGGCCGAGTCCGTGTGGACTTCCAGTACGTCTTTGTCCATGGACTCCAGCAGTAACGTTTCAGCATTCCCTTGAGTCAAAAGCCGTTCCTTCATCTCGTGAATGTAGGGACACCTCTGCATCGTGTTACCTACAACATAAAACAATATCTGTAGAAACTGTTTGTACGTCTAAATTACACATTTAAGGGAATACTACTGCATAAATAACCGAAAATATATTTTCCGTTTACAACGGATATCCTCATCGAACCTGAATAATGAGAATCTGTTCCGTTTTTCGAAAGCTATCACAATCCGAACTCGTGGTCAGACCGCCTGCTGATGAACAAGAACTTCCGGTCCCTAGTAATTTCCAAACCACGTGTTCTTAACTGCAGTGATTACATAACTAATTACTTTGTCAGCTGAAAAAATTCTATTGAAATTTATTTACTACTAAAATAATCACAGGCACTGGAAGAGGCGTACATCTCTCAGCAGCATGCTTCGACCAACCTAGGGCTGCAAGTGAATCAGCCAAAAGACAAAATATATGCCGATGAAGAAGAATGTCCGAGAAGAAAGAATCCCAAAAATTAAAGTTAGTGGCAGTGAATTTGAGAGGGTTGATAGTTTTATACGTCTTGGGTCCCTCTTGACGTCAAAAAATCAGATGGCAATGGAAATTCAAAACAATCTAGCCATGGGAAATAGGTGCTTCTTTCCTTTGCAGCCTATCCTAAAGTCCAGAAACGTTTCTAGAACTTCCAAGGTCCAGATTCACAAAACCGTATTCCAGCCATTAGTATTGTATGCTTCAGATGCCTGGACCATGACCTCAGACCAAGAAGAAATGATCAGAAGATGGGAAAGAAAGATTCTGATGAGGATATATGGAGGTGTACTAGATAGCGGAATGTGGCGTATGAGGACAAATGCCGAATTGACGATCTACACAAAGAACCGGCCATCGTCACAGCATTAACATGGCAGAATTAGGTGGGCAGGTCAGGAACAAAGAATGACAGGGGAAAAGCAGTGAAAAAAGTATTCATTGGAGGACCAGGAGGAACAAGAGCAAGAGGGAGGCCAAGAAGAAGGATGGGTGGATGATATAGATGAAGATATGAGAAGACTGAGAGTCAGAATTTGGCGAAGAGTCGCATAGGATAGAGAGGAGTGGAGGCATGTCGTTCTGGAGCCAGAGCTCTTCATGAACTGTAGCGCCGTGGAGTAAGTAAGTAAGTAGTACTAATATAATTAGTTATTAATAGTTGTTCACAATTTGCACACTAATATAAATGACTTATAGTGTGTCTGTTAATTGGCCTACTGTTATTTACCTTCACACAATTCGTTACGCGCACAACAGTTATTCACTCCCACAATACTGTACACTGCTGTTTTTTTTTTGTATCTTTTATAATTGTCTCAAACTATGCTAACATGCAATACTTATCCTAATATAATAGCGTATTATCACACTCATTGAGATATCTTAGGAGAGTAATAGGAGTAACAAGGAAGAATAGAGTTAGGAATACACAAATAAGAGAGGATCTGGAAGTGACATCGATTCTGGATTTTATTGATCAGAGACAACTATGCTGGTGGGGACGCATGCAGAGAATGGACAGTGATAGAATGGTAAAACACGTTTGGGAGGCAAAATCGGGGGGAAAAAGAAGAGAGGAAGACCGCGACTGACGTGGGATAGAATGATGGGAAACATTTTGAGAGAAAGAGGCTTGGGCTGGAGGGAAGCGAAGACATTGTCAATGAATAGAGTAAGATGGAAAAAATTTGTATATAGAGTGTAGTTGATGTAACCCGACACCAATATAAGGGTATTTTGATAATAAATAAATAAATTATCACACTCATTTGCACATAGTGTGAATGTTTGTCTCATTGCTATATATATATATATTGTAACGATGGAACCCTATCGAACAGCCGAGAGCATCTTTCCACCCGTCCCTCCGCTAGTAGAGCAGGTGTAGCCTCAGTCAAGACCGCACTAAATTACGTTCCAAACTGTTCAGGAAAGCACTTAAAATACCCATTATACTGGTAGCTGCAGTAAGAATGGAAAGTTATTCTGCAACACCTCTGTTAGCTATAAAAGCAAAAAGCACCTGGCTTTGTCAGTTCAGATTACGTTGAACGATTACCTTAGTGCGGATCGAGTCGTTGTTGAGGCTTAATGAAAAGCTTTTACTGTGCTATAATTAGTGTGGAACTCTGTTAGTTGACATTATTATCGCGTGTGAACAAATTTAACTTGGAATTATTCTACGAGTATAATTCTGTTGAAAAACTAGTTAATCATAAACTGTTACTTGTGATTAATTAAAGCTGGTGATTAGTGATTTCACTGGTGTCAGTTTCCATTGTACCATACGGCGATCAGTGAGACCGGCGTAACAATATAAATATAATCACTGAAACACAGAGGCGCTGATTCATAGACGTGTCGTTTGCATCCTCAGGCCTCGCGTTATCTCGTTAGTAAAGAACCAACCTGCTGAGTAATTTCTGTTTTGCTTCTTGGTTAACTAGGACTATACACGTCTAAAATCCGGCTCCTTTAGGAAAACGTTCAGGGGCCGGGCAGAATGTCGCGGATGTCTGATGTTGACGTGCGAAGTGGTTATTGGTTTAGGATAGCACGAGCTAGTGGGCAGCATCAAACCGTTCTGGCAAATGACGATGACGATGATGCAAGTCACACAAGTTCGTAGAGAGAGTGCTACGTTTGCACGCAACAAAACTCTCTCAGCCAAGTTACCTTACACTGTCGACAGGGGAACAAAGGCGACGTTGTAACCAACTTAAGTGTTATCTGCCGTCTGTACATTACGTTATGCTGATAGCAGCAGTAGCAGCCATACTTTCTTGCCAGAGACAGCTTCCGCCGCCGGCAGAACGTCACCCACATATGTTCTCTGACGGAAATTTAATTACTGCGTTACGATAGCAGACGTTCTGACTACCTACGTCTCTCTGTCTTACCGCCTGCAAAGCTTACGTCTCGGCAATTTACAGTACATCGACCTTATTACACGGTTAGTGTCAAATATTAATCTATAGAATAACGTTATATAGCCTACGTAATCTATGAAGTAACTCGTTGAGTTTCCTGCAGGTCTCCCATGTAATGTCTCCAAACAAAGACAACTGCAAGTCGGTTTATTTACACCTGACGCACGTTTCACAGAAAAATCACGTTTATATTGTAATCAAAACATTCAATTACAATTAAAAAAAAACCCTCTGAAGATACAGAATAATTTCTGTGAAACGTGAGTCCGGTGTAAATAAGCTTACTTGCAGTTGTATTTATTTAAAAACGTTATATGCATAATCTATATTATCGTGACGCTATGACCCCCCCCCCCCCCCCGGCAAAATTCTAGATTTTGCCTTCTAGATTCTGGTCGTATACCTTTACGTAACTTATTAAAACACAGCATTAAGATATGGAACAGAAGCTTTATTAATTAGCTGAAATTGACTTCCGCTTATCAAAAAAATTAAAATAAAATAAAAAAATTGACAAATCTAATCCGTGAAACCCTAACGGACACAGTCTCAAAAGTTAAATTCATGGGAGAAATACCTCAACCGTTCAAAATAAATACTGGTGTATGACAGGGTGATGGTTTATCCCCAATTCTTTTCACCTGTATCATGGAGAAAGTAGTGAGAATTTGGAATGAAAAATTAAAGGAATCCAAAATATCACTAATCATGTTGGGAAGACGGAACAAACGTATTGAAATAAACGGTTTGACATTCGCAGATGACTTTGGTATACTTTCTGAACATCTTGCATCTAGAGTAACACAAGTTATTTTTTTAGAGGACATAGCCAGTAGAACAGGCTTAAGAATTTCTGAAGGAAAAACCAAATTTCTCACGAACATTAAAAATCCGCCAAAATTCCTGCTAACAGATATTGGTCGAATAGAGAGGGTTCGGAAATTTAAGTATCTAGGAGAAATAATTCAAGAGATTGGCTTAGAAAAATCTGCTATAGAAGAAAGGATTCATAAGATGGAAAGGACATATGGTATAACTAAAGATATTTACAATAAAAAGTGATATCAATATATAAGGCAATACAGTACAGTAGTGTAGCCAGAATGCCTTTATGCAAGTGAATGTCTAGCACTGAATTATATTTTAAACAGACTAGAAATATTGGAAAGAAGAATTATTAGGAAAATATTAGGCCCACGAAAAACTTGAGAAGGTTGGAAATTAAGAAGTAATAATGAAATATATCAAAGTATAGAAAATATAACAGAAACAATGAGAAAAAGAAGACTATTATTTTTTGGACGTTTATATAGAATGGACAATAGGTTGACAAAGCAAATCTTCAAATATCTGTGGGGTAAGAAGTCAACATCAAGTTGGGTTAAAGAAGTCTAAAAGGATTTAGAAAAAAATAACATACACACAGGAGAAGCAATTGAAAGAGAAGTTTTTCGGGCAAAAGTGTTAAAAATGGAAGGAGTCCAGGGTAGAAGAGACATAGTGAAAAGATGAAAGTATATTGAAGGAAAAGAAAAGAACAAAGAGGAAAGAATTGAAATTGACATGTGGTCCTTAGATGGCCGATACCAGAAAATAAAATCCGGCAGTTGCCGCGGATAATCAGCGGTTTACTGTATGCTCGCGAATAAGGTATTAACAGACGTTAAGATTTGTTCGTTTCAACAAATATTAGGAGTTAGTTACATCCAACGTCGTCAAACTCGTTCGTGATATTTCCGACTGATGGACTTTCAGTTAAAAAAAAATAAGTTACTGATTTGTATTGAAAACAAGGTGCTTGAACCAGCTTTGTGAGAACGTTGTCAGCCATGGAACGTTTGTGTATCTAACATTTATTGATTTGCATAAAGGCATAAAGAGTATGATAGTGTTCGATTATTATCAAAGCTCTGGCCAGTCATGCAACAAGCTGGCGTTAGCGCTTCAAATATTTACACAATATGTTACTTTTATGAGGGCTACTTCAGTCCTGTTAAAGCTGGAAACGGTGTTATAAGGGTAGATTCTTTTTTTATAATTAAACTAGCTGTTACCCGCGGCTTCGCACGCGAATATTTTGACTTTTATTAAGTATTTTAATATAATTTGTATTGTCTATGTCTATATGGCGTTCTGTCAGCTCGTATAACAATTTTGTACTAATTATTATGTTGGTGCAACAGCCTTTGGAGATTTAAAAGTGCCCGTTTATAAAGCCTTTAGAGATATTTATAAAGTTCCTGTTAAATCAAAAACGCTAAATTCTTTATTTTAAGTGTTACTGTGTTAGAAGCATTGTGTAACACATTGAACGTTATGTTTTCCTCAGCCATGGGTTTTATTTATTTCAGCAGTAAACTAAAAACCGAAAACCGTTGTCACCTAACCTCAAAAATGAAAACAACACGTATTTTCGCTTTGCATTAAGTAATAGGGCAATTTACAATTAGTACACTTCTTCTTTTCCACATCGTAATATATCGATACAACCGCATATTACGTAAAACATCGAAAATGGACTGCAGGAATGGATAAATGTACAGTTCCGATGCCGCTAAATAGCTTTTGTTTATTTACTTGTTACTATGGTAATTAATTCTGGTATCCATGGTGTTGTTGACATCTTTATACGCGTCAACGAAAAGGCATAATTAAAAGGGCCTAAATGTGCGAACGGGGCAAAATATCAACTTCCAAGTTAGACAGTATTTTTCGCATTGTGTCAAAGGTTACCTGTGCAAAATTTGGTGGCAATCGGTGTAATGGTGTGGATTTGTATTCAGTACCCATAAATCCTCAGACTTTTGAGTTTTCATAGATTACTAAGTGAGAACACATAACATTGCCTAAGACAAAATTTGTACATTCCAAATTAAACAAAAAAAAATTAGTCTACCTCAATGTATAGCTTGCACTAAAAAGTACAGAAATCCCCCGTTATAACGGACTAATAAGGGTCTGAGGTGTCCGTTATATTGAAAATCCGTTGTAACAATATACAGCAAGTAGGCCTTATATAATATGGATATGACTCATTTAAACTATGTGGATAAAAACAGAAACTATTTATTTTACTGTATTTATATTGCAATAGGTAGAATTTGCATATCAAATAGTAATTTAACACTAAACGTATGATAGCATGTTGCAATGAAAGTTTGTCTAAGACTGCACGTACATGTTAAATTTGTTAGTTTAAGTTAATTGGTTTAAATTAATTTTTGACAGTAAAAAAAAAAAAATATTAGTGTTGTGAAGTAGTGCGAAAATATGCACAGGCATATAGCAATTGCGCGTGTGCGGATATGTATAACTATGTTACAAGATAATAATAAAAAACATAAACAACTTTCGTGAAAACAAAAATTCTGACACGAGACTTACACTTCAGAATACGCATAAATAAAATACCTATCGAGTGTAATATTTGTTCATGAATTAAAGAACAAAATACATGAGATTTTTATTAAGGTTTTTATACCCTAAAGAAAAGTAATAAAATTAAACTAGTTTTTTGTGCAAGCTTAGCTTTTCGTAGACAGTATGGTGCATGAATTAAGTTATCAGAACTTAGGCCACAGAGAAAGGGAATACTTCAGCCAATGAACGCTTGAGAAATTGACTAAAATCTTAGTTGATAGAATTTTATGCGTTTTTATAAAATTTTATGGGAAGAACGCAGAATTTATAATTTATCTTGAGGAAAATGGGGTTGGGGCGGGTGTCCAACCTTCAAGCTAGTGTCATCCCTACTCCGTGAGGAGCAGATCCTAGTCACCCCATTGTTTCCACTCATCAAAACTGTCAACGCGGATTTTATCCATACATCCTGGATGGAATCTTGTCCATTTTGTGCTCAACAGAATGTTGAACTAATTACTACTAATTGGTTATCTCAGTTTATTTTCCAATATTTGTGGAATATTAATCTTTTTTACAGTCATCCGGTAAATTTCTGCATTTGTTAGCTTAGCATATGGGACTAGTTAATTTCTACATTCTTCTTTACATCCATATGTGGCACGACTCGAAATACACCTTCCCACTAATGAAACTGCCTGCGGTGATTACTTGTGCTGTGGAACAGGACGCAGTGAAGAGCGAGTTAATAAACTGCAGGAAAATATATTGATATTGTTCGCGAAACATTCAATTACAATTCAAAAAACCACTGAAGATACAGAATAATTGAATAATTTCTGTGAAACGTGTGTCAGGTGAAAATAAACCTACTAGCAGTTGTATTTACTGAAGAAATTACATGCGAGACCTGCAGGAAACGCAACGAGTTACTTATAAAGGAAACGAATTACTATATATAATTATATAATTACTTATATATAATTAACGGGTCAGAGTCGTCATATCGTAGTAACATCGCAAAACTAAAATGTAATTAGTGAAGAAGAGATTTCGTAGAGACGAGGAAACATTAGTATTAGTTTCGTGGTATCACGATCAGAGTATCGTAGCGCGTACGTATAACCAAACTGTACTCGTAACAAGTTAATTAAGTACGGCAATAACTAGCGCTCACAAATGTCTACAGTTAAAGACTCCAGATTAAAATATAAATAGGAAAACGCACATTAGAAGAGACAGATACGGTCTACACCAGTGATTAGCCCATCGGATGTTAACTAAAATCGGCAGTTAAACAGAAATCCGCTCGATCCCCCTAATCCCTAAATCATCTATAATATACATAGATACTGTTACGTAATGCGGAAAAATGTTACAACATTACAGAACATTCTACGTGTGTCTCGGCTCTTCCAGCTGTAACGTGTGTGTTGTAATAAAACAAATAGCAAATAAATATTGATGTGTGTTGATAATATACTATTGTGGATTATGTGACTCCGATGTAATCTAGTCCAATGTAATATGTTTAATTGGTGTTTAATTGGTGTGTAATTGGTGTGGCTCTCGACGTCTTACTGGCCTGAAACACTTCCTTAAGTTTCCCAGCTGGTCGAGTCCCAATGGTAGCAAGACCGGTCGAGTAGCGTAAAGTTGATGAAGAAATATATATGCTTGGCTTCGCCGAACGTTTCAAAACAAAATTTATTGTTTTGAAGGAAATTTAAAAAAAATTATGTTTATAAAAAAAAATTATTTTAATTTTATTAATTAATTAATTAGGATCAATTAATTAATATAGGGCTGTGAAGTTTTAAACAGTGTAATGCTCTTCTGAAAATTTTTATTAAAGTTTTAGTATAATTTAAATAATCTATCACCACTCATAAGACTGTCTGTAAACCAATCGATATTTGTTTACCTTTCTATTTTTTAGGTTATCTTCACTTACGGGTGGTAAAGTCCTTGTAGATTATCAATTAGAATTATATTATTGGTAATTAGTATTATTGAAGAAATAAAGAACTATTAAGTATTGAAAAGTATTAATATTTTATTAAGTAATAGCAATATTGACTCTTATCGATTAGTATCGATTCTCAGGATATCGAAAAAAGTTACAAGTATATGATATAAAAATTATATAGGGTTCTTTAAACAGCCAGTTATTACCAAAGTCAGAGAAATCGGGCTTATATTTAAAAAGTATAACGTTACAATCAAATTAATAGTTATTAATAAACACAGACATTGAATAATAATTTGTAAATATAATAATTGTTTTCACCAAACAGCTGTGATGAACCAAGAAGAAGGCACTGAAATCGTCAAAGCAAATGGCCGCCGTTAAGTTAGTGAGATGTCATTCGTATATTGGACGTTCCAAATAAAAGATTTTCCTGTAGTATTCCTGTTCTGATGTCTGCGAATCTCTTGTAAAATGTTGTGTAGTGTCTAGTGTACTGTTTCTGAGTTGTATTTAGTGTATCCGTATAATTATTAGTTCAAACACTTTCCCCGGTTCCATCACTAATTTGGGTTAATGTATTACACAGTTTTCTTGTGTTTTGTGGTGTTTTTCAGAGTAAATTTATATTGTTCTGTGTTATGGAGTGTTACTTGATTGTTTCTGTTATAATATGATAGTTTTAGAAGTATTTTACAAGTCACTCGCGATTTCACAATAACGTACTATACACTCGCTTTGTATGTCTATTATAGGTTAGGTTGTGCACGTTATTAAACTTATGTCATGTTAACCGTTCAACTACCAATAATTAACTAACTGTTTCCTTCAGTTTCAATTAAACTCTTAGCCCATATAATATTATCCTTAACATTGTTCAAAAATATTTTCACATCCTGTGTACATTTTACTATTTCACTATATGAATGCCTAAACTTTGGTTATTTGTCAATTTTATTCACTAGATTTGATTTAAATTAATCTTTCAGTTCATTCTGGTTATTTTCAGATTAAATAATGCCATTTTATAGTGTTTTCTGTACAAAAAAATAGTAATTTCACTTTCAGTTTGGTATACTGTGAAGAGTCAAAACATCAAAATTTACTTCCTGTCATTATATAAATTCAGCCATTTTATCAGTTATATCTAATATTAATAATCCTATATTGTATTAAAAGGTTCCTATTCCCTTATTTTCTGGTAATTAATTGAATTAGTTGTATTCTGACACATTATTCTGGAATATATGACTCCCATGTCTAAATTTCTGAGTTTAGTCATTTTATTTTCATTTATAATTCTGAATATAATTTATTAAAATCTCTCTAAATGGTATGTGCAATTATATGGCATGATCTCAAGTTTATTTTGTCTAAACCCCTTTTGTTTATTTGCATTTAAATGAGCAATTTCTCTGTTTTGATGAAGTTTGGTTTCCATTCTTTTGGCCTATGATTTTTTAACAATTTTTCTTACACAATAATTTACAAACAATATATGATGTGTGATACCCTCTCTGACTTTTACAAATAGTATTATAAATTAAACATGTTTTTAAATTACACAAAAACAATTAGTATTGGTTACAATACTAACAATAGTTAACACAAAATAAAGAACATTTTTTTTTTAAATAAATGGTTGTCTTCAAATCAGACATTTTGCAACAAAATTCCCATTTCCAACATGGAAATATGGTTTACAACAAAGGTTTTGTACTAACTAACATCTTAATTACTCTCTACTATTTACAAGTGGTAATTATTTTTATAGTTCTGATGTTAGTTGTTTCAGACCCAAACAAATGGCCTTATATCTAAAACATTTTTAAACATTCTTGTACTATATACATTAAAACCTTATATTTATATTCTTATTTCTAACTATTATTATAAGTAGGATTCTACAGTTTTTATACAGTCTTTTATACCTTGTCTTTGGGGAATTGTACCCTGTCATTAACAAATAAATAGTATTAATTGTTCAAAAGGTATTATGAACTCTGTTTTCCTTTTTTCATGTAAAACAAAAATGTTATTTTAAACAGATTCATGTCTTATGAACAACATATTGTCACAGTACATATTTTAAGTCATTGAAAAATGCATATTTCATTGCATCCAATGTTTGTGATTGCCAAGAATGAAACACAAGGTTCATTTTTTATAATACCCAAAACTATCACTGGTTCACTTTCACTTATATATTATGTTAATGCTAAATGGTCGTATAGTCTTATCAACATAATAAATTGGTTAGCGTTTTTCAATGGAGATTTGTTCCATGGGTACTATATTATTGTTTCATCTCAGTTCACAGGAAACTTTTACTTTATACACTCCTCTCTCTTAAATTTATATACATGTGGTTTTTATTTCGTTATACTTTTGTTTTTAGATATTTATTTTGGGGATATAGGGATTTGGGTGTCTTTTATAAGAGCATGACGTCTTCTTCAGGATGCTGCCCTCTTCTTCTTTCTTCAGTCTTCTTTTCTCCTGCCTTCTGGGACTGGTATCTTCTCCATCTGTTCTTGATGCCATCAGGTTTCTTGGGATCTTCTCCATCTTCTTCTTTAATTCAGAAATACACAACCTGTATTGGTTGATCTTGGCTTATTTTAGGGTTTCTATTCTATTTATTCTCCCTCGTTGTGGGTTTGGTCATATTGTGTACTGCTTTGTTATTTACTATTTTACCTTCCTGGGTTATACCTTGAAAACCTTTGGTTATGAGACTGGTCTTGGATGACTCATCACTAGTAACTCCTTTTATTTTAACTTGTATTTTCTTTATAATAATGATTTCTTTCCACAGTTGCTATGAATTAATCTATTTATATTAAACTTAATGCTTTCTTCCAACTTTAAATATTATAACTTCATTATTCTAATGATCAATTGCCATTCAATATTATGCTTATATCTGTCACGCTACAGATTGCTCTCCTCCAGAAGTAATTATTTCAGACATGTTTATGGATGAAATAATTTCTTATGATAATTTCATCATTTCTTATAATTCATTTTCTTCTCCATTTTTATATCGACTTTTTTATAATTAGAGTTTTATTAATTTTATATATATAATTATTTGTTTTACTACTGATCCTTTTCGGATAGTTAGTGTCTTCTGAGATATATTATAATTGTAATACATTTTCTTTCTATATCAACTTCGTGTTGTATCCTTGGGATATTAATTCCCTAACATTCCCTATCACGTGGGCTGGGGCAGATCAGAGGGGCACTGTACGCTACTTCTCTGCTGGCCATACACCACTTCTATAAATTGAGTACAGGGGCATATCCATCCCTGCTCAAAAACATAATGCTGCTGGAATTATCTTCAGTCAGTCATCGAATAAATAAATAAAAAGTAGTCTCATTTTCGACTAATAAAAATATCTTTGGATTCTCCACTTCGTAGTCTCTCAGATTATCTCACATTTTCTATCTTAATAAATCTTCATAATCATTATTATACTCATTACATATATATTTTTTCAAAACTCTTAACTTGTCTGATATATTTAATTTAATTATGGTTGAAAACCTTTCTTTTAATAATTCTGGTTACTGTTTACAGTGTAACTCTCTTTCTTCTTCATCTGAATTCTCTTTATACTTTCTTCTGGTTATTCATAGTATTAGCATGGTCTTTATAAATAGTCTTTCGTATTCATTATTTGAATGGTCTTAATATATTATATTTAATTTTTTAACATTGTATCTTTACATTAGATATACAGGTTGTTACATTGATCATTTTATTTAAACATTTTGGTTCTTTCCTTTCTCTTAGAAAGTTATTAATCCGCCTTCGCATTCATTACCATTAATTCATTTATATCATATTTCATGTGGTATTTCTTCTCTTTGCATTTCATATAGGTCTTATTATTATCATTGGTTCAAAATCATCTTCTCCATCTGTTTGGTATGAGTTGTTCTTCTTCGCTCTTAATTAACTGTTTTCATTATCGTTTCATAGGTAATTAGTCTCTTTGCTTCCAAATTTTTTCCTTCTCTGGCATATTACACTCTTTTTTGTTATTCTTCTCTACTCCTTCAAATGCTATTGTGAATGTCTAGCATTTATTCTGGATTAACGTTAATTCTCTTTTCTGAATTAACCACTTTATTTTCTTCTCAATTCAATCATAATTGACACATAATTATTTTTTGGAACTTGGTTAGTTTTAATATAAAATTCAAACTATTCTTTTTATTTAATTGAAAAATATTTCTCATAAATCCTTGTAATATGTTGATCTTATCTTGTTTCAAAGTTCTGACGTTCTATCAACATTCAAATTCTGTTTAATTCATTTATTCCCAGAATTGTTTCATTCAGAATTGTTTATAGTAATGTGATCTTACTATTATTTCTGAATGTTTTGGTATTTCTCCAAATTCAAATTCTTCTTAATTATTTACCATAAAGTTTTCTCATAAACTTAGTTATAGTAAGTTAGTCTTACTTTATTCTTAAATTTTTTTGTAAAATTAAGTTCAAAATTCTCTCTCTTTCTCTTTCTTCCATAAAGTTTTGTTCTAAATTATCAGGTTGTAGTAAGAAGTACTTACTCAATTTTAAATTTTTATAATTATATTTCAATTCAAAAGTCTTTCTTTTTCTTTCTTCCATAAAGTTTGTTCCAAAATTATTAGGTTGTAGTAAGACGTACTTACATTATTTTTGAATTTTTAAAATTATTAAAAATTCTTTTTCTTTTAATTCTCCAGAATGTTCTTTTCAAAATATTAGGTTGTAAGATGTACTTACATTATTTTTGAATTTCTAAAAAATAAGTTCAAAATTCTAAAACTCACAACTCATTCTTCATAATATTTCTTCATAGAAGCTTGATTGTACACTCCTTTGATTCTTCCTGAAACGATTTCCCTCAACTCATATGTATTGTTATGCTTATCATTTACCACAACATATGGTCCGGTGTAAAGTAATAATAATTTTTTGGTTATGCCTTCTAAGGTGCTAGGCAGCTCTCTATTTTTTAGGAGGACTTTCTCACCCTCTTTATATGTTACAATTCGCCCTATTGCCTTCTGGTATTTGGCTTGCCGTTTTTCCTGATCTTCTGCTACCTTATTGTAAAACTTCAACTGGTTGAATTTCCTATTGTTGTTCGTTGGAAATTCAATGATTTGTTCAATGTCTCGGGGAGTCGGCTTCTCATACATGGCTGAGTACGGTGGAATTCCTATAGCTGGATGGTGGGCGTAATTTAGGAATGTTTCTGTCGCTGCTAGGTACTCTTGCCACTTTTTCTGTTGGTTGTGACAGTACGTGCGCAATATCCTACCCACTTCTCTTAGTACTCTCTCAGCCGGATTGCTACTTGGGTGGTAGACTGATGTCTTATATGTTTTGACCCCAAGTGCTAATAAAGTGTCTCGCCATCTCCTCCCCTTAAACTGTGTACCATGGTCGGTAATAATAGAAAATGGTCTACCGATCTCTGGGATATACAAATCAATAATCACCGCCAAAACCTTTGCTGTCGTTGCCCGATTAACCGGATATAGCTTTATATACTTGGTGTAGTGATCCATTATGATTACCAAGTATTTATATCTGTGTCGACCACCGCTACGGGGAAATGGCCCGCATATATCCAAAAACACTTTTTCCAGTTTTGCGTTGGAAGTTATCGGTATCATGATACCCTCTGTCTTTTCATTGTTTATTTTTGCACATTGGCAGATCTTACAGGACTTGATGTGTTTTCTCACCTTGCGGTTGATATTCTTGATCTTACAATTTTCCTCTAGAGCTTGTATCACTTTTAACGCTCCCATGTGACCATACCTGACATGGTAATCGATGATGACCTCCTTTTCTATTTGGTGCGGGATTATCACCTTCCATGTCTCATCGTCCAATGCGGTTTTTATGAATAAAATTCCCTTGTTAAGGTGGTAATATTTAGAAATGGTTTCATCATTGGCTTCTAAACGACTCACAATGTTTTTCAGCTTAGGATCAGACTGCTGATGGATTCGGATATTTATTAACAAAGCTTGTAAATCGGCTCTGGTCGTGAATATGTTATAAATTTTTACTAAGCTCTCCTTCTCTCCCTCGAAAGTCTGATCTTCCAGATTTATACGTGACAACACATCCGCTACCACGTTCTTCTTTCCTGGAATGTATTCCCATTTCAGGTCATATTCTTGTAGGGCGAGTACCCACCTAGCCAATCGGCCGTGACTCAATTTGCACCTACGAAGGAACGAGATGGATTTATGATCAGTTCGTACCGTGACTTGATATCCGAGAATGTACGTCCGGAACTTGCTGCATGCGAACACCACGCTCAACAATTCCTTTTCTGTCACACTGTAGTTCTTTTCGCACTGGTTCAGTGTGCGACTAGCGAAGCTTATTACCAGATGTTGTCCCTCCTCATCTTCCTGGTATAAGGTCGTTCCTAAGCTTAGATCGCTAGCGTCACAGTTTAGAAAGAACGGTTTCTTAAAATCTGGGTGACGAAGTATCACACTCTCCAGAAACTTCTCTTTTATCAATCGGAAAGTAATATCTTGATCTTCACCCCAAATCCATTTGTTTTTGGCAGATAACTGTGGTTGAAACTTGGCGGTCAACTCGGAATATCGGCTCTGAAACTTCCTGTAATAGTTACAGAGTCCGAGGAAAGATTGCAATTGTTTCCTGTTTCTTGGTTGCGGGAACCTCTGAATTGCCTCCACTTTCTCTGCTGATGGGGTAATACCTCTGTCGTCTAGGTTGAAGCCTAAGAATTGTACCTCGCGCGCTATGAACTTGGATTTCTCCAACTTCAGTGTTATGTTGTTCTGCGCTAGTTTGTTTAGTACGAATTCCACTCTGTAACAGTGCTCCTCCCAGGTTCCGGATGTGATTAGTAAATCGTCAACATAGACGGTGGTAAATTGGAGCGCTTCTGGTCCCAAAATCTGGTCCATGCATGCCACAAATATGGCGACAGAATTGACAAGTCCGAAAGGCAGTCTCTTGAACTGGTAATTGCGCCCTTCGAAAATGAACGCTACATACTGGCGGCTTTGTGGATGCAGCTCTACCTGCCAATAACCACAGACCGTATCCCAGGTGCTAATAAAGTTAGTACCATGAAAACGCTTTAAGATTTCTTCTATTTCTCCGGGAGATGTTCTGTCATTCACAATTGTCTTGTTCAACTCACGCGCATCTAAACAGAGCCGGACTTGTCCGTCTTTCTTCGGAACAGCAATAATTGGACTAGTGTAAGGTGATTGACTAATCTCAATTATGTCGTTTTCAATCATCTTGTTTATCTCTGTTCTCACGGCTTCTTTGAGCGACTGCGCTATTGGATATGACCTCCGGTTAAACTCTACGTTTTCTTTAAAACGAAGTTGGCACTGGTAGTTTTTTACCTTCCCTGGTTCATCAGAAAACACCGCCTTGTATTTCTCATATATTGCGATTAGACGATCAGCCAGAAGTGTTGGTATTTTCTTGTTATCGCTTCCGCACTGGAAATTCCGTATTTCTTGGATCTTAACTGACCATAAATCCTCTCCTCCATGATTGTATATTATGGGTTTAGAAAGAGGGCTGTTTCTAATAACATTTATTTTACGAAGTTGTTGATGTATAGGGCTGGGAAGTATAGTTGTACTTCCTACCAGATCTGCGGTCCATGTTACTCCGTCTGGGAAAAGTGATACTCTATTTAAATTAAGATCGATTACTGCCGAATATCTACGAAGAATATCGCAACCGACTAAGATGTCAAATGGTAATCCGGTGGCGATTAAAAATTCCATGTCCAAAGCTATATCACGGCTAACGACACTTAAGGAAACTTGCTTCCTAATGGTTTTATTCTGGCGGCCAGTTGCACCTACCAACACAATGTTGTTGACTGGTAACATTGGCAAAGTTTTTCCACATGTACATTGTATTCTCTCCAACTCATTGGAGTTTATTATTGAAATATTAGCTCCTGTGTCTATCATTATTTTAGCGGGAACTCCTTCCACCTCCGCTGTTATATAAATTATCTCATTATTAGTGTTGCTGAGACTCTTCTCGTTCTCTTCCAAAAGTTCAGTTCGTATGTCTTTCAAATAATGGTTACTGATAATAGTGAAGTTTTTATCATTGTTTGCTTGTTGCAAATCATCCTTTTCTAACCCAGGAAGTATAAGCAGTAACGGGTCATCGTTGTTGATTACTGCCTCCTCTCGTTTAAAGCATTTTGGTCATTGTTTAAGTTATTGTTGACCGAGGCATCGTTCGGGAAACTCTGGTTTGTTTCCTGACGTTCTGTACCCTGGTTGATGTTTAACGCCCTGTTCGGTTGTCTGCCAAGGTCTTCCAGGCTGGTACTTCGTCTTTCCTGTTCGTATCTTGGGCCGTCTCGTTCCGCACTCCGCCATCTTCGGTCAGCGCCGTGGAAGCTGCTCCTCCTCGGTTGATAATATCTCCTGGGTCCGCGATCTTCTGCTCTTATAAAATTTACCCTAGGGCGCGACACTCGGTTATTACTATTGCTATTATTATTATTATTAATATTATCATTATAGTAATTTCGGTTAGGTGGGTAAGGCCTGTTACCATTATTGTTGGGATATGGATTTCTCTGACTGTATGGAACATTATTATTTTGTTGATAAAAGTGGTTTCGATTATTTGGGTAGGGGTTGTTATTTCTCACGCCGTTAAAATTTCCGTTAAACTGGTTATTACGCGGCTGGTTGTTAGGGCCGTCGTAATTACTGGGCTGGTTCCGGTTATTTGTATGGTTATTGCCGTTATTGGGGTAAGTAGTCGGCCTTGCTTCTGGTCTCTCATTTCTCTTCCTGCTCTGCCGATAATACTCTTCATTCTCGTATCCCTCCAATAACTCAGTCATTCCCTGGATCGTCTTGATCTGACTACCTCTCCGGGCCCTGATAATGTCCTCATCATAGTGATAAGATATCTTATTCACTAAACATTCTTCTGGGATTGCTGGCTCAAGGTGCTTTGCCATACACACCTTCCCCAAGAAATATGCCGTCATACTGCTACCTAATTGTGACCTGTATCTTCCGTTACAAATATTGTCACGTATCAAGTTCTGGGTAGTCTCAGACCAGTATTTTGTTTTAAACATTTTCCGGAACTGTTGGTAGTCGGAAATTTCACTCCGGTTGGCCATCCACCAATTATCTGTTATGTCTCGGAAAGACTCGTCGAATATCTCCCTGCTATGGCTCCATTGGGTAATTTTATGCTTGGTTAAATATTCTTCTACCCTAGCCAGGAACTCCATCGGCTTACGTTTGTACTGCCGGAAGTTGAGCCACTCTCGGCTTTCGTTGACGGGCAATCCGGTGAAATGAGTCGGTCTGTTTCTAATCGCTTCCATCTCCTCTCGGCTTTGTCGCACCTGACCGGTGATATTGGCCATGGTCTCTTGTATATCATTACATCGTTCTGTGACCTGGTTGCGTACTTTTCCGAATTCTTCTTGATTTTCCTTCCTCTGTTCTTCTACCTTCCTACGACTATGTTCTTCGATATTTGTGAACTTGATGTTCACCACTTCTTTAAACTCATTCACCTCCTTTTCGGTCTGGTTGCACTTTCCATCAATCTCTCGAATCTGTCGATTGACCATTATATTTTCTTCTTCCATCTTCTTATCCATCGCTTTTTTGTTAACCTTGATTTCCTTATTCATTTCTTCTCGCAACAATTCCATCCTTTCGTCCAGTTTGTCCAAATTCTCCTGATTTACCTCCCTTAACTCTTCTCTTAGAATTTGATTGTCTTCTCTCAATTCTTCCAATTTCTCCCCCATCTTCTCTTCCAACTTCCTGTTATCTTCTTTCAACTCTTCCTTCAATTGTCGGTTGTTCTTCTCTATCTTCTTCCTGGTTTCATCGATTTTCTGATTAGTATTCTCAATTTTATTAATCAATTCTTCTTTAGTCGCCTTGAATTCTTCTTTGAACGATTGGTTGTCTTCCTTCAATTCTTCTAACTTCTTCCCCATCTCTTCTTCCATCTTCTTGTTGTCTTCCTTCAAATCTTCTATGTTCTGGTTCATCCCCGTCAACTCTTCTTTTGTGGATTGATTATCCTTCTTCAATTCTTCCATCTTCTCTTCCATCTTCTTGCTGTTTTCTTCCATCTTCTTCGTCAGGGACTGATTGTCTTCCTTCAATTCTTCTAACTTCTTCCCCATCTCTTCTTCCATCTTCTTGTTTGTTGTTTCGATTTTATTTCCTAAATCTTCTTTCAAGGACTGGTTGTCTCCCTTCAACTCTTCCATGTTCTTGTTCATCCCACTTAATTCTTCTTTCAAGGACTGGTTATCACTCCCCATTTTCTTACTCAAGTCTTCCTTCAATTCCCTACAATTTTCGTCCATTTTATTCTTACTGGATTTGATTTCTTCCATCATCATTCTGAGCATCTCTTGTATTGCCGCATTCTCTAATTGTGCGGGTTTTTCTAATTGTTCTTTCCGGACATTGACTTCCCCTGTCTGTGTGGGTATCTCCGGTTGTTCTTCTGGTTGCTCTGTTTGTTTGGACAACACCGATTGTAATACCTCTTCCAACTCTACTGGCGTTGCCTCTTTGTTGTCCATATCGACTTCTTTTTCGGCCTCCGCCGCCCGTTTCTTAGATGTTGCACGTCGTTGCATTTTCCCTTTATATTCTCTGGCTTTGTAGCTGTTGCCTAGCTCCAACTAGTGATTGGGCAGAATGTATTGGTTGGAAGGCCAATCGCTAATTAAAGCCCCTAAAGTTGTGCGCCAATTTGTAATAAAACAAATAGCAAATAAATATTGATGTGTGTTGATAATATACTATTGTGGATTATGTGACTCCGATGTAATCTAGTCCAATGTAATATGTTTAATTGGTGTTTAATTGGTGTGTAATTGGTGTGGCTCTCGACGTCTTACTGGCCTGAAACACTTCCTTAAGTTTCCCAGCTGGTCGAGTCCCAATGGTAGCAAGACCGGTCGAGTAGCGTAAAGTTGATGAAGAAATATATATGCTTGGCTTCGCCGAACGTTTCAAAACAAAATTTATTGTTTTGAAGGAAATTTAAAAAAAATTATGTTTATAAAAAAAAATTATTTTAATTTTATTAATTAATTAATTAGGATCAATTAATTAATATAGGGCTGTGAAGTTTTAAACAGTGTAATGCTCTTCTGAAAATTTTTATTAAAGTTTTAGTATAATTTAAATAATCTATCACCACTCATAAGACTGTCTGTAAACCAATCGATATTTGTTTACCTTTCTATTTTTTAGGTTATCTTCACTTACGGGTGGTAAAGTCCTTGTAGATTATCAATTAGAATTATATTATTGGTAATTAGTATTATTGAAGAAATAAAGAACTATTAAGTATTGAAAAGTATTAATATTTTATTAAGTAATAGCAATATTGACTCTTATCGATTAGTATCGATTCTCAGGATATCGAAAAAAGTTACAAGTATATGATATAAAAATTATATAGGGTTCTTTAAACAGCCAGTTATTACCAAAGTCAGAGAAATCGGGCTTATATTTAAAAAGTATAACGTTACAATCAAATTAATAGTTATTAATAAACACAGACATTGAATAATAATTTGTAAATATAATAATTGTTTTCACCAAACAGCTGTGATGAACCAAGAAGAAGGCACTGAAATCGTCAAAGCAAATGGCCGCCGTTAAGTTAGTGAGATGTCATTCGTATATTGGACGTTCCAAATAAAAGATTTTCCTGTAGTATTCCTGTTCTGATGTCTGCGAATCTCTTGTAAAATGTTGTGTAGTGTCTAGTGTACTGTTTCTGAGTTGTATTTAGTGTATCCGTATAATTATTAGTTCAAACACTTTCCCCGGTTCCATCACTAATTTGGGTTAATGTATTACACAGTTTTCTTGTGTTTTGTGGTGTTTTTCAGAGTAAATTTATATTGTTCTGTGTTATGGAGTGTTACTTGATTGTTTCTGTTATAATATGATAGTTTTAGAAGTATTTTACAAGTCACTCGCGATTTCACAATAACGTACTATACACTCGCTTTGTATGTCTATTATAGGTTAGGTTGTGCACGTTATTAAACTTATGTCATGTTAACCGTTCAACTACCAATAATTAACTAACTGTTTCCTTCAGTTTCAATTAAACTCTTAGCCCATATAATATTATCCTTAACATTGTTCAAAAATATTTTCACATCCTGTGTACATTTTACTATTTCACTATATGAATGCCTAAACTTTGGTTATTTGTCAATTTTATTCACTAGATTTGATTTAAATTAATCTTTCAGTTCATTCTGGTTATTTTCAGATTAAATAATGCCATTTTATAGTGTTTTCTGTACAAAAAAATAGTAATTTCACTTTCAGTTTGGTATACTGTGAAGAGTCAAAACATCAAAATTTACTTCCTGTCATTATATAAATTCAGCCATTTTATCAGTTATATCTAATATTAATAATCCTATATTGTATTAAAAGGTTCCTATTCCCTTATTTTCTGGTAATTAATTGAATTAGTTGTATTCTGACACATTATTCTGGAATATATGACTCCCATGTCTAAATTTCTGAGTTTAGTCATTTTATTTTCATTTATAATTCTGAATATAATTTATTAAAATCTCTCTAAATGGTATGTGCAATTATATGGCATGATCTCAAGTTTATTTTGTCTAAACCCCTTTTGTTTATTTGCATTTAAATGAGCAATTTCTCTGTTTTGATGAAGTTTGGTTTCCATTCTTTTGGCCTATGATTTTTTAACAATTTTTCTTACACAATAATTTACAAACAATATATGATGTGTGATACCCTCTCTGACTTTTACAAATAGTATTATAAATTAAACATGTTTTTAAATTACACAAAAACAATTAGTATTGGTTACAATACTAACAATAGTTAACACAAAATAAAGAACATTTTTTTTTTAAATAAATGGTTGTCTTCAAATCAGACATTTTGCAACAAAATTCCCATTTCCAACATGGAAATATGGTTTACAACAAAGGTTTTGTACTAACTAACATCTTAATTACTCTCTACTATTTACAAGTGGTAATTATTTTTATAGTTCTGATGTTAGTTGTTTCAGACCCAAACAAATGGCCTTATATCTAAAACATTTTTAAACATTCTTGTACTATATACATTAAAACCTTATATTTATATTCTTATTTCTAACTATTATTATAAGTAGGATTCTACAGTTTTTATACAGTCTTTTATACCTTGTCTTTGGGGAATTGTACCCTGTCATTAACAAATAAATAGTATTAATTGTTCAAAAGGTATTATGAACTCTGTTTTCCTTTTTTCATGTAAAACAAAAATGTTATTTTAAACAGATTCATGTCTTATGAACAACATATTGTCACAGTACATATTTTAAGTCATTGAAAAATGCATATTTCATTGCATCCAATGTTTGTGATTGCCAAGAATGAAACACAAGGTTCATTTTTTATAATACCCAAAACTATCACTGGTTCACTTTCACTTATATATTATGTTAATGCTAAATGGTCGTATAGTCTTATCAACATAATAAATTGGTTAGCGTTTTTCAATGGAGATTTGTTCCATGGGTACTATATTATTGTTTCATCTCAGTTCACAGGAAACTTTTACTTTATACACTCCTCTCTCTTAAATTTATATACATGTGGTTTTTATTTCGTTATACTTTTGTTTTTAGATATTTATTTTGGGGATATAGGGATTTGGGTGTCTTTTATAAGAGCATGACGTCTTCTTCAGGATGCTGCCCTCTTCTTCTTTCTTCAGTCTTCTTTTCTCCTGCCTTCTGGGACTGGTATCTTCTCCATCTGTTCTTGATGCCATCAGGTTTCTTGGGATCTTCTCCATCTTCTTCTTTAATTCAGAAATACACAACCTGTATTGGTTGATCTTGGCTTATTTTAGGGTTTCTATTCTATTTATTCTCCCTCGTTGTGGGTTTGGTCATATTGTGTACTGCTTTGTTATTTACTATTTTACCTTCCTGGGTTATACCTTGAAAACCTTTGGTTATGAGACTGGTCTTGGATGACTCATCACTAGTAACTCCTTTTATTTTAACTTGTATTTTCTTTATAATAATGATTTCTTTCCACAGTTGCTATGAATTAATCTATTTATATTAAACTTAATGCTTTCTTCCAACTTTAAATATTATAACTTCATTATTCTAATGATCAATTGCCATTCAATATTATGCTTATATCTGTCACGCTACAGTGTGCGTACATAATGCTGCTACTTTGCGGTGAAAGACAATTACGCGTCAACTATCGGGTCTGTACCAGACCATAACGGTCCGCGCGTGCTGTGTTCAAGGTCGCAATGAATTACGTTCTAGTGTCTTCTAGTAGACGCCTACTAGCGAATATTCTGGAATCTCAGCGGGGTATAAATACAAGTACTCAGCGACGCTCAGTTGAGTTATTGTCGGGCGATTACTCTGTGCGTTCAAGTGGTTATTAGTGAAAAGTATAATTATTGTGGCGAAGTGTTATGCGTCTTATAATCTGCGGGACTATTGTAATACAACTGTGTTTTATATTAGTTTACATTTTATTGCGTGTGAACAATTTTTATTCCATTTGTTGTAAGAGACTATCTTTTTGGTTACAAACTGTTTAATTGTGATAATTAACGCTGGTGATTAGTGACTTAATTGGTGTCTTGTATTTTGTTTTCCACAGTACCATAGGACGATCAAGCAGACCGTCATAACAACCCCCCCCCCCACACACACATCTGCATATTCGCGCAGGGTAATTTATTTGTATATATAAAATAAAGATGTAAAAAGTTATAAACAAGATAAACAATGGTGCATGTGGAAACAGACAAGAATTGGACAATCCGTAACCTGTTTTAAAACACCTGTTTTGAACAATGATTTAAAGTGGACGCTCTCTCAACCGGTCTCGGTTTTACCCGGCCGCCAGTGAGGTACACAGCTGACTGGCTGTGAGGTAAACAAACGCTCACACTGTACCGAGCGGCTCACCGACATGTCAAAACTTGTTGCACGATTTACAACAAGTTTACTTGTTGTAAACTATATATATAGCAACAGAACACAGGATATGAATTTCATATAATAAGGATACTAACGCTGTAACACATGTCTACATAACTATTGGAATTCTACGAACAAGTAACCATATATGTACAACGAAACCAATAGACTCTTTTATTTAAAGACAATTAAATAAAAATCAATTTTATGTTAAAATTCAATAAGACAATAATAGGCCTAAGAGAATGTGTTACAGCATTAGTATCCTTATTATATGAAATTTATTTCCTGTGTTCTGTTGCGATATATATAACTGGTGTAGACTGATTGACCTATGCGGGGATTCTCAAGTGGGGCAAGGATTTGTGTTCGATAGAGAATATCTCATTGGGCGCGGGACGAATGACCGGCCGATATCGGCGCGGTTTGTAGTCGATACTGCAAAGTACGGCGTACAACAGAATCGTACTTACGCACGCCTTCTGCCGCGTCTGAGTGTGCAGTCTCTGTTGCCACCGAAGCACTTCAAAAGCATTTGGCGTACATAACGGCACTCGTTACCGATACATTTACAATGGAGTATGATTATTAGACCTCTTGAAGAGAGTACAACTTATATACACATGCAACCCAAACAGTAAATATACAACTACCACTTTTAACTACACATGTTAACTTCTTCAACATGTCTAGTATATAACGCATTCTGATTTAAAGCAAGCTAATCAGAGACGAGACGCTTTGACTCGGGGGTGCAGCGCGATCTAATTTTATACGTTGTTTCTGATTCTTAAAATTTATTAATGTGAGTGCGTTTGAAGAGAGGCTCCGCTTCAATTAAGCCACGAGTTCAAAGACGCCCCAGTATCTGAAGCAAAGTAAAGGAGTATTTCACAATCTCAGTATCCCGCGATGATCCATGGCCTGACACCCCGACATTTGCTTCCAATTCAAATACCGATTAAATCCTACGTTCTTCTTTAAAACAATAAACACTTCGAACGTATGTATGATATGTATTAATATTGTAATTGATAATAGTGTTGTGGAGCATGTACATGTTTAATTGTTTGGGATGTGATATCTCATATAGGAAGGACGACGATTTCGAGAGAAAGTTGAATAAATTTAGTAATACCCGTATAACAATAATACTGAAGAATGAAACGCAGAGGGAGACACAGCTAAAGTTCTATAAGGTCTTGGCTGTGACGACTTTAATGTATGGATTTGTAACACGGACTCACCTGCAAAAAGATATTTGAAAAATACAGGCCTCGGCCATTTTTATGAGCAGTTAAGGGATGCAGTTTGAGAGATCATCTACGAAATGACGACATAAGGAAAGACTTGAATACGGTTCTGGATAGAATAGAGGGATACAGACAGAATTGGGCGCAAAGACGCCCCGGTATCTGAAGCAAAGCAAAGGACGTTTGTTCACAATCTCAGTATCCCGCGGCGGGCCATGGCCTAACAGTCTGACATTTGTTTTCAATTCAAATAACGATGACAAAGAGAACAAAATGGAGGTGGACTGGTCACACCCTGAGAAGACCACCAGAAAATATCGCTAGACAGGCACTGAATTAGAATCCGCAAGGTAGCCGCAGACGTGGAAGACCGAGGAACACCTGGAAGAGGACATGGAAAGAGAGCTGCTCTATTGTCAACAAGACATGGAGGGAGGTGAAGGCCCTGGCAATGGACAGAACACGCTGGAGAAATTTCGTCGAGGCCCTGTGTTCCACTTAGGAATTTAAGGACTTAACAAATACCGATGACAAAGAGAACAAAATGGAGGTGGATTGGTCACACCCTGAGAAGAGCACCAGAAAATATCGCTAGACAGGCACTGAATTGGAATCCGCAAGGTAGCCGCAGACGTGGAAGACCGAGGAACACCTGGAAGAGGACATGGAAAGAGAGCTGGCTCTAGTGTCAACAAGACATGGAGGGAGGTGAAGGCCCTGGCAATGGACAGAACACGCTGGAGAAATATCGTCGAGGCCCTATGTTCCACTTAGGAATTTAAGGACTTAACAAATACCGATGAAACCCTACGTTCTTTTTTAAAACAACAAACATTTAGAACATATGTATGCGTGTATATTTACCTCAACCTCTGTAGTTTAACATATTCTGACATGGGAAACTTCTTACGCTCGTGACATAATTCACGACTCTTCTCCGGTCCTAAATATTTTGCACGATGACAACTATCGAGACTTAAAAAATACTTATGGTTACTGATGAAATCAAACGGTTTGCAGCTAAATACGAACAAAGGCTTCATAAACTTCAAAATAATGGAGTGCTACAACTTCTTGATAATGCTAGACTTGGATCAGCGACTGGAGAGACAGACACTGTTTGAACTGGTGCACGAAAAGTGAAGTGTTTAAAGAAATGTCTGCACATGAAGAAAGTGTATAGTGAAGCCACTGGGAGCATGTTCTCCTACACACTGCTAACATAGTTGTTAGAATAAAACTGCTTGACAGTTTGTTAATTAGTTGCAATATAAATAAATGAAAGAAAATTCGTTTCAAGCATTTGTACTTACGCCTCAGAAACCCGGGGCATAAGAAAAAAGAAAAAGTTTAAGGTCTTTGAGACGTAGTGCTGGAGAAGGTTACTTAAGACACCATAGTCAGAGGGAGTTCTGATAAAGAGATGGTGCAAGGAGGACCCTGTTGAAAATAATTGTGGAAAGGACACGTAATTTGGTCGGCCATTTATTGCGTTGTTGTAGCTTGTTCAGTGCTGAGCTTATGGCAGGCGTGCAGAGATGTAGCATTAGGGGAAGACCAAGACAAGAGTACATGAAGGAAGGAAAACGGAAGGAGATCGAGGACAGAAGAAAACATAAAAAAAGAGAGGAGACTGACGTAGAAGAAGAAGAAGAAGAAGAAGAAGAAGAAGAAGAAGAAGAAGAAGAAGAAGAAGAAGAAGAAGAAGAAGAAGAAGAAGAAGAAGAAGAAGAAGAAGAATTTTGATCTCTCTGCAATTACAATTTCTTTTAATTGTAGTTGAAAACCCTTTAAAAAATAGTAAAATGTTTTATTTTATTATCCTAAAAAATATTTTTAAGCGAAGATAAGTATAAAACTAAATAAACAAACGAAATCGGACCAATAATGATTCAGATTTATTTGACCAAAACGATAATCGAACAGGTCAAGAGCAAATAAAAAAAGAGACAATTCAAAATATTTAATGGAAAGTGGAAATTAGGCAGGGTACAAAACCTTAAGTTAGCCTTTAGTGTCTACAAAACCAAACCGACAAACCGAAGTATGGTTTTGTTGTTAGCACAAGAATTAAACACTGAAGAACATAAATATTTTCAACTCGTGGAGAACCTTGAATTTATAGACTGCCAGTCAATTACATTACGTTTACCAGACAATACGTTTCTGGCCTAATACGGAAGAATAACAACGGTACGTGTCTGTCGATTTGTGGACACAGAGCATGTACAGCGCGACAGCACAAAACACAGGAAGTTCATTTGCTATTCAAGCGCGGTCGTGAAGCCTCGTCTCTCTCATTGTGACCATTGTCGAAGTGGTTTAAGCGTCATGATAGCGGAAGATTGTGAAGATACGTCGACGTCACACGGCGCAGCGCCTGCACGCACAGTTTGCAACTGTTGAGTTGCGTGTCGATAGCATCTTTCGGTAGAATTTTTCATGTTTGTCCACCGCCTACGAATGTTAATCAGTTTAGTGTTTGCATCGCCTTGCTGCACTTTAATGTTGTTCGTGAAGGTGATTAATTAGGATCCAACAGCAGGCAGCAGCTTCCAAATGCTATTCGTTTCATTTTTATACTACGTAGCAAGCTTCCTGAGCTGCAGAACTCGCTCACTATTTTGGATACGAGCAGGGGCGCCGTAGACTGACAAATTCATCAGCAGATATTGTAAAATAAATTAAAACAATTAATACCGGCTAGGTCTGGGTATACGACATTAACGTTTATTGAGTTGTTCTTGATATTTGTTTTGTTAACATTGGCACGGTGTAAAAGCATCAGCCTTTGTTTTGACCATCGATTTAAACTAGTGTAGATCGATGGTTTTTACTGTCACGAATACGCATAGGTATTGTTGCGCGATATTTATATCTGAGTTATAGCTGCGGTCTCTTTCTGGTTTTGTAGACAGGCGCGTGCACGTCGGCGCTGGCAAACTATAAACTACCTACCCGATAAGATAGGAAATTATTTGATTTGTTTTGACGAACGGGCGCCTTTAGGACTGTCAACTTGTATTCAAAATAGAAGTTTGGAAGCAGTAACAGAAATCTGTTAGTTATGCTTAAGACGTTTCCAACTACGGTCTTGTTTTTGGTCACCGTCTGGCGGTGTAATTCTGAGACGTGTCGTATTTGTATACGGTTCATGTTCGTAATATCATCAAAATGTCTGACAGAAAAACAAAACGGTTGTCGGTCTTTCAATTTAAACAAAAAAGAAAGGCGAAAATTGAAAAACAACAGAAGTTAAGTGGTGCGTTAGAATCATTTTTAGCTAAAACTAGTGAAAGTGAAACTAAGCATAAGTACTCAGCTAAATAAGTTTTTGAAAAAGTATATTAATTTTTTTGGCAATTTACTATATACATATGTCTGTATCAATTTTTAATTAAAATAATATTAAATAATGTGGCAAAGCAGGTATATGAAAAGTATATTTAGGAAAGCGGTAAAGGTAGAACTGCAGAGGAGTTAAGCACCCTAGCGGCGGCCCTGGATATGAGGTACATATATTATTAGGTGACTTTCAATATTACACAACTGAGCGCTGAGAGATGTTTAATTCTGTCATATTACTAAGATTGCGAATCTTTGTATTATGAATAAAGTTTCTCTTAATTTGATGTCCCACATAGACTTTTTCAATTTTCGTAAAATGTTGAGTCCGTTTTTCACTCTAAAAAATTGTTTGTGGTGAACGCTACATTCGGATTGGCTTTCCCCATATTTTAACACATGCAAGTGGGTTAGAAAGAGCTCTACGTTACGTGATTACGGAATTCCGCTGCGAGGTTTAATAGTTCTGGACAAGGGACGTTTAAGACCTTCTTCCACCCACTTACACCACTCAGATGAAGAAGGTTAAACATTCCAATAACGTTATCCATTTTCTACGCTACACAGCGCTGTATGCTTGTCAACAGGCAACTGTTAGCAACTGAAGGATATCTCTCGAAATCGAGAATTACGAAACATAAACAGAACTGAAATGTTTAATAGCACTGGAGAGGGGACTGATCCCTCTGACCCCCCCCCCCTCACAGTATCAGTATGCCACCACTGTACCCGTGTCAACAAGAAATGACCGAGATATTACACAGCGTCCTTCAGTCTACTACCCTATTCGTCAATAAATCGACTAGCAAAAACTTCGCTTAGTGGAAACGTCATCATATCTTGAATGAATCTGCCGGGCTGCAGGAGTAGAGAACAATCTCCATACTTGCAAATGTCAACGTAACTCTTTAAGTTCCAATTTATTTTATTAATCCCTTGTTACGTAAATTGGATCGACTACTAACGCGCACGCACGCACAACTAATGCACTGTACTGGAGTATATTGGTACGACGATTGCGGAACCTTCTCGAAAAGACGAGAGTGTCGTTCTATAGCTTCTCAGCGTGTGGCGTCTGTATCAACACAGTCCACTCCAGACTGTTCGAGAGCACTTGTAACTACGTAAAGTATGCTGGAACGCCGCCGAAAGAATGGAAAATTATTCTGGAACACCTGCGGGACTTATATCAGCAACAGCGGCCGGGTTTATCGGTGAGTTACAGTTGGCGATTCATTCAGTGCGGATCGAGTGGTTGTTACAGATTGGAGTGCGGATTACAATTATGGTTGACATTGTTATTGCGTGTGGTAAAATTTAACTTGAATTATTGTTTGAGAGTACCTTTTTTGATGTCAAATTGTTATTTGTGACAAATTAAAGCCAGTAATTAGTGACTCCACTGGTGTCTGCAGTTTGTTTCCACTGTGCCATACGACGATCAGTCAGACCGCCGTAACAATGTACGAACAGATGTACTATACAGGAAAGCGAAATTGGTTTTAATAAGAGGTACAGATTCACGAAGAGTTACATAACAATATATGGCGACAAAGGAGTTTAGTATTTATGAAAATCGAACAAAAAAAATTTACAACTGTATGTTGTAGCATACATTGTTGTTCTGACAAAATGCGAACTGTTGATGTTGAACGGATTACAGGTATTACGTTTTGATACTGGTAGGAATCTGTGGATTCGGAGGATAGTAACACCGCGGATTCGATTCGGATATAGTCACAGCCCTTGTAATCAGGAGCTGCGTACGAAACGCAATTTCAAGAAAGAATGACGTCACCGAATCCACCACGAGGGGTTGATATTCACCCTCAAGGGAGAGACACAGATGAATAAACGTTACTCACCCACTCCCCCCCCCCCACCGTGTCATTTGCAACGCAGACTCCTGTCGTAGGGCGACAGTCTCTTCAATCTGTTTATTTAAATGAAGTGTTACGAAGCGCTCTCTCGTGTCGCGTCGTATAATTAGCTCTACAGGTTTACATTTCCAGACTCGTTAAATTCTTTGTACAAAAAAAAAAAAAAAAATCACCTCCCGTAGTATTTTAAACTGTGGTACTCTGATTCAACACCAGGGAAGAGGACGGCTCAAAACTAAGAATCCATTTGCTTTTACAATTTTTTGTTTAAAATTAAGCCTTTGTTGATATTTTTTACAGTAACTAACTGAACGTTGCAGTAAAGAACACGTTTTTTTTCTACAAATATACCGCAAGGTAACAGGTTTATAGCTGACTCCACTTGCAGAAATAAATTTTATTGGGCGAATTAATACATTTATTGGTTATTCCTTTTTTTGTATGAAAGAAATATACATCTGAAAATTATGATTTCAAAATATTGTTACGAAGGTGTGTCACTGATCGTCGTATGGTACGGTGGAAAACAAAATACAAGGCACCAATTACGTCACTACAAACCAGAATTAATTATCACAATTAATAATTTGTAATCAACGAATCATCGTAATGTCAAATATTAGAGTTCCACACAATTATCTATAACACAATAACACTTCACACTATACTTCGACAAACACTCGGTCCGCGCTAAGAAATCGCTCACGTAACTGACTTGACAACGCCAGACGCTCTTGCTTTTATAGGTCGCGCAGAGGTCCAGTATAACTTTCCCTCCTTACTGCATGCCGGCTTAATACGTATCTCAAGTGTTCTTGAACACACTAGAACCTACTTGTGAGCGCTCTTGACTGAGGCAACACCTGTCACAATGGACGGGGGAGTGGAGAATGTTCTGGTCTGTTCGACAGGCTTCCCGTTACAATACAATACATAGTATATTATACATTTTAAAAGTTTTGACAGTTAACAGATTAAAAAAGAGTTTTAAATGTTGTTTATATTTTAAAAAGGGTTTTTATAATTTCACTTTCCTGGGGGGTAAGCTGTATCGGTCCGGACGATCTCTCAGGCCTGCTCCTGCTTCCACACCAGCCGTTGTCCTTCTAAGATGGGATGTCGATGTCAGGGTTTCATTTTTTTCTAACTCATTTTTATGGTCATTTATCAGCTGTGCGTTAGATTGTGTACTTTCTTGGTAATTTTGGATTTTACTATTTTGTTCGGGAAAATCGTGTATCAACCTGGTCATCTAGTTGGTCTACACGCGTTAATAAATTTGTTAATACTTCGTCTGTTCATTTTCGTTTTTACATAACTCCGTGTGGTCTCACTGCAATATTTTACGTCACTATACTTACACCTTACGAACATTTCGCAAGGATAGTCAGTATCTTCAGAAATCTGAATATAAATTAACGAATAATCGATCTGTACTTCGATTTAAATATTTTTACGATGTTCTTTGGTTACGTCAATATCTGCAGTTACATGTCGGTTATATTGCAAATCTGTAATGTTTATGTTTTATTCATTTTAATAAATGTTAAATTTTAAATAAATCGTTTTGATTAGTTTTTATTAGAATTGTTCTTTAATTAACTTAAATACTATAAAAATATTTAACAAATTTGCTATTATTATTATTATTATTATTATTACTACTGTTTTTTATTTATTTTTTTTTGTATCGGCCAACTAAGGAACACATGCCAATTTCAATTCTTTATTCTTTTCTTTTTCTCCAATATTCTTTCATCTTTTCTTCCTGTCTTCAGTCCACTTTGAACCTGCGTTTTTCTCTCTCCTACCCTGGACTCCTTCCATTTTTAACACTTTTGCCCGAAAAACGTCTCTTTCAATTGTTTCTTCTGCGTGTATATTATTTTTCTAAATCCCTTTGGACGTCTTTAATTCAACTTAATGTTGACTTCTTCCCCCACAGATGTTTGAAGATCTGCTTTGTTAACCTATTCTCGTCCATTCTATATAAATGTCCAAAAAAAAATAGTCTTCTTTTTCTCATTGTTTCTGTTGTATTTTCTATCTCTGATATATTTCATCATTACTTCTTAATTTCCAACCTTCTGAAGTTTTTCGTGGACCTAATATTTTCCTAATAATTCGTCTTTCCAATATTTCTAGTTTATCTAAATTATAATTCAATGCTAGACATTCGCTTGCATATAGGCATTCTGGCTTCACTACTGTACTGTAATGCCTTATTTTCGCATTTTTAGATATGCACTTTTTATTGTAAATATCTTTAGTTATACCATATGCTCTTTCAATTTTATGAATCCTTTCTTCTATAGCAGGTTTTTCTAAACCATTCTCTTGAATTATTTCCCCTAGACACTTAAATTTTCTAACCATCTGTTATCACGAATTTTGGCGCATTTTTAATGTTCGTGAGAAAAATGATTTTTTTCTGCAGAAATTCTTGAGCCTGTTCTGCTGCCTATGTCCTTCAAAAAATTAACTTGTGTTACTGCAGATGTCAGATGTTCAGAAAGTATAGCAAAGTCATGTGCGAATGTCAAACAGTTTATTCCAATATGTTTGTTCCTTCTTTTCAACATTTATTATCATTATTATTATTATTATTAGAGGATTAGTAGAGTACGCGGTCACTCCCTTGTCAAGTACACTGTGTACGCCAGATGGCTCTAAACTGGACAGGGATAGGTATTCACAGGCAATAAGTATGCCTGGAATTATCAAGCCGGGGAGTTATCTCCGTACTCGAAACTACGGGGACCATAAACTGAAGAGTTGTACTTAATTATTAGTTTTGTGAAGTACAGAATCTAAAATACTTGTATACTTTATCGCAATACATGTTAGGTAAACTAACGATTAGAAGGTTATAATAATTGCTAATGTTTTATTATCTTCAAATCATTCTTACCGACCTTTAATAGCTTTTAAAGTATTAAAAAATATACGATTGTATGATTCCGAGGGACTGGGTACATCCGTATCAGGGAGGGGACTGTATATTTAATTTACATTTACAAACAATCGTGGAATGCAAAGTGGATTAAATTAAACAGATTTATAAATAACTTAAAACGCGATCCCCGTGTTTATCGGTCGTTACGTAGATTTGATTGCTTTTCCAAGGCCTCTGTAATTTATTTTCCAGTAATGCGGTCGACTGCCGTTTGATTTTGTGGTACTATACCTTTATGCGTACCCACAATCATTTTCGATATTTCGATTATGCGATTTTTTGGCTTCGGCACGTAGTGAATATCGCACATAATTTTATGTAGGTGAAAGAATTATACAAGTTTTAAATTCGTATGTTGCTCAATAGTTGGATGCGATTGTTGGTTTTATTTGTAATTTTTTCCAATGGAAAATGTTTGTCAGTAATGTATCACCGGCGCGTGGCTGTGACGCCAAAAGTTGATGTTGTTAGGTTAAAAGACATGTTTGAATTGGTATCCAAGTCACTTATTTACAAAATCTGTAAAATATTTACCTTATTTCTTCCGTCGTGTGACTTCGTGTTGCGTTTTGATTTAATTTATTTCTATGACGAGACATATTATGTCTCGAAACGCGTAAATTAAATCAAAACACAACACGAAGTCACACGACGGAAGAAATAAGGTAAATATTTTACAGATTTTGTTAGGTTAACATGAAAACTGAAATTACACATGGAAACCAATACGTGTGTAATGTAAAACTATTTGTTTTTGCTAAAACCACGATAAAATCCATCTCAAAATAAGGCGGGATGGTCCAACGGTTATAATTGTCACTTTTTTGTGGCAGAACTAGTTTTTACGGTAATATTCGTTTTGCAACAAGTACTCGTTTTGTGGCTAACCAAAAAGAAACGTCCATTATGTACAATACGTAGAGCGTATGTTGTCATTCTTTAATACATTGTTTTTTTTGTTTTGTTTTATATAATCCACAAACATATGTAGTTTTCAGTTTACATTTGCTGTTGTAGTTTTGTTAGTTTGTCAACTTGGAAACATCAGGTTCTTCAAGTGTTACTGTGTTATAAGTACTGTAGCCTATACACAAATTAAACGTCATGTTTTCCTCAACCATGGTTTTTATTTATTTCAGCAGTACACTAAAAAACCAAAACCACTGTTACCTAACCTCCCAAATAAGAACAACACGTATTTTCGCTTTACATAAATAGGACAATTTACAATTAGTACACATCGTAATATATCGATACAATCGCAAATTAAAAACATCGAAAATATAGTGCGAGTACGCATAAAGGTACAGTTCCTATTTTCTCGTACAATCGAGAGTCCAACCGTTTGGTGAAGTCTTGCTTACACATTTCTATAGTTGGAACTGCTTTTGTGTTGCTTGTTGCAGTAATATCTGTTTGTCGATCTGTGGGGTGGCTAAGAATTTCTGGCCAGTTTTGTCACTGCTTTTTATCTTCTTGTTGGATCTTCTAGAACACTGGATTTTGTAATCGGTAAAGGAAGAGCTTATCAGTACCTAAAAAAACAAAACTGTAAGTCGTAACAGCCACTAACAGTCCATCTGAGTACAAATCAGAACCACTCTGTACGGTGTTGTCTTGGGTTATACATTATTTTCTCGTCCTTTTTAGACAATAAATCGTCGTCGTCGTCATCTGTTTGTGCAGAGACAAGGGCTTTTACCTGTTCCGAACTTTACCATCTCAACCTCGGCTGACCCACATTTATTTCCATGTGGGGCATATTCCACTATTGTCTCTGTATTCTGTCTAGAGACATGATCCCTTCAGTTTCTCTTCTAAGGGTACGTGGATAGCGCGGAATACTAGCATAGAATACTCACACAGATTATAGTCAGTGTGAAAACAAACTCATGTGTGTATACGGCACGAGCATACTGAAGCAGATCGCACATCGCATACCAGAGAATATCGTCGCTGATAAGTCTTCGGGAAGCAAACAAGTTTGTTTCTTCGCATCGCACATGAAATAGTTTTGAGCTCTGATTGGTTGCTTCAAGGACGTTTCCCCCTCTGTAGGCACATGCTACTCTACTGAATATACCACTTCCCGGTAAAATGTAAACAGTTCAGTATGTTTCATACAGTTTTATATTTCCTTGTACAAAATGGTGAGTGACATAAAGAAATATTTATTTTTTTAAGTAGAAAATTTCTTCAAAATATGGAATAAACGTTATAAGAATCACCACAACAGGTATGTTTTGACAAAAAGTGGACAACAATAGCAGCAAAACTTGAGTGAACTGGTATGCGAAATTATTATTATATAGGCTAATAATATGTGAAAATAACACAAATACAGAAATATTTTAATTCAAGATAACTTTACAACCAGTTAATAAACGATTTGCGTAAATATGCCATTTTATATTTAGGTTTTTATTAATTTTTCGATTAAAAAATACTGCAAAATTCAAAAGAAGCTGAGGTCACCACGTCCTCAACACCTAACGCAGCTCGTATACCATCGTTACCACTCTACCCAGTCTTGAACACCTTTGTACACCCCGAAGGAATCGGGGTCTGTTGTCTGCCAGGACCATTAAGTCCTTTTGTCTTGGTACCCGAACCATAAAGTAACGCGGGCACAGTCATAAACTTACAAAACCTGATCTGCGTCTCCTTACTTACAGGCCTTCCGCGTTAATCTTCTCAAAATTGTGCCTGATAGACTGACGAATGAGGAGGTGCTTGGAAGAGTGGAAGAGAAAAGGCGAGTGTTGAATATCATCAGGGGCCAGAAAGAGAAACTGGATGGGAAACTGTATGCGGAAAACACAATGTAATGTGATGGTAGAAATTCTGGAAGGCTGGTAAATGGAAGGGGGAGTAGAGGACAAAGAACAAACACGACGATAGACGATAAACGGTTGTGATATCCCAGTTGTGGAAATTAAGAAATTAGCCCAGGACAGGACAGTATGGAGGGTGCATGACGCCATGTAAGATCTGACCTTGGGCAGAAAACACGTGACGATTTGAGTGTACCGTTGTCTTGAGAAAGTGATTTGGGCAGTTCCTCTGTCAACTTTTAAATTTCTGTGACGATGACACAACTCTGATTACTGCAATTAATCAAGTTTTGAACGTGAGTGTACAGTGTCTCAAAAAGGTGCGAGCGGAGATGTCACAAGACATATCCGTTCCGAGGGCGTGTTACCGGCAGTACAGCTTTCTTCAAGGTCTGGTTTACTTTCCAACGGCAATTGTTTCAAACAATGCGAGGTGTGGGCGGAGGAAAATTACTTATACTTTGCTACTGGTTTGTAAACACACGTATAGTCTGTTACGTTATTTACATTGATGCGTTCTCGATCTTCTTCATCTTTATCTGGCCCTTCTGCCTCTCAGCGTCGGGTTGTAAGGAGCTTTCGCACATCGTCCCCATCTACTCCCGTCATGAACACAGCCTTCATTTCCTGTAAACTCTTACTACAGTCCTGTTCTAATCCCTGAATGTATCACTGATATGTCATTCTTGGTCTCTAGCTCTCCGGCTTTACTTCAAGGTACTGTTTGTTTTATTTTTCTTGCGTCATCTGCCCTACTTGTATGTCCAACCACTCAGTCACAGAAGTTCCAGACGATCTGGGGGACAATCGATCCCTTTACAAGAAGGTAAGTCGAGATACAAAACTAAAGTTTTAAAACGTTATGGCGGTCCCTGTATGGGTGCCAATTATGGACGACAAGCAAGAAACAAAAAAGTAAAATACAGACCTCGGAAATAGCGTTGAAAGGAAACTTGTTCGTATAAAGAATGAGGTCATACGAGTAGAAATACAAGTTTTTAACTTGAATGAAAGATTAAAACACTGTATACAACGGTGGAAAGAACACTTAGAAAGAACGTCAGATTCTAAAGACTGGCCAAAAAAGTCTGTATACAAACCTACAGTACACAGGTATGTGGGCAGGTCAAGGAAGAGATGGTTGAAGGTTCTTTGAAGGCGGAACACGCAACACCTTGCCTATGCCATGAATGTGAAGATGATGATGATGATGAAATTTAAGTATAACCACTAATGAGCTTGTGTTGTTCTACCGACGTGTCTACAATTCACTACGTCTCCGGCGCGGCGGGCAATTATGTGCTGTCGGTGTCTTTTTTAGCCAAATGACTTGTGAACGCATTAAATTTCCCATTCAACTAACCAGACTGACGGAAATGCAATAAAAAGTTCTCTTACCTCAGTGCATAATCAGGTTAGAATGTGATTCACTTGATTTGAACCAAAACTCTAAATACCCCTTTTTAAATTGTATTTTTAATTTTCGCTTTTCGATAATTCAATTAATTCTTTTTGTAATTCCTATTCCGAATCTTTCACTACCTGAGAAATGCTCTAAAACCGTTTAGATATCTTCTAAGGATATCTTCAAATCGGTTGTTAAAATCTTTATGGAGTGATTCCGAAAGTCGACAGTAAATCACAACAATCCAATGTAAATGTTTAGCAACGCAAACAAGGCCGTTCGGCACTACTTCAGTACTATTACACGCTATATCTAAGAACCTTTTGGCGAATTGAATGTTTTAGTCTTCTTATCGTCCACTTGCTCTTCACCGCCACCCTCCTACTGTTTCTGGAGCCAGCAGCGCCCCCTTCAGATTCATTCCAGCGCTAACAGTAAGGAAGGGTGGGAGAGCGATAACACCCACTTAGGAAAAAAAAACACTGTTCTAGAGTCTTAAGGTTCCAAGCGCGTGCCTTCAGAGACGGAAATTGAGAGTACCGTGATAGAAGGAATAAAATGCGCGTCAGCTGAATGGGAAACGAAAAACGGTCGAAAAGGTCTTAACAAAACTGGATAATGTCCTTTGTCCAAAGAAAATTTTAATAAAAATTCAATATAGTAAAAACGATAGCAGAAATTAACGGTTACGACAAATGAATTATAGATTCTTTAATTTGAAAAAAAAAACAGAAGTAGTTATTTTAAAAGAATTTAACAAATTTGACTCTAAATTAAAGTTGTTGTGCCCCACGTTCTTTGGGAGCCATTTACATTTAGTGCATTTATGCTAATTTATGTAAATTATTAAATTATTCAATTAAGTTGAATATTTATCAAATCAATATAATTACGCAAGTATATTATTCTGACAATTCAATGACTGATTTGAGTGTATTCACTGTTAATTAGCATAATTATTGAGACTCTTAAGTATCATTGTAAGCAATAAGACAGAATTTATTGAAACATGACAAATTAATTATTTGAGGTTGATCGCAATAATGAACGCAAGATATACATACGCAATAAATACTTATTTATTACACATTATTGAATAAGTAAATTCTTGATATACGAATGAAATTATGTCCTGTAAATACATTCAAACAAAACACGTAATAACATAAATCATAATAATAGTCATTTCGTTGTTCCCTGAAAAACAAGACATACAATGCTATAAAATACAACACACAATAATATAAATATGCACAAACAATAAACAATCAAATATACTTCATTCGAAGCTAAATGCGTTCATTAATGCCCTCAGATGACTGACTTTAATATTTAACATTATTAATTTTACGGTTTATAGATTTCTCGGGAGTAGCTCTTTGAAAAGAGACAGTGCAGTAGTAAGTATCAACTAGTATTAAAAACATAAGGACTTAACTTGGAAAAAGCATATCCATAAATTCCATCGGTGTGATATTCTATCCGTTGATGGGTTCCGTGTACGTGGTTATCGCTGTTGATCGATGCGCACTGACACTTTCACTTGTGATAATCCCACTCGCGTTATGTGTAGTGTGATGTCAGAGATATCCGCTTGGAATAAGTGTCTTTACAGTTTTATGTATTAAAGATGCAATCATCATTATTGGTGTAGTTTGATTAAGTGTTTACTGTAAGCGTGATTCAGGTAGCTAATTACTTTTGTCTACCTTGGACGTGATGTGCGCTATGTGTGCACTAGTGTTCATGAGTGTTAATCCACTTAGCTCATGTGCCCAAAATTAGAATGATAATGGTTGGATAGTGTTTTATAATGTCTGAAATTATCGCACAATGTTTTACTGTCGAAATGTTAATTCACTCGTAATGCATAATATGCATGCCGAACGTATCCTAAAGTCTCTCGTATACACTTGGCATTTTAACGATATTTATGTACATTCGCACTGCTTGTTACTGCGGTAAGTTCGGTAACTCGGATGATCTGTCGAACACAACGTTTTGTAAAACTGAGATTGAATTGAAATGTCTAAGTTCGACTAAGACCGAGACTTGGTTATAACTGTGTCACTGACTGACTAACTGATTTGAAAGTTGAGTAAGTCGGAGTAAGTACCGAGTAAACTATTACGACTGTTAATCATACTACTACTATTACCGTTGCCACTACCACTGAGCTCCGCGTCCTCGTAAACAGTTTTTATCAATCACCATCTTCCAGAATGCAATTTTCTCACATCCACGCCTACGGCCGTTGTTGATAGGTTCATAATTTCCTTCCACCTTGTAGATTTACGGTCATCGGTTTCCTGATTCGTCGTCCAAGTCGTCACTACTCTCTCCACCAGTTCCTTTTGAAGATGCCAAACTCTGGTTGGTCGTTGGGCATCCCCCGAAGTACCCCAGCGACGAACGTTGCGTTGTTTCTCGGAAAGTGGAGCAATTGCCCGCCTGTCCATCAATCCTTTGTTTCCTGTTTGTCGAGGCTCTCTGATATTGCCTTTGTTAAGAATCTGCAGTGTTTGGTCCATTGTTCGGTCACCCTTCTTTTTTTTCCGTCAATTACCAACTCTTCGCTGGGCGTCATCCCTGGACTGCTCCCACGATTTCTAGTTGTAAATCTGACTTGTCATCCTGGCTTGTTTTCACGCTTGGCTGAGTACGTATCTCGTATTCCTTGAATACCCGTCCCATCTACATATTCGTCAAAACTTCTCTGCACCCTTTGTTATTGAGTATCTCATTCATACGTACGCGTGTTACAACTTAACCCCACAGCATGTGTTCCATCTAACTTCTGCGTAGCCAGGCTACTGGACTCTGCCTTTTGTCTGGTTTGTTTTGGTGTTGTAAATCGTAGCTGAGTTCGTTCTGCCAACGATGTTCCCAATTTCTATTGTTACGTGTAGTCGGACGTTTCTTCATTGTTTCTCCACTGGCGTCAGGTCTGACGTGTGTCTAATCGTTCTTATTTACGACACTGGCCTGGTTGTTAACTCGGGTGTGTGTGAGCGTACCTCTTGATCACAAAATTATAAATTTTTAAAATTTTTGACCACTATAAGAATTTTATTCCATAGAGATAACAAACAATTTATTTAACAAATTACATTTCGTTTATATAAAATACGATTAATAAAAGGTTAAAAAGCGTGGTCTTAACAAAGTATCAGTAAATAAACGTAATCTTTGCTCATTTTTGGTAAACAATAAAGAAAAATCAAACATACTGAAAAAAAATGGAATTTATCAACTATACTGTACAGAATACGATCCTATGTATATCGAACAATGTGGCCGTGCTCTGAAGCATCGCATTTCTGAACATAAGAAAGCGATTTTAAATAATACAGCCAATACAGGTTTTACAGATCATTGCCTAAAACAAAACCACAGACCACTTTATAGACACAAAAAACATAATACCACTGCACAACATACAAAAAAAGGTAAAAAATACATTCATTAAAAATTTTAGAAATTAGAAGAGGAATTAAAAGTAACAAAAATTTAACAAATGAACAGACTGAATTCTTTGTTTCTCTTTTATTTAAAGTTGTTATTTAGTTTAGTTAATTTTTAGATTTTGTTTTCCTATTATAGTTAGTTCTGACAGTCACTTGATCTGCCTTATACTAGCTCCTCCACCCCCTCCAACATACACACACCCCACACCCTTAACGTATGTTCACCACCCTACACATTCTTTGCATTTAGTAGTTTTTAGCAGCTCTTTGAGAATAGCTTAATAGGTTGAAACAATGTCAGAGGTTAAGAATAAAATTGTGAACATTACCAAGTGTCTATGGGTTTTTAAAAAACTTTTAAGAAAATTGGGCGTAATTAATGGTCGGTCAGAGAAAGGGAAATGTGGAAACGGTAAAGGGAACTGCTGACATCCGCCTTATTTTATACTATAATGGTGGTTCATAATAAAAATGAACTTTAATACAAGTAAAAAAACCTCATCTACTTCATGGCAATTAATGAACTTCGGCTATTGAAGACCAGCATGTGCGAAGAGAGGTGTCTATACTGGTAAAAATTATATGAAATGGACTAAATCTTTGATGGATTTTATATGCTACCAGAAAATAACCGTGTTTTTGCGTGTATAATGCCCCCTTGTGTACAACGCGCACCCCATTGGGTGTATAATGCCCCCTTGTGTACAACGCTCACCCCATTGGGTGTATAATGCCCCTTGTGTACAACGCGCACCCCATTGGGTGTATAATGCCCCCTTGTGTACAACGCGCACCCCATTGCGTGTATAATGCCCCCTTGTGTACAACGCGCACCCCATTGGGTGTATAATGCCCCCTTGTGTACAACGCGCACCTCATTTTATCGTAATGTTTCGTATAAGACGTAATTCTTATACGGAAATGTGCGCAGAAAACGTAATTCGTGTATAAGGGGCATCCGCATTTGAGATGAGAAACAGTTGTACAAATTTATTCGAACTTAGAAACACATAAATATATTGTTTGAATGTTATACTGTGCAGGAAAAGTGTTCGAATAGACAATAATAGAAAAATACCATTCATATTTATTTGTAAAAACAAAACAGAAATGTTAAAATCATACAAAAATTTAAAACAACTTAAAACTGACACAACACGTAGCTTTTATTTAGTTTATGTCCTTAGATTCTCAACAGCACATAACACTCGCGTTTATTAACATTCTTCATCTGCTTCTGATGCGCCTTTGTTTGTCGTGTCCTGTTGATCTGACTGGCACAGATTTCGCACCTTTTTCATCAGTACTCGTGGCCGTTGGTATATTGCAAAAGACAAAACCTTGGTCTGCATTTCCAGTTTGAGACGAATCGAAATTGTTTGTATGCCTGGTTTGTAAAAGTAATTGATGAAACTCATCACCATCATCTTCTTAACGGTTTTAGGCTTTAGCGGCCTGTTCCTAATCCACAGTCCACCTTTCTTAGGTCTATCAAATTTTCTACTGCCTCTAGGGTTCCAATCTTTCGCCATCTTCGGTATTCTACTTTCTTCCATTCTATTTCCTTCTATATTATTTAATCCTTTCATTAACTGCAAAATATCTAAATCACTTCTTATCTCTTCGTTTCTTATATAAACTAGTCTATTACACCTTTTAACTGATCTCATAAATTTCATTTCTGCTGTTTGTATTTTCTGTTCATCTTTTTTCTTTATGATCCCAAGTTTCAGAACCATACAGCAGTGTATTTTATAGGTGTTGCCATTGTTTTATCAAATTTTATTTGGGCTTCTTTTCTACATTTATTTCCCAACGTTCTCCAAATCGTTCCACACATTCTTGTGAAATTCGTCACTTTTTTTTCTGTATCTCTATCTTGATCATAAGTAATTCGATGAAACTCGATAATTTTATTTTCATACTCTCAAAGGAAACGCTGAGCCAGAGTAGTTCTTCGAATCGAAAGACCGTGTCTGCGAAGCGACTACAGTTTTAAGCGACGTTACCAACTCTACCGTGCACAATCTGACCATACCACATGCAGATCTACCATTTAGTATGTAAATATAATTCGTGTATAATGCGCACCATCATTTTTGGGAAGAAAATCTGAGGGAAAAGTGCACATTATACGCGAGAAAATACGGCATATGCTGTAGCAAGCACCAGATTTAAAAATATCAGTTATATCGCGAAGACGTTCGAGAGAAAGAAACCAGCTGTGAAAAATTACAGAGTTTGAGGCATAAGAAGACAGCGAGCGGTAGGATCACAGGAATTCTGCATTATCGTGGAACTGTCTTAGCCTTCGGCAGATACTTTAATGCAGTTCAGTGTTTCGACGACGATTGTTAGAACGCTCTACGAACTCGCTACCGCGGGGCTGTTCGCTTCCGGCAGTTATTCTGTCGTCACTATTGTTTTCAAACTAAACATTCACAACTTCGGGCTTGAACGCGCGCGCGTGTGTGTTTAAAGAATTATACAAAAGTTGAGAGGGTTTATATTCGTTCCGTAAATTCTCTGAATTATTTACATATACGATAACAGTTTTTGTATACATTTTCCGAAAGGGGATAAAGCAACAAACCTTAAATCAGCATTGTCTGTTTTTTTTTTAACGGTTGTAAAAGAAACACTGGTTCCAAAGTGTTGTGGTTCCTGTTTCACAAACATTCCAGCGTTTGGTTTAAAACCTTTAATCAACACTTCTACCGTGCTGAGTAAATATTTTAAATCGCCGATTTTTCACACATACAACCTTCGATTTTGAATGCCTTTTTATTTTTATCATCACGTGTACAGGCATTCAACTGACAATCGTTTCTCGGTACTAAGTAAAATCACAAGTGACTTTTGTGTCATAGCATCATACGGCCGCGCGAGCGAGCGCACGCACACACAAAACCCTTCCCCCGCATTTTAGTGATATGAAATTCTTTATGATCACTACGGATGGCGAAATGTATGTAGCCTAGATAGTAAACGAGTTACAAGATAAGCTCAGACGTACAGTAACTGAACTACGAGAGTAGGGTGAACATTTTTGGGCCTGAATAAGAAAACTACACTTTTTTGGATTAATATGCAGTTATTTGTCAATATAATCTTATCTAATTAAGTCTATGCACTTTTTCCAACGATGCTCTAAAGCGGTTATGTCAGATTGATAACCCGATTTGTCGAAGTCTTCAAAGTACACGTTTACAGCATCTCTGACTTGATTATCGTCAGTAAATCTTTTCCCACTGAGCCATTTGTTTAGGTTATAAAATTCGTAAAAGTCGTTCTGGACTAAATCGGGCGAGTATGGTGGGTGAGAAGCGATTCGAACTTCGGTTCTTTGATTTTAGCCATCACAACAATTGACGTGTAAGATGGTGCATTGTCTTGGCGAAACATCACATTCTTTTTCACTAAATGTGATCATTTTTTTTTCTTGATTTCATCGTTTAAAAGGTGAAGCAGGTTTTCATAGTATTCGCCACTAATTGGTTTCCCCTGTTTACGGTAGTCACTGAAGATTACTCCACGTGCGTCCCAACCTTACCAGTTACCATAACCTTACCAGCAAAAGGAACTGTCTTTGCCTTCTTTGGAGTTGGTTCGACTTTCGTGGTCCATTGTTTGGTCTCAGGAGCACTGTGGTGGATCCACGTCTCATCAACGATTATGTATTGATCCAAACATTTGGTTGGATTGTGCGTGTAGAGTGCCAAAGAATCGGTTGAAACATCCTTTCGACACTGTTTTTGGTCAAGTGTCAGCAAATGCGGCATCCATCTTATACACAGCTTTGTTATACACAGATGTTCGTATAAGACATTACGCACACGTCCCGTTGACATACCAGCAGTCCAGTCTTTGCTACCTCACTCACTGTCATTCTCCGGTCTAGCAAAACGATTTTGTTTTTTTTTCTATTTTTTCTGAATATAGAAAAATTTCAAGCTATTTTTTAGGGATTATTTTTTCTGTGTAGTCACTTCAATGGGATGTCCAACACCACGTCGGTCGTCAGTTGTGCTTATCCGACGTAGTTTAAATTCAGCAACCCAGAGCCTAACCGTTCTAGTCCATGGAGAAGGGTGCCCCAGCGCTGAATTCAGCTCATTTTCTATATCGTTTGCAGCTGATCCTTTCAAAAAAAAAAGAAAGTGTTTATGACGCTACGAATTTCCAAACCGGCCACTGTTCAAACAATGCTTGAGGCGCTTACTATGATGTATTGTCAAACTAATACTAAACAACTCATTCACTTGAAATATCTAACTTCAGCCTACACAGGATAAAATCATACAACACGACCAAAATAATGACCATAGTGACGTTATCTCTGTGTCAGGCACCGTACCCTAGTACATTAACACACTTCGACATTACCTTGTTTTTACTGCTCCTCAATTACCAATGTTTTGTCACGTGATTAGCTATAAATGTCGTTATAAATGACAGTAACTAGTGATCAAAGAACGTACAACACTCACGGCCAAAGTTGTCAATATTATTAAAATTATTATCAGGGCTGTTGCGCCGTCATCCATAAGGTAATAATAATGGCTCCCATGTGTACCACCTGTAGTAGTGTAGGAGAAGGCAGGGTGGCTGCCTTATGTGAGCCGTACGGCATACAAGGAAGGCAGTGTGGCCAGCACTACGCTTCAGCCGCATCCATAAGACACAAAACGTAAACTACCGGACGTTTCGGCCGTTTCCGCGACGGTCATCAGTGATGTGGGAACAAAGCTATCTGAACGCTCGCATGGGACTACGTTTGGACCAGTTCTACGGCCAGAAGCTCACCAACTCTCTCACCAGGCCAAACCCAACAATCATGTCACTGAGGGTACTAACTTAAACTACACTGCACATACCGCAAAAATTACTTTAAAACACGTGGAAACGTTATAACTATGGGTGTAAAATCATCTTCATCTTCATCTTTATCTTCATCATCATCATCATCATTGTCGTCGTTGTCTCCTCGTCACCTTCTTTTCTTCCTCTTCTTCTTCTTCTCTTCAGAATAATTACGTGTTGCCACCGACCACAAGCCATCTTTCCGCAAATCTCCCCATGGTATCTTTTCCATTCAGACTTACATGTTAATTATGAAGAGTTCAGGCTTTTAATTTACAGAGTCTCTCCTCCTCCACTCCGCTTATGTGGTTCCTCTTTATTGAACGAGCGAAGCGAGAATTCAGTGTCAACTCGACCGTTTAGCATCTGTCTCTCTGCCTCTTCGGGGTACCGGTATGTTCGACGAATTTTGAAAGCATCAACCGATTTTCGTACAACGTGGCACGCCTGTTCTCACTTTTACTCTACAGAACCCTATTGTTTTACTTCCATATTCCTTAAGGAATGGAAGTATGGTGATGGCAAAAAAAATCGTGTTCGAGATTATTGCAGATTCTGATTCTACTACACTCAAAACATGAACAAAAGTCGTTTTCCGAAAAGTGTCTGTGTGTCTGTCTGTCTGTCTGTCTGTGTGTCTGTGTGTCTGTAGATTTTTTTTCTATGGCAAACGATAACTGCCGCAAATTCAAACAGAATCAAATAATTTTTTGCATACAGCCCGGTTTTGCAGAGTTCTCGCGACCTATTGTTTTTGGTGAAGATCGGTTGAGGGAAAGGGGTAGTTTACCTGCAACGGTTTTTTTTTAGCAAGGGTAATTTTGTTTGTTTGGCAAACGATAACAGCCGCAAATTCAAACAGAATCAAATAATGTTTCGCATACAGCCCTGAATTGTAGAGTTCTCAAGACCTATTGTTTTTGGTGAAGATCGGTTAAGGGAAAGGGGTAGTTTACCTGTAACGTTTTATGTTTTAACAAGGGTATTTCCTATGGCAAACGATAACAGCCGCAAATTCAAACAGAATGAAAAGATTATTTGCATACAGCCCTAAATTGTAGAGTTCTCAAGACCTTTTGTTTTTGGTGAAGATCGGTTAAGGGAAAGGGGTAGTTTACCTACAACGTTTTTTTAACAAGGGTATTTTCTATGGCAAACGATAACAGCCGCAAATTCAAACAGAATCAAATAATTTTCTGCATACAGCCCTGATTTGTAGAGTACTCAAGACCTATTGTTTTTGGTGAAGATCGGTTGAGGGGAAGGGGTAGTTTACCAGCAACGTTTTTTATCATGCGTATTTTCTATGGCAAACGACAACTGCCGCAAATTCACACAGAATCAAGTAATTTTTTGCATACAGCCCTGATTTGTAGAGTACTCGCGACCTATTGTTTTTGGTGAAGATCGGTTGAGGGGAAGGGGTAGTTTACCTGCAACGGTTTTTTTTATCAAGGGAAATTTTTTTTTTTTGGCAAACGATAACAGCCGCAAATTCAAACAGAATCAAATAATGTTTCGCATACAGCCCTGAATTGTAGATTTCTCAAGACCTATTGTTTTTGGTGAAGATCGGTTGAGGGAAAGGGGTAGTTTACCTGCAACGTTTTTTTAACAAGGGTATTTTCTATGGCAAACGATAACAGCCGCAAATTCAAACAGAATCAAATAATGTTTTGCATACAGCCCTGGTTTGTAGAGTACTCAAGACCTATTGTTTTTGGTGAAGATCGGTTAAGGAGAAGGGGTAGTTTACCTGCAACGTTTTTTTATCAAGCGTATTTTCTATGGCAAACGATAACAGCCGCAAATGCAAACAGAATCAAATAATGTTTTGCATACGTCCCTGAATTGTAGAGGTCTCAATGACTTTCGATTTTGGTGAAGATCGGTTAAGGAGAAGGGGTAGTTTACCTGCAACCTTTTACGTTTTAACAAGAGTAAAGTACTTGAAAATTTATTTAAACTTTTTGAAACAATGGTAATTGTTAAAAATAAAATAATTTTGTTGCCAGGCAATAAAATTATAATTTTTTCATTTTAATGTAATATAATATTTTTCATTTAATACAGCAATAAAAAGGCAGGTAAGACACAGCCTGGCTGTTTGGCTGAAAATGATTTTAAATATAAATCTTAGAATATGGAAGTCATGTATGGTTCTCCATACCGATATTTTTAGATTTATCTCACAAAAAAATAGGGGGCGGGAGGCAAAATACTAGGGGTCTGAATTTTGAAAAAATCATAAAAGTCCACATGGTATATAGAATTAAGAGGAATTTTTACTAAATTGTAAATGTAGTGTTAATTTTTTCAAATTTCAAAATTTTTGGACGCCAGGGCCCAATAAATCGGGCAGAAGTTTGATAAAATTGCAGGTTCCTTTTGGTATATCAAATTAAAGACAATTTTACCAAAAATTTGAATATAGTGTACAGTTTTGTAATTTTCAAAACTTTTTTACCACAGGGCCCAAAAAATAGGATAACAAATTTGTAAAAAATCATATTTAAATTGAGACTAAAGGTAATTTTACCACAATTATGATGGTTTGAAATTTTCAACGTATTTTGGTGTGGCTGCTCTATAATTGTAACTTTAAAAAACAAAAAATATTTGGGTAATCAGGATTTTCGTAATTTTTACGATAACCGATAAATTATCTAATATCAAAATTTATCCAATAATAAATGTACTTTGAATAAAATATTGAGCGAGTTCTGCAGCTCATGGAGCTTACTAATGTATAATCTAACTCATTCCGAACTCTCAAAGGTTATACAATTTTAAATTTTAAAAATACATTTTCGGGTCAAAGACAATACCGCCTTACCGCTTCCATCAATATTTATTTGCTGTACACCAATTCATATTCCTAACACTGTAATAACACAGGAAGGTCAATACATAACAAAGTAGGAAAACTGTATCAGCGCGCAAGCTCCCTCTCCCCCCCCGCTCATTTTTTCTCACGACATATCAGTTTCTTCCTGACCTCACTCAACCAATATGTATATATATAAATATTAGACCTTTCGTTTGTGCTGCCAAGTATATGTATCGTGTTTAATGTAGTGTGAAGCGTGATCAAAGCAAACCATTCGACGTAACAAATACACCTTATATAGGAACAAATTGGTACCGACAGATGTGCACACAGCTGGCGCACGCACACCCACACCCACAGGCCGCGGAAAACTAAAAGATTTCTAAGCGAAGCAACGCGTCCCCTTGTTCGTTCTCAATAAACAAAACTATACACTGCACTGAACGAAGAGAACAATTTATAGATTACACATTCCAGTCCTGCGGACGTGTAATACTAGTTTTCAAGCCAACACAACGGTTTTAAGTCGGAATGTAGGCTTCGTAAAGAATTTTCGATTTGCGGACAAACGATTTGTGTCTATAGAAGCAGACTAGCTCAGTTCGTTCACGACTGAGTGTGATAACCGAAACCGAACAGAGAAAAAAAATCATCCTACAAACATCTCACAAATATCTGTTTTTATTTTTCTTGTCTCGAACAATATCTTTTATTTTTTTGTCTCGAACAAAGAGTTTTTTCAGACCTCAGATCAATTCAGCCTGTGGAAATAGTAGTTGGGATAACGTCCTGGTTTTTAATCAGTTCCATAGGACTGATACTACCATCTATGTCTTGAGAAAGGACTAACTTTTATCAACCTGCTAAAATGAACTCGTAGAACAATCGTACTGAAAATGTAGGTAAAATATTGCGTGAAATATGCAACGTGCGAATATCCGTGAAATATCCATGTTAGACCTGAACACGAAAAAGATTACGTGGAAGCAATGACAAATTCAGCAACGACCTGATAACTCATTACCATGTCATTGAGACATAAAAGTTACTGATTTGTTGAAAAAGTAAAAATGATTTTCAAAATGATTTTTTGGTTTGAAAAAAAAATTTAGTTATCATTTGCTCAAAAGAAACGATACCTTAATTACATACGGAACAGTTATAAGTGAAAATATTACACATAAACCAGACAAAATTTGTAATGAAAACATGAATGAAAATTTGTAAAAACATAACTACTTTTGTTTTATTTTAAAGCTACAAAATTAAACTGACCACAATTTTATTGTGTCTCGTACTAGACGACCTTTCTCAAATTTCTAGTACGGTTTAAATTTAATCACTGGGTAAAAATGACTGCATTGTTAAAACTATTTTTATTAAATTAACACTTTTTTCTTAGACTTTAACGGCCGGTGTCATGTTATTAAAATAATGATCCGGGCTGCAACTACTATAATTACGCTGCTAGCGGATGTTATTAGCAGACGTTTCGCCCTCACCTCTGGGGGCCATCTTCAGCGGAACGGTTTTGAAACAACGGACGAGGTGTTCGTCAGTAAAACCACAGTACCTTGTCAGGTCTTCAAAACCGTTTCACTGCAGATGGGCTCCAGATGTGAGGCCGAAAGGTCTAATGATAACATCCGTCAACAAGGTACAGTAATTATACTATACCACGGCCTTACAGCCCGGATCTTGAGTTGAATAACTACAATTATTTTGTTAAATTAAAATTTTGTAAAAATTATTCCTTTCACCATACCCGGTTGTAAATTATTTCAAGTAGCCTACTAGTGAAACGAGAATTTAAAAATTAAAACAAATTCTTTCAATGTTGGTATTCTGGTCGAATAGAAAATTAGGCAAGAAAATAATTCGTAATGCAGCTTCTCGGAAATGGAACTTTAAAGAAGTTTGCCCACTTAATGTGTACAATTTGTTGCTTTTCTTTGCCTTTTGGGTTAAACAGGTACCTATTTTTTTTTTAATTACACCATTCAATAATAATTTTGAGTCGTTAATGGCTAATTTTTTTACTGATATACTCCAGGCTCGTTTCAACTTCCATCTAATTTAAGTTGTGTCCGTCACTCAAATATTTCAACTTCTTAAGCGACACTACACATTCCAAGTGGAACTAGCAGTTTTTTTAGCACCGGTAAATTCTCGGACTCGAACAAAAATTCTTTCCGGATGTTCCTCCTCTCCTTTGCGAGTTTCGAGTAAAACAAATACCCTCTAAGGATGACCCCCAGCGTCCTGTAGATTAAGGCCAGTGGTAGGAATGTTACCTTTGTGCCTCTGGTCCTGCTCTGGGTATCGTCCGTATCGTCCGGAGACCCACCTCCAAGGTTTTTCCGTCAGATTTTCGATATTTATGGAGAAGAAGCAGTGAGCGCTTCGATGGTAATAAAATGGATACGACTTTTTTGCTTACTCCGATCCTGAGTAAGCGACGTAGGATGTTACCCGGGATGTTGCGATAAATCGTGGCAACTGCACACACACACACTGCCGCTGCAACACAACATCTCCCCAGAAAGTTTGGCTGGCAATAATTCGATCGTCCACCATACAACCCAGACCTCAGACCAAGCAAATATCACCTTCTTTTCAAGTATGAGGAATCTTTCGTTGGTGAGCAACTATGTCAAACAAACTGTTAGTAATGGTTCAAATCACAGGAGGGAAATTTCTACAACGAAGGTATAAAACACCTAGTGCCTCGCTATGAGAAGTGTTTCAACAATGACGGATATACCTATAGAGAAGTAATTTAAGGTGTGCACTTAAAATAGCAATAAAAATGTTTCGTAAATATATTCTTAGTTTCCTTTAATACCTTGTCGGAACTTACTTTTGAATACCTCTCATACATTTATGTATACATATATGTACAGAAGTTTGCATTTATTTTTCACAAAGTTACGACGAATCAGTAGTTATGTATTCCAACAGTACAACCATATACGGTACTGTGCATTGCCAAACTAATTTCCAATAATGTAAAACAAAATACACCAAAGTGTGTAGGAAATAAAGATGCACAAAGGGTTATAAAACCGTGAGAAAGTGACGTGAAGTGAAAGTACAATCAATTAAAAAGTGAATAACTCTCTGAATAATTACTATAAAGAAGTGTAAGTTACACATAATAAACATATGAAAATTAGCGATCGATTGAGCATCGTGTAGTGTAAAACAGACTTCGCAATTCGCAAAGATAGGCGAAATTAGTGAATTGAACAAGAGTGGGAGTAAGGACGCGTTCGACAAACTCTGACAAGACAAATATTGTTCAGACAGGAGCTTTTGCACGATGTGGATATAAATACCAAGTCGCGCTAATCAGCTCTCTTCTTCTTCATTCAACCGTTGCCGCAGGAGGCTATGTCAGTCAGAAACGCTGTCTCGAATCTACAGTAAGCGTCACAGCATGGACTGGAAGTCAAAGCAGAGGTTCTATGGACACACCTACAGCCCATGATGTGAGGAGAGACAACAATTAAGGAGTGGAATCCTGTACGAGGACCCGAAGGACACGGACCGAGGACCGTGTGGAGGACACGCCGATAATGTACTACATCAAACGAGGTGATAAAAAGCCACATAATTACCTACAATTGAAAGACAATAATTAAAAACTATAATGAGAGACATTCGAACTGTTGCTATAAGTAATTAAATTGTACATAATAGTGTAAAGACTGATTGTTTAATTTAGAATAATATTTCATTTATGTCAATTATGATTTGAATATAACGTAAATGTTATAAGATCAATATTTGATTTGTAATTGAAATAATTTAAAGTAATTCACATAATCTTTATTTGGTTAAAAATGCATATGCAGTAGAAGAAAAATAGAATCAAAGTAAGGTTAAAGAAAGTGAAATAAAAGTAAATTCATTGTTTAAATAAATTAGTAAGCAATTGCAAAGATAACCACACTGAATGAGTAAGCCGAGAGCAAAATATTTGATAGTTAAGATTTGATACAGTAATAAGATTTCTGTATACCATGTTTAATGTAAATTGTCAACCAGAAGTCCGTGCAAAATATTCGCACAAGCGAAGAATAATGAGTTTTTCTATTTCCGCAATAAGGAAAGATGTTCAATAAATAATGTAAATATTTAAAAACTTATTACACATTCTTGTTATTACGATTATACCTAACATCATTGTTATGTTATATAACGTATACTCCAAATTGTGGGATATAATTGACACACGCATAATTATATTGCATTAATGTTTCAAAGTATTTTAAGACGAAATTCGAAGTTACAAAAACAGTGTCATGACATAAAGGTTATATTTTAAAATATTTTGTTAATAATTAATACGAGGTTTTATTTTTTAATATAAATCAAAGCGTTAATCAAGTGAAGGCGCTTTTTCATGTTAGTAACAGACACTCACAACGCTATGCAAAATAGTAGCAGCGATCGTATTCATATTTTATTGTTCACAGTTGTAGTTTGAAGAAGCTTATAAATGTAATTGCAATTAAATATTTTTACGTAATTATTTCATTGACTCTTTATCCTCTTTCTATATTTACCAGTGTACAGATCCCCGCCGCCAGGCTATGTAGTAGTCCTGGATGTAACGCTTGAGGGGACCCACGATACTTTACCCACCTGACCGCATTGTGTACTTAATTAGACGTTTCTGTTGTTTTAACGATTGAACCGTTAGTGAAATAAAGTGATTGTCATGATTTGCCATTTTCTTCTTGGTAAAACCTTGTCCTCAGGTTATATATAGGAAGTGTTGGTGAAGTGGATGTATTTCCCTCAGGACCGGAACAGGTGATTCGCCTGATGGAAGAATAAGAAGAAGTTTCCTTTTCACATCATAACGAGGACGTGTGGCAACCTCTGATTTATCTAAGTCTGTAACTGTTAAAGCCCATACGTGGAGTCGATCAAACACAGTGTGCGTGCAATCAGTCGTCTATTGTTCTTTGTAAACTGGTAAAATCTTTTTGTCACGCGACTAGATTTGCCGCCGACACGACGTAAACCGTACCGTGCCGGAACTGCGGTACACTTCCTTCCGTCAACTTCGTCTGTCGATCAGTCAGTCAGCAGTCCATTTAAGGTCCCACGGGGGGGGGGGGGGCTGCTGCACGCTCTTATTTACTTTTGGCACAACTGGAGCGTTAGCAGACCGATAAACCGATTGTTCACACTGAAACAAATTAAGTGAGTTTCAAGTATTTTTCTCACGCGTTCGTACGATTAGTGACTTTGAACTCATGCACTGTCCAGGCAGTGAAGGCGGGTCAGTGAAGATTGACAAACCTCTAGCGAACGCACGAGCACTCAGGTATGTCGTCGTCGTCGTCGTCGGCGTCATCCTTTACGGCTTAGGCTAGCAGCCTGTTCCAGTCTCAGTGGAAGTCATCTAACCATCGCTTACGGGATCTGCCCACACTTAACTTCTCCCCTGGATGATAGTCAAGGGCTCTTCTTGAAAATTTAGTTGGATCCATTCTCTCTACGTGTAACCGCCACTCCGTTTTGTACCGGCAGATTTTCTCATTTAAGCTTTCAGCTATGCCTAGCTCCAGTCTAATATGATAATTTCTTATATAATCTCTCCTGGTGCAACCTTTAACAACCCTCAAGAACCTCATTTCCGCTCCTTGTATTCTAGATACATCTTTGGCCTTTCTAATCCAAGTCTCACTATCATACAGTAGTTGAGGTATGGCCATTACATTATAATATTTCAATTGCGTCTCTTTCCTTGTTTCCTTGATTAAGTGTGTAATGATACAGCCACAAAGCGACTGGAAGAGACTAATTTTGCTTTCAACCTCTTTATTATCTTGGTATATCATGCTGCACCTGAGATACTTGATATCTGGCACCTGTTCTATTGACGAGTCATGTATGACAATCTTTGTTCAAATATGATTTGCCTCAGAAAAAGCAATAACTTTTGTTTTGGATAAGGAAATGGTTTGATTGTCATCTGCCAAAATGTCAGTAATATAAAAGAACGACCTTACGGGGTCATTTTTATTCTCTTGGATGATCACAAGATCGTCTACATACATTAAAATATTTAAATAATATCCTTTAACCAAGTATAATCCTTTGGGGGTGTCAGAGATACGTGTGTGTGTGTGTGTGTGTGTGTGTGTGTGTGTGTGTGTGTGTGTGTGTGTGTGTGTGTGTGTGTGTAGTAATTTAAAATTTATGTTTATATTACCTCAAGATGTTAGTTTTCCTTGAGGTAATATAAACATAAATTTTAAATTACTTTATATATATATCAAGAAACGAACTGTAGCAGAAAGTGATTGAACACACACACACACACACACACACAAGTCGTATACAGCGTCTACTGAGTCACACAGCCAGCAGTGTTACCCGGGTTAAAGGCATGGGCGTATTTATGGGGGGGGGGGGGACGAACAGGAGCGCCTCCCCCAGAGGGTCGAAGAAAGTCGAGGAATTTTGTTAATCTATTAATTTTTAGGCTTTTCACTATTTTTTTAGCTGTATGATATAATAGTAACTTTCTTTTAAATATATAAACATATTTATTATATAGCATTTGCGTAGTTTGAAATATGCAATATAGGGAAATCAGAGGTGCCTATCCCTCCCAAACGCCATGGTGCAATTCCCCCCCAAGTATTCCGAAATCCCCCAAAATTTGATTTCTTGGGTCGGAGGGGGATCACAATACGGAAGTACGGAATAACCCCCAGGTAACGGTGGATCTTGAGGCCTTATTTAAGAAGTTTTGAAAAACTAAAGCCATTTAAGCAATTATTGAATGAATATAAACGCCAAAAGGTTTTCTAGTATGCCTAATCAATTACTAAATTATGAGAAATGTAAAAGCCTGGTCAAACCTGGCCTAACATAATTAGTAGTATCTTAGGTCTGATCAAGATAATCTAATTTGATTTTGTAATTGCATTGAAAAATTGCAAAAATCACCTTGAAAAATCCCCCCCCCAAATTCCAGTGGTGCGACTTGCACCACTGCACCATGCTGTGGGCACCCATGAGGAAAATGAATTCATTCAATAAGTATCTTGTAAAAAAGTTGCAATAACGAGTATTTTTAATTTGTCATTACCATTTACATTAATAGGATTGATTTGAGAATGTTAGCGCATGATCTTCAGCTACTTTAAAAATAGTAATGTTGATTAGTCTTAAGTTATTTTTTGTTTTGTACGAGGCTCACCCGACCCCCGACAAACATTTATTTCACTTTTTTAAATACTTTTAGCAAAAGTAGTTTCGACAACAAGAGAAATTTTGATTGCCAACATTTCCACAAATTCGAAAGTAGAATTAGGGTCGGAGTCTGACCTAAAAAAAAAAGTTAAAATTTGTAACATCACATTTTACGCCGTTCATTTTGCATCTAGATGTCTAAACAAATCCAAATACGCACAGCGAAAAAGTTCTGTAAAGAACAGAAAACAAAATGCCGGGCTGTGGACCAACATAATTAACATTATGGTTGCTACTGAAATGTTGGTCCACGATAGCAACTCCGTCGATATAAACGGCATAAACACTTAACAGAATTCACAACAAAGAGAACCTGAGATTAACAAACTGCGAACCTGAGATTGTGATCGAGATGGGTTCAGTCTCGTGCGGAACTTACTAGGCTACATCTTTCCCGCCACACTGAAGAAGACCGTGGAGGGCGCGGACGAAACGTCTGTTTTTGTCCTTGTTGTGAATTTGTTCAGTTTTCACATAGTTTACGCTGACGGTTGTTGTCCGTCACCCATTACTTTTAACCTTTGTCTAGATGATCTTCTCAAAAAATGGAAAGAACAATCCCCTGACGGTATTAAAATCCACCGAAATAAAAGCTTCAAAAACATTCTCTTCCCGGATGACCAAGGTATTTTTGCCACTTGAGAAGACGATCTCCAGCGAGCAATATACATCTTACATAAATTACGAAAAGAATATAACTGTGACATATCTCAATCAAAGACAAAAGTAATGGCATTTATAGGAGATGAAACGGTTCGGACCAAAATATGCATAGACAACACATGCATAAAACAAGTAAGACATTTCAATTGTCGTGGACGTGACATTACTTATGATCACGATAGAGATATAGAAAATAAAGTGGCGAATTTCACAAGAATGTGTGGAACGATTTGGAGAACGTTGGGAAATAAATGTAGAAAAGAAACCCAAATAAAATTTTATAAAACAATGGCAACACCTACACTACTATATGGTTCTGAAACTTGGGTCATAAAGAAAAAATATGAACAGAAGATACAAACAGCAGAAATGAAATTTATGAGATCAGTTAAAAAGGTGTAATAGACGAGATCATATAAGAAATGAAGAGATACGACGTGATTTAGATATTTTTGCAGTTAATGAAGGGATTAAAGAATACAGAAGAAAATGGTTTCAACACATCAATAGAATGGAAGAAAGTAGAACACAGAGGATGGCGAAAGATTACAACCCTAGAGGGAGAAGAAACGTTGGTAGACCTAAGAAAAGGTGGACTGTGGAATAGGAACAGGCCGCTAAAGCCTAAACCCGTCAAGAAGAAGAAGAAGATGATGACGGTGTTGCTATCATGGACCAGCCTTTCGAAAGCAACCATAATTTTAGTATTGTTGGACGAGCGACGGCCTAACAGCTCGGCAGTTGTTTTCCAGTCAAATACCGGCCGTGGAAGCCTACTATACGTTCTGTAAAGAATGTTTGGATTGAACTGTTACAGTTTTATTTGTTCAAGTTGTAACGCAAGAAATTAGAAAATAAATAAATGTAAAAGTATTGTAATTGAATTAAAATTGTATTTATTATTTGCTCATTACAGTATTCTAAAAAAATTGTAATTTTAAAAATAAACGTTAAATCAAAGATCACAAAAAATATATAAACATGACAGATTTACGGATTTGCATAATAAACTGATTAGATTTAATTTAACAAACCGATTCAATTATATTTCCTTTGAAAAAACATGTTAGACTCTTTTAAAACAAACGCACTCGAAATTAATTTGTAGCGTAACGTTTATCAATCACTAGAGATTTCTAAATTAGGCCTTTGCTTTTGTTGGCTGGCTTGCAACACTACACTGCAGTGGGAATAAAGATTCTATATAGTTATTACTAAACTGAGTCATATCTGGCCTGACGCCAATGACTGTTACGTCTATAACAAAAACACTGTATACCGTACACAACTAATATATTCATTGTAACCGTCAAAACACCTGATTACGTAAACAAACATTACAACAATCGAAAAACTTAAATCGAAATAAAATCGATTATTCGTTAATTTATATAGCGAAAATACAGACTAAAAACTCTATGAAACGTGCATCCAATGTAGTAATAAGAACATAAGAAAAATACTTGCAGAAGTAATTATTTTACAATATAATACAGGCCTATAATTGTAAATTATCTACGGTCGTTTTCTATAAAATAAATATCAATGTTTCTTTCCTTTAATTTGTTTTATCAATGTCTTTTTCCCATTTAAAAAGTTTTTTTTGGCACTATCCCAATTAACCGTACCCAGCCTAAATTTTCGATGTTTTGATTATGCGATTGTATCGATATATTACGATGTGGAAAAGAAGAAGTGTACTAATTGTAAATTGTCCTATTTCTTAATGTAAAACGAAAATACGTGTTCTTTTTAGTTGCGATGTTAGGTAAAAATGGTTTTGAGTTTGTATTTGACTGCTGAAATAAATAAAAGCCATGGTTGAGAAAAACATAATGTTTAATGTGTATATGCAATGCTTATAACGAAGTAACACTTAAAATAAAGAACCTAAGTTGACAAATTGGCAAAAATTACAACAGCAAATGGCAAGTTCTTATGGTTAATGAAAAAAAAAACAATGTATTAAGAAATAACAACAATACTAGATATTAGTTTGGAGCCCAACCTATATAAGCAAGAGTCCGGCTTAGAAGTTAGTTACACCTGGCGAGATTTTAGAATGCGGATCATATATGATTGTTGCGGATTATTGAGTTATTATTGTGTTATAATTGGTGCGGAACTCTAACAGTTGACGTTATTATTGCGTGTGGACAAAATTAACTTGAATTATTGTATGAGAGTACCTTGTTGATTTCTAATTGCTTATTGTGACTAATTAAAAACTGGTAATTAGTGACTTCATTGGTGTTGTGTTTCCACTGTACCATACGACGATCCGTGAGACCGTCGTAACAATACCGCCCAGGTCCGGATCGTGCCTTATTATCGGAAGTCTACTGCAACTGTTGCTACTGATTTATCAGTCATTCCTTTTAATGGAAACCTATTCCGATTAGATATTTAATAATAACGAGAGTAGTAATAACAACAAAAACCAATCGTGCTAGCAACGTGGCAATGACAGTCGGCAGTGTTATGACCGACAGAGAACAAGACGACGACGACGACGACGACGACGACAGACAGTAATTACTCATTCAAACGTTTTACGAAATCGTCAGAGCCAATTATTATAGACTTTGCATTTCCGCTGGTGTATGTTACGTGACTGTTTTATGACTTCCAGTACCGAGAATTCTGTCACTGGGTCACGAGTGTGTGCAGTTTCGCTGTAAACATACGTCGTTAAAACGGTTCAGAGTTCATTTGATATTAAAATGCAGTGTCAGCTACACGACGTTTGTGCCATAAAACAAGCAACAGTAGAGTCACCGGAACTATCGGTTGCCGACTCTAAACTAAATTGGAATCGTTGATGTCGCTAAAGTTAATGCAGCGATACAACAAACCTAAGAACGTAAATGCTTACCTTTGAAGATTCATGAAAAGAGATCACACTCAATCAGCGGGAAAACAGGATAAATAATATTTCCAGTATGAAAACTCATCAGTGGCGTACCTAGAATTTGGCTTTTACGGGTGGTGGGGTTATCTCAGCCTTCTGTTTTCCACCCGGGACATTTCATGACTTTTTGTCACTTCTTTACTTATCTCCATGTTGCATTTACACTTTATGATCTTGTTCGTCTAGTGAAGTCCATTCTGTAGTTCTTCCTCGTTGTTTTCTAAAAGCGCAATGTCATCCAGAAGACGGATACTTTTATAGTATAATCCATTACTTATTACTTCTTTAATAATACGGAACACTAATTTGTCAGATAAAAAATATAACAAACTTTTCGTTTGCCCATGTCAGCTTTCGCTCATTTCTAGCCTGGATACCCTGGGTACAGTGGCGTATCTAGAGCCCTGGGGAGGGGGTCCGTGGTCGGGTCGGCTTCGTACAAAAGAAAAATCAAGTTAAGACTAATCAACATTATTATCTTTAAAGTGGCTGTAAAACGCGTGATAACATCCTGAAATCATTCCCATTAAAGTAAACGGAAATAACACAATAAAAATACGCGTTATTGAAACATTGTTAACAAGATAATTGACTAAATTGATTTCCCTATATTTCATATTACAAACGTATACTCTGTGTGTAATAAACCTGTTTGTATATTGAAAAAGAGGTACTACTTTATTGGGTACACAGCTGAAAAAAATGGAATAAGCTCCCCGTACATACTCCCCGCTCCTGAAACTCATTACTCTTTCACTGTCTTCATAACGATGAATTTTCTCTGAATTAGAAAACCCTGTCTGACTGGAATAAATAAAACGGATATTTCTAACAAAAAATGCTCAAAGGAAAACATCATCCGTCAGCTGTCGAGGGTTGATAAAATTCACGAAGAAACAGAAACCAACGCACATAAAATTATTGTCAAGATGTTTCAAAGAAGGTCACGAAATTAGGAAGCTAGACAAAGTGAAAAGCGACTGTTTAAAAGGCAACGAAGATGGATTAGTGGTGCGGATCTACTGTAATTTCAAAGGCGGAACATGCACCAAACCAGAGAGTCAGAGACGTCGAGCAATGCCCTGGACACGGCAGTAGCCCAAAAGAGAGGATAGACAGTCACAGATAGAGAAAAATGTCTGGAATGGGTACCAGTGGCGGATTATCGATAATGCTAGGGTATACTGCAGCACCGGGCACCAGGGACTCGGCTGTCAGAGGGGGCACCATCCAGCTGGATTGATTAAGCGAAGCGAAGTTTATGATCACATTACGAAATTGTTTGGTTTTCTTACGTACTTATTAACCATGGAGAGTGTCGAGTTGGAAAATCAAGCGAAAGCTCTTATAAAAGATTACTCGGATGATTTGAATAACGATCTTCCTATAGAACTGAAGCACTTTATGCCACGAGAAAATTGCAAGAAAGAGGTTTTTCAAAGCATTCTAATGAAGATAATTCGTTGATACTACAGTTTGTCCGCTCAAAGCATTAAACTGGATTATTGTTAGTAAAATGATTTATGTATTTCTAAATATATACATTGCTTATCGTCTGCTTTTTACGATTCCAGTAGCTAACTGCGAATCTGAAAGATCATTTTCAGTATTAAGACGCATTACAGATATGTTGAGTTTAACTATGGGAGATTGGGGATTATCTTAGTTAGAAAGGTTGATTAAAAACGTGATACTTGAATCGCTCGATTTAGAAGAAATTTTACAAGACTCCGTTAAGGCAAAATCAAGACAAACATGGATTGATTAGTATTTTCTAAGCTTAAGTACTACTATGTTCATTGTAATCACTATTTAGCTAAATATTTGCTGTAACTTGAGAGTTTAATAAAATAATTGTCAACTTTCGAAACTTTGTATGCCATTTATCAGTGTAAATAATGGATAAAAGGTTGAATTTTGAATGGGGGGGGGCACCAGTCTGAGGGCACCACGAGCTTCTAATCCGACCCTGGAAGTGGCGACGTCTAAAGCAGCCTACACACGATCATTTCGCTGTGTCACATCAGTGTGTTTATTTGCATGTGCCACATTTGACTGAAGTGATGCGTTGCCTACAAACGGTCACATCGGTACGCCATCAGTCTACCGCCGCGCCGTCTTCTGTTGGAATGCACTCCCCGTGTGTTGTGCCGAAAGTTGGTTTTGTAGTAACGGAAGAGAAATTCCTATTGTAGGGTGTTGCAGCCTGTGCGTTTGTAGAAATAAAGAAGAATAAACGAAAACTGTGGTTAAAGATTGGCTTCCAAAACGAGCAAAATATTCACACACTGTGTTCTGGCGGAGCTACAGCTACATCCTAGAGACTGGCACAATTATTTAAGGACAGATGAAGAGACTTATTTAAAACTCCTCTCGCCAGGGTCTCAGTGTGTTGGACAGCTAAATTCAACGAACAGGACCAGTGCCGCATGTAAGCATTGACTACATAGGCTGCAGCCTAGGGGCTCGCACCACAACCGAAAAGAAGACAAGAACAGTCAACTTGCATAGAAATGATTTGGTCCGAGTTTCACAGAACAGTAGAAGTTATTAGAGGAAAAGGTGGTATTATGAGTCATGTATGAGGTAGAGTGGGGCAAGAGTGCGCACTTAAATTTTAAATTCATCTCAAACTGCACTCATTGCACTGAGACTCATTATATTTTGACAGAAATATCACGAATCCCTTAAGGTTCGATTAAGACCCCATTTTAAATTTCAACTACTGCAACACATGTAGATAAATATATTTCCGAAACGTGTCAAATGCGAACTTTTGCGAACTGTGGGGCAAAAGTCTACACATGGTGGGGCTAAAGTTTGCAATTAAATTAATTTGAATAAGCTATTGAATAAATCTTAATGAAAAGTTGGCGGAGCAACATCTATAGCTTAGCGGTAGAACAAAAATTTTTCGTGTGTTGACAGATTCATAATTCTTGTGAACACTTGATAATTGCCAAGCCTACCTGTCAATTTATTCATTGTTCACAGCAGCAGTTTGTAATTTTTAATTGTCACGCGTGTTTTGAATACGAACAAAATCAAACACTGTGCTGTGATTGGATTGTTTGTTAAAGGTTTAGCGCCAATGGAACACAAAACAATGGTAAACGTGTTTGGAGATGCTGGGCCTTCAAAACAACGGTTTGTAAGTGGCCACTCGAGTTTAAACGTTGTCGTACGAGCATTGAAGATGATCCCTATAGTGTACGCCCAAAAAGTGCAAACACTCCAGATATCATTACAACATTTCATACACCGCAGGAACTTGCAAAACGTTTGGGCAAGCGGCGTGGCGCATTTTCAGTTCTCCAATTTTGGGCATCCGCGTGGGGGTCATCTTCAGACGACCACGACCACGTTTAAACTCGAATGCCCATTTACAAACTATAGTTTATAAAGATGCGGCATCTCCTACCACATTTAACATTTCGTTGTGAACTTCCATTGGCGTTAGACCATTTTTAAAAAAGATTCGAGTTTTTGTCCATTTTTTTTTAACACGCCTGACAGGTAAATTTAAAACATCTGGTAAGTAATGAACAAATTGACAAGATACATTTCGAAATTAACAGGTGTTTATATGAAATATAAATTTTACAACTCACGAAACATTTAAGTTCTGCCGTTAAGCTATAGATGTCGCTCCGCGAACTTTCCAACTACCCCTCGTAGTATACTACAATCTTTTATTTCTGGTTCCAGAATGCTATTGTACATTGACATACCTTGATACTGTTAAATTGTTCAACATAGTATTGAAAATTTACAAAAAAAAAAACAGTGTAATCAAAATTCAATTTGTACACTTAACAATGATTTTATTACAAATAGAATTATCACTGTTGCTCACCACTATAGAAAAATTATTCCGATTAGCGCTTTCAAGCATCTCAGCTCATCGTGAGATCGGAAAACGATGAGCTGAGAAGCTTGAAAGCGCTAATCGGAATAATTTTTCTATAGTGGTGGGCAACAGTGATAATTCTGTTTGTGATTATAACCACTAACACAACTTTTTTAATTAAATTAATGATTTTATTCGCAGTTCCGGATATTTTTCAAAATTTTCCGGGACCCGGACTCTCCGTTTTACTGAGGGGGGGCGGGTCGCACCACATGTTCAGCCTGGAGCTCACTAACTCTAAATCCAGCCCTGAACAGAACAGAGCTGACTCGTACACACGCTCACTTCTACTTGACGTCATGCCCAACTCACCGCTTGATGGGATTTCATCATTTGTTCGTCAGTTCACACTTTTGGTGCGAGTTCACATAATTTTATCCCTACACACGATCGTTGCGACGTGTGACATCGGCCTCACACACCGACACAACATACCGAAATGATCGTGTGTACGCCGCTTAAGATCGCGGAACGTTGACGTTGCCATGGAAAGTAGAGGGCTGGAGACAGCGCGGTTTGGGCTCAAGAGGAATTCACACACGCGCGCGCTACGTTTACGTAACTTTTTATCTAAACGTAAGCGGAATAAATCAATTCATTCTGAATCAGCCAACTAAACCAACCGTTCAGTCTACAACTTACCGTACAATATAGACTAAATAGTGTGGAACTCGGGAATAACGGCTCGCTTATAACGAGAACTCGGATGTAACGAGCAAAAGTACGAGATTTGTTTGGTTCTGTATCTTAGTAATCATAATTAAACTCGCTTTTTTAACGAGTAGGAACGCATTAGAGACTTGGTTATAACGAGCATTTTGTCGCAGGCTTGTTCATGGGTTAAGGTCTGAAATAGTTCGTTACAATACAGCATTCGAAACATTCGTGTAAAATCATTAACCCAATTTAGTGAAACTAATAATATAGGCCTATGTGATGAATTCGTGGAATATTTAAATAAATTAAAAAAAGGTTTTGATATCTACAGATACAAACATTGATGAGTAAACAAACAAAAATAGATGACTTTTTTAAGGTTAATTAAGTTCTGTGTGTGAAATATAATTTTGACTTTTCCATTTAGAACGAAGAACAAAAAGACAAATAAATTAGAGTGAATATTTTTGTAATAAATAATTTAAAAATAAATAAATAAATTTTATTTTATTTTGCAATTTAAAAATAAATATTGTACATGTGGCATTTAAAGTTTTGCGTCTTTTGCCAGACAGCCGGCTGATTTCTGGTAAGTTTTTCCTACACAGTTACTTTTACTAAATTTCGCGAACTCACTAATACGCCAATATTAAGCAAAGAATGTTAGCGTCTAAAAAGTGTTTAAAGTCTAAATTTCACTTTTAAGCGTAGAATGTAAAACATGCCAAAATTTTATTCTGCAAAGCCTCTTCTATATAGACTTTTTTTGTTGTGTGTTCGATAATCTCGGTATAAAAATTTAGGATTATGAGTCGACAACTCGGATGTAGCGAGCACCCGGTTTTAACGAGCACATTTGTCCGGTCTCTTGAATCTCGTTATAAGCAAGTTCCACCGTACGCAAATTTGTTGACGTTTAGAAAAACTTCCGTGCCTTACTGACGCAGGCTCGTGTATCACGGTGAAGGTACCGCTGGGGAAGGTGCGTGTGGTCGCGGGACCAGTGACCCGTGACGGTGAGTCGGGTAATGCACATTTGCAATTCAAACAGGCCGGTAGTTCGCGCTTTTGCACCAGACAGTGCAGTTGAATACAATTGACAAGTTGTAAATAAAAATTTATGGCGCTAATTTTCCACTTCAGACTTAGGGGTAAGTTCGCGTGTCTAAAAACATGCACGTGATTAGTTTGAATTCAGTAATGTATTTGAAGATAAAACCGTTTTCAGTCCTTGACGCGACGTTTATCTCCTTCTTCTTCAGGCCTTGGTCCTTACAGTCCGTTGATCTGACCACCTCTTCTTCTGTCTTCCGACATTACGGTTCACCCTAGGAACATACATCAGTTGCATTGGTACTCTGCCCTGATGCATCCTTGGCACATGGCCTGTCCAACCCTGTCTGAAGCGCTTGGTCTTCTCATCCAGGTTGTAAATTCCGAGGACGTTCGTTGTCATCATTTCCTAGCCCAGTGCTTCCCAACTTTTCCCGACCCGCGTACCACTTTGGTCTTCCGCGTTCGTTTCGAGTAGGCCTACCACCGGAGCTTAAAGAAAGGTTATTGACGATTTCTCAATAAAGAAAGGTCTTTTCTCAATAAAAACCTTGATACAACATGAATAGTATATCTTATTATTCCTAGTTATGTATAATTAATTAAAATAGAATTTACAAAACGGGAACTGATTTCTAAAATCAATTTCCGGTTGGTTCTATGTTAAAATAAAGTATAAAGTTTTTCAAAAGACAGTTGAATACTTTCATTACCTACAGATTTTCTTGTTAGTTCTGAAAAATAACAACATATTAAAAAGAAAATAATTAATATGAAACCTGTTGCTGCTTATTTTGTACCAGAGAGTTAATGTCAGGTTCTATTGATGATATTTTTAACCTTAAATCACACTGAATAGACATCCTGTTAGATTCTAATAAAATATTACCGCAGTGTTTAAGCTGTGTTTTTATAAGGGCAATGGTTTTAAATCATGTCCGATGAAAATTTATTGTTATCTTGAACATATTTTTTTTTACACGAACAGGCCAGCCGTGGGCCACGCAAATATCATTTCCTTTTCTTCTCCTTTCCACTGTCCATCCCTTTCTCGTCTTCTTATCGCCGCAGACAACCTCAAGATTTTGAATTTTGTTTCTGTATGTATTTCTATCCACACAGTCGTTCAAAGCGATACTCAGTTTCGTCATTTCCTCCTCGAGTTGTTTGGTGTATTCGTTCAGACTGGAAAGTTGCCAAATATATTTGAAAATTTGTTTATTTAATCTGGACCGATCCATCCGAACCATATGTTCAAGGAATCTCGGTCTTTTCCTTCGGAAAGCCGTTTCCAGATTTTCCAGATCCCTGTACAGCTCTTCTTTGGGTCTATGCCTTGAACCCATCTTCAGTTTTCTTGTGGCCATAAATTTTCCGAAGAATTCTTCGTTCAATTTTAAGAAGAGGTTCCAAATTTTGAAAGCACATTGTTTCCACTCCATACATGATCACCGGCCTGATCACAGAGATATAACGGACTTTCGCACTTCTGGAAAGGTTTTTCTTTCCGTATAGCTCCCGGGTTAGAATAAAGGCTCTTGCTAATTTGAGTTTCCTTATCTTAAAGGATTCTTTGTCTGAGGCGTTTTGGGATGTTTATATATATATATATATATATATATATTTTTTTTTTTTAAGTAAATACTTTTATACTAGCTAGGTCTTCTTGCGTACCACCTTGGATCCTTCCGCGTACCACCGGTTGGGAACCACTGGTCTCTCCGGGATACTCCAACCCTTAAAAAAATGTACGTACACCCCACAGAAAACGAAGGTGGAGCATGTTAATCTGCCTGTATCTTTTCGTCCACACTTCCATTTATAGGTAGGCTATCATGAATCCTCTAGTCGGGTTTGAACCGTCATCTTTGCACACGCAAACAAGCAGTTTCTTGAGTTAAGAAAAATGAGAGTTTACTCTGGATGTTACAGAAAACATAATGCACTTCAAGACGAACTATAAGTGTTTGAAACATTCTTAGAACAACATCCTTAAATTAAAGTGCGAAGGTGTAAAACCATGTTTCTCACAAAACTTACCAAGAACAAATTTGAAGTGATTCCTAATAACAGGATATTTATTATCCCAAGTTTGGCTAACAATTAATCAAGACAGGATATGTTACGTCATTACAGAACATTCTACGTGTGTCACGGCTATCCAGCGGGGTCGGCTGTAGTGTGTGTGTGTGTGTGTGTGTGTGTTGCTGCTACTTTGAGATGAAGGACAATTACGCGACACTTGTCACGCGTCCCCAGCCGAGGCTGTTCCAGACTTCACCGGTCCGCGCGCACAGTGTTCACGGCAGCAAGCAATTACGCACTAGTGTTTTCTAGTAGGGTTGACGCGTATTTTGGATTATTCTGGAACACTTGTGTTATCTATTTAAACAACGACAGATGCCGCTTAGTTTCAGTTTTAGTGGCGATTTATTCCAGTGAGGTTCGTAGTTATATTGTCGGGCGATTTACACAGTGCGTCTCAAGTGGTGTATTAGTGAAAAGTGATTATAGTGCGGAATTCTTTATAGTTGACATTATTATTGGTGTGGACAAATTAACTTGAATTATTGTACAGGTATAATCTTGTTGAATTAATTGTTGGTTTCAAACTGTTAATTGAGATTAATTAAAGCTGGTGATTAGTGACTTAATTGGTGTGTGTTTTGTTTTCCACTGTACCATACGACGATCAGTAAGACCGTCGTAATAAAATACTTCACGATAGTTTACTCAAAAACCTTTGAAACTCAACGAATTTATAAAACGTATTTATGAAATTATATTGTTACGTAATGCAGAAAAAGTGTTACGTAATACGGAACGTTCTATAAGTATCTCGAATATTCCAGTTGTAATGTGTGTGCGCGTACATAATGCTGCTACTTTACGGTGAACGACAACTACGCGTCAACTATCGAGTCTACACCGGACCATACCAGTCAGCGAATTGTGTTCAAGGATTCTCGAGAGCGCCTGTTTGTTTAACAAAGTGACATATTATTCTGGAAATCAGCGGGATATAAATACAGCCATTCAGCGACGCTCAAGTCAGTTATTGTCGGACGATTACACAATGCGTTTAAGTGGCGATTCACACAGTCCGGTTCGAACTATTGTGGCGAAGTGCTGTGTTTTATAACTGTGCGAGACAAGTGTAATACAATTGTGTTTTATATTAGTTGACATTTTTATTGCGTGTGAACAATTTTTATTTGGTTTGTTGTAAGAGACTATCTTGTAGCTTACAAACTCTTTAATTGTGATAATTAAAGCTGGTGATTAGTGATTTAATTGGTGTCTTGTATTTTGTTTTCCACTGTACCATACGACGATCACTAGACCGTTGTAACAATGTGGAAAGACTCCTTTAGATCTTTAGATTAAATGGAAAGTGTTTCAAAGGACATCTTTGAAAAAAAATCGGTCTTGTATTTGGGCTCAAGTCTTACCAAACACTCCTTAACACATATATATTTTTGGTATTTTGTGTGTGTACACGCTGACCGTAAGAAACGAAGCAGAGGCGGGTGGCGGGTGGCGGAGCAACGAAGCGACACACGGAATAAATCGACTGTGTAACTCGTGGTGTCGTATGGCAAATATCGATCCGGTCGGCAGTGTCATGCTACCGCGCTGCTAACACAAAATTAAATTCTCAGTAAACTGAAGGAAAACTTTTGCTTCTTGCGCTGAACGTAGATAGTTCTTTAGCTCGGTTCTTCAAACCGGTTGACCATTTCACATGTCTACGGAATCGTTACGATAAGGCCAGTGTTGACGTGTGGTTGTGAGACATTGACGTTCACGAAAAGTCATTCAGCGATGGAATGTTTCTAAAGGAAACTTTATGAGACTTATGAAAATGGGTCTTGGTGGCAACTCCATAGACCAGCGTTTGGCAAACTTTTTTAGCCCACGACGCACTACAAATATATAGTCGGAAGTCGGGGAACACTATCACCCTTTATATACTGACCTCCCCCATCAGCACCTTTCCGTGATGTGTTTAAAAATTACACTGCAGCGTAATATACCATAATAATCAATGTTAGTTACTTACCTCAGTACTAATTGTGATTTCCCAGTTATGTCAGTAGACTTTTGCAACTGTAACGTAAATTTATCAACTAACTTTGTGATTTTTAAAATTACAAAAAGCCGTTGAAACAAATTTTTGTCACCTAACGTTTATTTGCACTTTCTTAATTTACGAAACAATGAAAAACACAAAATAACACCTTTTCCGCTCTTTATTGAATTGATTTCCAATGCTGGCTTCAAGACAGGACTGTTAACTAAGTAAGCAAACAACTGTTTGATTTTTTTTTTGGTAGAGTTAGAAATTTTATTTTATATTTTCATCACTTTTCCAAAATTTGGTGTCACACAGTTTGGGAAACGCTGCCACAGACTGGTTCCAAGAGTCAGATATTGTGAAGAGAAAGTACGTAACTCAGGTGGGTTGGCCATGTTATAAGGATGCATGAAGACGACCCTATCACAGAAACATTGTCGAACTTGTCTTTTGGTCAGTGCACGCGAGGAAGACCGAGAAGACGTTTGTTGGATACTACAGAACAGGATAGCGGCGGGGAGCAATGGATGGAGACGATTGGAGGAATGTGTTGAAGGAGGCTGTGGCCCACCAAGCGCTGTGACGCCATGTCGATGATGATGACAAATGTCAGTGTGATGATGATGAGCGTTCGAACCTACTGTCAAAAGTATTTACGATTCGCGAAGAAAAAAATCTGTATGGGGAACCACGCACATGACTTCCATGTTCTAATTAATTATAAAATTATTTTTTAATATGTAGGCCTACACTCAGAACGAAATTCGTATATATATTATGCCTATATCAGCATGGTTTTGGTAAAAACGCTGAGAAAGACAATCAAAATACGAATTGTACCTAGTTGTTAATATTTTAAAAGTAAAGAATTAATTTGATTAAATTATATTTTATATGAGCAACGGGAAAGAAAGCGAATACTACCCAGCTTTTGTTATCTCAGCTTTTGTAAATTTCTGAAAACGAAAAATTATTTTGTTTACGTGTCCGTGGTTACATAGCCATGGAACTATATCAATTGTGGTTACACAGCATGGAACTATATCAATTGTTAATATTTTATTGAAATTTTTAAGTTTTCGGTCTAATAAATTTATAATATCAATAAAAAAATTACCCACTCACTCTTCAACTACCCTTTTCATTAATAGATATATCATCTACCTTTCTACAGTGGATTATTATGTCCTTCTTTTCAGGATACTTTACTTATCACAATTAAGTACTTTACTCTTGTTAAAACGTGAAACGTTGCAGGGTAAACTTACTCTTCCCCTTAACCGATCTTCACCAAAATCAATAGGACTTGAGTTCCCTCCATATCGGACACATATGTAAAAAATTATTTGATTCTGTTTGATTTTGCGGCAATTATTGTTCACCATAAAAAAATACTACACATAGACATACAGACGCATAGACACACAGACAGTTTTCGGAAAATTACTTTTCCTCATGTTTTGAGGGTAGGACAATCAGACTCTACCCTTGTCTCGAATACGATTTTTAGTACTACCAGCATAATTTTTACTTCCATGTTCCGTGAGGAAATGGAAGTATGGTGATCACGAAAAAAATCGTGTTCGAGATAAGGGCTGATTCTGATTATAATACCCTCAAAACATGAAGAAAAGTCATTTTCCGAAAAGTGTCTGTGTGTCTATGTAGAATTTTTTTCGACGGAGAATGATAACTCCAGCAGATTCAAACAGAATCAAATAATTTTTTGCATATACACCCGAGTTGTAGAGGACTCGAGACCTATTGATTTTGGTGAAAATAGGTTAAGGGGAAGGGGTAGTCTACCTGCAACTTGTTATGTTTTAACAAGAGTAAAGTACTTAAATTTGATAAATAAAGTATCCTGAAAAGAAGGTCATAATTACCCACTGTAGAATGGTAGATGAAATATCTATAAATAAAAAGGGTAGTTGAAGGAGGAGGGGTAATTTTCTATAAATGAAAATGATAGTTGAAGGGGGAGGGGATAATTTCTTGTATGAAATAATTTGTATGAAAGAAGTAGTTTGTTGTTAAAATTCCTTCCCGGGGTCGTCGTCCAATGTTGTCTGCAAAACCAGACGTTTCGGCAGTGCCATCGACTGCCATCATAAGTGAAAATCGAGTGCGCTAACGTGAGGTGGTATACGTTAATGACCACAGTACTGTGGTTAAGGCTGAAGAAAGAAGTAGAAAGAAGTAGTTTCTATGGAAATATTTCATTTCGAAAATGATTTTGAATATAAAACTTAGAACATGGGAGGTCATATGTATGGTTCTCCATACCGATATTTTTTATATGTGTACTACGTTATCGGCAACAAAGAAGTAGTTACTGTGGGAAATGTTTCATTTCAGTTTGTCAAACATAAAACTCGATTTACAAGGAACACACCCAACTTGTTAGAAATTATCGAACCGAATTCAAGTAAATGATTTTAAATATAAATCTTAGAACATGGAAGTCTATGTATGGTTCTCCATACCGATATTACAATTTATAACACTGGGAAGCGTAGGCCTACTAAAACATATTACTAGATCTAATGATAATGCGATAAATCGTTAAAAACGGTTTCCATATATATAGCCTACACATTGAAAATATAGTGGTTTTGCTCTGCAGATCAGTTTAGTTCGGGCCTGCATCTTGGATACATAGTATGCACCAAGCCGAAAATTTAAAATATTTACGTGGTTTCTCTTCATAATGGAGACACATGCATGGATATACTTGAATAAAACACGTGTAAGTATGCTGCGACACGCATCGGCTGAGGACGCATATGGCTATCGAGCCAGGAAGCGGAGAGGCACGCACGTGCGCGCTTGTTCGCGGCCATTAACTTGAATCATAAATTCAGCTCTCGAATATTTAAAGGACCGCTTGAGTCACGCACACGAACACGCGCACATACACACACATAATATATTATGTCTCTCGTGCAATAAACCCTGTCCCATTCAATCGTGTCAGCTCACCCCCCTCCCCACAAAGTCACCCTTCGCTCCTATTAATCTGTCTACTTCAGCAGCCCTCAGGATCACATAATCATGCATTGATTAAGTGTTGTTCTATCGGAGGAGTCAAAACATAGGACACGAACAAACATGTACAACATGAAATCGATAAACAGCAAAACTTAACTTATATTGGACTCTGTAAATACGCACCGCTGAATTAAATTCCAGACCAACGTTTTCAGTGATGTAAATATCTAAAAAGACGAACTTTGTAAATGAACAAAAAAGATATGTGCACATCAAACATTTCGTTTTGTATGAAAATTCAGACATAGTATTCAACATAGGTTACTGTTCCTCTATGTGATTACTGGGAACCTGAGCTAGGTCGAACAAAAGCCTGTCGGAGTGTATATGTTACCGGCAAAGTATGTAATCCAGGCATTCTATAGAATACCTAGGCATTTCATACAATGCATGGAGTTTTTTGGCAAAGTATATAATAGAATACTTTTCAAATGTTTTTTATACTTTTCCCAGGCATTCTGTACATTGTCTAGGCATTCTATATAATGCCAGTGATTCTTTAGGCAAAGTGTAAAATAAGCTTACTACGGTCAAAATGAAAACATTGTATTACAAAGTCACACATAATTGTTTAATTTTACACAGAGGAGAACTTTGTATGACATTTCGAGATTATCTATTCTCCACTTAATTATGCTCAGATACTATTTTATTAAAATTGTACGAGATAAGAACGTTTTTTAACCAACCTGGATTTAAAAAGTACAATAACTTAGATATTATTGGTGTTTATGAATTCTAAATATATGGAAGAGAGCTGTGACATTTTGAAGTACGCTTTCTTTCATTTTTTAGACAATTACATAGGATGAGGAGGCTTAGGAGGAGGAGGAGGACGACGACGACGAAGTGTTTACTGTATGATTATGTGGTCTAAAATTACATTACTAAACAAACAGTAGAGAAATAAAGATTTTTGTAATTTTATAGGTACATAATTGAAAAATTATCTAATATCAGAATTTGTGGTAATAATAAATGTACTTCGCTTAAAATAGTGAGCGGGTTCTGCAGCTCACGAAGCATACCGTATTGTTCTGAATACAAGCCGCACTTTTTCTCCTAAAAACATGGTCGCTAATTTGGCCTGCGGGCTTGCATTCGCGCGCTTACGAAATTCGAAGTTATATCTGACTTCTGGCGGGACGAAAGCTCTTGGTATCTATGAGTTGTTTACTGCTTAACCAACAGCAGTTTGCCTGGCTGTTGTTAACTCTGGCATTATGATTTATGATGTATGTTTTAACAGCAAACTGAATAAAGAATAGGAAGAAAAAAAAGTACGTGCGTACACACGGGCGCGTGCTCGCACCCTTCTGTAGGCGGCAAGACAAAGGATGAGTAGAGGAGGTGTGAGTAACATGTTTCTAAATACCGGGTAAACTGCCAGTGTGGCTTTCTATTGTAACAGCGACAACATCGCTTATCTGTACTTTGTTTTCATTCGGCGTTTTTGTAGTGCGTTTGCGGTGTGAGTGATATTGTGGAGACTAAAGGCACGCAGTCAAATCAAATTCCAAAAAATAAACGTAATACGTACGATGCGAATTATAAATTAATTATGACACAACATGCAGAAAATATCGGTATGGAGAACCATACATGACTTCCATATTCTAAGACTTATATTTAAAATCATTTTCGAAATGAAATATTACCATAGAAACTACTTCTTTCTACTTACTGCTTCAGCCTTAACCACAGTACTGTGGTCACTAATGTATACCACCTCACGTTATCGCACTCGATTTTCACTGATGATGGCATTGCCGAAATGTCTGGTTTTGTAGAAAACATTGGACTACGGCCAAATATCCCGGGAAGGAATTTTAACAAAAACTACTTCTTTGTTGCCGATAACGTTGTACACATATATATCAGTGGCGAAGTTACATGGAGGCAATTGAGGCAATGCCTACCCTAAAAAATTCTGTAGAATAAAAATTATAAATACGTATGAACTACATAACGTAAAGATTATACATTGTTACTGCGACTGTCAAATTTATTAAACCGAAACGTGCTTTATTGAGCGACCGCTAGATGGTGACAGGTGAGATTCGGCATAGTTCGTTTAAAGCGAATGAGGCAACCTGAACTTGCCTCAGCGTTTTTTGTATACATCGTATGTAAGCAATGTAGTGGTGTGATAGGGAACTGTAGGGAGGGGGGATTGTCCCGTGCTGTACACATAGAGCGTTGAGGCATGCCTCACTTCTGTGGTCCAAACAGTTAAGTTAAAGCGCCTGTGTTGTTTCTAAGTGTTTATTTTATGCGGTTATTAAAAGTGTCACTGTTATTCCGCTGAACTAACAGATGATCAAGATTGTTATTTGAATTATTTGTAACATTAAACATATATATAGAAACTAATCAAGTTTAAAAATTTGAAGTTCAATCAGTTGTATTTTGTGTATGACTAATACAAGGATTGTTCAATAGACACACGTATAGAGCTGTAAAGCATTTTTTATTCAACGATTTTAAAAGAAGTCTCCAATAACATTAAGACATGAGTTCCACTGTTGCGCTAACCTGTAGATTCCCTGCTAGTAAAATTCTTACGGCTGTTTGTGGAACCATTCGGTTACAGCAAACTCTACCTCAGCGTCCGATTTGACCCACCGTCCTTTTAGTGATCCTTAAAAATAATTTAAGATAAGATTTTTGCCTACCCATTCATTAACTACTAGCTTCGCCAGTAAGCAAATTGATGTCCATTTTTTCGGCTTGCACGCGTTATGTTGGTGTGGGTTTCGGCACTTTCCATTTAAAAAGCGTGCAAATGTAAGAAAATAAACATGAATGAGGCCAGAAATAACGCGAATTTTGTGTGTGTGGTGTGTGTGTGTGTGTGTTCCCTGCCTTTTTACTGCGGTAGTCATAATAATAAAATGGAAACGTAAACAGTACATAACTGAGATACGCTTGCCTGCCAAGCGCGATATATTTTCTCTTATACATGATTCACATTAAAATGAAAAAATTATAATTTTATTGCCTGGCAACAAAATTATTTTATTTTCAACAATTACCATTGTTTGAAAAAGTTTAAATGAATTTTCAAGTACTTTACTCTTGTTAAAACGTAAAAGGTTGCAGGTAAACTACCCCTTCCCCTTAACCGATCTTCACCAAAATCTAAAGGCCTTGAGTCCTCTACAATTCACTGAAGTATGCAAAAAATTATTTGATTCTGTTTGAATTTGCGGCAGTTATCGTTTGCCATAGAAAATACGCTTCTATCAACGTTGTTGATAAAAAACGTTGCAGGTAAACTACCCCTTCCCCTCAACCGATCTTCACCAAAAACAATAGATCTTGAGCACTCTACAATTTAGGGCGGTATGCAAATAATCTTTTGATTCTGTTTGACTTTGCGGCTGTTTTCGTTTGCCATAGGAAATACCCTTGTTAAAACATAAAACGTTACAGGTAAACTACCCCTTTCCCTTAACCGATCTTCACCAAAAACAATAGGTCTTGAGAACTCTACAATTCAGGGCTGTATGCGAAACATTATTTGATTCTGTTTGAATTTGCGGCTGTTATCGTTTGCCAAAAAAAAAATTTCCCTTGATAAAAAAAAACCGTTGCAGGTAAACTACCCCTTTCCCTCAACCGATCTTCACCAAAAACAATAGGTCGTGAGTACTCTACAAATCAGGGCTGTATGCAAAAAATTATTTGATTCTGTTTGAATTTGCGGCAGTTATCGTTTGCCATAGAAAAAAAATCTATAGACACACAGACAGACAGACACACACACAGACACTTTTCGGAAAACGACTTTTTTTCATGTTTTGAGTGTAGTACAATCAGAATCTGCAATAATCTCGTACACGATTTTTTTTTGCCATCACCATACTTCCATTCCTTAAGGAATATGGAAGTAAAAACATGCAATCGCGAAGCCGCAAGAAAATTCGATATTGGTGAATCCTGTATTCGACGATGGAGAAAACAGAAGAACGGCTTTTAAAAGTAAATACTGCGCGACGAGCATTCACGGGACCGCAAGTTGGGCGTTTTGTAGCAGTAGAGTCCAGCGTCTGTGAATACATACGGCTTTTAAGAAGGCAAGGACTCCCTGTCACTAGACATGTTTTAAAATTAAAAGCTTTAGAAATCGCAGAAGAATTAAAAGTCTCTGGTTTCAAAGCCAGCTTCGGGTGGATAAGACGAATGATGCTGCGAAATGGATTGGCGCTTAGACGACGTACATCACTGGCGCAAAAACTACCGAGTGCCTACGAAAAACTCCTTCACTATGAGCGGTTTGTCATTAATTTATGTAAGAAGCATAATTATTCACTTGAACACATGGGAAATGCCGATGAAACGCCCGTATTTTTTGACATGACCTCTAACTATACGGTGGACCAAAAGGGAACCAAATCTGTAACAGTAAAGACTACGAGAAATGAAAAATTTCGTGTCACTCTAATGCTTGCTGCATTAGCTGATGGACGAAAGCTTCCACCTAACGTAATATTAAAACGGAAAACCATGCCAAAAGAGAAGTTACCATCGGGTGTAATTTTTCGCTGTCACGAAAAAGGTTGGATGACAAACGATCTTATGGTAGATTGGTTAAAATGTGTATGGAATAAACGCCCAGGAGCATTATTAAAACGATGCGGTTTGTAAGTGGTCATTCATTTCGTGGTCACACTACGGTTGAAATAAAAAAGATTCTTTACAAAGAAATGAACACTGATATCGCCGTTATTGCTGGAGGAATGACAAGTCAGTTGCAGGTGATGGATGTTGTAGTTAATAAACCTTTTAAAGATAACCTGCGGCGTTTATATAATAACTGGTTGGTGGCAAGAAATCATCGTTTGACTCCTACAGGAAAAATAAAAAAAACTATCCATAACGGAACTCGGCAACTGGATCAAGAGTGCATGGGAAAGCATCCCGCCAGAATTCATAATTCGTGGTTTCAAAAAGTGCTGCATATTATCGAACTGCATGGATGGAATGGAAGACGATGTCATTTATGAAGAGGACGAAGCGACTGTCTCAGGGACAAGTGACAGTGAAATTGAAGACAGTGACAGTGACAGTGATTAAGTATGGGAATATTTTAAAGTGCACAAAATATAAACTACTGTACACTACTATAAAATAACTTAACAATAAAAAAGTATAATTTTTATAAACGGTTAGTAAATAATAATGATTAATTAACAATAATGTACTTTTACATGCTATTTCTTTCTTCATCTTAATAAAATTTAGTAATTTTTATTCAAACGGTGACTTTATACTTTTTGCAAATTTTTAACCTTTAACCTACGGTAATTTTTGGGGTGCGGCTTACAATCGGGTGCGGCTTGTATTCGGAACAATACGGTACTAGTTTAAAGTTATTGTACTGTATAACCCTTGGTGTTAACTCCAGTTCGCTAACAGCCAGGTAGGTATAACAGGTTGCAATGTCAGTAGCGGTTAGGGAGGAGCGCGCTGCTGCCCACAATTAACCTAGTTTGACGTCGCGCTCACAATAAAGGACGGAAACATTTACTGCGATTATTAAATTTATTATCTATCTACTGGATTTTGCATTGAATAGGACGGCGGCGGATCGCTTGCTGCTGACAGCTAAATTACTCTGGCGGCCGACTGTCTACACACGAGAGTCTAGCTGCAGATAATACGAAACACGTGAAAGCTTGTTTTGTTTTACATAAAACTGCCTACACACGTCCGTTTTGCTTTCTTCGCCTGCAATTTAAATCGTTTAAAAAAGCGTTTAATCGTTATGTCTTGGAAACACTTCTCTCTGAAAAAGAATTTCGAACCTAATTGAAAAAAAAACGGATCTTGTCACTGTACATTTTTATAATCCTGTTTTATTCAGAGCTTTCTGTGAGAATTTTAGAAATTACTTTCAGTCCCAAATTTATATTTATTATTTCATTCAAAATTTTGATATTTATCTTTAAATATTTGTCTTTCTTAATAAATATTTTTGTAGTTACTACGATATTTACCAACTGAAAGTTTTCTAATGGTAGACGGGCTTCAACTCTTCCAACTTGGAGGATCAGCTCACTTGATTTTGGGGTTTCCGTCCTACAGATGAGTTGATTCCACCACACCTTCCAGAACGTGATCTGCCCGCGGTTTATTATCGGGGTCTAGACAGACACTTGGAGAAAAAGCTGAGTAAATTTAGGTGCAACTGTGGGACGATTCAAAGAACATTAACAGCTAAAGATAGGCCAGAAATCAAAACTAAATTTTATAAGGTTATGGCGCTGTATAGTTCAGAGTCATAGGCTCTGAGAAAGACGGATATAAATTAAATCACGCAGCAGAAATGAGATTTTTAAGAATGGTCAAAGGAATGTAACGATTAGATGTGCTTCGCAATGAGGATATACGGCACATCCTCAGCTTAAGGTGTTACCATTGGTTGGAAAAGTTGAATATATGAACACACGCGTAGACGAGGGAATATGTTCTTCGCATGGTAAAGGACTCCATATCAAAAGACGGATATTTTTATGGTCCACAGGGTGGTCATAATGTAGGAAGGCCCAGAAATCAATGGTGCGATTTTTAATTCAACTTAAGATATTTTGAAATACAGTAATAACAATTTAAATTCACACCCGGTTACACAAGATTTATGCAAGTTAAGTCTTCTTAAGTGTTTACACTTGCTCCAGGATGGAGAAAGAAGAAGAAGAAGAAGAAGAAGAAGAAGAAGAAGAAGAAGAAGAAGAAGAAGAAGAAGAAGAAGAAGAAGAAGAAGAAGAAAGTGAGGAGGAGGAGGAAGGAGGAGAAGAAGACTTTTGTATTTATTTAAATTTGGTTTTAATTGGTAAATTGTTTCATTTTTTTAATAAGCATTTTAATACAATATTAATAAGCGCTGGATTCCGACACCATTTAGCGGTTGATCGTTCGAACGGAATGAACTTTATTCAATTTTCCCATTCACACGGGTTCTCAGGCACCGGAAATGTTTACCGGAACACGGGCAAACGTGCATAGAGACATCTGAAAGTCAAGCAGTTAATTGTCGATGGTACACATAAGGAATGACGACCATTTACGGCAGTGACACGTCCGCTGGTCTGAAACGGAAATATGTGTCGCATAACTTAGCCAACAGCCTGCTGCCCGTATACGGTGCACACATTCTTACTGTCCCAGTACAAGTGCATGCACACATCATGAGATATGCAGTCGCACGCTTACGACTGATTATAGATCGATTCCGCTTGATAATTTTTCAAAATATCTTCTTCTTCTTTCCTTCGCCTACAAGCTTATCATATCTTACATCCGCACTAATGATATGGAGACGTGAGGGCGAAAATATGGGAGTTCCAATCAGACAAAGTCGACTCCATTAAGACGATGATCAGGTTACGATTGCAGACGACGACGATGGTGTGAATTACATGATGAGGAAGATGGACGAAGGGTATCAGAAAAGGGGTCAATCATCAAGAGACTGGTCATAGCACAACAGACGTACTTCTCGAACAAGGAAGAAGCGTAAAGACTGTAAATTCGTCAACTTACCTGGGTACGATCTTTGTTAACAAAAAAGAACAAGTGATGCAGAGATGTGAAAAAGAATAGGGCAAGCAAATCAAACAATTAGGCAGTTAGTTACACTCCGTGCTCTGAAACGAAGGGGTCGTTTAATGTTTTAAAAATTAAATAAATTATAATTTTCATAAATATACATACTAGATTATTGACACACACACACACACACACACACACACACACACACACACACACACACACACACACACACACACACACACACACACACACACACACACACACACACACACACACACACACACACACACACACACACACACACTTATATAATTACAATTTATATAAATAATAATCTATTTTTATATATTATAGTAATTCATATAATTTTCAATATACGGTACTTGTGTGTATGTGTGTGTGTGTGTGTGTGTGTGTGTGTGTGTGTGTGTGTGTGTGTGTGTGTGTGTGTGTGTGTGTGTGTGTGTGTGTGTGTGTGTGTGTGTGTGTGTGTGTGTTATAAAACTTATATTTATTCTATGAATGTATGAATGCGCATTTTTACGCACCAAATGCGTATGGGCGTTTCGATTTTGCGAACGAGAGTATCATTCTGTGAAGGGCAAAACAGAGGCAAACCCACTTACTACTCACGTGATCGTAGCGCACGTGATTATATAGTCTACTGTTTAAAGAAATGAAAAGCAACTATGTAGGTTGCCATTTTGATAGTGTTGATAAATACAAACGACTGTGACGAGCCAGCTAAAAGCGTTGAGTTGACATTAATTCCATCACTGTTTCATCGAAGACAACAACGTCTGAATAAATGTGTTGCTTCCCGACGGAACTAGTCTGAACGTGATAAAATCGTTTTTGTACTTTTCCTATTTGCATCGGCCATCGAATGACCACATCCCAATTTCTATTCTTTATTCTTTCTTCTTTTCTTTTTCTCAAATATTCTTTCATCTTTTCACTGCGTCTCTTCTTCCTGTCTTCAGACCACTTTGAACCTGCGTTTTTCTCTCTCCTACCCTGGACTCTTTCCATTTTTAACACTTTTGCCCGAAAAAATTGTCTTTCAATTGCTTCTTCTGCGTTTATATTATTTTTTTTCGAAATCCTTTTGGACTTCTTTAATCCAGCTTGATGTTGTTGACTTCTTCAGAAGATTTGCTTTGTTAGTTAACCCATTGTCGTCCATTCTATATAAATGTCCAAAAAATAATAGTCTTCTTTTTCTCATTGTTTCTGTAAATTTACTATACTCCGATATATTTCATCATTACTTTTTATAATTTCCAAATTTCTGAGGTTTTTCGTGGGCCTAATATTTTCCTAATAATTCGTCTTTCCAATATTTCTAGTTTGTCTAAATTATAACTTAGTGCTAGACATTCACTTTCATATAGGCATTCTGGCTTCACTACTGTACTGTAATGCCTTATTTTCACATTTTTAGATATGTACTTTTTATTGTAAACATCTTTAGTTATACCATATGCTCTTTCCATTTTATGAATCCTTTCTTCTATAGCAGATTTTTCTAAACCATTCTCTTGAATTATTTCCCCTAGATACTTAACTTTTCTAACCCTCTCGATTCGACCAATATCTGTTAGCAAGAATTTTGGCGCATTTTTGATGTTCGTGAGAAATTTGTTTTTTTCAGCATAAATTCTGTTTTTGTACTTTATTATTAGGCTATTATTATTCCGGCTGTACAATGTTTACACATTTTCCGGAACCAAAGATTACAAAATTGATTGAATTCTCATCTTCCACTGCTGCTTGTCCATCCAAAGATCTTCAATTACTCGTTCCCTTAATATAGTCTGAATTTCTTCTATCCAGGTGATAGGTGGTCTTCATCTTTTCCTTCTTCCTGGTGGGGTCCATTCCATAACTCTCCTTGGCAATCTTTCCTGTGCCATTATTTTCGTGTGTCCATACCACTGTAACTTTTTTTTTTTTTGGATAAAATCAACAATTGAATTTTTCACATTCATTCTGTCCTTAATGATTTCATTTCTAATTTTCTCGCGTCTGATACTCTTGCCGAACGTCTCCAAAAGTCCATCTCTGCTTTCATTAATTTTGTTCTTGTGTGTTTATTGGTAGTCCAAACTTCTGAGCCGTAAGCCATGATACTTTTAACAATGATTTTAAGTATTTTGGTTTCAGTTTATGCTGTAATTTGCTTATCGCACAGGATTCCATTTAATGTAAATGTACACATCTTTCCCAAATTAATTCTGGATTGTATTTCTTTGTCTTGCTTCCCACTGGCCGTAATTTTCACCCCTAAATACATGTATTCCTCTGTATATAAAATCTTCCCATGTCTTCCTCCAATATCAAGTCTTGATGAAGGTCACCTTTTGCCATGTATTTTGTGTTATTCATATTTACCTTTAGTCTCCGTTACTGATATTCCTGTATCAATTTTCTAGTCATGCACTCTATGTCTTCAAAATCTTGAGCCAAGAGTAGTTGGTCATCAGCAAATTGTAATGAATAAATTGTACCACCGTCAAGTGGAAGTTTTTGTACCTACTTGATATATCAGTTTTACACAATCCCTCTCTCTAGTTTTCAGACGACCTCGCAGGATACGGCTACGCACATTTTGTCACCGTTCGCTGAAAAGAAGTGTGTTTGTTTAGTATTTTTATATTTATACACATCTCCATAGCAACCGCGACAGCAAACACGCACGCTAATATGCCTAACGCAGCCCTCTATTCTATTCTATATTCAAGATGTGTGTGAACGTGTTTTTTCTCAAAAGCACCGTACAACAACAGAGTATGGTAGTGATATACTTTATTGCAAATTATGTTAATGATACCTATATTTTTACACGAGCTAATCGATAGGTTTGGGATTAGCTTGCGAACGGATTTATGATACACTAGCTGTTACCCGCAGCTTTGCACGCGAATATTTGACTTTTAAGAAGTATTTTAATATAATTTTTATTGTCTATGTATATATGGTGTTCTGTCTACTCGTATAACAATTTTGTACTCATTAGTCAAATTCTCTCCAAAGCTGTTTTCAACACTCGTACTATTTTAACTTGCACTAAATTATTATTTTGGTGCAACAGCCTTTGGAGATTTAAAAGTACCCGTTTATAAAGCCTTCGGAGATATTTATAAAGTACCTGGTAAATCAAAAACGCTAATTCTTTATTTTAAGTGTTACTGTGTTAGAAGCATTGTATATAACACATTAAACGTTATGGTTTTCCTCAACCATGGCTTTTATTTATTTCAGCAGTAAACTAAAAACCAAACACCGTTGTCACCTAACCTCACTAATGAAAACAACATGTATTTTCGCTTTGCATTAAGTAATAGGACAATTTATAATCAGTACACTTCTTCTTTTCCACATCGTAATATATCGATGCAATCGCATATTATATATAAAACATCGAAAATGGACTGCAGGAATTGATAAATGTACAGTTCCGATGTCACTAAATAGCTTTTGTTTATTTATTTGTTACTATGGTAATTAATTCTGGTTTCCATGGTGCTGTTGACATCTTTAGTAGTAGCCCTAGTATTTAATATATTTCATTACTTATTCATTGCATCATCAGAAATACGTGTAAACATAAATTTTATAATCGTTTGAGACAATTACAAAATATATAGACGTATCTGTATACAAAATTACAAAATATATCGATACAATCCCATATTAGAAACATTAAAAACTGCAGGAACGGATAAAGGTAGAGTTCCGATGCCGCTAAATATCACTAGTTTATTTACTTGTTACTATGGTAATTAATTCTAGTCCCTATGGTGTTGTTGACATCTTTATACGCGTCAACGAAAAAGCATAATTAAAACGGCCTAAATCGTGCGAACGGGGCAAAATATCAAATTCCAAGTTAGACCTTGTGTCAAAGGTTACCTGTGCAATATTTGGCGGCAATCGGTGTAACGGTGTGAATTTTTATTCAGTACACATAAATCCTCAGAATTTGAGTTTTGAAGTGAAACTTTTTTATCGACGTATGAGAGAAATTTTATAGCAATGTAAAAAAAAATCGTCACGATTTTCGGTTACGCGCCATGTTGTTTAAAAAACATTTCGGTCGCGGCCCCGATGGACCTGCTGGTGCTGATCGTGAATGGATATATTAATTAAATAACTTTATATACATTGTGCTGTGAAATATTTGTCGGTGACAAAAATTGTGTAACCAAATTTTAATAAGTGTTTAAAAATATTTGAGATTAATTTTTCGTATGTGTTAATTTCAAGTCTTTTTTATATTAAATCAATAAAAGTTTCGATAAGTATTCTATCATTATGTTTGCTTTAATCCAATAATCTAATATATATTTCTATATTTTAAATTATAGATCACACTTAATTATTCAGAAGTCTATCGAAAAGTAATACACTATAAAAGTCCATTACTGTAATACACTATTCGTAAATATTTTGAACTATTTGATAAAAAATTAATGTTTTCTCTACTAAAATATTATAATATTGAATTTAAATTAATTCAATTTAATTAAATTTTTATCTTTTAATGTATAATAGTAATATTATAAACACACAAACACACGTTTATATGCTATAAAAAAATAGTGGCAAATAAACCTCAGCAGTGTAGATTTGAAGCAACTTCTATGCCTTGCCGATCTACAACTATTATCACCTATGCGAAAAGATGAGCCTGAACTCAAAAATTATGCAAATTGTTATAAAGATATTAGGGTTAATCTAGAAAATAATGATTACTCTGATTTTGATTCTTTTTATCAAAATAACAATATTTCCTCAGACGAAGATTATTGCAATATACTTCGAGCTGGAATTAAGAGGCCAAGAGTTTTTCTCAAACGTCAACCATATGAAAAATGGCATAATTATAACGGTAAACAAAATTACTCATATTATTTGTATGCATGTCTATAATAATAAAATAGCTTTAATATAATACGGAAAAAATTTTTTTTCTTAAGCCTTATCTACCCAATTTCTGTGAAGTTGTAAATAGTAGAAAAATGATATGTCATAAAGAAGTTTCACTTCTTACCTGTGTACTCTGGTACACACACATATTTTGTTTTTTTATATGTATAATAGATGTAATGGAAAACAAAATATTGGTTAACACGAAAAACGTCTCAGATCATGATCGTTGGTTACAATTTACAATTACAGTTAACACGAATGTTTTACCTACAAAATGTCGGTTAACTCGGTAAAATTTGTTAAAAATAATTTTTTACTGGCTTTTGAACGGTTGCATAATAAATAAATCCACACATGCAGACTCCAAAACAGTACATGTTAAATGAAAGTTATGACAGTGCCGACGAATTTGACACGGAAAATAACAGTGGGAATTTATGAGTTCATACCGCTACCGACATGCCTTCGTTGTTGAGCCGTGTTCGTCGATATTTAGAAGCCAACTCGGAAGTTGGAATGTTTGACCGCATTGATAAATTAGAACAATTTGTTGAAAATAAAGTAGTGCAGAAATGTGTGCAAAATAAAATATCATTATCGCTATAGTAACTTCAAAACACATACTGCATTACTGTACAAGAAAACCAAAATCGTGAGACAGCACCAGCGCCTGTAGCTTATACTAAGTTTTAATAAAAATTAAACATTTTTTTAATTAAGGACAAATTATTCATGAAGATAAATAAAACGTTTACATGTAAGTACCTTCTGAATAATCTTCATTGCTTTCTTTTACTACACAATACAGTAAATAATCTATACAGTATTTGTTCATTTATCTCATTTTGTTTCACTTTTTGTCCGTTTAACACGAAATACGGTTAACACGAAAATACAGCTGGTCCGCGTCATTTCGCGTTAAACGTTTTCCACTAAAATTAAATTAAATTTCAAAATAAAATGTAATAAAAGTTTTTACTAAAATTGTAAAGTTAATTAGAATATAAAAAACAAAATCAGATAAGCATTTGATAGAATTCAATAATTTTGAAATGTTCAAACATAATATTCGTACTCAATTTACAAGCAAGTACTTTAATGCATTAATACTTCTGCATTTACAAACACCCAGTGGGGTACTATAGGAGCTACTCTTGGAGGGAGGGGATCAGGGAATAAGATTTGATTGTGGGGCGGGATGACTAACTTGAAAGTTGGACCTACCGTTTTCCTCAGGGCAAATCAGAATTCAGGATTCGTGCATATTTCGGCGATTGACAGCTAAAGTTGACTCGGGAATATCACTTCAGCGAAATATTCATGTGAATGCATTGCTTTATGCAGATGACGAGGTAATGATACAGAAAACATAAGACCAGTTACAGCGGGCGATATTTACGTTCAATAGCATCATACAAGATTATGGGCTACAGATCTCTGCTACAGAATCTAAAACGATGGCATTTCAGGGCAGGTATCCTATAAGAACTAAGATAGTCGTGAAAAATCAGATTTTGGATCAGGTTAGTCATTTTAATTACTTGGGTTGTAATATCTCGTATGAACTGATATTGATTGGAACAGTAAGCTAAAAAAATTTAGACGCATCTGTAGAACGATTCATAGGTACCTGAAAAATAAAACACGGAAGGATACCCGAATGAAATTTTATAAAACTGTGGCTGTCCCCACTTTCCTGTATGCTAATGAGACATGGACTCCTGGTAAAAGGGATTCAGGCAGCCGAAATGAAATTTCTAAGAGGGACGAAAAGTTGTTCTCTCTTGGATAGGAGAAGGAACGAGGATATTAGACGCAATTTAAACATTGTATCATTGCACCAGAAGATTGAAGAACACAGAAGGAGATGGTATGAACGCTTGAATCGCATGCCTGATATCCGTCTACCAGTGGCTGCCTTGTGTTATCACCCTACTAGAAAGAGAGATGTCGATAGACCGAGGAGTTCCGGAACAGGTCTAAGGCCTAGTCCTTGGAGTGGTGATGATGATGACGAATTATATTATTTAGTAATAACACTGGTGATGACGATATGATTTATACACGACTGGAATGTAACTGTGCTGTTGTGACGTCTCTGGCACTACTACTGAGCTATCAATACACAACATTATTCTTTGTGCGATAAATGCTGTCGCAATTATGATGGCACTTGTTTAAAGCTTAGTTAACAACAGAGAGAGTTCGCTAATTAATTCACAACGATATCGTATTTTTCTGTGCGCGCGCGTGTGCGTGCGTGCTGACCTAAAAGCTTTTCCTTCCGTACAGTAAACTTCTGTAACGCTCAATTATTTTGATGGGTTCGCAGTAATTAAGTTTGCTCGTGCCGGCCGCCCCCCACCGTTGTATGCCAATTAACATTATCTACTAATTTACTCTTACATAAGTAAAGTCACATGTTGAATATATTTCGTTATTCATTACTCAGAAACGACTTTAACGAGTAGTATTACGTTGTACGTGAAACGACATCATCTGTTTTATACGAGTGCACGTGAGCTAACCAATCATTCACACAAACAACCGGGGAGCTTACGCTGACCCTACACTCAACCCTAACATGAGGATATGCAAGAAGAAAAGGAGAAATAACAGAGAAATGAAGAAGGGGAAACAATATTTTAAACCATTGTTAGAAATATCATGACTTACGGCTCAGAAGTTTGGACTACTAATAAAAACACAAGAACAAAATTAATGACAGTAGAGATGGACTTTTGGAGACGTTCGACAAGAGTATCCAGACGTGAGAAAATTAGAAATGAAGTTATTAAGGACAAAATGAATGTGACAATTTCAATTGTTGGTTTTATCCAAACAAACAAAATTACAATGGTATGGACACACGAAATGAATGGCATTGGGAAGATTTCCAAGGAGAGTTATGGAATGGATCCCACCAGGAAGAAGGAAAAGAGGTGAGACCACCTATCACCTGGATAGAAGAAATTCAGACTATATTGCGGGAACGGGAAATTGAAACAGATCTTTGGATGGACAAGCAGCAGAGTAAGATGAGAATTCAATCACTTCTGTAATCTTTGGTTCCGGAAAATGTGTAAACATATTGTACAGCCGGAATAATAAAAAAATAAGAAGTGGAAACAGGATCTCTACATTTAAGAGGGTATACGTTTTTAAATCCATTGATTTAAAAGTAGGATTAAACAAGAAAGAGGAGCATTTTTCAAAAAAAAAAAACCCTTCTGGCGCAGAAATGTGTCCCTGGAAATTCACAAAAAATTTAGGTTGGAGCATACGGACCAGAAACCTGGACATGAGGAGAGGAGTTACCTTGAAGCTTTTGAGATGCGGTGCTGGAGGAAGGTTTTAAGTATACCGTGGAGAGAGAGAGACTACCTAATGATGAGGTTTTTGAGAGAATGAATGAAAAAGAGATTCTGACTGAAACCACTGCGGTATGGTTGATCGCCTCCTACGGCATTCAAACTGGTTCACAGCCTTGACATAGGGAACGATTGACGGGTGTAGTGGGAGGAAGACCCAGATAGGTGTAAACGGATGGAAGAGATTGGAAGCCCACCAACCTCTGGGTTGAGGAAAAGAAGAAGTAGAGAAAGAAATATTAAAATTTCTAGGGACAACAATAGATAACAAGACCCAGCTTGAAAGGAAGAGAGGAAGGAGAAACATAAAATGTTTATGAAAAGCAAAAGGAATTAGTAAGAATGCCAAAATGAAAATGTACACAGAGCAGCAATAAGCGGACAGTGAAGTATAGGGGCTGAGACGATTTATCTGCTAAGGTAAGATGACGAAAAGATGGAAATGTGTGAACGAAAGATTAGAAAAGGAATTCAGAAGCTAAATAAAGTGAGAACAGTGTTGTTGTATAATAATTATTCTATAGTAAATAATAGTAATCCGTTATTGGCCTACTATTTTCATCTTCTTCTTCACAGCCCGGCATAGGCCAGGGCTGCCTGTTCCGCCTTCAAAGATCTATTCATTGGTCTACCCACAGATCCGTGTACTATGGTTTATACGTATTTACAGATTTGTTTGAGCAGTCTTGAATCTGACATTCTTTCTAAAAAAAAGTGTTCTTTCTACCGTTGTTTACTGTCTTTCAGTCTTTCATTCAAGTTATACACTTGCAAGTCTTCTCTTTCTTTATATGGTCAAGTTTAGAACACTTTTTAACTTGTCTTAAGAACGCCAGTTCCGAGGCCTGCTTTTTCTTTCCTGTTTGTTAGTTGTGTCCATGAATCACACCCATAGGACAGCACAGGGACCGCCATAACTTTGTAAAACTCTAATTTTGTATCTTGACGTATCTTGTTTCTAAAAATACATTAGAATATTAGAATATAGATTAATTTCTAAATATTCATCGTACATTATTTTGTCATTTTGTCACACATTAATGGCGAGACGTCATTTTTGTGTACAGGTATATACGTCAATCTTTTATTCAGAACAAACAGTTTGGTACGAATTTCACCTGTCACTTTTATGTAACGATACCTAGGGGTGATTTTTTTGGTCAAAATCCGAAGCCTAGTAAACAAATTTCTCCTTATAGTTTTAGACCCTTTCATAAACAACTTGCACATATTACTATTAGATGCAAAGTAAGTTCAGAGAGACACCCGTTCCCGAGTATGGCAGTGTGTACCACACACTAGTAGTCAGACGGGAGACTGAGGTCCAGAGGTTGGTAACTATTGTACAAGTAAATGTAACGGTCTGAGTAACGTAACGGAGAGTTAAAACAAAAGATATAAGTCGTTAAGAAAAATCAATTGACTGTTAGAATATTCAGAAAGTTAACTTGATCATTTAGAATTGTATTATAGTTGTGTAAGGTATCACGTTACCTACTTGTTGTAAGTAAATATGTAGTTTGTTTGGTAACTTTGAAGTCTTATTCTTCATTCAGACGTTTAGTCGACTAGAGATTTTACCTATTTTACATGAGCGGATAGTTAAATAACCGGATATTGTTCGGGAAACCGAAAAATCGGCCAACAAGATGAATATCGAGGGTGACAAATTGTGAAATAGTACAACGCTGAGGGGTAAAAAAGGGTGATAACGGTGTAAAAAACGGTGAGGATAGTAAAGGTAATAAAATTATAAATAAAAAACACTGAGCGAAAGTGTTAAAAATGGAAGGAGTCCAGGGTAGGGGAGAGAAAACGCAGGTTCAAAGTGAACTGAAGACAGGAAGAAGAGACACAGTGAAAAGATGAAACAATATTGGAGAAAAAGAAAAGAACAAAGACTAAAGATTTGAAATTGGCATGTGGTCCTTAGATGGCAGATACAAAAAAAAACCACAGATACAAGCCCCTAGAACAGGGGCGGATCCAGCAAGGAATAATTTGTTAGGGGAGAGTTGAATTTGAGGGGGATATGAAAAGTTGGACCATTTTGTAATGGTCTAAGTATAAACGATGGGAATTAGTAAAGATGAAAATACAGCGTGTTATCAACAAATTACATTTCTTAACGTACATTTATAAAATCACATCTATGTTTGTCAGTTCACTGTTCTTTTAATAATATTCGCTTACAGTTTAAACTACACACTACTCATTTAGGTTTGTATAAAACAAAAAGTTAACATGCCAGTAAGGTGCAGTTAAAATTTAAAGTAGGCCATATTTTAGAGTAAAACCATAAACCTACATAACATGATATGAATTATGTATTCACAATCAGAAACTTATTATACAATCACAAGACGACGAAAAAAATGTCATCTGAAGTGACCATTTGGGGAGGAGGAATTTCCTCCATACCCCCACATCATGGATCCACGACTGAAAAGGATCCATACCAAGCGGTGTATGAGGAAGAGGGAGGCCAAAATGTCGACGCGAAGACCAAGAACTGTTGGAGAGAACAAGTGTGTAGAAATGCGAAAGCTGCAAAGACTTGTTGGAAAAACCAAGGACAATATACTGTATAAACTATGAGATTAAACAAAGTCTTCCCCCCTCCACAAACAAATGGCCCTAAAGATCTAAAGAAACTGAATGGTAAGCATTGCACAAAGAGTGTACGGTCTTCTCATTGTGTACGTAATCTTACACGGTATCAGAGATAAAGAGGAGAATACTTCCCTTTGATGCTAACCACCTACGCCTGACAGCAGGAAATAACTTCAAAAACAACTTACGGCATCTACGCGTTTGACTGCCCCCAACAAAGCCCACGTGATTCTGTACGTTTCATCGATAATCTGTAAACAATTTATTTTTACGCACAGTGTAACAAACGTTGTGGCATATTATGGACAGAAGACGATACCCACAGCATTTAATAAATTCAATTAAGATCCTTTATTCTGTTAAAAAAGTACATCTGTAGTCCTGGACCTGAGTGGTAGGCTCTCAGGTGACATTCCAATAAATAAGGGAGTTAGGCAGGGATGCTGTGTTTCCCCAACCTTGTTTAACATATACATTGACGACATGTTGAGAGCATGGAAATCCAGAGTGACTTCGGGAAAACGGCTTAACAAATCAATTTGTTTGGGTCCCTGCCATATGCAGACGACATAGTTCTTATTCAAGAAAATGAGGATGATTTACAAAGAGCTATGTTTCAGTTACTAGAAGTGGGAACAGAGTACTCACTGACAATTTCAGTAAGAATGACCAAACCCATGGCCTTTAAAGGTAAATATCCAGTGAAGACTAAGATAGTTATAAACAACAGCACTTTGGCACAAGTGAGCCGTTTCAAATATCTCGGCTGTGTAGTAAGCTATGAATCTAAATATAATATAAGAAAGAAGATACATAAATTTAGGAATATTTGTGATACGATTCATAGAAATCTTAGAAATAAAACAGGACACAGCACAAGGATTCATTTTTATAACACAATTGCAGTCCCCTCATTGATTTATGCGAGTGAGGCTTGGGTTATGACAAGAAAGGAACGCGGGAAGGTTCGCAGTGCTGAAAAGCAGTTTCTTCGAAATACTTTAAATTATACATTACAAGATAGAATAAGGAATGAAGAAATCAGAGCAGAACTCGAAGTGAAGGACATAAATGAAATTATTTCAATTTACAGAAGACAATGGTGGAATCATCTGCAGAGGATGACAGAGAATCGATTGCCGAAAGCCACTGGTAGAAGAGACGTGGGTCGTGCGAGGATGATATGGGTGGCGGTACAGGTTTATATAACCTAATCCTTGAAGGGGTGCAGCTGAAGAAGCATAGTATAACACGCTGACACGAATTTGTGTCTGTATTTATCATTTCCGTAGATACGACAAATAACTTCCAAATTAGCCGTTTTCTCTTCTAGTCGTCAGTCAGATTTGACGCGGTCCTCTAGGAATCACTTTGTACCTCACCGTCTAAGTTTCACAACACACATTAGTGTTACCCATAATCTGGTTTAACTACGCCAATTGCGCTCGTCTCCTATTCTCCTTTCCATTCACCGTCGCCTCAATTATACGGCGTTCCAAGTCCCATGGCACCTGAGGGATTAGGATACCCTTACTAACACACATACACACAACAAACGCAGCTGGCCCGCACGCCTGGGGTATGAATCGTCTTCACTACGTAACTGCAACTTTTATAATATGAAATTTTTAACAAACGATCTTAGCATATTTGTAATCTCCATAAAAGATTAAAGAAAATGACACCAAAAACGACGTGATTGTGATATAAAGATGCACAACTAAGTCTAATTTAATATTCATTTTGGCTTTAGAATTTAGTATTTGCAAATGTTATTTAATTTTCTTTCATAATCACACACAATACGACTTATCTTTATTGTATAATAAAGTGTCTTATGTGTGTATATTGCATACATCAAATAAAATTTAACACTGTTGGCTTCAAAGTAGTTCAACAACTTACTCTTCTTTAAATGTAAAATATTTTCCTTAAACTACCCATGTGTCATATCCACAAATACTCATATTTATAGAAATTATGTGTTGTTCGGACTCATTTTTCCCATAATTTCACGGAGATTACAAAAATTGTAGTTTAATTTGGATTATAAACTGAATTAAAAATTTTATAGTTTTGAATTAGACAGTATAGGCCTACTTATACCTGAACCGCCCGGATCGTGCCTGGCCAGCTGTGAGTGCGCGTGCGAGAGTAAGGGTCTTCTAAACCCTTAGGTGCCATCCGGTTTGGAATATCCTATAGAGTACGAAGTAAGCACACGTTCTGCAGCTGAAAGGACCGAGCGCCCATCCAAAGACACCTCGTCTCGGATGAATCCAGCTCGTAAGCTATGCTGCCGCCGCCCGCACCGACCCTGCCCCCTCTGCTTCGTCGTCCACAACCCCCTCAGCTCTAGCCGAGGTAAAATCCTTCCTCGAGAAATATGACCTCGTCGAAGTGGCCCGATTGTATCGTTCCATCCGAGTGCGTCTTCGCATGGCCAATCCGGCTGAGAAATTCCTGATGCTCGCGGAAGCTGCAGCCGCCATAGGTCTTCTGTAATGCTCCACGCTAACAGAATTACCTCCATCCAACGCGACCTAACCATCATAGCGTGGAACGCCGACAGCCTTCGGCCCAAAATCGAGGAACTTGGAGAGTTCCTAGCCCGTCGCAAGCCCGACGTGCTTCTCCTCTCTGAGACCTGGTTTAGGGCCCAAGACACAGTGAGATTGCCCAACTATGCGCTTTACAGGGACGATAGACCTGGAGGAACGCGGGGGGAGGCACGGCCATAGCGGTGAAATATTGCATTTCGCAGCACCGCGTGGTCCTGCCTCCTCGCCTAAATATCGAGGCCACCGCCGTTGAACTCCCCGGAGTTCTCGGAGGCGTCCTCCTGGTTTCGGCTTGCAAACCGCCGACCGCTCCAGTTCTAGACGCCGACCTGTCTGCTCTTTTCGGGGCGCATAGGAAGGTTATTCTTGCAGGTGACCTGAACAGCAAACACCCCGACTGGGGTAGTCGTCTGACTACACCATCCGGGAGGGCGCTTAGCAGGTACCTTCACGACCACCACCTTCGAGCCTACGTACCAGGACTACCGACGCATTACCTCCGCCGACCTGGAGCCCGACCTGACATACTTGACATTGCTGTTGTCAAGGGCGTTGTCACCCAGATTGAGGTTTCCGTGTTAACGGAGCTGTCCTCTGACCATTGTCCCATTGAGGTGCACGTACCTACCCGACACACGATTGGGAGAGCAGCACGACGAGTGGTCGAGTGGGACCGATTCGGGCCTGCCTTTTGTCGCAGACTTCCCGAAGAGGTTCCGCTTGATACCACTCAGCACATCGACGAGGCGGTCGCCTTGTTCGATGATGCCGTGGTCTCTTCCGTCGGCGTGTGCTCACGGATGAAGCACAATCTAACGGCCGATTACCACCGGATACCTGAAGAAGTCCGTCTTCTCGCTTTAGAGAAGAATAGACTTCGGAGACGGTGGCAGCGGACGCGAGATCCGGCGACAAGGCCACTTCAATCGGGAGGCCGGCAAGTTCCGTCGTGACTTGCAGGCCTTCCGACGAAGCTGCTGGGAATTTGGGATCACCAGAATGGCTGACGATGCACCGGAGGAAAGCTCCGTTTACAGGATTCCTTCCGCGTTGACCGGGAAGAGGCGCCGTCCTCCACTCCCGGCCATCGACGGACCTGGGGGACATCCCCTTGCCAAGCCGGACGAGAAACCTGAGTTCCTGGCCAGGCACCTGGAGCTTCAATTTGCTCCTAACCCGTCCGGGGACCCAGACTCCGATGAGAAGATTGAAGACGAAGTTGAGGCTTATCTCGGCAGCCCGATCACCTCCGAATCCGAATTCACTTCGGTGGAAGAGGTTACGGACAGGCTTTTAGCGCTTCAGCCCCGGAAGAGCCCTGGACCGGACGGTGTTACTAACACCGCCCTACAGAGACTTCCGGACCGGGGAGTTCGCTTCCTGGTAGATTTGTTCAATGTCTGCTTCCGTTTCGCCTACTTTCCTACGAAATGGCGTTCGGCTATGGTCACGATGAACCCGAAGCCGGGCAAAGACCCCAAGTTTGCCGAGAACCTCCGGCCTATCAGCCTGCTGTCGTCCACTTCGAAAGTTTTCGAACGACTAGTCCAGCGGCGACTAGCGGATCACCTTCAACGGTTCGATATTCTGGTCCCCGAGCAATTCGGTTTTCGTGCTGAGCACTCCTCGACGCATCAACTGATGCGCTTTGTGGAGACCGTGGCCGAGGCCGGTTGCTCGCGGGAGCAGACCGTCGCCGTTTTCCTTGATGTCGAGAAGGCTTTCGATCGTGTATGGCATCCAGGCCTCCTGTACAAACTCACGGAAATTCTGCTTCCGAATTGCTACCTTCATTTGATTGCTAGCTTTCTTTGGAACAGAACCTTTTGCGTGAGAGTAGATAACACCCTTTCTTCCCCAAGGGCTTTACGGCTGGTGTACCTCAGGGAAGCGTCTTGGGCCCCCTGCTTTTCTCTGTGTACTACAATGACGTGCCCAAGTTGCCTGGCACCAGGTTGGCCATGTTCGCTGACGACACGGTGGTGTATGCCGTCGATCGTCGAGCTGAAACGGCAGTTATCTGGCTCCAGGAACAATTGGACGAGTACGTTGAGTGGGCAGAGAAATGGAGGGTTGCCATCAACGCGGCCAAGAGCACAGCAGTAGCCTTCTCCAGACGCTTAAGGCTCCCTGACAGACTTTACGTAGGCGATACTCTGTTGCCCTGGTCTCGTGAGGTCAAGTACCTCGGGGTTCACCTCGATCGTCGTCTCACCTGGCGGACACACTCTGCGCAAGTAGCCCACAAGACCGCCAATCGTCTCTATCAACTCCGTCCCGTGTTATGCAGCAACGCCATGACCCGCCGCCTAGGGAAGCTTATCGTCTCCACCTATGTGGTGCCGATGGTTACCTACGCGATACCCGTTTGGGGCTACTTGGCCAAGACCCATAAGCGAAAGCTTCAGTCTCTCCTTGACCGAGGATTGCGCTGGGCGTGTAAAGCCCACTACCTGACATCTAACAAAACCATCCGTGACTCCCTGCGTGTCCGTTCCCTGGACGCCATTATACGGACACAGTGTTCCGAAAATTCTATCGCCGCTCCGCCCGATTCCAGGGCAATCACCTGATTAGCGCCCTCGGTCGCTACCAATCTGTGCCAGGAGAATCTTGGACCCGGCCTCGGCGAACTCTCACCCTCAATTAACTGATACTTAATTGACTCCGACGGCCGGTAGCAGGCCACACCCTTAATCCAGACCCCACCCATGGTCCCTGCGGCAGGAGCTCTATTTGAAGCCCGGGACGTAGCATACGAGCGGGCGACGGGGAAGCCCTTCGTCCCTCACAGCCATTGAACTTGTGTGAAGTAAGCACGGGTACTTTAGAATATGAGTCCCTTCTTCTGATTTAAGTCTTCCATCAAATTCTCTGTCTCTCTCATTCTCTATCTCCCTCTCTCCAAAACCTTCACCCTGTCTGTCTCCTGATTCTTCTTCTCCTCCTCTTTTCTTTTGTTGTTGTTTTATTCTCCCTTCAGGCACGAAACCTGTGACGTATTGCGTCCCTGGCCGAGGTACAACTCACTCACTTCCACGTGTGGTGGCGAGCTGCACGGTGTGAGCGCAATATAATTTATAATGTTCGTCAGATTCCACTGAAAATGCCTTTCTAACGGCATCCACATTGCGTAGATGAAGATGAAAATGGTTACGCACGTTAAAATAATTTACTCATAAGTCATAAATCATTAGATACTCGAATTAAAAAGAAAATCATTAGCTGTGTTTTTACCTATTGTTACTTACGCTTATTTATGGTTCATTTGTTAAAAATATTTTCCATCTTCGAGAATACGTGGCATACAAACTTTGCCCCTCCTCACCGTTCAAACTCGCGGTGTAAACGCGAATTGCATATTTAAAATTTTTCCACGTAAAAAAACTTTTTGTACTCACATTCTTGAATATCTCGTCCCTCAAAAGCTAATCCTCTAGTTGATTTCCGATGCTTTGGGTAACCACTAAAAAAACTCGCATTTCATTGGTTTCTGTGGCTCCATAACTTTGAGATAAAAATATGGTATTAATTGAACATACTGATGTTCATCTCCTGTCAGACACGAGGCAAATCCCCTGTTCCGGCGCAAAGGAATCGCTTCATAGTTCTTCCTATACTTCGCTGTCCAACAGTCTTGTATTACCAAACTTTCTTCGACAACCTGCTGTCTGGTATCCTATCCAGATCCCATCTCTCTTTGTTTTCTGCAATACGATGTTGGATATTAAAAGTAACTCTTTACTAACGTCTTTTTTGTCGAGTCTATCGCTTCGTGTTCAGCCTTTAAGAGATCGTAAGAATCTTATCTCTGATGCCAGTATCCTACTCCGATATTTTTTCGCCGGAACCCAAGTTTCACTGGCACAGCCGTTGCCTTCTAAAATTTTAGTCGTGTCTCTTTCCTTGCTTTACAACAATTTAATTTATAAGTCTTGTTTTAACACATGCAACTGGATTAGAAATAGGCCTACGTTAAGTGAATATGGGATTTCACTTGACATTTTTAATATAGCTGTGGGAAGGGATTGATCCCGTGATCCCTCTCCCCGTAGTTACGCCACTGCTGGGAACATCCTCCTTGCTGTCGTGACCTTGCGCCGTGTCATTTCCACGTGTTCGGTCTTATAGGAAAGGCCCTTGAGAATGTCACACTGATGAACAAGTGGAAAACACAGCGCGGCAATGGTTATCCGATGTGGAACGGGAAGGTTTCAGTAGTGGCACAGATAAACTCCCGTCACGCTATGATAAATGTTTAAATAAACTTCGCAGTTATGTAGAAAAATAATACGCCTTCAATTGTACTTTCAGGAGAACAATACAACTTTCATAATCGTTACACACTTTTTTTTTTTAATGCTGCTGCTTGTATAACTTTTTGACTGTTCCTCGTATAAACAGGGCCGGATTAGAATTGTTTAGTATCCTATGCTGTCATCAGAGTGGTGCCCCCCCCCCATTCAAAATTCAACCTTTTATCCATTATTTACACTAATAGATTGCATACACAATTTCGAAAGTTAACAGTCATTTTATTAGACTCTAAAACAACAAATATTTAGTTAAATAGTGATTACAGTGAGGATAGTAGTAGGCCTACTTAAGCTTAGAAAATACTAATCAAACCATTCTTTCTTGATTTTACCTTATTGAAGTGTAGTACAATTCGTTCTAAATCGAGCGATTCGAGCATTTCGTTTTCAATATTCAAGCTCGCTAACGAAGATAATCTCTCATCTCCCGTAATTGTACTCGACATATCTTTAACATGTTTTAATACAGAAAATGATATTTCAGATTCGCAGTTGGCTATTGGAATCATCAAAAGCAGACGATAACCAATGTGTATATTTGGAAATACATAAATCATTTTACAATCAATAATCCAGTTTAATACGTTGAGCAGAAAAAACTGTAGTATCATCCTATAGTATGTGACGGAATATGTCATCTTCATTCGAACGATTTAAAAAAAAAACATCAGTATGGAGAACCATACATGACTTCCATGATCTAAGATTTATATTTAAAATCATTATCGAAAATAAATTTTTCATAGATACTACTTCTTTCTTCAGCCTTAACCACAAAACTATGGTTACTAACGTGTACTACACCTCACGTTAGCGCACTCGATTTTCACTGATGTTGGCAGTCGATGGCACTGCCGAAACGTCTGGTTTCGCAAAAAACATTGGACCACGGCCAAACAGCCCGGGAAGGAATTTTAACAACAAACTACTTCTTTGCTGCCGATAGCGTAGCGCACATAAAAAAAATGATCCCCTCCCCCTTCAACTATCATTTTCATTTATAGAAAATTACCCCCTCCCCCTTCAACTACCCTTTTCATTTATAGATATTTCATCTACCTTTCTACAGTGGATTATTATGACCTTCTTTTCAGGATACATTATCAAAATTAAGTACTTTACTAATTGTTAAAACATAAAACGTTGCACGTAAACTACCCCTTCCGCTTAACCGATCTTCTCCAAAATCAGTAGACCTTGAGTCCTCTACAACTCAGGCACATGTACAAAAAATTATTTGATTCTGTTTGAATTTACACCAGTTATCGCTATAGAAAAACTTCTACACACAGACACTTTTCAGAAAATGACTTTTCCTCATGTTTTGAGGGTAATACAATCATAATCAGCCCTTATCTCGAACACGATTTTTTTCGCGATCACCATACTTCCATTTCCTTACGGAACATGGAAGTAAAATCTGTTTCTTCAAATTTTACTCGTGGTCAATTCTATTACAAGATCGTTATTAAAATCGTTTGAGTAAATTCCTATAAGAGCTTTTGCTTGATTTTCCAACTCGACACTCTTCGTGGTTCATAACTGCGTAAGAAAAACAAACAATTCTGTAAGCTTTGCTTCGCTTAGTCATTGAGCTGGATGGTGCCCCCTCCGACAGATGAGGCCCTGGTGCCCGGTGCTGCAGCATACCCTAGCGTTATTGATAATCCGCCACTGCTTACAGTGGCGAAGCGTGGCAAAATAATTTCGGTAGCCATCATAAAAATACCAACCAAAAACAACGTCTTACTAAGATTGTTGACGTTGTTGGTGAACCAATAAAACTATGGTAAATAGAGTTAATGATACCTCTATCAGATAATAGCTAAACGACTGTCTGAAACACACGCATTCGTTATATAATTTAGCCTAAATATCAAGAAAAAGCTACCAATCGTGTGGGGAAAACATGTCTTCTGATGTGGTGTACGGGGCACATTTTTGTGCTGCGCGCGCAGGTCCTCTACAGCTGTCGTACACCAAAGTCCTCCTCACCTCCAGCGATGCTGAAAGACATTTCAAATAATGTCTACCCCTGATACTCCGCGTACAGATGCATCGCACAACAAGGTTATACATGGATCACGCGGTCGCGTCATGTCGCGTGATATTTAACTAGGTACTTAAATTAGTTTTATACCCTTTCTAAGTAACTTGCGCAACTTAATTCATAAATAAAAAATAATTATTTCATGAATAAATTATTTGGGGAGACACTGTCTACATTGTCCCCTAATGTTTCGCCACTGAGTGCGTATGAAGCGAGATTTGCGCGCCACTCCGTAAACAAACACACTGTACAGTGTACAGGCGCTGCTGTAGTAACTCGATCAGGTGGTGGTCGTTGAACGTCACCGCAGAACGCTAATTGTATTGTATTTCTTGTCTTGCCGTATTGTATGATGTAACTACTGGCTACTTGTTTTACGCGAACTCCTTCCTCCTTGCCTCCATTACTCACTCTCGCTCGCTCTCTCTCTCTCTCTCTCTCTCTCTCTCTCTCTCTCTCTGCGGCCGTTTTAATACTCTTTAATTAGACGTCTCGCATTCTTCTTTCCTTTAATTGCCTGCTTTACTACTGTAACTGACATTTAGACGGCTCGTATGAATGCCGTTCTTTTGCAAAACGGGGTCGCTGACCGCCCTTCACATACTCTAACAGTTAGTGTTAACTTTTTGTTGTGTAAACATTATAAAGCACTGGACTGGACTGCCGAACGTACGTTACGATAAATGTACCTGCTGACTAACTGTACATAAATTATCCACAATTATAATTATACAAACCATAAAAGACATGTATACTGTAACAGGGCGTTTTATGCAGTGTATAAAGACTATTATATGTAAAATTATGAAGAATCATTTATCAGACTATAAATGTTAATGACATAATACAGTACTACAAATTTGAATATCAGAGTTCTATTATTATGTAATGACACCACTTGTTAAGAGACTGTGGTATTTATTCATTAACAAGTAATTACTTTAAAACATATGTACAGACTGTAAGATTTGTAACAAAGCGTTTTATACAGTGTGTAAAGACTATTATAAATAAAATTTTCAAGAATCATTTAGCAGCATGGAGAATCAATATCTCTTTGGCATGGAGATATTCTGAGCCTCCCTGTTTTGCTTCGTTTCGTACTTGTATGGCAATAGTCACATGCCCAGAATCAAGTATTCAGCACCAATAACTGTACTTTGTACTCGTAGTAGCTACTCGTTTATTTGTTAGTTGCTTTAGGGGGGGGGGTCCCGCGCCACGGAACAACCGCGAGGCCACGAGTAATCGGAACGGGTATTTCGACTTTTCAGTTTTCAGTTATCGTTCAATCGGAACAGGTATTTCAACGTTTCAGATACTCTTATATCCGTTCCACAAAAATATCGTTCCAAAATACCTGTTATAGGTATATCGGACCATCTCTAGTCAGCAGCGTTGGTTTTACACGGGTGGAAATCTTGCACCCAAAATACCTATTCTTTCTTACCTCGCTATCAACCAACAAGTGAAAGATAAATGGAGAGATAACCAAAAGGTAAGGGAAAGAAGTTAATAAATAAGAGTTACCAAAGGAGTGCAGGTGACTTTCTGAGAAAAGTTCAAAAACGAACTGAGACGCCCGATAAGTGCTGAAGTGTAATCAACTTGAGCCGCAAAACAACAAACTGTAAGAAAAATAATTTAACTGAAAATTCAAAAAAAGGGTTGTTCTCTTGTACAATTATGTACTCCATTACACTCGAGTAATAAACTGTTAAGCATAATAAAAGGAATGGTAGAAATTAAGTTTAGGAAATTTAATATATTTTAGAGATTCGCCATTTTCTTTCTAAACTGGCGCAAATTCAAACAGAATCAAACAATTTTTTTTTGCATATGTGCCCGAGTTGTAGAGGATTCAAGGCCTTTTGATTTTGGTGAAGATCGGTTAAAGGGAAGGGATAGTTTACCTGCAACGTTTTACGTTATAACAAGAGTAAAGTACTTAATTTTGATAAATAAAGTACCCTGAAAAGAAGGTCATAATAATCCACTGTAGAAAGGTAGATGAAATATGTATAAATGAAAAGGGTAGTTGAAGGGGGAGAGTGTAATTTTCTATAAATGAAAATGATAGTTGAAGGGGGAGTGGGTAATTTTACTTCCATGTTCCAAAAGAAAATGGAAGTATGGTGATGGCCAAAAAAATCGTGTTCGAGATAAGGGCTGATTCTGATTATACCACCCTCAAAACATGAACAAAAGTCCTTTTTTGAAAAGTGTCTGTGTGTCTATGTGTAGAAATTTTCCTATGGCGAACGATAACTGCCGCAAATTCAAACAGAATCAAATAATTTTTGTATACGTCCAGGAATTGTAGAGGACTCAAGGCCTATTGATTTTGGTGAAGATCGGTTAAGGGGTAGAAGTAGTTTACCTGAAGTGTTTTACGTTTTAACAAGAGTAAAGAAGTACTTAAAAATTCATTTAAACGTTTTCAAACAATGCTAATTGTTAAAAATACCATTTTTTGTTTGCCAGGCAACCAGGTTGATCGGTTAGGAGGGAGAGGTAGTTTACCTGCATTGTTTTGTGTTTTAACAAGAGTAAGGTACTTAATTTTAATAAATAAGTGTCCCGAAAATAAAGTCATTAATCCACCGTAAAATGGTAAATGAGATAATTATAAATGGAGTGGGTAGTTGAAGGGGGACGGGGTAATTTTTTGAAAATTGCTGTGCTGAAATCAAGTAAAGTACAATATTTAATTCTGAAGGATAAGATACCTTAGAAATTACATATGATAAAACTATTACTCTATGAAAGTGTAAATATCATTAATGGTGGGGATCGGTTGAGGAGAGGTATGATTCTCTGCGTAGTTTATTTTCTAGTTGTTTCTTTATAAGAATAAAGTACGCCTACCTAATTTTTATAGATAAAGTGACTCGAAAATAACATTATATTAAACGACTACCCCATAATAACATAATATCTATAAATAGTGAAAATAGTTTGAGGGTGGGCGATATTTTTTTTAGAAATTCTCGAACCGAATTCAAATAAATGATTTTTAATATAAATCTTAAAACATGGAAGTCATGTATGGTTCTCCATACGGATTTTTTGTATTGATGTTATAAATTTATTCGACCGAAAACTTAAAAATTTAAATAAAATATTAGCAATTGATATCGTTCGATGCTATGTCACCACGGATACGTAAACAAAATAATTTTTCGTTTTCATAAATTCACAGATAACAACCGCCGGGCGGTACTGGCTTTCTTTCGCGTTGTTTAAATAGAAGATAATTTAACCAAATTAATTCGGTATTTTTACGATATCAACAACTAGGAACAATTTGTATTTTGATTATCTTTCTCAGAGTGTTTACCATAAGCATGCTGATATATTTGGTTTCGTTCTGAGTGTAGGCCTACATATTAAAAATAATTTTATAATTAATTAGAAGATGTAAGTCGTGTATTGTTCTCCATACCGATTATTTATTTAGCAATATAACAATTGTGGACCACGCAATCGTACAGTACAATAAACTCTGAAAATTCGAAATATACGGATTTGAGTTTACAGTTCCTTTTTGTCTGACACCCTGCTTTATAATTACACCTTTACACCTAATTATAATTACACCTATTATAATACACCTTTGAGAAATAATATATAGAGAAAAGTTTTAAAATGTAGTCTAATTTTTTAACGAAAACATTAATTTTAAGATATTTACTTATTTTTCGTCATTAGAGGGAAAAATAATCTTCAAAATGGCGTATAAAACATTAATTTTGATACAGTATTAAGGGAGATATTTCATACCGACAAAAAAACACCTTTGAGAAATAATATATAGAGAAAAGTTTTAAAATGTAATTTTTTAACGAAAACATTAATTTTAAGATATTTACTTATTTTTCGTCATTAGAGGGAAAAATAATCTTTAAAATGGCGTATCAAACATTAATTTTGATACAGTATTAAGGGAGATATTTCATACCGACAAAAAAACACCTTTGAGAAATAATATATAGAGAAAAGTTTTAAAATGTAATTTTTTAACGAAAACATTAATTTTAAGATATTTACTTATTTTTCGTCATTAGAGGGAAAAATAATCTTTAAAATGGCGTATCAAACATTAATTTTGATACAGTATTAAGGGAGATATTTCATACCGACAAAAAAACACCTTTGAGAAATAATATATAGAGATAATTTTGTTCAAACTTTTCATCTCTTTTTTGGGCTCTTCAGACACTACTTAACATTCTTTTTAATTTGATACCATACATGGGTTTTTCGATTTTTCACAATTTTGCCCTGAAAATGTTTCCGCTTTTCAGGGCAAAATTTTATCACCCCTTTACTTTTTGAGGGATCAATCTAAAAAATAGGGTTTTCAACCGTAAAAGTATGGACATGTAATGTTTTATGAAAATCAGTTGATGCGTTCACACGTTATCGCGACACATGCCCCAAACATACAGATAGATAGGTAGACAAAAAATAGATACAATAGCAAAAAAGGGGGGGGACAATACCGATATTGACGTGATGTCTGGCCACCATATGGTTAGGCGAAAGTTAGACCAAGCGAAATCCCGCTGGTTTTGTTTTGGAAGCGAGCGAGGTGTGGCAAACCGACTTCGCACAGCGCATCAGTCTAAAGCGCACCTCCCTCGCACCCAACACCACATGTATTTATTTATTTGTACAAAGAGCGAATTTTTCGAACACGCCACTGTTCAATAAAAACTGGCCTTTTTAACACATGCTAACCAGTGGCGGATTATCCATAAGGCTAGGATATGCTGTAGCAGCGGGGACCAGGGTCTCAGCTGTAAGAGGGGGCACCATCTAACCCTCAATCACAAAAACTTTTTGAAGATAATAAATGTGAAAAATGTGAAATAAACATTATGCCACGGGTAAATTTGGAAGAAAGAGGTTTATTCAAATTGTTGGAATGAAGATGATAGATTCCACGGTACTACAGTTCGTCCGCTCAAAGTACTAAACCGGATTATTGATTGTAAAACGTTTTATGTATTTCCGAATACATACATTGCTTATCGTCTGCTTTTGATAATCCAGTAGCTAACTGCGAATCTGAAAGATCATTTCTGTATTAAAACGCATTAAAGATATGATGAGTTCATCTATGGAGATGAGAGATTATCTTCATTAGTAAGGTTGAATATTGAAAGCGAGATAGATTGAATCGCTTGCTTTAGAAGAAATTATACAAGACTTTCCTTAGAATTTAAGGAAAAGGTTGGCCAAATGTTATGTGTGGAGCGTTGCTTTATATGGCGCAGAGACATGGACAATGAGGAAGGAGGATGAGAAAAGATTAGAAGCATTTGAGATGTGTGTTTGGCGAGCAATGGAAAAAGTAAGGTAGGTTGATAAAGTATGGAATGATAAAGTTTTAAGAAGAATAGGGAAAGAGAGAGGAATCCTGAAGGCAATAGAAAATAGGAAAAGGAATTGGTTAGGTGATTGTTTAAGAAGAGACTGCTTGCTTACAGCTGCCACGGAGGGTGCCAAAGAAGGAGAAAAAGAAGAGGGCGTAGAAGAATGAAGTTAATAGATAGCATTAAAATCAGAGGGTGTTACGAAAAAACGGAAAGACTGCCATGGGTTAGGACAGCTTGGATAGCATTTACCATTTGAAGACCTGCCTTAGGGCAGAACGCCAAATAATTACAAGACTACGTTAAGGCAAAATCAAGAAAAAATGTATCGATCAGTATTTTCTAAGTTTAAGTACTACCATGCTCATTGTCATCACTATTTAGTTAAATGTTTGTTGTAATTTGAGTTTAATAAAATAAATTGTTAACTTTCGAAATTTTGTATGCCATTTATCAGTGTAAGTAATTGATAAAAGGTTGAATTTACAAACGTGTGGGTAGGGGGGGATCAGTCTGATGGCAGCAAAGGGCACCACGCGCTTCTAATCCAACCCTGAGGCTAACATGTTATTGCTGCTGTGTAGTGCAATGCAGTGTACTCTCGTGGTTTGCTGCAGAAATGTTTTCATACATACTGGCCTTCAAGTACTTGGTAACAGTTCCTTTACCTTACACAGTTGGTGAAAGCCTTACACAGCTGGATAAGGTCAAGGCGGAGCAGTCACGTACTGACTGCAGATAGTTGCTCTCTTCTAACACTACTACATACGTATTTTACTATCAAATCGACGCTCCATAACTCAGTAACCGTTTCGCATCTTTTACCACTGCATGTACTCTTATAAAAAAAAACCATACGACACACCCAAATCGTTATACTCGTATGTAGACAAAGTAAAGAATTAACCGCAAAAGTTTTTTTTTTCATAAATCAAGGTGTAAGACAGAGCCCGCAATGTGTCCTCGATCTTATTTAATATTAATATAGATGGCCCTATAAGGAAACGAGGAGAACTGATCTCATCTCTTTCTGTTATTACTGTCTCTAACTAACTCCGCTATACGTAGTCTTCTCCTTCACTTTCTAATCAACAGAGCTCATTGACTTCATTCGCAGACGCTAAACACCGTCTTTAGCGTTCTTAATATCAAACGTCTCGACGCCCACATCACAACCTGCTCACTCTCTCCCAGCGGCTTCACACACACACACACACACACACACACACACACACACACACACACACACCTCTCTCTCTCTTTCTCTCTTTGTGCCTCCTCTTTCTTAACGCTCGGCCTGCACTGGCGTGGAAGGCGCCTCTCCTCTTATTATCTTTATTCTTTGGATAAAGGCGGCTTGCCTTCAGATCAACTCGAGAGTCGATTCCGAACGAATCTAAAGTATCACGAAAAAATGGAGAGAACCCTTTGACGTGATGACTGGACTCTCGGTATACATTGTTATTTGCAGACGATCTGCTTAAAATAGAAACCAGAAACAGCACATTTACTAAAAAACAGTACACATTTTGGGTACAGAACAGAACCCGAGAATGTCTACTACGACAACCGAAACAATGGTCTTTGTACAAAGTTATACATCGTGAAGAACGGAGAAATCATCATCATCATCGTCGTCGTCATCATGTGCAAGAATTAAACCAAGGATGGTTTGTTCCGGTCTCAAACAGGCAAAGTCTAGAGCTGGTCCCACATCTCTCTCCGTCCCTTCGGCTTATAGTTCTATAGTTGTTTGGAGATGCGGCAGTCATCCACTCGATTCAGCATATACTGAGCAATCCTGTCGAGTATGCTTTTCGTTAAAGCCCAGTTCTCAGACCAAAAAAGAAGTGTGGGAAGGGCCATCACCTTGTAGAATTTTACGCGTGTTTCTTTACTTGCTTCAGTACTTGATTCGTTTTAAAAAATGAATTTAAAAAACGCATTTTCTAAAAGCGATTACAATTCAATGACATTTGCTATTTATAGAAAACGTGAAAAGGATTGTTTAGCATTCACGTTAAAATCATTGCCAGGTTCTGTTATCCAAAAATATCTCCGCGCTTATCAGTCAGTCAGTACCTGCTGTGTGTGGGTGTGTGAGTGTGTGTGACTTCATATACTGTAGTGTTTATGGTAGGCGTGTGCTCTTCCCATGTCACGTCACCACAAGTGACAGCTTTCCGCGTACCTTTCAGCGTAAAAATAGCACCACACAGAACCCCTAGAGAAACTTCTCACTTTGTTGTTGGAACATTCAGTAACAACTTTTGTTCCACCTACATACTCTGTGTAAGTGTTTGTGTCACAGCTGATAATTTTATTAAACACTGTTGGTCGATTTAAACGGAATAGTGGACGAAAATTTATATAAATGTCATACTAAAATGTTAATAGACCTAGATAAAATATTTGATAAGGTACCTAGGGAAAATTATACATACATACATATACATATCCGGCACTACAGTCCACGATGGACCTTGGCTTCCATAATGACCCGCCTCCAGATAGTTCCATCTTGTGTGCCTTGGTCTTCCACGAGCCGACGTCCACACTAGCCAGGTCTACTTCCACGTCGTCTTGGCATCGTTTTCTTGGCCTCTCTCGTCTTCTCCGCCCATCTATGTGCCCATTCGTTATCTTTTTTGGGAGTCTGGTTGTTCATTCTTTTTACATGCCCTATCCAGCTGATTCTTATGGACTTTATAAATCGGACGATATCTCCCTGTTTTACAATGGAGTCTATTTCTTGATTAGCTCTGATCCTCCATTCTCCATTATAACGTACTGGACCGAAGATTTTTTAATAATTTTCCTTTCAAAACCCCTCAGAACCTTCTCATCAACTGCTCTTAATGCCAAGGTTTCGGAACCGTATATCACTGCTTAATGTCCAGGCCTGATCATTGCTCTACACATTTTCAGTTTAGTCTCTTGGGTGAGAAGACTAGGTCTTAATAATTTTACTAGGCCAGGGAAAATTATGGTATATTTTAAAGTGAAAAGATCCAAGCAAAAAAACTGATAGATACAACTTTAACTTTGTAGTTATGAACAATTCAGAGCAAGAGGCATTTATAACTAAGGAAGGACTAAGACAGCGGTCCACGTCGACTCGTCTCGCCAAATTATTAAGACACTGTGTTCATAATTCGAACAAAAATTCTTCACAATTTGGTGCCCCACAGACGTTTCCAATTTTTTCCAAAATTCTGTCTTCAAGTTTTGGCCCTGGTGTTACTAAATTAAAATTTTGAGAGTAACCAATACATTTAGTGTTGGGTTAAAATTTCGTTTTTCTGATACCTACATGGATTTTTGTAAATTTTTTCAAAATTTTGACTCACATTTTCGCTTCCTGCCCTGCTACTTTTGGGTGAATGTGTTTCAAACACAATAGGACTCTATGCCATGCCATATTTTACGAAAATCCGTTGACGCATTCACAATTTATTGTTATACATACCCCAAACAGACGACAGATAGATTGATTGGCAGACAGACAAATGCCAAACGGTCGAATCAAGACTCACTCCGCGCACGCATTCAAATAATCATAATCATCTTCTTCTTAACGGTTTTAGGCTTTATCGCCATGTTCCTATTCCACATTCCACCTTTCCTTAGGTCTACCAACTTTTCTTCTGCCTCTAGGGTTGTAATCTTTCCCCATCTCCGGTATTCTACTTTCTTCCATTCTATTGATATGTTGAATCCATTTTTTCTGTATTCTTTAATCCTTTCATTATCTGCAAAAGTATCTAAATCACTCTTAACTCTTCATTTCTAATATTATCTCGTCTATTACACCTTTTAATTGATCTCAGAAATTTCAATTCTGCTGCGTGTATCTTCTGTTCATCGTTTTTCTTTATGACCCAAGTTTCAAAACCATAGAGTAGTGTAGGTACTGCCATTGTTTTATAAAATTTTATTTGGGTTTCTTTTCTATATTTATATCCCAACGTCCTCCAAATCGTTCCACACGTTCTTGTGAAATTCGTCACTTTATTTTCCATATCTTTATCTTGATCATAAGTAATCACGTCCAAGATAGTTGAAATATCTTACTTGTTCTATGCATATGTTGTCTATGCATATTTTGTTCCGAACCGGTTCATCTCCTATAAGGGCCATTACTTTTGCACTGAAATAAAACGATAAGAATTAAGAGTACAAAAACAATCACTTTTAAAGAAATCTGCCCACTGAGATTATTAACAACAAAAACCCACTCTAGTTCGGCGCAGATGGTAAATTACCTACGAATAAAAAGTACTGGAATGCATTAGTAGCTGTTGGGCGCCATCTGGGCTCCGCACGCCTATAACAGTCTCAATAAATTTCTTTTCGTATAAAAAATCGGCGTTTTATAAGTTAACCTCTTGAAACCAGATACGTGATGCTTTTCGATAAACCGCAACCGACATAAATATCGGATACGTATACACAACCATCTGTTATTCACTTGTATTCACGAAAGCAACTCCATAATCGACATTCAATGCTTATTTTTGAATATCGATTACCTGAAGACAGGACTGTTCAGTTACTCGATTGAAACTACAGAATGAACGAGATGTATACTACATTATTATAAAATGTATGAAGAACCATACATGACTTCCATGTTCTAATTAATTATAAAATTATTTTTAATATGTAGGCCTACACTCAGAACGAAACCAAATATATCAGCATGCTTTTGGTAAACACTCTGAGAAAGATAATCAAAATACAAATTGTTCCTAGTTGTTGATATCGTAAAAATACCGAATTAATTTTGTTAAATTATCTTCTATTTAAACAACGCGAAAGAAAGCCAGTACCGCCCGGCGTTTGTTATCTGTGAATTTGTGAAAACGAAAAATTATTTTGTTTACGTATTCGTGGTGACATAGCATCGAACGATATCAATTGCTAATATTTTATTTAAATTTTTAAGTTTTCGGTCGAATAAATTTATAACATCAATTACGTCCTGTAACGTCTGTCTGCAAACTCAGTGGACACTAGTCTGCCCTGCCATACTTGTGCTTCCGTCTTTGGCGAACAGGCATCCGGGGAGACATCTGGCTTCACATTGGTCTGGCGGTTAATGTCGCGCGCCAGAACGTGGAAGACAAGCCGTAGGGCCACGGGTGCATATCGTAGGTACATCTAGATTCATGTCCCGGGACCTTTCTGGAAATCGGTGATCATCGCATGCGTACGTGACGTATCCAAAAGTGGTAACGCGCGATCGCGAACAGGGCCATAGCTAGATTCCTGGGGGGTCCTGGGGCTGATATCTGGAGCCCCTCCATTTTTGGTAAACCGATATGTATTTACAAGCGTACAGAATTACATAAACTACAGATTCACCCTAACGCGAGTATTGTCTCTTATATGTTAACAGATGTACATAAGAGACGAAAAAAATAATAATTTCTCTCTTCAAAATTTGTTCATACACACTTACTTTACTTAACTGACATATTCAGCAAATTAGTTTACTTGTTCAACAAGGTGCAATTTATTTACAGGAATGATTTTTTTGTAGACTTACCGTTTGCAAAGATCTCAATAATTCTATTTAAGTCAATTTTTTGTGCTGTGTCGTTTTCGATAGACAAAAGAGCCTGTCGTTTTCGATAGACAAAAGAGCCAAGCGACCATTTCAAAGGAATTCCGAAGATCCATTACTTCTCCATTACTTCTATCAGTGCATTTCCCAGAATATCGTAGGCTGTCATTATATCTAAGCACTCAGCTTGTAAAGCTTTAGAGGCAATATTGATCTGCTCCAAAGATGTCGTTTTTAATTAATTCTCATCCCTATCATTAATACTTTAGACCATTAAAGAATGCCCCAACTTTTCTTACCCCCCCACGTCCACCCTCGAAATTGCTGGATCCGCCCCTGGCAGGACGTCTTTTTTGAAATGGAAGAGGTGGATGTTTGTTAAACGTCACAGAAGTGCAAGTGAACTGTTTCCCAAAAATCCATGCAGGCGTATGTCACGTGAACAGCAGGGGCGTATTTACGAGGGGGACGGACGGGGCTGGACCCCCCCCCCCAGAGGGTCGCAAAAAGTTGACAAATTTTGTTAATCTCTTAATTTTTAGGCTCTTTTATTATATGTTCAGATGTGGTTTTCAGCTAGTAACTCTTTTTTAAATATACAAACAGGTTTATTACACAGCATTTGCGTGTACGTTTGAAATATGAAATACGGAAAAATCAAATCTGTCAGTTAATTAAAGGTTCTTCTACACAATGTTTGACCTGTTCTAGTTAGGCCTTTCTATAGTTAGGCCTACACAATGTTAGGCCTTTTCTACGTTGGTAAATGACCTGAAGATGGCTTGACTGCCGAAAGTGCTCGTCAGTACCAAATACAACATAGTGGTTTGTATAAAATTACTAGTAGAAAGACAATGTTTTTTGTGTAAAAAAAAAATTAAACATTCTTCAGTATCGCGTATTTGTATTGTGTTATTACTGTTTACTTTAATGGGATTAATTTCAGAATGTTATCACACATTTTTCAGCCGCTTTAAAGATAGTAATGTTGATTAGTGTCGAATTGTAATTTTTATTTTGTATGAAGCCGATTGGACAGGATCCAGGATCCCCTCAAGGTCAAATTCTAGATACGCCACTGGCCGAGGATCACACACACGACTCGGCTGCAACACGAATTCAATTAGGCTCTTTATTCACGCCGTATAACGATTTAATTAAAACCGTTACCGAAAATTAAGCAACAAAGGTTGGTCCGGGAGACGCTAAGTTAATTTGGAGGCGACAGCGTTCGACAGAGGCCCGTCAAAACACGGCCGCGTGAAAAACAAAACAACCCAGTTATTCAACCCTACATAGTAATTCATCGCTTCTGATAATATACTTATCTAGGTTAATTAACTTTCACATCGACTATAGTTAATAACATCATAGTAATTAATAAAATTCCCGTTTTTCTTTTCGTGTTCAATTTAATCGATAATAAAATCCAAGTAGGCCTATCACTCACTCAATCACTCATAACACGATATCTCCGGAAACGCTACAGCTATGACCATGAAATCTGGTAGACATGTTTCTCTTAGGTCCTGGGCGCTCGTTAAGAACGCTTTTAAAACATTCCAACCCCTAACGGGGTTAAAACCTATAAATCAACATAATCGATTCTCCCCCTTCCAGAGTTGTCAAGGGGGTTACACTCGGAATAACGTATCAAGCCGAATTTCAAGGGGCTCAGGAGGTATTTATAAAACCAAACAGAAATCATTTTTAAAAACCACCTAACAGCGTTCAAAAACTGCAATTAGCTAATTATTGCAGATATTACCGACCACTACGCTGAAGGAGCAACTAAAGGATAACAAACTATTGTAACTACGGGGGGAGGGAGATCAGGAGGTTAACGCCCCCACATCTACTAAAGCCTTCTGCGTAATCCCATAATTACTTAACGCTGACCTTTATTTCTAAGCCGGTAGCGTGTGTTTAAAGAAGGTTTATAAATATAAGCCTTTTGTAGAAATAAAAGGAATAACATTTGTAAGTTAATAAAATAAAGGTAGAGTTTTATTAATAATGACAATCGCTCAAGTCTTGGTAAACAACGTATACGTATTTGCACCATTAAAAAAAAAATTGTCAAGCGCCAGAAAACGAAGGCAGAGCCTGTTACAGCGTTCCGCGGTTTGGCACTCTGTCATTGTGGTTTCGCGGTTTGAACCATCGTCTTTGGACAAGTAAAGTAGCAGTCTCTTCTCTTTAATTCAAGAAATTGAGAAGATTTTATACATTAGGGGTCCACATCTTGTGGACACGGGTTTGGCAATCCCGATGTGCCCTAGCTGGATTTTCCCACTTCAACTTGTCTTGGGCGAGATCCCTTCCTTTAGTCTTCTCTGTCTAGTCTCTCTTCACTGCCTCCTGTTCTTTTCTGACCCCGACGCTATTAGAATAATCGAGGGCTAGGCTGTCTTCCTTTTTCAATTCTAATTTATTAACATTGGGTGTCTTAGGTTTTTACAGTGCTCACTGATGCCGATAGGTGATAACTGATGCAAAGCCACGAAATCCTATCTCAGAAAGAGAAGGGTGAGGGCGAATCTCCTGCGCCTCAAAACAGGGCCCTTTCAGCTAAGGTATGGTAACCCTGACAGAAGAGTCGCTGGTCCTCCTGGTAGGGGATTGTGCAACAGGCCAGTAACCTGTTCATGGGAAACTTTAAAATACCTGTAGTACCCAAAGCAGCCTCGGAGTAAGGCCTGGAGGACGATGATCCGAGGCTGAGACGTGACGTGGAGGTCCGAGGATGAGATAGGTGACGGAACAGATTTATATAACCTAAGATGGTGGACGAGGGGGAGGGGGAGAAGGAGGAGATTTTATTGATGAATTTACATTAAAAATAACGTACTTAACGCAAAATGTAAGTTGCTTAAAACGTTCTTGGAAAAACATCCTTAAAGTGCGAATGGGGTCTTTGTAAAGAAGGACTCATTATCACAAGACTTATTAAAACTACAGATTTAGAATTTAAGTGATACCTAATAACAATTTATTAAGGTATAACACTTTGAGGTTACCGCTTTTCCATATTTTTCTCACCCTTATGCTTCACGTTGGTTCACTGAAACAACTTTTGAGACGTAAAGAATTTATAAAATGTATTTATAAAATTATATGGGAAGAATTCTCAGAATGGGAATGGGAAGAATTTTCCTAGGGAAACTGGGTGAGAGGTCCAACCTTGAAGCTAGCCCCCCCCCCCAGAAGCTTATCCCATGACCCCCCCCCCCAGCAGGTCCTAGTGACGGCACTGATACAGCCCACATTTATACATGTTGCAATACACTTATTTAAATGTTAAATGTTATAAGATACCGAATAATTGAAACTTTCACTTCAGGCTTCTTGTTGCTACTCGTGATTAAGCGATACCTTCCTACACATAATTAAACAAATTTCTTCCGTCAGTGAAGAACATATGAACCAGCTGTTTATATATATATATATATATATATATATATATATATATATATATAACGCTCTCTTGCATTGTTTCGTTATTTAAATTTAAATTAACAGTCTCAAGACAATACTAATGAAGATGTACTTTAATTGAGCGTTTTTATGAAACTGGAGCAACGGAAAACCAACCGTCGTGCACACACAGACCCAAGGCGCCGAGAGTTTCCTTTCACTGAGGAATGCAATGGAAAGCTACGTCATTGTGTGCTTCGTGTGTTTGTATACACTTTTCAAGGAGAAATTTTCACGCACATTAACCACATAGGTTTTTAAAAGTAAAACGACAAATTTCATTTCTCACGCTTTGGTATATAAACATTATGCAACTTAAACGACGTTATGTTCTATAGGATTTCACTTGGAAAACGATTCGAACGGCTTTCGAATATGTTTAGAAATTCCTTGATCCGAACATTGACGATTAATTCCAACCGTCAGTCTGTGGCCGTATCACCAACATAAATCACCGTCTTTTGCTCATAAATAATATCCTTCTCGAATCACCACTCTTTCGACCGTTTTGTACTCTCCCCATATACGAGGTTTGATCAGAAAGTTCGTGCAGTTCTTGTTTATTTTAATGCCTTCATTCATCGATACTTATATTGCCCACTTCAAAGTAGTCTCGGTCGAAAGGAACACGATTAAGCCACCCAGTTTGTAGTCTTCAAAATACTCCAAGTATGCACTTTTTGGTACAGCCTTGAGCGCGCTTAGCGATTTTCGTTTTACGTCTTCAAAGGTCTTGAGACATTGTCCTTTCGTGGAAATCATGGCTATTGGAAGGAGGAAAGATCGCGTTGGGACAAATCTGGTGAATACGGCAGTTACCGTGTCATCATCATGACGTTTTATATTGCGTAGCCTGGCAAAATTCTTAACAACCAATGACGTGCGTCCAGGCGCATTATCGAGCTGCGATTTTCATAAATTATTCTTCCGTAAATCTGACCGTTTTCTAGGAATAGCTTCATAAAAATGGCGTAAATGTCCGAATAACACTCTTTATTTACCACTGCGCCTAGCGATGAAATTTCGTTGAACCCAAAAACATAATCTTCATCTGACACAACCACGATCTTCAACTCATTTACGGCAGTCTTTAAAGGTTGTAAAACCGTTTGTTCCCGCACAGCAGTTTCGCCAGAAGCTTTCTGAACACGTTTACCAGGACAGAGTAGTTTATCTCACAGTTTACACAAAATTTAATCCATGTTCTTCAATCTTTCATTGTAGAATGACAAAAAATCTCCAAATACACCTAAGGACGACTTACTCAATTAGCTGTGAAATACAAACTATGCATCAAATAGGGCTAAACGTTTAGATTGTCACTAACATTTGTACCAACATCACATAAAAACAGTTTTTTAATCGGACACTTGTAGCGGTGGAAATTGCAAAATTGCACAAACTTTTTGTTCATAACTTGTATAGCCTACCTGTGGTGCGTGTGTCACAGAATCTCTCACAGCCACATGAGACCTCCAGTTTAACTCCGGATTCATACGGTATAGTTGTTGTTTTTTTTAATTACCCTAATATCGGACATATTCAAATATCCAACGAGCTACCCTCCCGTTAGTGTCGGATAACTGAGTCTTTACCGTACACTACGTAAGCATACGATTCAATTCGACTGATCCGCGCGAGAAGTTCAATGACATTTGTTGATATCACTTACCAGCAATATTTAACTTGAAATTTTATAGTAACTACCGCCTTAACACATACACAAGAACGGGAGTGAAACATGTTAAAGTAACGCACACAACGCATTGGTAGTACGATTTTGGTTCCCAGACGCTTGTCAACGTTTAATCTCGGGTCCAAACCCCAACAAAGCCAAGCTACCCCTCCTACACAGGAGACGTACTAATCTGGCCGTCACTTTCGAAATCTCACAATGCTATACAGGATTCGTTCCTCCTCCCCTCCCTCCTGCCGCTTACCCATAGTTTAACCAATTACGGTGTTTCCCACGACAGCGAAACACGATCCGACGACCGCTGTTCAGCCCGTTGTAATTCTTTTAATTTTCTTCTTTATTTTTATTAACTTCCTGTCAATCAAAATTAAAACAATTGCTTTCCGTTCACGTTATAATATACGTTACGTTTTGAATGTCGGTTTGAAGTTCCCTGGTATACAACAATTTGATATCATAAACAGCATCGTCATCAACCGTGGCTCTGCAACCCTTGGTGGGTCTTGGCCTGCTCCAAGAGTCGACTCCATTCTTCCCTGTTGCGTGCCCAATTCCTTACGTTCAGCTTTCTGAGATCCTCCTCTATCTGATCTTTGAACCTACTTTGGGGACTTTTCCTTGCTCTACTACCCATTCGTTTCTGCTAGCAGATTATGTTTCGTAGACTGTCCTTTCTCCATTCTCTCTATGTGTCCAACCCATCTTAGCCTGTATATTTTTATTATCCTGACAACGTCCGGCTCTTTGTAAAGATGGTATAGTTCATAATTATAGCACCTGCGCCACATTCCATTTCCTTGTTCTCCGCTAAATATTGTTCTTAGAATTCGTCTTTCAAAGCAACTTAGAATTTTCTCGCTATTTTTTGTCATCGTCCAGGTTTCTGAAGCATATTAAAGCATTGGCCTGATACGTGTTTTGTAAACTTTGCATTTGGTGCTTCTTGAGATGAAGCTAGATGCCAGGTGCTTTTCTAATCTATAATATGTTTTGTTTGTGAGATATATTGTTCTTATTATTTCAGTGTTGGTGTCGTTAGTGCTGTTTACCTGGAAGCCAAGATATATGAACTCTCTTACTGTCTCTACATTTTTTGTGCCTAATTCAAAGTTATGAAGGGTATAATATCACACACACACACACACACATATAATTTCTTCTGCAAGTAGCTGTAGAAGCATTTCTATTGTTTCAATTCACCTGATATACGTTCCACTGAATTATCAGTGTCAGTATTAGAGGTTTGTAAGTGAATTGAATATTTATTTATTTACAAATATAAATAAAATTCATTTAGAAACCTCTCAGGGTTTTGTGTGCGCGCGCGCGCCTAACCATTCTGACCACCCACCACAACATAAAATGGCAGCTTTCTGTTCACTAGTCAAAAGAATGTACAAAATACCCCTATACAAACAGGAAACAAAGAAAGAAATATAATTTACCAAATTGGTGATGAAAATGGATAGGCCTACAACAAAACACTATAGACAAAATGGAAAATAAATTCAAACATAAAATAAAAACTGAACATATAAGAAATGATGAAAATGTTTGACAAATACAAATCAACACAAAATATGACACAATATTCAAAATGCTCAACATCGAAAATAGTACAATAAAAACTAATATGTATATACACCATAATCACACACAATAATACCAAAAACCAACATGAAACCATAGCAACAACCAATCGAAACACAAGTACTCAACAAGATACAAAATTAAGATGGCTGAGGATGGTAACAATAAGTGTCCCGAAACATGTTCCAAATAAGAGAAAAAACATCTTGAGGTAAAGAAATTATAAATATTAAATCACACACACACACACACACACACACACACAATATTGTGATATTATTCGATATAGTTTCTTCTGCAAGTAGTTTATTGCGTTTTTATGTATTGAAACGACAAAAACGTAATACACTGCATGCAGAAGAAACTGTATTGAATAATATCACAATACAGTATTATATAATTTCTGCAAGAAACTTCGAGTTACGTATATAGAAAACTAGCTGTTAGCCCCGGATTCGCACGCCAATATTGGACTTTTAATAAGTATTTTAATATAATTTTTACTGTCTATGTCTATATGGCGTTCTGTCAGCTCGTATAACAATTTTGTACTCATTAGTCAAATTCTCTCTAAAGCTGTTTTCAACACTTGTACTATTTTAACTTGTACTAAATTATTAGTCTATATTAGTGCAACAGCCTTTGGAGATTTAAAAATACCCGTTTATAAAGCCTTTGCAGATATTTATAAAGTAGGCTACCTGTTAAATCGAAAACGCTAAATTCTTTATTTTAAGTGTTACTGTGTTAGAAGCATTGTATAACACATTAAACGTTATGTTTTCCTCAACCATGGCTTTAGTTTATTTCAGCAGTAAACTAAAACCAAAAACCATTGTCACCTAACCTCACAAATGAAAACAACACGTATTTTCGCTTTGCATTAAGTATAGGACAATTTACAATTAGTACACTTCTTCTTTTCCACATCGTAACATATCGATACAATCGCATATTATATAAAACATCAAAAATATACTGCAGGAATGGATAAATGTACAGTTGCGATGCCGCTAAATATCTTTTGTTTATTTATTTGTTACTATGGTAATTAATTCTGGTCTCCATGGTGTTGTTGACATCTTTAGTAGTAGTATTTAATATATTTCATTTCTTATTCATTGCATCATCAGAAATACATGTAAACATAAATTTTATAATCGTTTAAGAAAACTGCAAAATATATAGACGTATCTGTATACAAAATTACAAAATATATCGATATAATCGCATATTAAAAACATTAAAAACTGCAGGAACGGATAAAGGTACAGTTCCGATGCCTCTAAATATGATTTGTTTATTTACTTGTTACTATGGTAATTAATTCTGGTCCTATGGTGTTAATGACATCTTTATACGCGTCAACGAAAAGGGATAATTAAAAGGGATAAATCGTGCGAACGGGGCAAAATATCAAATTCCAAGTTTTTTTAAATTTATTTTATTTTTGCAATCTGTCTACAAAATAAACGTTTGGCAAAATTGGTGACAATATGTATGAAATGTAGAGGGTGGTCCATTGATCACTCCTCCTTAAGCACTAATATTATATAAATCAAGCCGGGATGTCCACTTGTTTGTGGCGTTTGAGTGAGTCTTCTTGTGTTGGTGCCTGCATCTTCCATGAGCTTTTGTGCTAGTTCGTTGGGTTGCGCTGCTAGTCTCTTACTGTAGTTAACGAAGAATCGTTTGATTTCATGACGGACAGAAGTCACTTGGAGGTCGTTCTCGATGACATTATTCGGTACGTACCAAGGAGCGTTGACCATAGCTCGGAGCACCACATTCTGGAATCGTTGTAAAATCTCGATATTTGAAGTACTCGCTGTCCCCCACAGCTGGATGCCATATGTCCAGGTTGGCTTAAGTATGGCTTTGTAGATGAGGAGTTTGCTTTCCAGAGTTACAGGGGATTTCCTTCCGAGTAGCCAACACATTTACCTGTACTGAGCTGTTTGTTTTTCGTAATTATGTGCTTTCGCCAGGTAAGGCGGCGGTCCAGATATATACCGAGGTATTTTACATCTTCCTTTTGCGGTAGTTGGCAGTTATCGAGTGTTACCGGCGGGCAGCTGTCACGTCTCATAGTGAAGGTAACGTGTGATGATTTAGTTCCGTTCGCCTTTATACGCCGCTTCTTTAACCATTGAATTCCAAGTTAGACAGTATTTTTCGCCTTGTGTCAAAGGTTACCTGTGCAAAATTTGGTGGGAGTCGGTGTAACGGTTTGGATTTGTATTCAGTACCCATAAATCCTCAGACTGTGAGTTATATATATATATATATATATATATATATATATAGATAATGATATATAAAATGTAATATTAAGACACACACACAACAATACTGGTGTCCCAAAAACAAACTTGAGTGAATAGTGACTGCCAATCCATCGTCCCCAAACGAAAATGACACGATCAAAAATTGAAAGAGAACATCATGTTTACTCCGGTTGCGCGTCGTGGTGTACAGTAGGAGGTGGAGGTGGTGGTGGCGGTCCCCTTGGCGCACTCTCGACCGTCAATTATGCGGGCGATTATACACCGCGCCGCCCGCCAACATTTTTGTATGCCGCTGATTTCGCAATGGTACTTGCGGCTTGCGTGCGTTGTCATTATCCAGTAAAGACAAAGCGATATCAACTCCCTGCCTGTCAGCAGGCAGATTCTGAAGGGAGGAACTAAACTACGGCTGCCGCCCCGACAGAGTAAACATAAGTGAGGCTTTGAATTAAATATTTAAACACAGGCAGTCCTAGTTTTTAATTTGAGAATAGATTTTTTCGTTTCGATGTTGTTTGCTTCTTGTTTATAATTTTATATTAAAATCCAATAATATTATAATCATCATCCAACGGAGAATTATCCGCGAAAAAAGCCACGAGTTCCGTCCGCAGGTTAGATTCTCAGTATAGGCCTACTCTCTCACAGCGTTCTTCAGCGAACCCTTATTCGAGCTATTCACCTGGTCCTACACAGTCGTTCCGACATTATCATATAGCCTATTGCCTATTGGCGATAACACTTTCATTCCTTCGGGTGACGCGTCCTTCGCAATGAAACCGTCCACGTTTACTAATTTTCACGACATTCGGCGCTTATAAAAGACGGTACACAGCACACAAGATGACTTTATTACTCAGAATTCTCTTGTTCACGCACAGGTCATAGACACTTCAGTAGATCTTTTAATAAGCCTAATATTATACATACATACATATCCGGCACTGCAGTCCAGGATGGACCTTGGCCTCGCTAATGATCTGCCTCCATATAGTTCGATCATGTGCCTTGGTCTTCCACGAGCCGACACCCATCCTAGCCAGGTCTTCTTCCACGTCGTCTTGCCATCGTTTCTCGGCTTGGCTATCCTTCTGCGCCTATCTATATGCCTATTCATTATCCTTTTGGGCAGTCTTTGGTTGTTCATTCTTTCTACATGCCCTATCCAGCTGATTCTTATGGACTTTATAAATCGGATGGTATCTCCTTGTTTTAGAATTCAGTCTATTTTTTGATTTCTGATCCTCCATTCCCCATTACAACATACTGGTCCGAAGATTCTTCTAATAATTTTCCTTTCAAAAGTCCTCAGAGCCTTCTCATCACTGCTCTTAATGTCTAGGTTTCGGGACTGTATGTTACTACAGGCCTGCTCATTGCTCTGTACATTTTCAGTTTAGTCTCTTTGGTGAGAAGTCTAAACACGTCTAATTTAACATATTAAATTATACACTAAACATGTACAAGAAACTACCGAGTTCGTCCAGTCATTCTCCTTTGATCATGGTTCTCAATCTTCAGTTATCTATCGTCAGTTTTGATCAGTTATCTGTATATTTAGCATCTTCTAATTGAACGCAATACTTGTCCATATTCTTCTGTACACAGTGAATCCGTTTTCTCTAGGATCAACATCTTTAATGGATACGAATCGTTTCTAAATTAATATTTCTGATAATAGTAATAATAATCATATAATAATCATAATATAATCATAATAATAATTCTTTTATTCAGTCACTTGGATATAACGTATTTTCCATTCGTGCAACTTTATGACTTACAATTTCATTATATATTTAATGACAAAAGAGTCTAATTTTATTTAACTGCATTAATTTGTACAGCTTATTGAATCAGGTGCAAATTAATGTGCATGCAACTACTTCATTTTTTTCGTTGTTGATACCTAATATACGCTAAGAACATCTGCCCGGACACGGGTTAAAACACTGGATTCCGGGAGTTACATTTTGACGTCCGCCGGAGACGTACGGTAAACCTACTGTAAACTATAATACTGTTACACACTTATAGCCAATTGATATTAGACCAAAATAGTGGAATAGAAAAAAAAATTATAAAGTTTTGCCGTTTGGAGATTATACGCGACAAGGGAAAAGTTTCTAAATCCAAAAGAGTTCCAAATTTGCAAGTGGTCGCTTCACCCCCCAAAACCACCCTTAACACGCACTGCGGTGGTTTTTCGCGTTTTTCTCAGAAACCGTTGGTCGCACAGAAAATGTTATACTTACTAAAAATGTTCATTATAAAATTTGCTAAAAAAAAGGTGCTTTTGCTAATGCCATTTTTTTCCGATGGATTTCGAGCAACGAGCGATCGAAGTGAGGGGTTGCTTTCAGCGTAGCGAGTTTTTGGTCACAATACATCACACAATCATCATAATTCATTTTTAAAATAGTGTTTTAATCTGGTCTTCATGCGAGCATGCTTATCTGCGGTAGTTAGTTAGTTCTCTGCTCTACTTCCATTTACTAAAAAGGGAGAGGCTCACACACATCGCGCCGCTTCGTCTGTGCAGCGAAGACATGTTTTTGTCGAAAAATTTGCAGTATTATTTCTGTTGCGTGTACTGTGAACGTTAAATCACTTTTCGGGAATATAATACGGAATGCGAGCTGTGTTCGTTTTTTCAACCGCTTATTGCTCGAAATCCATCCATTAGAATAATCGGCATTGGTAAAAAACATGTTTTGTAGCAAATTTTATAAGGAACATTTTTGGTAAGAATAAAATTTTCTGTGTGACCAACGGTTTCTGAGAAAAACGCCGAAAACCACCGCAGTGCGTGTTGGGGGTGGTTTTTGGCGACTTGGAAACTCTTTTGTTTTTGAAAACTCTTCTCTTGGTGCGTATAATCTCCAAACGGCAAAACATTATAATTTTTGTTTCTAATTATGCTAATATGAATGGACTATTAGGCACGTGTGCAAACACACACACACACACACAGAGTGTTAAACACGGCTGTGACAGCAGGCTGCGTGTGCTGGCTAACATGAATGCACTCGGTACTGGCACTTTACTTTCCGCTCATTGTACAAACACTTGCCACAATACATTATTCATAAGAATGTGTTTATTTCATGGTCAGTTGGTGTCACAGATGTTTTTATTAATAGATTTTATGTAATAAATTGATGTATCTTTATTACTCCACACGTATGCAGAAGCCCATAAAGAAAATTTTTTTAAGCGTGATCTACACTTCTCCTTTTCAGAATACTTAACAAATGATTTTAATTTCGATTTTGTTATTTAATAATTTAACAAATACTATTAAACAGTAATTTTACTGATGACACTTTTTATAACGAAGAGATCACCGAAAATATTACGGAGACCATTTTGGGAAAAGTGCACGGGCCGCAGCTCTGTGTGAGTGTGAACGTTTTCAAAGCCCTCTGATAAAACCATAGTTATCTTTGACAATAACCTTTGTGTTCTAAACCATTTTTGGGCATAAAAATTACTATGTTTAGTAACAAGAGAATAAAAAAAGAACTATTAAACACAGCCCATCTTCCAAACCGGTACTTATTGCTGCTTAGCTCTGTATACGACTGAAGTACTGTTTCTTTTTTTTCTAAATAGTGATTAGTTCAACCTTGTGGTGTGTTATCGTGAAAATATTATTTCCAGTAAGATAAACGTCGGTTATACAAAGGACTAGCTCTCTCTCTCACTCTCTCTCCCTCTCTCTCTCTCTTGGGCGCGCGCGCGCGCACACCACACACACACACACACACACGTGCACAGTACTTGCAGCATACAATTTTCGTGACAAAATATTATTATCCTTTTCCAGACTTAAATAAATCCGATTTTCTGATATCGATTAAAAATCCAATTCAGTGTTCAATACTGAATGACTTTAAAACGGGTCAAACGGTTAATCTAGAATCCATCGAGTTTGGTATCCTTACAACTTAGTGGGCAAATAATGAGTATCAATGGATCATTTATATCAAGAATTTAACTAATAAAGTGTTTACGGAAGTCATAGTAAAAAAATCAGATTGCGTAGATGCAAATAAATTACGAAGTAATTTGACTAGTTTACAGACAGGGGTGCGAAAAACTTTTTTAAATTAGTTTCATTACATTATGAGTGTACCGACAGTCAGTTGGATTGTAGGAGCAATATTTTCTTTGAAAATACAAAAACACCAGTTCTGTACAGCTTGTAAAATCGATGTGTCAATTTTAAATTGATCGCCTTGAAGAAGATACGGACACTTTCGCACTGATTTAGTCTCGTAGAAACTACCAATAACAATGATAAAAACTGTAAATCAATAATTATAAAATCATGTTTCCTCATTGTAATACAAATTAAAATCTTGGGTTTCGTTGTCCATGACGTGTCCGTTACTTAACTAAATATCACTATAGTATTGACGACTCGGAACACTAAGTTTTTATAAGTAAAAACGTAAAGTTTTACCTTACAGCCTAAACCGGCTTTCACCTTTAGAAGGCTTCATCAGAGGCTGCCATAGGTAGCGTTGTCCGTCTTGTTGTTGGCGACGGGATAGTTATTCAAAAGATTTAAGCTGTGTGTGTGTGGTGAGATGTGTTCGAATAATGCGTGCGATTTGAATTGTGTCTGTTCGTTTAGGATGTCAAATAAAAACGAATAAAAACAAATAAAAACGGATGTCAAATAAAAACGAATAAAAACAAATGAAAACGACATCCTAAACGAACAGACACAATTCAAATCGCACGCATTATTCGAACACATCTCACCACACACACACAGCTTCAATCTTTCGAATAACTATCCCGTCGCCAACAACAAGACGGACAACGCTACCTATGCCAGCCTCTGATAAAGCCTTCTAAAGGTGAAAGCCGGTTTAGGCTGTAAGGCAAAACTTTACGTTTTTACTTATAAAAAACTTAGTGTTCCGAGTCGTCAATACTATAGTGATATTTACAAATTAAAAGTTTATGAATATCGTACGGCTTATATTTTACTATTTTTTATTGGGTTATTTTGCTACGCCAAATTAATACTATTTAGCGTCTCCATTTCCTTTAAAAAAATCATAGTCGTCTATAGCTCTGAAAACGTAGGAGATAAAGAAACTCCCGAAACTCCGAGCAGTAGAAATGGACTACTGGAGACATGATTCCACTGCTACACGGAATACCAAGAGGAACGTAGCTGAATGGATCAAATATTCTTGTGCTGTGGCATAACTAGGAACAGCTCCTCCTGTTGGGTGGGTGGGGGGTAGTAGCTGAAGGTTGGACCCCCATTCACCTCACGACAAATTAGAAATTCAGACTCTTTCCCATATAATTTTGTACGTACATTTTATAAACTTTACGAACTCATTTAGAATAAACCAACTTGAGGTGTAAGAACTGAAAAACATATTGTGACGACAGTCTCACGGATCGTCGTACTGTACAGTGGAAACAAAATACAGACACAAATGAAGTCACTAATAACCAGCTTTAATTAGTGACAAATAATTTGAAACCAATAAGGTACTCTCCTACAATAATTCAAATTAAATTTGTCCACAGCAATAATAATGTCAACAGCTAAGAGTTCAGCACTAATTAAAACATAGTAATCAATTCGCCACAATCACTTGATCCGCATTCTAAAATCTCGCCAGGAGTAATTAACTTCTAGCCAGCCGCTGTTGCTTATACAGGTCCCGCAGGTGTTCCAGAATAATTTACAGTTCTTTAGGTGGCGTGCCGGCATAATTTGCTTAGTCAGAGTTCGAGAGTACTCGAAATTCTGGAAGGTACTCGTGTTCATGGCCTTGACAGAGACATTGCACCTACTCGAGAAACGTGTAGAACTTTTACGTAACTGCACTTGCCGGCTTTTCGAGAGCGTTATGTAATTTTGTAGCATATGGAAATATCGGTATGGACAACCATACATGACTTCCATGTTCTAAGATTTACATTTAAAATCATTTTCGAAATGAAATAATTCCATAGAAACTACGTCTTTCTACTTATTGCTTCAGCCTTAACCACAGTACTGTGGTCACTAACGTATACCACCTCACGTTATCGCACTCGATTTTCACTGATGATGGCAGTCGATGGCCCTCCAGAAACGTCTGGTTTTTTCAGAAAACATTGGACTACGGCCAAACAGCCCGGGAAGGAATTTTAAAAATAACCTACTTCTTTGTTGCCGATAACGTAGTACACATATAAAAATCGGTATGGAGAACCATACATGACTTCCATGTTGTAAGATTTATGTTTGAAATAATTTACTTGAATTCGGTTCGGTAATTTCTAAAAAAATATCGCCCACCCTCAAACTAATTTCACTATTTATAGATATTTTTGTTATTATGAGGTAGTCGTTTAATATAATGTTATTTTCAGTCACTTTATCCATAAAAATTAGGTAGGCTTACTTTATTCTTATAAAGAAACAGAACTACGCAGATAATCATCCCTCCCCCGAAGCGCTCCGAAGTCACTCATAGACCCTGAGCATCTTGCAGAGGGTTCATTCCCTAAAGACGAAAAGTCTGTCTATGAACCGTTCCTCTGTAAACACGTGCAGTTACACTGCCCAGCGATCCACAGGAAGCAAATCGCTATCCACGCTGGACAATTTTTCGGGTTGCACGCGTTGTGTTAGTGTGGGTTTCGGCAATTTCCATTTAAAAAGCGTGCAGCAAATGTAAGAAAATAAACATGAGTGAGGGCAGAAATAACGCGAATTGTGTGTGTGTGTGTGTGTGTGTGTGTGTGTGTGTGTGTGTGTCTTGCCTGCCTTTTTATTGCGGTAATCATAATAATAAAATGGAAACGTAAACATTACATAATTGAGATATGCTTGCCTGCCACGAACGATATATTTTCTCTCATACATGATTTAAATTAAAATGGAAAAATATAGAATTGTTTTAAAGTGAAATGAAATGTTTCCATAGAAACTACTTCTTTGTTGTCAATAACGTATTACACATATAAAACTTATATATATATAAAATTTACTTCCTCCATCATCAATTACCATTTTAATTTATAAAAAAAAATTACCCCTCCCCTTCAATTACCCTTTTCATTTATAGATATTTCATCTACCTTTCTACAGTGGATTATTATGACCTTCTCTTCAGGATACTTTATTTATCAAAATTAAGCATTTTACTCTTGTTAAAACGTAAAATGTTGCAGGTAAACTACCCCTTTCCATTAACCGATCTCCACAAATATCAATAGGCCTTCAGTCCTCTACAACTAGGGCACATATGCAAAAAAGTATTTGATTATGGTTGATTTACAGCAGTTATCGTTCGTCATAGAAAAAATTACCATTGTTAAAACATAAAATGTTGCAGGTAAACTATCCCTTTCCCTTAACCGATCTTCAGTAAAATCAATAAATAGGCCTTGAGTCCTCTACAATTTAGGGACGTATGCAAAAACTTATTTGATTCTGTTTGAATGTGCGGCAGTTATCGTTCGTCATAGGAAAATATCGGTATGGAGAACCATACACGACTTCCATGTTCTAAGATTTATATTTAAAATCATATTCGAAATGAAATATTTCCATAGAAACTACTTCTTTCTACTTATTGTTTCAGCCTTAAACCACAGTACTGTGGTCACTAACGTATACCACCTCGTTTTCGCACTCGATTTTCACTGAGATGGAAGTCGATGGCACTGCCGAAAAGTCTGGTTTCGCAGAAAACATTGGACTACGGCTAAACAGCCCGGGAAGATATTTTAACAAAGAACTACTTCATTGTTGCCGATAACGTAGTACACATAAAAAATTCTCCCCTCCCCCTTCAACTAGAATTTTCATTTAGAGAAAATTACCCCCGCCCCGTTCACCTAACCTCTTCATTAATAGATATTTCATCTACGTTTCTACAGTGGATTATTATGAGCTTCTTATCAAGATACTTTATTTATCAAAATTAAGTACTTTACTCTTGTTAAAACATAAAACGTTGCAGGTAAACTACCCCTTTCTCTAAACCGATCTTCACCAAAATTAATAGACCTTCAGTCCTCTACAATGCAGGGATGCATGCAAAAAAATATTTGATTCTGTTTCAATTTGCGGCAGTTATCGTTCGTCATGGAAACATTTCTCTTGTTACAACATAACATGTATCAGGTAAACTACCCCTTTCCCTTTACCGATCTTCACCTAAATCAACAGGCCTCGAGTTCTCTCCAATTTAGGAATGTATGCAAAAAATTAATTGATTTTCTTTGAATTTATGGCAGTTATCGTTCGTCATAGAAAAAATTACCCTTTTTAAAACATAAAAAGTTGCAGGTAAACTACCCCTTTCTCTAAACCGATCTTCACCAAAATCAATAGACCTTCAGTCCTCTACAATTCAGGGCTGTATGCAAAACATTATTTGATTCTGTTTGAATTGGCGGCTCTTATCGTTTGCCATAGTAAATACCCTTGTTAAAATATAAAACGTTGCAGGTAAACTACCCGTTTCCCTTAACCGTTCTTCAACAAAATCAACAGACCTTGAGTTCTGTATAACTCAAAAAGGTATGCTAAAGAGTAGTTGATTCGGTTTGAATTTACGGCAGTTATCGTTCTTCATAGAAAAAATTACCCTTGTTAAAACATAAAATGTTGCAGGTAAACTACCCTATTCCGTTAACCGATCTTCACCAAAACAGCAGGTCTTGAGAACTCTACAATTCAGGGCTGTATGCAAAACATTATTTGATTCTGTTTGAATCTGCGGCTGTTATCGTTTGCCATAGAAAAAAATTACCCTTGATAAGAAAAACGTTGCTGGTAGGTAAACTACCCCTTTCCCTTAACCGATCTTTACCAAAAACAATAGGTCTTGAGTACTCTACAAATCTGGGTTGTATGCAAAAAATTATTTGAATCTGTTTGAATTTGCGGCTGTTATCGTTTGCCATAGAAAAAAATCTACAGGTAGACACACAGACACTTTTCGAAAAACGAGTTTTTTTTCATGTTTTGAGTGTCGTACAATCAGAATCTGCAATAATCTCGAACACGATTTTTTTTGCCATCACCATACTTCCATTTCCTTATGGAACATGGAAGTAAAAACGTTGATTTCAAAATCTTCCATCCTGATCAACTGTTACTCAAATTAAAGGTAATAAATCTCATAACATTACGAATTACTTTAACCCTAAATTTGTGTTCTTAACCAAATCTTGGAAAAGTGAGCCTTTCTGAAGATATTTTAAAAATCCTGAAAGGTTTTATAACCCTTTCGCACCCTTAATTGAAGCTCGTATGTTTTACCGAATGTTTTAAGCAACTTACAGTTTGTGTTAAAATATGCTACGGCAGTTACGTAACGCTTTCGAAAAGTCGGCAGTTGCAGACGTAGGCCTAAAAGTTCTACCCGTTTCTCGGCTATCGGAGCAGGTGCAGTGTCTCTGTCAATGCCGTGTACTCTAGTACCTTCCAGAATGTTGGAGTACTCTCGAACTCTAACTCCGCAAATTATGCCGGCACGCCGCCAAAAGAACTGAAAATTATTCTGGAACACCTGCGGGACCTACTACATAAGCAACAGCGGCCGGCTTAGAAATTAGTTACTCCTGGCGTTACTGTACAGTTCGGATCAAGTGATTGTTACTGATTAGTGAAAAGTGATTACTGTTATAATTAGTGCGAAAGTCTATTAGTTTTCATTATTATTGCGTGTGGACAAATTTAACTTAAATTACTGCATGAGAGTATCTTGTTGATTACAAATTGTTATTTGTCACTAATTAACGCTGGTAATTAGCGGCTTCATTGGTGTCTGTATTTTGTTTCCACTGTACCGTACGACGATCCGTGAGACCGACGTAACAGTATGCTACTTTTTATGTAAAACCCAGCAACAAAGTCTTCCCATTTTCTAACATTAAAGTCAAGAAACTGTTAGGTGTATAGACCAGTGGTTCCCAAAGTGGGGGCCGCGGACACTTTAAATAGAATATACCGTAATTTCCTCCGACTTTATAGTCTAAAATCTAAATTTTTAAATCTTAAAACAATTCGTAGAAGATTCCAGTATTTTTTTGGTACAAACTAATTGTAATTGTAAAGTAATTTCAAACTGATGGCTTTAATATTGTCTTTAAATCATGTCGTGTAGTAGATCTGTTTGTCAGCCGAACTGACTAGAGCGCCGCCGCATCAACGCAGAACTGCTCGCGCTGTTTTAGTCCACATATAAGCACTGTGTCTTAGCAAAACGTTTTTCCATGTAGCTGGTTTTACGCCTAAGTAGCTGGATTTCGACACGTGTGGGGCTGGAAAGATAGAGCCGAGGTTGGCAAAGTTAAGAAAAATCTTCATGTCGACAGTGATTTAATATTGAAATTATCAGACATTAAACCTAATATTGCAGAGGTAAATTGTTCAAAGCAGCTTCATTGTTCACATTAAACTAGGTTTGATATCATTAATGTTATAATTTTGCAAGTTAAGAGAATTCTGATTGTAACACATTTTAATTAAATAATTTGTGATGTTTTCAATTTGTTTCTTCTGCAAGTAGTATAATTTCGTATATTCTTTTTATATTATATTTTATATTAAAGAAAATACGACAATTATACTACTTGCAGAAGAAACAAATTGAAAACATCACAAATTATATAATTACTGCAAGAAACGTCGAGTTACTTATATAAAAAATGTTTTTAATTAAAATATAAGAGTTTGTATCATATTTACTGTTTGTTTTATTTCATAACTCAGACGGGGTCCGTGAAATTTTTAATTTTTTGTGGGAGGTCCGCGGACTTAAAAGTTTGGGAACCACTGGTATAGACGATTCAAACCATAGTCATATTAGACTATAGGAGAATGACACAGACGATCCTATAAGCAAACCATAGTCATATTAGACTAGAGGAGAATGACACAGACGATCCTATAAGCAAACCATAGTCATATTAGACTAGAGGAGAATGACACAGACGATCCTATAAGCAAACCATAGTCATATTAGACTAGAGGAGAATGACACAGACGATCCTATAAGCAAACCATAGTCATATTAGACTATAGGAGAATGACACAGACGATCCTATAAGCAAACCATAGTCATATTAGACTAGAGGAGAATGACACAGACGATCCTATAAGGAGAAGTCGGTATCTGGGCGAAAAAGATAAAAGTTGATTAATAAGTCCTACCTTCGTTACCTGGCGCATGCGTAAAATTTTTTTAAGGCTGCAAATAAGTACATTATTATTAATCCGGCTGTACAATGTTTATACATTTTCAGGAACCAAAGATTACAGAATTGATTGAATTCTCATCTTCCACTGCTGCTTGCCCATCCAAACATCTTCTTCAATTTCTCTTTCTCTCAATATAATCTGAATTTCTTCTATCCAGGTGATAGGTTGTCTACCCCTTTTCCTTCTTTCTGGTGGGGTCCGTTCCCTAACTCTTCTTCGCAATCTTTTCTGTGCCATTCTTTCTGTGTCCACAACATTGTAATTTTTTGTTTGAATAAAATACGTACATTATTTAGCAAATATTAAGTGCTTGTTATTATCAAGAAACCTCTATTTTAATAATTTACAAATATTATAATTGCTTTTATTTCTACAGTTATCTGTAAGCCTTATTTTGACACAGGCAACTGGCTCAGAAACAGACCTACGTTAAGTGATTATGGAATTTTGCTGATTTTTTTCCTAATCCCCCCCGATTGCCCAAGGTCGTACGGGGGGGGGCGAATGAGACCGGACCCCCTCCCCAAGAATTGAGGAATTTGGTTAAACTCTTAATTTTTGAACTTTTATTATTTTTTCACCTGTGTATGTTAAAACAGGAATAACTTTTTTTAATTATACAAACAGGTTTACTACACATCAGTCGCTTATACGTTTTCAATATGAAACATAGGAAAATCAATTCAGTCGGCACTTTCTAAGAAATGTTTCAGTAATGCGTATTTTTATTGTGTTATTACTGTTTACTTTAATGGGATTGATTTCAGGATGTTAAACACGGTTTTCAGCCACTCTAAAGACAGTAATGTTGATTAGTCTTTTCTTTTGTATGAAGCCGACTCGACCGGACCTCCCCCCCCCCCCCCAGACCAAATTCTAGATACGCCACTTTTCCCACGGTTATTTTAATTCTAAGTACAGTACTTTGATTAAATAAGTCAGTTACGTGTGCGCATGCGCGCGGGATAAATACGTCGTAGTAATGACTTAAACATTGCAAGTTCTTGAGAGCGCTACGTTCTCACAAACTGGAGCAATAATTATCGTGAAAAATTGTGTAAAAAGTAACGACAAAAAGAGCGCGCGCGTGTGCGTCCGTGCGTGTGTTTCAAAGCGACCATTTAAAGCCGAATTAAACAGCTCAATTTAGTTATTCTGACCTTGACTGTGAGCTGTTCCGTTCCAAAGTCAAAACAGGTTAACCCAGTTTTATATTCATTATAAGACAGAAGTGAGACAAGAGGGACGCTTATAACGTCCAGTGTGCAGTGCGACTCTGGATTAGTCACAAATACTGTAAGCTCACATCATACTCGTTCATTACTACAATAACCGTTTACACACTACAACGAAGCGTATTTCATTTGTAGTCTATTGTACCCATTAATCTTGATGGCGGTGTTTCTAGACACGTTATCAGTAGCAGGTTATGGGGCTGCTCTTCTTCTTCTCTTCTTCACCACTACAGCCCAACGTGAGCCCTGGCTTCCAGTGCTTACCTTCTCCAAAGTCTCATGTTCATTGCCAGCTCAGTGTAACCCCTCACATCCAGTCTTCTCAGGTCTTCTAGGACAGTGATTCCCAACCGGTGGTACGCGTATCACTAGACCTAGCTAGGAAAACGTATTTACTAGATACATAAAATACAAATTTTATGTTCAAAACAAAAATAAATTTTCATCGGACATGATTTAAATTAAAACAAAATAACAGCAACAAATGTCACATTAATTATTTTCTTTTTAATATGTTGTTGTTTTTCAGTACTAACAAGAAAATCTGTAATGGAAGTAATTAACTGTCTTTTGAAAAACTTTATACTTTATTTAAGCATAGAACCAACCGGAAATTCTATATATTAACCATTTATAAATTCTTAAATTCTATTTATTAGATTTAAATAATCATACATAACTAGGAATAATAAGATATACTATACATGTTGTAACAAGTTTTTTATTGAGAAAACCAAAATAACCTTTCTTTAAGCTCTGGTGGTACACGAAATAAACGCGAAAAAGACCAAAGTGGTACGCGGGTGGTGCGGACAAGTTGGAAACCACTGTTCTAGGTCATCATCCAACCATCTTATCTTAGGTCTGCCCGTCTTTCTGCTTTTATAGACCTGCGCCCTCAGAATTTTCTTCGGCATACGCTGATCATCTATCCGCTCTACATGATCTAACCATTGTATTCGTTGAGCCTTTATGAATTTTACAATGTCTTCGTGGTTCAATAGCTCATTTATCTCCTGGATGTGTCTGATTCTCCATTGTCGTCGTCTTTAACCGGACCATAAACACCTCTTAAGGTCTTTTTTTCAAACCTTCATAGTGTTTCTCGTCCATGTCTCGCCTCGATAAGTAACAACTATGGCGTTGCTACGTACGCCAAATATTACTACCGAACGTTTAATTGGGGTAGAAGATCATAAATTAAAATTAGCGGTGAGCTCCCTGAACTGCAGAAGTCTCTCGTCGTTTCGAACCAAAACACTTTTATTAGATAAAATCAAATTAAAAAATTGTATTTATTTTAAGCTGTTAGTACAGTTCTTCGTCTGTACGATTCTTATATTCATCAAAGAAACACCATAACGAGGTGACCGCGCGACGTTTTCGATCTTTAAATCAAAAATGGCAACGTTTGCATCGACAAAATTCATTGTCAACATCAGGACCTGTCACTACATGTAATGAGTGTTACTGTCCCGAATGATATAATTGTACAGTATCATTGATTTTAAATTTACTTAAACCTACTTAGACCTACTTCCTTGTATATTTATATTTTCTGAAGACGACAGTATGGAAAAACTACTGAAACAGTGTAAAAGTGCAAATAAATAATACATATTCTTGTTAAAAAAAAAATAAAAAAATATTGTGTAGGCGTATTATTAATAATTATATATTAGTAAATATAAAAATAATAAAACAAAAAAGTAGCCCTTTTTGTTGGGATGGTATGTCCTTATTGTAGTCCAAACCTTTGGATGGAAAACTGTTCCTACAGGCGGAACAGCCAGCGAATAGTCAAGGCATAGGATCTCCAGGACTAACAATCTTGGTTGTCCCTTGGATTAGCTGAAATACTGCAAACCTACCAGTGACACTTTATTCAACGGTACAGCACGGTGGAAAGTCAGGAACGGAAAACTACTCCAGGTGGTAACCAATCCACCGTTGCCGAGAGCAACGCAAGCAACTCGTTGGATTCTGGAGAACTTGCACCGACATGCATGAAAGACTTACCACTCAAAAAGAAATAAAAATGCCGAAGGTTTTCAGGAAACCCCCAAGGAGAGGACAGGTGCCATCTAGACTGACGAAAAGAGGAATAGACGTCGACCGAAAATGAAGGAGATATGGGAGATGAGCAAGGGAGAGAGAGAGAGAAGTAGGGGAAAACCGGTTGAACTAAACGTATAGTCATACGGAAACAAAATTAGTCATTGTTTTTTATGTAACATGTACACAAACAGTAACACAAAAATATATATAACACACTAACATTCACTCATTGTATACATTGTATATGTGTAGTTTATTAATTAAATGTATGTATGGCCTGATAATGATGATAATACATTTTGTGAACATCGGCAAAAATGTTTTAAAATTCTGTCCAGTAATGACCGAGCTTCAAATTCTGTATAGTTAATGACCGAGCTTTAAATAAAACAGTTCCATTTTTTATTGATTCACAACTACTTAAAAACTAAAAATTACAGGTAGGGCAAAGCGACCGACTTGTGTGCCACTGTTTCCATACGAATAAACTGATAGTGATATAATAACACTATTGGCCTAAGGTTACTACATATTTTAAGTGAATTTATAGTTAAGAGAAAAACTGTATAACATTCGTACGTAACATAAACGGAAACAATAGAGAAGCTATAATATACAGTGTACTATTATAGCAACATGGAAACTGTATTGGGGCGTGCCTATGCGTGCAGCCAGCCTGCCCTATAAATGGGTACACTGGCCTTATCAGCTGGGGGCACATTACCTTCCTTGTCTGACCTACATTGGCTTCTGCACCCCACCTCCTACCCCTTTTACTTCGCTACCATCCCTTCTCCAGGCAGATAAAGAAAGAGAGAGAGTGAGAGAGAGAGAGAGAGAGAGAGAGAGAGAGAGAGAGAGAGAGAGAGAGTTCTCACGAAATATCGTTAGATTATTATTACGGTACGCACATAAAAATATGTTTTGAAAACAATTCTTTAGTTCAGTATCATCCATATGTTATCTAGAGACTGAAAGCAGCGATAATTATTAAGTACAATAAATTCTCTGACAGCGGCAATATTATAAGTACAATAAATTATACCCCAGAGAGAGTGCACACGAAATGTCGTTTCACTGTCGTTAACGAATTCGGTGTAATTTTAAGACGATACGTACACTAAAATCTTTTTACAAAATAATTCTTGTATTCGGTAATGTCGTCTTAAATCAGTTTATAAATCGTGTTATCTATAAACTGGTCACTGACTGAAACCAGTATTGATTATTAATAACAATAAATTAGAGTAAAAATAAGGGGAACTATTTTTTCTTTAAATCTAGAATAAAAATTCTTTTAGCTTCCTGCTGATTTTCTCCGTCCGACTTCACGCCCCGGTAAAATTTGCCGGTAGAGGTTAAATTGTGTCGCACATTGGAAATGATCTCAAAACATATTTCTGTTTTAAAATGTAAAACTCATCGACGATCTTAAAAATAAAAGAAACGTTTACTTTATTCACAATAATTCGAATTCAAAGTGTACACTATACAAATAATTAATGTTAGTAATATGTATATGCGCGGTACACAGATTTGAATATATGACGTATTTGCTTAAAAATATTCATGGATAATATTAATTTTTAACAATATTATTTAACTATAATCATTTTTAAATATGTCTGTAACCGCAGTAATTGCTTACACTACGTTAAGCCAACAGTACACTATACGTATGTGATATATAATTATTTATTTATTTGCAATCTTACCTTTGTTTTACCCGGCCACACACAGTTATCACATAGATATTCGCTGTTTTGAACACAATATCACAATTATTCGGCTGTTATAATCGTAAACACTTTGTAATATGCAACATTATTGCAACGAGTATTTCACCGATTATAGGTTAGGGTTCGGAAAATTATTTTTCGCTATTCGAAATATTATCACTTCGAGCTAAAAGCGAACATATCGTAAAGGGTTTGAGGACAAATCCATGAGTGCGTTTAGTCGCAGTGCTGCCGGCTCTCGATATCGAATAAAAAAGATACAAAACAAAAGAGTTAAACAATTTGATACACTGTAAACAAAGTCTCTGATAAACGTGCCTTTGTATATTGGTGCGTGTGTTTAAAGACTCGAGAAGACGTAACAACTGACAGGCGAGCTTTCAAACCTAACCAATAGCGTTGCAGATTGAATTCGACCCTAGACAGAGCTGTGACGGCTGACGGAAACGCACGAAGTAACACGACGCAGTCCGACTAACATACACGATCCAATTTTTTTTTCTTTTTTACACATATATTTAGAAGTTTTGTGTTTTATTACCTTTCTCAGAAAATTAATTTTCTTTAATTCTAATATAAGCGAAAGTAGTGACTGTAGACTAATTAGTATGTGTATAGAGTTGTTATTCGTATTTGATAGAAGGTAATAATTTAAAAAATAAATAACATCGTCATCTAGGAAAGACGGACAGCTTTTTGCAATACGTTGTGTACTGTAAAATGTGTATTCAATTTATAGTCAAGTATTGAACTTGTTAAAGATTCCTGATATATTTTGGTGTAGTAAACGTGTATGTTCTAACGTTTTTGATTCCACATTTACGTCTTAATTTTCCGTGTCGGTTACCAGACCAGTGAATTATAGTCTTTTTTTTGTTTGTTTTTCTTTACTTAAGGGTTTTCACAATGTTGCGGGTTCCCTCAGTCAAACATACACACATTATATCTTCTCCTTTCTTTATCCTCAATCTGAAGATTGGTGGGCGGCAGGGGTGAGCCCTTGGCTCGCCCTTGGTGGGCGGTAATATTCTGAAATCATTAGATTTCTCGACCGGTCGCTTTCTTCACCTTGGAACATCTGTATCCTCTCAACCCTACTTCTTCAGCCATTTGATCCTTGTAGATTTTCCTTAGTCTTCTTCCATCAATTTTCCCCTCCAACATCATAGTTGTATAGCTGTTATGCCTAAATAAGTGCCCGGAACCATCGGCATCGTGGCTCCAGACGATTTTATTCCATAACCAAGTAAAGAACGTGGACTTTCACCGCCGGAAGCTGAATGATTACAATTATCCGAGGTGTTAAGCCGTGATATAAATCTGTTAAAATTAGACTACTACTATCACCACCACCGCCGACGCCGCCACCACCACTATCACTACTACTACTACTACTACTACTACTACTACTACTACTACTACTATTACTACTACTACTACTACTACTACTACTACTGCTGCTGCTGCTGCTGTTATTATTATTATTATCATTGAGCCAAATGATGGAGAGCTTGCAGAGGAGCTTGGGAGCAAGAAGAGCGAGGTCGCTGGACAAAAAGGCTCACCAAGCAGGTGCAGCAGAGGGCGGAGATTCGAACAAGCATGGGGAGATCGATTATTACCTCACTAGTTTCTGACTGGACACGAGTATTTTCGATCTTACCTGAAGAAAGTTGGAAAGGCCGAGTCACCAGAGTACCTGTACTGCCCGGGAGCTGCGGATGATGCCAGCCAAACATTCTTCGTCTGCGACAGATGGGAGCAACAAAGAAGATCGTTGCATGATGATATTAGGTAGGAGATCTTCCCGGATAACATCGTTGGAACGATATTTTAAGGGGAGGACAGATAGAACTGAGTGGCACGACTCGCAGAAGAGATTCATCGGGGGAAAAGGATATAGGCCTATTTGGACAATACAATATAGAAGGGTGAGTCAGATGTGAGCCCTCGGGCTGAAGAACAATAGGCGTAGCCTCAAGTAGTGTGTCAAACAGTTCCAGGTTAGTGTCTTAGAAGAGCAAAGGGAGGTGGTTTTTTTACTGGGTCGGGTATAGACTAACACCCAAACCCACAGACCCCGGAAGTGAGAATCCTTCTGTAGATTTGTAGAGCAATTTTTCCAAATGCCCTCATAAAAAAAAAAAATATTATCGAAGGTGAAAGTCGTAATAATAACAGTCAGTGATCTCTTAAGAACTTAACACCAAACTTAACAAAACCGGAAGTATGGACTCCTCTTGTTCCCTACTCTTACACTTGGAGTCTGGTTAACTTTTTTCCGCACCCCTGAAGAAGGCCGTCGTGGGCGCCGTCGAAACGTCTAGTATTGTTGACTGTTTCTGTAAAGTTTTCAATAATCTACTGACAGTTTTATTATGACTTCCCTTTCAATAATATAATAATAATAATAACGCCAATTTTACCGTTTGGTAATATACCGAAATCTCACACGGTCGAGCCGTTATAATTACTTTTAATTTAATTACATTATATACCGTTAGCTTCGATCTACGCTGAGTGTCTCGTTATAGGTGGAATAGCAAGTTAGTTTGGAAAACAAAGATGAAATCTGCATAATTGTACAAATCTTCACACGAAGAACAAGTAGATTGTTCTATTTCAAACATTTTGAAAGTAGAATATTGTTATTATTTTTGTATTCGTTTTAATATAACCTAAGATTATACTACACATATTATACACGAATCCTGCAAGGAACTCAACAAGCTACTTATAAAGAAATATATAGGCAACATTTAAAGCAATTTTTTCCAACCTAGCTTCCAAACTTTACCAACTTTCCAATCATCCTGCTTCAGATTCCTCCGTGCTTTGCATTCCTTGTGCCTTCCAGTCAAGTCTTTCGCGGCCTCACTGTTTTTCTTCTTTCAGGAGTTCATTCTAGTAATTTCGTTTGCCATCTATCATTACCCATATGACACATATGCCCGTACCATCTTAATCTTTTTGAATCAATTGCGTCATTTGTAATGATACAGATATTAATTATTTCTCTTATTTCTTCATTATTATCCAGCGATGTAAGCCTACAGCACCTTCTACAGTATCCCGTTCCCACGGCTCGTAATCTTTTCCTTCATAGGTACCGTATGTTCTGTAGTCTCGCACACCTCAGCCCCAATACTTTCTACTATTGTCATATATATTTTAATTTTTGTTTCGGATCTTATCCGACTGCTTCATAAAACTGTCTCGTCACTTGTTTCCCTTGTCCTATATAATTTTCTTTTGTTCTCCTACGCCTGTACCGTATTTTATAACCGTGACACCAAGGAATCGGTTCCCTCATATAGCCTACCTCTGCATGAAACATCGAAGTGAGATTCTGAAAATAAAATAGACGCAGTTTAAACAAGGATCACCAAGTAAAAAAACAAAGAAAAATGACGACTTCAGAGAAGAAACGAAGATTGACCGGTCAGGGAAGAAGGTCGGCTATCGGGTTTCGCACCGCGCGTGTTCCGTATAACGTAAATAACTGTAATCATACTAAACATAATAACAGCGCCAACATGCTGCAAACCCGAATACGTGTGCGCCCCGAGGGATGCCCACGCTTTGTATGTCAGAGATAATTTTATTTTAATAACGTTTAAGTGCTTCTCTCTCTCTATCTCTCTCTCTGCTTTTTGTTTAATTTGTCTCGATTAACACAGAGTCGTTTAACAAATGTGTTTCCGAAATTTGTCAGTCTTCTCCTTCGCAACGCCAGACCGTGTGCGGTTGTTTGAGCCAGCACAATCAGCCAATTACCGAGAATAATAACCATTTTGGGAACAGCTTTCATTCCCAAAATTCGTTAAATTCGGTAAAAGGATTATTTAAAAAAATGGAGAAAATGGATCCAACTAGATTTTCAAGAAGATCCCTTAACTATAATCCAAAGGGGAAGAGAAGTGTGGGAAGACCCCGTAAGCGATGGTTGGATGACTTCCATTGAGACTGGAACAGGCTACTAGCCTAAGCCGTAAAGGATGACGACGACGACGATTTATAATATCGGTATGGAGAACCATACATGACTTCCATGTTCTCAGATTTATATTTACAATTTTTAAATATAAATTGAAAAATTAGACATATTTGATAAATTGAAATGAAACATTTCCGTAGAAACTACTTCTTTGTTGCCCATAACGTACTACACATATACAAAATTACACCCTCCCCCTTCAACTATCAATTTAATTTATAGAAAATTACCCCTTCCCCATATCATCTACCTTTCTACAGTGGATTATTATGACCTTATTTTCAGGATACTTTATTTATCAAAATTAAATAGGCCTACTTTACTCTTGTCAAAACGTAAAACGTTGCAGGTAAACTACCCCTCCTCCTTAACCGATCTTCACCAAAATCAACAGGCCTCGAGTCGTCTACAACTCGGACACATATAATACAAAAAGTTTGATTCTGTTTGAATTTGCGACAGTTATTGTTCGCCATAGAAAAAATTCTAAACACAGACACTTTTCGGAAAATGACTTTTCGTCATGTTTTGAGGGTAGTACAATCAGAATCAGCCCTTATCTCGAAAACGATTTTTTCGCGATCACCATAGTTCCATTTCCTTACGGAACATGGAAGTCAAAAGGTCATTAATACAGAAACAGAGATCTTGAAAAGAGAATCGTTAAGTTTGATCACATTTGTGGTGTACTATAAACACGGAACCCGTAGAGACACAAGAATTAAGATGTAAAACTATTTGCAGTGCCGGCACTGCTTTATGGGACTGAGTCATGGGTTCTTACTGAAAGACAAGAAAACCACATTCAGGTAGCAGATATGAAATTCCTGAACGCTGCGAAAAGATGCAGAAAAGAAGACTGCTGGATAAGAAACGCAGAGATAAGAAAGTGATTGCAAATATACAATAGAATAAGGTGGGTGTGAATCACATGAACAGAATTTACACAGCCAGACTTGCAGTTCAAGTCTGGCATTACATACCATCAGGAAGAAGTCTTGGAAGGGCAAGGAAGACATGGGTACATTGACAGGCAATTTGTGGCTAATACGTGACGGGGAGAAGAAGAGAAGAATGTAGACACAACGGAATAAAGTGGTTGTTTTGGGGAATGATCACACTTTGAACCACTACTCCCTCCATCTTCACCCCACTCCCCGGCACAAAACACGCGCGCTAACACTGAATCAGATAATAAATTTATTTACTAAGATGTAATTGAAATTAATTATAGATTTAATGAAGTTTTGGTGACAAACAATACTTATAGCCAGTTAAAACAAAAAGAACTAAAATTACAGATGCTCTTAATATTTGTTGACTAGGGCCGGGAGTTTTAAGTAGTAAGACTGTAGAAAATATATATGAATTCGTGTGATACGAATATGCTGAAAACTTGAAATACGCGCTAAATATCTTTAAGGTCGGGAGAACAGATTGTAATGTAAAACACAAAAGTCAGTTTTAAGGCGATTTTAAGAGTGCGGCCGAAAAAAATATAAGAAACCGTACCAGAAGGGGACGACGTCAAATATTTAGTTCCATTAAGTACATAATAAAATGAAATGAACACTCTAGAAAATGAGCGAAAATAAACTAGCAATAAGCAAAAAGAAAAGAAAAAAGGAGAAGCTATGTCCTGCTAGGAAGAGGTGGGAATCTATTAAACGTGGCAACACTGACAAACGTGAAGGGTAGGATAAGGAGAAGGAGGAGGAAGAGGATTAGGGGAAGAGGAGAAGGAGGAGGAAGAAGAAGAAGGAGAAGAGGAGGAGGATTAGGGGATGAGAAGAAGGAGGAAGAATAGGAAGAGGAAGAAGAAGAAGCAGAAGAAGGAGGGGCGGGGAGGGGGAGGGGGAGGAGTCAGCACAGAAAAGTAGAACACATTTTGAAAATCAAGTCCGTTACATCGTGCAGGAAGCTAAAATTACTTTCAAAATTAATTACCACCTTACAGGAACAACGTTCTCACTGCCGGTGGAAGTTTGAAATTACACCACCGCTTAAATAAAAATTATTTTTTTTTTTTACGATGCACAAACGAAGGACACCTTAACTGCATAATTACGTACGTAAATTCGACGACACAAAGTTCACGGACAAAAAAAAGGTTTCTTCTCGTCGAGAGGAGCTCTCATTCAGCGGAGCGTGAAAGGTGCAACAACCGTGCAAATCCTGCGACTGCTACGATACTGTACAGTAGTATCCCTCCCCGCGTCTGATAAAACGTAAAAAGCAGCAATGACACACACACACACACACACACACACACACACACACACATGTTTACTGGCTGGCAAGCTGCCACCGGTTGTAGTCGTTAATATTTTTTTCTACGAACCGACTGTTCAGATTTATTGCCGCTAAGTATGTGTAAACTCTCAAACGTTCGATTGTTTTTTTCTTCTTATTATTTCCAGAGTTAATTTTACTCCGGTAGAAACATTTCTAAACACAGTAGCGTTTCTAGGTTTTTTGGCGCCCGAGGTAAATACTCGGCCGGCAATGAGTAAAAATGAAGTCCCGTCCGTTGAACACGTGTAACCGTGTACATCAGTGTTCTCCACAATTTTCAATCCGCCGATCCCCAGATAAAAATTCTTAAATGAAATCTTGATTGAACAGTTTAAAACGTTGAACGACAGTGTAATCTTAAGGGGGAGTCTCTACTGAAAATGGCCAAAAATTGATAAAAAATGAAAAATGTTTTTGTCCCAAATTGTTTTGTGGTTAGTTCTTTATATAAAAAACACGTTAAAACATTTGTTCTGAAATATTTTGTAGGCAAAAACAAATTGTTTAGAAAACCCCTAGCACCTAAGCGATTTACATTTCATTTAGGTATTATAACAAAACAATATTATTTAAATAATATAATTTTCCACATATATATCATATTACTGTAGTTGGAAATAAATGTTACATGTATAAAACATCATCTCTTTTATTTACAATGAAAAAATCAGACTTGTAAAACAGCTGATTGACGTGTTGAAGTAACAACGAAAATTGACAATAAAAGACTGAAACTCGCTGAAAAAATAAAAGCAAGAAAGTACAATGAATACAGAAGAAAGAAGAAGTATGGTATGTTGAAAGAGGAAGAACGCAGATTGGAAAAAGAGGGCCTAACATATAAGGACCAGGTGAATTTTAGTAGCAATGTAAAAAAGTGAAATGTGGACTAACAGAGACATGTGATCGGTGAGAAGACTGATAAGGACAGCTGTAGAAGATATTTGTTCCTATCAAATATCTTAATTTTTAATTATTATTATTTAATTTAATTTTATTTTATTTTAATTTAATTTAATTTAATTATTAATTATTTAATATTATTATTTAATTTAATTATTATTTTTAATTTAGAAGATATTAAAAATGTAAAATAAAATGTTTTATGTTTATTGTATTAGAATTTATTATTTTAATACCCATATAGTAATAAACAAAATCATATCAAGCCTTTATACTCCATAAATATTTATAATTATCCAACAGAAAGGAATATTTTTAGACAATCCGAGTTTCCAGCAAATTCAGTTTTTCATGTTTTTATAATTACATACTTTTTGATATATCTAAAAAAAACTAACTTACTGTTCTGAAAATTTTCACATGTCTTTAGCATATAATTATCTACAAAAACACGTATTTTTATTTAATTTGGGCTTATAGTTTCTTTGTAATAATTTTTTATTTATAAATGTAAAAATTTTAAAAAAATATTTTTACTATTTTCCTCAAAAAAAAAAAGTTTTTAATTACATCCTAATAAAGATACGTGTTTTTTAGATAATTTTATCCCCTTCTAAATGACACCTCCCAAAAAGTCGTAACACTTCTAGTTTTCTGGAATATCAATTTGAAAAAAATATTCCAAAAACGTTCAAAAATTCAATTGTTAGTACTAAAAACATCTTTTTCCAGTTACAAAATTTTACCCTTTATTTAATGCAACAATAAATAATTTAAAAAATCTGAATAAATTAAAAAGTTACAAAATAAACACTTTTGCCATTTTCAGTAGGGACATCACTTTTTGCTGTTAACGTACAGTTATTCATTCATAAGCCATCACGCGCGCCGTATCATATCGACAGGTGAATACATATTTAACCAACGCTACACTAGACGCGGTTTGTGTAGCGCACATTCAGTAGCGGCGCTAAACGCTCATCCTTTATTAACATTAATTTTATTGCAAAAAATTTATAACTCCGTCCAATTCCGACGCTGTCCGTTGCTTCTTTCAGCCATCCATATTTTTCCAGTGGATAGACGGCTAACCTTGTCCACCCACCTTCTTTTTTTATACGAGTTTCGGACCGGCAGTGCTACGCAACTCATTATAACTTCGACTGAAGAAATAGAACATCAATTGATGAAAGCAAGAAAAATTGCTGAATGCATGAATAACCTTATACAATGAGCTGCAATACAATGGATCTGATATGGTCTAAACGAAAAATATTCACTGTCTCCTCCACCCCCTCCCCCTAGGCCGAGATGATGTCCGTACACTAAGCAAGTCAAATAATTGCGCCATCACAGTCTATCCACCTCAGGTGTACCTTTATAAATTGCAATAATTTGAGTATAGGGCTAATATTGGTACTTGAATTAAAGCAAAATAGTCTCATATAAAGACATATTATTTTACAAAAATAGACTTTTATTAAGGAGGTAAAGCATATGACAGGATATAGGATGGGCAGAAACGTGTTTAATATTATACGTTATGCGGACGACTTTATTAAGGAGGTAAAGCATATAGGGTGGGTAGAAGTGTGTTTAATATTATATGTTATGCAGACGACGTTATTCTAACAGTGGAAAATGAAAATAACTTACAAAGACTTGTGTATAATTTTAACAAAGCGTGTCAGAAATATAACAAAAATAGCGGAAGAGAAAACGAAATCAATTACAATTTCACATCATCCATTAAGCTGTACGCCTGTGATAAATGACAGAATAATGGAACAAGTAGGCTAATGCAGATAGACTACTTATGAACAAGGCTTACAAGTAACAATAGGGCAGATGAAGAAATAGAACATCAATTGATGGTAGCAGGAAGAATTGCTGGATGCATGAATAACCTTGTATTGAATAATAAATACCTCACACAAGAAGCAAAAACTAGGGTTTACAAATACACAATACGTTCAGTAATATCCTGTGCATCAGAGACCAAGCCGGATACAGCACCAACTCAAAGAAAACGACAAACTATAGAGACGACTATATTACGGAGGGTACTAGGAAAGACCAATTACGATAGGTTGCCAAACAACAGTATAAGAGACAAGTGTAATGTAACAGATATTAATTCTTGGACTGCGTTAAGAAGAAGGGTATGCAATGAACACATATCACGTATGGATGAAACAAGGCTAGTGAAATAGGTAAGAGATAGCCAGCCAAACACCAAGAGGAGCATTGATCGGCCAAGGAAGAGGTGGAGTGACAGCATATAGGACCGTTGTTGTAGAACAGGACAGAGTCCTAACTAGGAAGTTAACGAAGAAGAAGAAATTTATAACTATCAATTTATAGCGACCAAGATAAGACTGAATATATTGTCGTCAGAAATACACGCAGAAGTACATCGTTGGCACGGGAAGTTGTGAAGGAAGTAGATTTCTACAAACAATTTGGCGTCACAATTACAAAAGACGGCCCAAGTGTAGCGGAAATAAAAAATCGTATAGAACAGGAGACAAAAATAATACAGTTAGATTCCATTTTATGGAGGAATTGGAGATAAGTTAATACCAGAACACACTAATTATCTCAACAACAACAAATGGGCTTAAGATAGTTTAGTTTTCAGGTACAGACATCTAATTCGTATTTTAGATACTTATTAGACATATTTAACATATGACTAATAATATTATTTTCGGATAAGAATGCCTACGTGATATTTATACATAATTTTAGACAATAAAAATATTTAATATGCTAAAAATAATAATATCGAGTAATAGATATATTAAATATTATTAAATAATAAATATTACCGGTATTGTCTCGAATATTTTAAATAATAATTGTAAATCTCGCAAAATTTTAAGTTGTTAAACGTACTGTATTTAATTCAAAAACTTGTATTTATCGCTATAAAAATTTGTTTAAAAAAACTGAGTTGCAGTTATAAGCAGCTATTTTTTATTTATTTTATGAAGTATAAGTTTAAGCTACAATGTGCAATAGGCAGAATTTTTTAGCATGACTTTTCCTCTTAGTTTTTAATAGTTCATCATAAAATGTTTCATAAATTTCGATCAATTATACTGATAATTTGCATATTATAAATACGATATTTGAACATATGGTATATTACTCCTTGCCAGCGCGCCAGATGCTACCTGTTCCAACATCAGATTTGTACTGGGTGTAATCATTCAAGTTGATATAATGGATTCTTCCCCTTTGACCCCAGTTTATGACAATTCAGTCTTTGTTCTATGTCAGAGGCGTATTTACGGGGGGGGGGTTGAATATTTCCCCCATAGGGTCGAAATGTTGACAAGGAATTTTGTTAATCTCTTAAATTTTAAGATTTGTTGTTATTTTTTCAGCTGTGAACTCTAAAATAGCAGTAACTCTTTTTTAAGTACACAAACAGGTTTAATGCACAGCATTTGCGTGTACGTTTGAAATATAGGAAAATCAATTCAGTGACCCCGGAAGAAGTTGTTAATGAAATGGTAAAAAAATCAGGGCCAATTAACTCAAAAACCTTTTCAAACAGAATATCTTTTTTTATGTAGGCCTATAAAGTTTTCTTGGTTTACCTTTTTTTTTTTTATTAAAACTGTATTCATAATTTTTTAATTTAAATTATCAATAAATATCTTGTAAACAGTGTTTCAAATGCGCATATTATCATTTTGTGTTATTAGCGTTTACTTTAATGACATTGATTTCAGGACATTATCAAAGTTTTTCATCCTCTTTGAAGATTATAATACTGATTAGCCTCAACTTGTTTTTTCTTTCATATGAAGCCGCCAAGATCGGGGCCCACAAGCCCAAATTCTAGATACGCCACTGTTCTACCCGAGTACCTGACCCGTCAGTCGAAATGGCATTAATATTTTGACTTTTGACCAGATGTTGGAGATTGGAACCACTGTCGCATCATGTGCAAGAGACTAATAATGAGTAAGATATAGACTTCCACACCTTTGGAAGCAGTCGAGCCTGTAGAGATGTCGCATAATAGAGTACGCGTGGGGTGGCTTGTCCTTGACGGAGCAAACGATCCCTCACATGCTACTGGTTGTTTGGTCTGTATCGATCCCTATTAATTCTGTTGCAATTCTCAAGAGGGTGACTGTGCCGATGCAAGCAGATGACGTCACCACAATTTGGTGTAGCGAAGTGTCATCTGTTCCACGACAAAGCGACGGACGATGCAATTCCGTCCTCACCCCCTCCCACAATAATCCCCGTTCTTTCTTCTACCCTAGTTCATACATAGTGTAGTACCTAGTAAGATTTCCAATAGCCTGTTACAGAAACCTCTCGGAATTCGAGTTGTGGTTGTAACATACAACGCGTAACGAAACAAAAACCTTTTGTGTTGTTTACGAATTATAACGTGCATATATCATGGTGGCAAAGTCACAATTCATGGACTCAAAGATGGTGGGTAAAACTAAATAAAAGCACGTCAGTGCACGTTAATTTTACCAGTAGGAAAATTAATTACCTGTCTCTTGTTAGCAATCAATAAGTGATACCACATGAAAACAGTGCAAAGCACTTAGGTATGACATTAGATGTTAAGTTACGCTGGAAGGTGCATGTAAAAAAAAAAAAAAAAAAAAAAAAAAAAAAAAAAAAAAAAAAAAAAAACCAGCAGAAATTCAGAGAAAAATGTAATGGCTCATCGGGGGACATTCTGAGTTTTCTGTACATAATAAACTGTTTAGTATATAAACATGTCTGGATTTGTTTGGAGACGTGTTGATTGGAGATACACAAAGAAAAGTAACAGAAAATAATCAAACATTTCAAAACAAAGTACCATGCCCCACGGTACATATGAAATGAGGACAACCACAGGGATTTGAAGATTTCTTTAGTCGAAGACGATGTTCAGCGATTCGCCAAGTAGGGTAGCCACTTCACTTAATGTAATGTGGCAAGTGGCAGGCATCACAGGAACAAACTGATTGGATTTTAGAGAAGTGAGCCACATAACGCTCATCCTACACCTCGTGATAATTTATGAGATGAGATGTAAATTTATAAATGGGCTTACCCCAGTCTCAATAAAATAAGTAGGAGAAAAAAGTGCTGTGTAATAAGGATTAACATTCTAAATAAACAGAAATAACTATTTTATTTTTGTTTTAGTTTTTTTACTCACTTGAAGTCCATCAGAATAATAAAATGGTATTGACTTATAATAGAAGAAATACATATCTGTATTTTTTTGTAATTAGTTATCTTTTAATTTTATTATCTTGTCCCTAATTTATTTTAAGTTATCATGCGTAAAGTTTCACAAAATGTTCTAATACAAAGTCCATTTTTAAATAAATAATTGTCAAATTCGTTTTATTGAAGTAAAAAATGAAAGAAAAGTCAGGTAACGAGTGACACTGTTTAAAAAGAGAGTGGTGGGAAACGGGAAATAAACAGCCTAGGGCCACAAAATGACCAAATCCGCCATGGTGTGTGTGCGCGCGCGTGTGATTCGTAAAACACTGTGACACATATGCAAAACGTGTTAGGTTGTGAGATTATTTTGTTAAGGAGATGAAAGTGCAACGCGGTCGAGAATCAGGTTACATTCAGTTGTTTGGCAAGCTTGCAGAACCATACCGTCACCGTGATCGTGAAACGTTGGAACGCAATCCTCAAGGTCAGTTCCAAACCAAACCGAAAGGTTGTAGATACAAGTGAAAGGAAAGTGATACAATTACGTCAGGTGAGCGTTAACGAGAGAAAAGTGAGAGCCCGTGTAAGAGCGGTGAACTTACTTTTTTTTTAACTTTACCGCCGATCGCTTCACAACGCGACAACAGTAACGAGCTTGAAAATTGTTGATTAACAGCAAATTGCAGCTTTAGGACCTGCCTTAACTGCGTCAGGTACACGACATTTTCCAAAACCGTACACTATACTCAGGTTCTGGATAAAATCTCTCTTTAATTTGATCGATATTCCACATGGAACCTGCTAATTTATCAAACTTTTGCCCCAAGTTTTGGTGCCTGGAGTCCCAAAATTTTTAGTTTTCCAAAAATTAACACTACAGTCAGATTTTAGTTAAAAATTCCTTTTAATATAACATGCCACAGGAATTTTTGAGATTATATAAGGTTTTTACTCACTTTATGACTTTCAGTGTCCCAAAATTGTTGTAAGCAAACGTTTCGGCCGTACCTTTGACGGCCATCTTCGGTGCAGAAGGCTGGAATACCATGACCGAGGTTTCGTAGTCAGTGACCACTGAGTCACTCACTGTGGTCACGGTACGTAACAGCTGGCATGGCAGCCGACATTTCATATTCTATAATTATCTTACGCTGTAGATTTGTATTTAGTTACAATTATTTTCCGTTTTTAGTAATGTCTGTAAACATGAAACAAGACTACAAATTCAGATAATAATTAACAGAAGCTCAGTCTCGATTAACACAGAGGTAACAATAAAATTCAGTGAATATAATTTTCGCAAGTTTCTCAATCGAGTGTTGGCCGAGGGGACAGTTTTGGACAAGTTGCTCACTTCGTGTGAGCAGAAAAACGCGTTAACAATACGTGCGGCCCCTACATCCACACGAACATTTACAACCAAACAGCCATAAGTTAATAGCAGAAACGTGATAAACCGTATGTTTACGTTTTGACGCCCGACCAGTTCAGTGTCTGTTTACGCCAGTGGGTTTATTGACACCGGTGTGGGCAGCGGTCCAGTAACACTGAAATAGAACCATCTTTGTGGACTCTCGTTTTCTGCCGGTCGAGTAACCCAGAAAATCAGATTAGTAAAGCAGAAGTCCGATAATGCTGAAATGGAACTTCGTGGACTGTCACGGCTTTTAATAAGTAATGCAGAAGTCCAGTAGTGCTTAAAATAATTTTTTGGCTGGATCTGCCCGCTGAGTGATCCAGGAAATTAAACTAAACTCAGGAACCAATAAACTGAAATAGAACTAACTTTGTGGACTGTTTCTGCTGGTTGAGTAACCCAAATAATTAGGTTAGTAAAGCAGAAGTCCGATAATGCTGAAATCGAATTTTGTGGACTGTCACTGCTAGTCACGAAGTCACATAAGTAATGCGAAGTCCAGCAGTGCTGAAATAAAGCTTTGCGGCTGGATCGACAGGAATAAAGATTTTTCCGTACTAAGAGTCGGTTGGTAAACATCGGGGAGGTGATACTAACTTTCCCGCAGCACTGGGGAAGGCCGTCACAGTATTGTTAGTTTGGCTGTTTTAAAAACTTGTTGATGTTATTACAGATTACATGGTGAACAGCAGGGGTGCCTACAGCATGACGCAACGGTGCAAGTCGCACCACAGGAATTTTTGGGGAAGGGATTTTTCAAGTCGATTTTTGTAATTTGGGGGGGGGGCAATTACAAAATCAAGTTAGATTATCATGATAAGGCCTAACGTGTAGTACTAATTATTTCAGGCCAGGTTTGACTAGGCTTTTAAAATTCTTGTGATTTAGTTATTGATTATGCATAGGCCTACTAGAAAACCTTTTGGTATTTATAAAAAATCGGTACGGGGAACCATACATGACTTCCATGTTCTAATATTAATATTTAAAATCATTTTCGAAATGAAATATTTCCATAGAAACTACTTCTTTCTTCAGCCTTAACCACAGTACTGTGGTCACTAACGTATACCACCTCACGTTAGCGCACTCGATTTTCACTGATGATGGCAGTCGATGGCACTGCCGAAACGTCTGGTTTTGCAGAAAACATTGGACCACAGCCAAAGAGCTCGGGAAGGAATTTTAACAACAAACTACTTCTTTGTTGCCGATAACGTAGTACACTTATAAAAAATTATCCCCTCCCTCTTCAACTATCATTTTCGTTTATAGAAAATTTCCCCCTCCCCTTCAACTACCTTCTCATTTACAGATATTTCATCTACCTTTCTACAGTGGATTATTATGACCTTCTTTTCAGGATACTTTATCAAAATTAAGTACGTTACTCTTGTTAAACATAAAAAATTGCAGGTAAACTATCCTTTCCCCTTAACCCATCTCCATCAAAATCAATAGGCACTGAGCCCTCTACAACTCAGGCACATGTGCAAAAAATTATTTGATTCTATTTGAATTTGCGGTAGTTATCGTTCGCCATAGAAAAAATTCCACCCACCCACACACACACGCGCGCGCGCGCACACACACACTTCGGAAAATGACTTTTCATGTTTTGAGGGTAGTACAATCAGAATCAGTCATTATCTCGAACACGATTTTTTCGCGATCACCATACCTCCATTTCCTTGCGGAACATGGAAGTAAAAGAATAACATTAGTTTTTTGATTCCAATAATTCCTGAAATGACTTTCAAAAATTTTTGGATAAAGCCCCAAGATCCGCCGTTAACTGGAGGTTATTCCATACCCCCGTATAGTGATCCCCCCTACTCATGAAATCAAATTTAGGGGGGAATGCACCATGGCCTTTGGGGGGTGGGGGTCACCTCTGATGAACAGTAACAATAACTGTCCGGTTTAAACCACAGCCTACCAGCCGGGAGAATAACAATCAGCTTCCGGGACCGTGAAAGCCTACGTTCTTTACGAAAAAAAAAAAATTATAAACTTTGTCGAAACTCGGACACAAACGTTTTAAAATGCTCTGCAGAGAATGACCGAATCTCGCAGAACGGCCTAGACTTCATCAAACAACACACTATTGTCAAGGACGACTTACGGTATGTGCAACGCGGTTTAGACAGATTAGCTGCAAGGTTTTTGTTTACAAGACCTGTTGCTTCAGTTACTTCATAACGCGTGAATCATCAACGCCAAAAGGGTTACATTTTGTTATCTGCACATTTGTTATTTCCACTGAACGAGCGAGCCTTTCCTATTTATCAGATCGCGGATTCGTCGTGAAAGTTTTGACTTCATTTGGAGCTTCACCAGACTTCAGTGAATAGTTCCGCAGATTTTTCTGGGACAAATCATATTAGAAGAAAGTTACAGGACTCATATCATACAGGACTGCCAATAGAACAGGTGCCAGATTTCAAAGTATCTAGGGTGCAGCATTACATATCAAGAAGATAAGGAGGTTGAAAGGAAAATTAGTCTCTTCAGTCGCTTTGTGGTTGTATCTTTAAACATTTAAAGAAGAAAATAAGGCAAGAGACGCAATTGAAATATTATAATGTAATGGCCATAACTCAACTACTGTATGATAGTAAGACTTGGATTAGAAAGGCCAAAGATATATCTAGAATACGAGGTGCGGAAATGAGGTTCTTGAGGGCTGTAAAGGGTTGTACCAGGAGAGATCTTATCAAAAATTATCAAATTAGAATGGAGCTAGGTATAGCTGAAAGTCTGAGAAAATCTTCCGGTACAAAACGGAGTGGTGGTTACACGTAGAGTGAATGTATCTAACTAGATTTTCAGGAATATACCTTGACTATCATCCAAGGGGGAAGAGAAGTGCTGGCAGACCCCGTAAGCGATGGCTGGATGGATTCCATCGAGACTGGAACAGGCTGCTAGCCTAAGTCGTAAGGGATGACGACGGCGACGATGACTATTATTGTGAGCGTCTGTTCCTTGCTCGTCACAAATCTCAACAGGTTACGAATCAAAGCTATGGCTACACATCTACACATTACTGATTACGCGTGCGTCTGAAGTTTTACAGCGTAAATAATCTGTATACACCAACATAAATGAAGATATTCAGTAGACGTTTCCTTTGTCTCTTATATAATCTGACTTATGCACACTAAATTACGTCGCTACGCATCTGTAATACGTTTCGTGAAAAAAGCTTTTATCTGGTTAATGGTTAATTTTATATACGCTGATTCGTTTGTGTGCGCGTTTTCGTTATTATTATTCGGTATCCGCTGCTAAAGCTACTGCCTTCACACACATAAAAACTAACAATAACATTTAATAATTGCAGAATAAAATGGTAAGATTTATGATAAATTATCCAAGTTTAGAAATCAGCCACCGTTTTAGTTTCAAGTTAAAACGATTCAATAATATTTATGTATACGTGAATACTCACCAGCACAGTCACATAATGAGACGTACGCCCATAGCTGTGTAAGTTACAAATATACAACTTTATTAATATTATCACAGAGTTTAACTTCCGAACTGTCACAAAATCACTCGCTACTATTATCAAACGAAACACAACCGGTATGGGAGAACGGTCCGAACAGAACAGCGCAGCCTATGTGCGTCTGTGCCTGCCTACACACACACGCAACAGAAGCGCCCCTCTCTACGCGTCGTCACCACCGTACTTAGTAACCAACACAACACCCCCACCCCCGGGCCGCGAGCATTAGCTACCCCCCGTATACATGAGGGATAGATACACGCGTATACTGCGTGCTATGAAAGAATACCGTTTACTGTTGTAGTCTCGTACAGGTGTTTTTTGTTTACGTTGTCGCTGTTTGTTTAGGCTTCCGAGACGCTGTAAATTTTTTATAACCGGCTGATTGGTGGTTGGTTATACGTGTACCGCACGTCACCCTTTGTGGCGTCCACGTTTTGATTTTGTCGCTACTGAAACGATGTTTAGCGTCGTTGGCGTCTTTTTAACAAATATGACCCGACGTGTTTGTTTAACAAATCGACCGTTTCGTTTACACGATTTCAATGACCTTGTTACCGTGTCACAGCTTTGACGATGACTCATATCGCTCTTCCATAAACTCAGTACAGTAGACATAAATAGAACACTCGCATACGTTTGAACCAAAATCCATCACATTTTGATAGAATCGGTTTTTCCAGAGAGAATATTTTATTGGAAATATTTCTTCTTCTTCTTCTTCTTCTTCTTCTTCTTCTTCTTCTTCTTCTTCTTCTTCTTCTTCTACTTCTACTTCGTCTTACTCTAATCCTCTTCTACCGCAAGATGTAGAGGTTGAGCAAACGTCTCGCCACCGTTGTCTCTGCACGGCCAGGGACCTTGGCTTCATTCCACTGCACTCCCAGCCCCTGCAGAGAACACCTCACATTGTCCTCTCAAGTCACTCTTCTCCGGCCCCTGGGTCTTCTCCCAGCAATTCTTGCCTCATACAGTTGTTTCGAAGTCTACCCCCTGTAATACACTTTTAGATATAGGCCTTATATTACTACTATTTTGTTACTACTTTGCATAATACTTGGCCTATGAGCATGTATAAAGTAAGGGTTTATCAAATTAACTTATTCAATGACAAAATTAATATTTATCACATATTAAATTTTAACAATAAGATATCACACTTACTTTCGTGTACCGACTCTTTAGAGTTATCCCAGGGCGCCAGTAATAAATAAACACAATTTGGTTGTTATTAATTAAGTTTTTAATAACGATTGCATTCAAATATTACAAAATTTATAATTCAGTACTTCAATCATTTACTATAAAATTTGTTAGTGTTTATTTCTTAGCAATGGATTCTTAGACTGATTGAGTCACCAAAACAAGATTGACATATAATTGAAATTAATAAGCAATATGAAAATGATTGTTCGTTGTTGTTATTTACGTGTTTGTTGAATTATTCTGCGATGCGATGTCATCCACGCTGCGGGTTCCAGGCTGCTGATCCGAAGTTATCCGTTGAATAGTTATCCTTGTCAGGTCGCACTATTTACACTGGTTTCACAAGTATTACACCATTCACTCAATTTACTTAGTGATAATTACACAGGTTCTGTATATTAATACACTTGTAGAAAAACACAGTATATCCTTATCAAAGAAAAGTGCGTCTAACACCGGATTGATAACTGCACTCGACCGCCAGTCCCGTACAATGAAGTTTGACACATTTACAATCGCTAAGTAACTCGACTTTTTAACGGTTGATATTGTATTAATTAATATTTAGATATATTACTCGGTTTTACTTTGATCTTCCTTAGTTACACTAGAATCCTTCTTATTAACATTTATTAAGTGTTTACGATTCGTAATTTCCGCACAGATTACTATCGCGTTACCGTAACTGATTTACGTGGCGATTGAAATATACTTATTTAAATTACTGACAAATTTTTATTACAATTAATACGAGTCTTAGTGTTGTGATCTTCCCGTAGACTAAAATAAATGTTACAAGTCTAATAGCTGTAATCTCTCCGTTGACTAACTTAACTTCCTACTCTACGTATTTTTTATACTTCGCTACAAACTACCCTCACCCACTATCGGCAAAATACACGCCTATTGGTCTGACTTACCGCTAAATTCAAATCTACCCAATCTGTCTAACGAAACAGCCCGCGTAAAAAATGACGCTATCCGTTATTCGTCAACTAAATGCGCGTGAACACGTGGTAGGAAAACTTCGCGTCACTCTTCATCTCGCTTTTTACGCTCTCTTTCTAAACTAACGGAGCCTTTTGTTAGATGCACTTAACTTTTACAATCTTGGTGAATGTTTCTTACGCCCTAGCAAACAATACAGTTTTATGACGGTCCGTCCGGTATGTGACTATTCATAGTTTTTTAGCCGACTTACAGGCGTCAACGCAAGGTCGTCTGTATGAATATCTGCCGCTCCCTACTACATATTTTAATGTTTCCTTACTTTGAAAAATCACCGCTTTCTATAAATTTATATCTCTCCCTGGGTATCATATGACTTTGTCCCCGTAAAATTGTTGAGAATGCAATTTTCCGTGATATCGTCCCCCGATAGAATTATATCAAATTTTTAATACAATTTGGAATTGATTCTATTGATGCGTCCCTAATCCCCTGCTAATTTTTATATTACTAGCCTAATATAGAAACAAACTAATAATTTGTTTAACCTTTGCTATAATCTAGATTTGTTTATACATCACATTATATTAATTACTTCTAATTCATTTAACACAACATTGTAATATTAGCTAGTTTACGATCTGTTGTTGTACCCTAAGTGTCAACGGCATTTCAAGGTTTGTTTACAAACAGACTCTCCGTCCCACCCTTGACAAACTGGTCAAACAACTACTTTTAAAATATTCTGCTCCACTTTTACTTTCATCTCAACACAATGTTATATAGTGACATTTCGCCCTAACATTTGTTTACGTTCTACTTCCCTTAACTTACTCTTACAATGTAGTACATTCATAACAACTACGCTAATATCTTTTGTAATTCTTATACAATTTAGTAATTAATAATGATTATCCTATTTATTACAACAGTATTCTAATCTTACAATTATTACATATGTGAACGTTTGTGTGCTATTACAATCTGTTTAGTATCTATGTAATGTCAGTGTTCGTGTGTGTAGTAATAGGTCATTGCTCATCCGAAATTCCTGAATGGCTCTAATTTTATCTGGTGCCGCGGTAATATCCTCTGTTGTTAATCGATACCCACCTAATCAATCTTTTCCTTGTCCACTCGATTCTTTGATATCTTCATCGGCAGCTGCGAGTTCTACTCGTAGTATCTCCGCTGTAGTTCCTTCCTGGTTTTGATCTCCCTGAATGATTAATCGTTTGTTGTTCAGGTCGATCACGCACCCATTTTCTTCCAATAAACCCACGCCTAAGATACAATCTTTTATTAATTCTGGGACAACTACGAAGACACTATCGACTCTTAAACTCTTGATTTGGACGGTTAATAGGATTTGTTGTGTCACCCTTTTTGACTTACTGCCGGTTGCACCCTTAATTACGGTATTCGACAATTTTAACATTTCTAGATCACCCAACTCCCTTTTATTGTTTTTAAACCATTGTTCTGATACGGCGTTTACCTGGCTTCCTGTGTCTAATAAAGCACATGTAGGTACTCCGTTCAACGATACATTAACTTCCGGACATTTATTAACTTTACATATTATGTTGACATCATCATTATCCATTAAATCATCTCTTAAATCTAGAAAAGTAGTGTTAATATATTTACTAATCTTACTTAAGTCTACTTCATATTTACAGAACTTAGCTAGTTTTTTGGCATAACGGTATTAACTTTGTTACCGTTCGCACCGCTGGTCGATGGAATAGGTTCGTTCTCATTTTTAAACCTGTTTGTTCGTTTGGGGTAGTGTGAAGTAACTGGCTTACTTTCAGTTTCATTAGCGCGTCCGTGCTCAGCTGGTCGCTCTCTATCCTCTTCACCCCTCGACCATGGTTTAAGATCTCGCGTCCCGTCATAATACCCTCGGCTCGCCTCCCTTGTGTCAATTCTTAGACTCATAAATTCTAATAAGACCTGCTCGAATTTATTGATTGTCACTATACCACGAGTAATTATCGCGACTTGTATTTCATGCGGATAATGTTTAGTAATTTTCCTAATTAAATACTTATCAGGTATTGGCGGAATTAACTGTCGGTTTTCTAACAGTTTACGCTCTAAGTAATGGATCATGTTCATTCCATTCTCTGCATGATACCTTCCGAATTCCAGTTCATTGCGTACTCTCTCTTGAATGACGTCATTCCAATATTTATTTATAAATGCGTCAGTGAAATCCACGAAACTGTTAACGCTATCTTTTATTAACCTCCACCATACTGCTGCCTCTCCTTCAAGATGTCTTGCTATCCACTTGATATTTCCAGCATCTTGATAATGTCTCTGAATATTTCATTCAATTCTTTAATAAATTCCATCGGAAAAATCACCCGTATCATTATATTTTATGTCCTTCACCTGTTCATTTGTCATGCTCCGATTACATGGTGTGTTGCTTATTCACGCTAGTTTAGTTCGTACTTCCTGTTGTATTTGTTGTAATTTAAGGTGTGTCTCGTCAGATTTGCTGTCAATTTTAGTTTCCAACTCTTTCAGTTTTTTGACCTTTAATTCATTTATAGCTGCCGTGTTATCTGTACATCTTTGATTGTTTACAACTTACTGTTTCAATAATTATTTCAAAATTATTATTGTATTTTTCGTCAAGTTCTTTAATTTGTTGTTTTGTATTAGCACTAATTTCGGTATTAATCTTATCACAATTTTCTTTGATCTTATTATCAATATCTACTCTAAACTCCTGGAGAAATTTTTGGTTATTTGCTTTTTCTTGATTGAGTTGTGCGATTACTTCGTTTCTTAGTTCCATATGTTGTTTGTGTATCTGCTCTGATATTTGCTGTATTTGTTGTTTGTGTTGTGTCGCTTGTTGTGCTAGCTGTCGTGTTGTTTTTTCCGCCTGTTCTTTTGCTTGTTGTTTTATTTCTCTCACTTGTTCTTTTGTTTCTTTCGATTGTTGTTCAATTCGTTGTGTTTGTTGTAATAGTTGTTCTTTTGTTTCTTTCGATTGTTCTGCCATTCGTTGTGTTTGTTGTAATAGTCGTTGGAGTATTGTACATATATCGGTGTCTTTGTCTGTCTCTGGTAATGTCTGATATACCGGTCTCTCTCTAATCTCTACTAGTGTTTCTTGTGTAATCTGCTGTGTCTCTGCATTTTCTTCGTTCGGTCCCCGCGTCCCTGACTCTTGATTCCCCATTGAAATGTGTGCGATCGTCTGCGAATCTCCTAGCTGATTGTTTATATCGAAGTCCATTTCGTTATCGTGGGATGTTGTTTCTGTATTCATGTTATTGTTTTCTCCGTGCATGTTGTTCTGTGTGTTTATATTTTTCCTACTCTTACTCCGCGTAATCATACAACTATATCTTATGTTATTGTTATTCTTAATTCTATTTTATTCTTATTTTACTATTCTATTAGTGACTCAATAGTCCCACGTTCCGGGCGACAGAATCTAATACACTTTTAGATATAGGCCTTATATTACTACTATTTTGTTACTACTTTGCATAATACTTGGCCTACGAGCATGTATAAAGTAAGGGTTTATCAAATTAACTTATTCAATGACAAAATTAATTGAAATGTTCGGTAGCTCAGTGACTCAGTATTATTAAGGATTTTAGTGCGTATCTCAGTATGTTACAAGTTCGGAGTATCGGTTTTAAATCAATAGTATACTAGACTCATAATATCATTGAACTTAGACTCTCATCAGTTTATGTACATCAGTGCGTAATGACTTTATAATATATCAGTTTATTACCGCAATGTAATACAACATAGTGCGCAGTAATCGGTGAACGCGGTGGCAATACATTATTTAACCATTTCAATTTGCTCACAGTAGGTCAGAGGAGTTAAATGAACAGAAACATTATTTATTAACATAAAAAAGGCGTATTGTAACGGCAATGCATACAGATTCAATAACCTTGTTAGTTTAAGTTATGAGTGACAGAACACTCATAAATAAATTTGTGATATGATGGACAAAACCACATACACTTAATATTGCGTGATAGGATGCTCAAACACGAACAAACAGACTTAAACATAACACTGGTAGTTAATGTGTAGACAGCCAATACTTGGTATTATACGTGAATATATATGTATCAAACGAGACCGGATGTATACCGACACGGGGTGCGAGATATGTGTTGTGGAAGTGTAAAGTCATCTGTGATCTAAATGATAAGTGTAAAGCAATTGTGCTGGAGAGTGGAGGACACAAGACGCCGGATGGAGGTTCTACGCAATTTGGATAACTGCAAACAAGTAATGTAAATTATTTATTGTTAGTAGTTATCAATCCACTGACCTGGTTCTCACAAAGAATCCACATTGAGATGAATATAAATATCAGATAATAGTTAACTCATATAAATGATCACTATTGTAGAGGCAAGTCTGGAAATATGAACTCATTAGGTGTAGGAAGATATTGAACGTAGAGTATAATTTATTGTATACTTATGTTGTAAACTAGAAATAGTATCATCAATTAACAAATAAGTTGTGTGATATATTGTTTTCATTTCAGGAGCATGGATATGTTCAATCATGAATCCTAATTATTAATTGCTTAATAAATAATAAACTGTTATTTCTAGATCCAGGCATGCGTATGTGTTACGTTATTACAATACCTCAATGGTGATCAATATAATATGTAAGATATGAAAGAAGGAGAACACAATCATAATTACAGTGAATCACACTATTTCAGATTAAATGTCAAACTAATTAATATTTGAATTAAACTCATTTGCATAATTAATTACATATATTAATTGGCTTCCCAACGAGGGGCTCGATGAGAAATCTCATTGTATAACAAAGATAAATGGATTAATTACTTTATCAACATAAAATTAATTAATTTGCATAATTAATTACCTATAACAGTATATATAAATTACGCGATGTACAAGGTCGCGTAGAATAAATAAGTCGATATCTTAGATATGGAAATGTTTGCTTTAATTAAAGATTTTCTTAAATTTAGGCAGGAAAGATTTTACTACAGTTTTTATGAGCAGAACAAAATTAATAGACAAGTTTTTAATTTTGAAATAAAATAAAATAAAATTTTAATTTTTAATACAAATAAAATAAATTAATAGTTCTGTTTACATAAGTAAATAAATTACTGCTTCTTTGTAAATAAAAAAATTAATAAACAGTTTCTGTTGACCTTCAATATTACTTTAAAATATTTCCTATACACTAATAGCATACACGTTAATTTCTATAAGTTTCTGTTCTTATTAGTTTATAATTGTTTTATTTAGTTTATTATAAATGGGTTCACTTTCCTGAATAAGATGAATGGTGGGGTGTTTCTCCTGGTTCCCTGGTGAATGTGGACAGCTGCTCCTTCCAGGTAGTCGTCAGGATACCGCCGCTCCTCCTGTGGTTCTTCTTCAGGGTCTCCTCCTTCAGCTCTCAGGGTCGTTGTACGGGTTGGCTGCTTCTATGACAATGTTCAATTTAATTATTAGTTAATTAGGCTAAATAGCTCCGGCAACTTGATGTGTTCATAGAAACCTAATCGGACAATCTTGAATCTATTACCGAATTAGCACTCGAATAATCATTCGTGCACTTTACTATTAGTGTTCGTAACTCCTGACAGACCTATCGTACTGAATCAGAGTTAAGGATTACACGTTATAGACAGTACGATATTGCTTTTCCTGAGTACTACCGTAGACTGCCTTGCATCTCATCACGGGACAGACCCACTGATATATTAGCGTATCTGATTGGTCAAAACTGTTCCCTCACTCTTTCATTACAGTCCAGATAACATTCTACTTGTAAGAAATCGCATATGGGCAATGTAAAACGTGCAAAATAAACAGGTATACTTTATTACTTTTCTTGTGGGTGATAAAGCCTTTTTTTATGAAAAACTCATATATTTTGTACTTTATATCATTAACAAACATTAAACATTACTACCATATTGGTCTTATTTTTATGCATAATCTGGTATAAGTCTTATGTCAGACATTTGATTTACATAAGAGCTATTTAATTTAATTCATTTTTTTATTGTTGATTCGTATCACAGATATTCAAACGCGTACACGCGCACTCGCCATATGCCTATGCATACGTTCGCACTATTTCACAACACTCATATTTTTTTATACAGTCAAAAATTAACTTAATCTAACAATTTTGACATGATTCTTACTGTCTATAATACACTGTTCCAACACGCAACTTTTACTTTGACTAGTTCTCATTGAAACATGCTATCATATGTTAAGAGTGAAATTTATTATTTTATATGCTAATCTGACCCATTGCATATACTGTGTGTGTATATATATATATATATATATATATATATTTTGTTATACGACACGACTTGCTCGTGTCGCTCTTTAGTTATGCCCCACTGTTGGGGTCAATTTGTTATAAAACTCTTTTAGATGGTCTCCCTTATAAAAGTCCCACTGTTGTTGGTGTCAATTTGTAAAGGACTTAGTCGTACGGTTTCTTACTTCTCTCGCTAACGATGAAGATCGCGAACGCGCTAATAATCAGTACCGAATCTTTCTCGTTGTTCTCCTTACCTGTCCTTAATTGATGTACTTACTTCCCGATAGGCGCCAAATTGTTTTACATAAAAACAATTAAAAAGTTCTAATTGCGTCTTCTTCCTTCAGATGATATTAATTTCAACTTACTCACACGGACTGGCGGAAATTCAAATCTCGCGTGTCGCCCGACGTGTTGCCAACCTATAATTATGGTAAAGAATTTTCTTCACTACTAAAGTACACAAATATTATAATATATATCAAATAAAACAAAGGGCGGTTATTAATGTTCAGTACTAATTTATTAGTGTTCAGATTCGCTAATCATTCAACATTAAAATACAAAAGATGTTATTATAAAAAAGTTTGCTCCGGCTATAAATAAATTATACCTAAGGGGTTGGCTATGTTGGCTGAACAGTTTAACGAAACCAGCATGGACGCTGACATTAAGTATTTTACACAATTCATTCAGTTAAAGAGTTCTTTTGATTACGAAAAAATTAAACAAGATGTTATTAAAGTACACAACCTTACATCAATGTTACTTAAATACTATGAAGGTTTACATACAATTCGGTTCTTAGTGTTTAAAAAGTGTGTCAACCTTTTAGGCCTCGCACATAGGTTAAGCTATAGTTTACATACAGCTTTAATAAATGTTTTCGATTAATCCTTGAAAGAATCTAGTATACCAAGTTCGGAGTGAGAGTTATTGTGTTGTGAAAAAGTTAACTAGTTTAGTTCGCAATTACTGATAATTCATTTATACTTAAAAAAACCTTGTCGTTTCTTGTGATGAGTCACAGGTATTTCTTCCAGATTCTGTTGATATATTAATTAATTCTTCATCATTTGGTTTTCCTCCTTTTTATGGTTTCTGATTTATGTATTCAAAGTTTTTATTAATTTTTGATTATTGAAATTTGTTTTATAGTTTCATCCTGGGTTTAATGTATCTAGGTTCAACTTCTAGTATTCGTATTGATTTAATTTTGATTGCATTCCCTCTTTTTTTTTAACTTTTAATTGAGTCGAATTCAGCTTGGCATCCGTCTCTCTTGATCGATAATAATGGACTCCCCGTTTTATAACGGTTTTTCTATATAATAAAGTTTCGTTGTTATGGTAACCATCTCCTACCTTATTGGTGGTAAACATTTGTACCCATTGCTATAAATCTTGGGTTTTTGTTCAAAATGAATAAATATTTTATAATTGCTATTATTCCTTGGTGTTATTACCAATATGTGAGATATTAACATAAATGTCTCTATTTTCTTTCAAAGATTAATTTGATACCCCATAAAGTTGGGGTTGGTCATATATTAATGTTTTGACAAATTTGCTAATGTTATGTTATTACATATTTCACTTATTTTTTCTGTTTATTCGATGTCTGACATACTATTATGGTTAGCTAATTGAAATTAATAAGTTACTTGGTCTTAATTTTCAAATACAATGGCTAATTGTTTACAAATTGTTTTTTCTGAATTTTGACAGTTAGGCATTTTATAGGCCTAAGCTGTAAACGTTTAGAATTTCTTATTTTAAACAAGTTAAACGTTATTTATTACTTTCATATGTTCTGATTACTGTCACTTAGTCCTTGTTTACTTTTGAATTACTTTGGGCTGTTTTACAATAAATGAATGTTATCATAATTTTACAAAATCATTCCTTGTCTAATATTCTTTTTTCTGTCTTTACAATGATGAGTAATATTGGGATTGTTAAACTTATACAATTGCTTGCTTATACCTTCTACTATCTCTTACGCACTTTTTTATCACTTAATCCTACTATAACATTAAAATTGGTTTATGGTATGTTCATGATCCAGCCATATTCCTTCTTATAAAACACAACTCTTTTAAATAAACTAATAACTACTTTGGTGAATGGTGTCTTGACATCATCTATTATATTGTGATTATCATCCTTGTGATTATTTTGGTAACAGGATGTTTTCTTTTTATTGCACTCATAACTACTTTATTTCTTTATTGCTAACTCAATGAAATTGTTTGCCTATCAACATTTTGATTATTGTTTCTGTTTTATTGCCATTGTTCATTTCATTTATTAAGATTATTAATTGTTTATCTTAATTCCTTTCTATCCTCTTTATCACTTTCACTGCTTATCATTAACATTTCCTACCTACGTCTCATTCTTGGATTATATTATTTTTTAAAACATAATTTTAAAGTCCGTTTTTTAACATTTTAGGTTTACTTTTTATATCTCAGTAAGGTTATTAAAACACACATAATATACTAACTATTGGTTTACTTGTTTATTATTGGTAGTGTACTTCCTTTTACATGACTTATATAATACTCGTTTCCAGATTTGATATATTATTTGTGTTTTTATTAGTTTACATTTGTTTATGTTATAGTCTTTATCTGTCCTATCACTGGGGTTGGGGTTTGTTTATACCTCTCACTTACCATATCTATTGGGTTATTTTGTGTTAAATCGTATCGTACTGTTGTTTTCCGAGTTTTGCTCTGTTGCTGGCTATTTTTCTCCTTTCAGAGGTCACTTTTATTATTACATTTAGTTGTTTGACCGTATAATCATATTAAATACCCATTCCTTTATACCTTATTCATCCCTTATAATTTACAGTGTTAATTATTTAGTATCCTACAGTATCTTTCTCATGTTGCTTCTTAAATGCACGTTGAAGATATGTACCCTTACAATATATATATTGCGACAATACAAGCATATGCTGTAATGCGCATATATGAAATAAAATAAATATTTAAATTAATTTTAGTAATATGTAATAGACAAGCAGGTGTGAAATTGGAAGCTGAATTATAAACATGAATCAACAGGAACATCACGCGATTACCGCTGAGAGCGTGTACACAAGTAAATAGTGTGTGTGCGTGAAGCCTGTTAAAGCCTGAAAGTTTGCAATCTCACCCCAAATTGATGCTAAATTAAAGTTTTATTTACTTATAAGAAAACCATAAATATTAGGAAGAGTGTAAAGACTTCTAAAAATGCATAAAAATCAGACACATGTGCAGTGCGAATTCTATGTAATTATGACGTTCAGTGCGAATTCTGTGCGATTTTTAAAGCATAGTAATTACATTAATGATGCGATCTTTATGATAATTACGTATAATGTGTATAATTAAATTACACAATGTTAGATCACTTTGAAATCCGCATTAGACATTGCAATTGGCGAAAATGTGCGAATATGTAAAATTAGACGAGAGTGGGGGAACAGACGCCGTGGACAGCTTCTGACCTGCAGAATTCTGTAGCGACAGGTGTGGTTTTTTGGTGAATATTGTAACGTGCGGTTTCTGCGAGAGGCGGGTGTTAGCGAAACGTCCTTCTCATTCAAGCCCCAAATGTTGGGTTCGCCAATTCTGTAACGTAAAATGAGCAGTCGCTATTTTTCAAGCCCCGCGATGGACGCCAATTCTGTAACGTTCCGCTTAATGTGAGGTGTGCACTTGCGAAAGTGTTATTATATGCCTCACGCAGTATGCGTCACTTTTGAATTATACTAACTGACGTTTTAAAAGGTGTAAATAAAGGATTTTGTTTATCTTGTTTTACTCAATCTAAAAGAAATCGAGAGTGTGTGATTTGGGGTCAAGGAGGTAATTTGTTCAGCCTTATGCAGAAGAGAGAGTAAGTATCATTATTGCCCCTCAGTTGTGACGATTTCTTCTGTATGTTGTGCTGAAATTTTCATTAACTACCCACTACAATAAATTATAACACGTTATAATTCAATATTAATTTTCAATAATATTGCTTTATTGATTATTGACTTTTGTCTCCTGCCACCAAAATATAGGTATCACAATTAATCTTATTTGAAAAAAAACATCATCTCGACTTTACCGAGTAAACATACATCTGTCTAAGGAACAAAACATATATGTTGTTATTTACCCAATATTACGCTATAATAAAAAACATCAGTTATTACATAATTCTTAATAATTCCCCAGGGTTCAGGGTGAATTCTTTGTGTTATGAGAGTGTCAGAAATGGATAATTGCTACGCTTTACAAATATCAAAAAATTAATAAATAATTTTGTTTATTTTTCAAATATTACGTAGTTTCCGGAATTGCCGTAAGAGAGCAGCATGTATTTGTTTACTTTGAAAGAAACATATGATAAAATGAATATTTTTTGTTCTATTTCACTCGAAAAAATGTTTATATTACCTCGCTCCGTGTTGTCCTTACTGGATTGAAGTTTTATTCTGTGATGAGGTACGTCTTGCGTTATTATTTCCTTTTCGTTTGGAGTATTTTCTAATTGTCTACTGGAAGTAGGCCGAACTATATTGGATCCTCAGAATGTTTTCATCCACTGGTTTTTAATGTATATCACCATTTAATTTGGATTCCTCAGGTATAATTAGTTAGTATTCACTTTGTTTATTACTCTTGCGTGAATTTCGCCTCCTCTAACGTCCAAAAAAGGTTATTTTTTATAATTTTTGTCGCATCGTTTCTTCAACTCTCCGGTTTTGTTCAAAAATTTTTTTTTTTATTAACAATACTTGTTATTTTCCATCACTCTTAGTAACACATAGTATTTTTATTATGTAGGCAGTTTGTGATTATTATAAATTTATATTTTATTTATGGAAAAATAATTCCCTTCCATTCCGGTTTCTTTACTAATTTAATTTACATAATATGTTTTGGTTAATTTTTTTTTTATGACATTGTATATAAATATTTTATCATTTTATTATCATTAAATAAATTTATATATTATTTATTTAGTCTCGAATAGTGTTCATACCCGGTACTACTTCCTGTTGCCATTTCCTTCATAGGATTATTTTAATTTTATATTATCTTTGGTAGTTAAAATTTTTATGTCTTTTAAAATTAACCCTGGGTTTTCTTACAATCTAACACAATTATTTGAAACAATATAATATTAACTTGGGTTTAACAAATTGTGGTTCATACAATATAAATTACAATAAATAAATAAAATTACAAAAATCAATTAGTATTATTACATACTACTTCCATAGTTTTATCCTATCCAAAACATACAGCACAGTTTAGTAATACATTAATTTCACTTTGGTTTTTCACCTCAATGGGTACACTAGAACTCACTTCGCACTATATACCACTCGAATTGTTTATTATGTTGAGTGATATAATTAAATTTTGAGCGAGCTTTAGTTTTACCCATTTCTGACTTTTATTCTCATGATTTACTTTATTAGGACCGGGTTATGTACCGTTACATAAAGCCCCCCCACTAGAACAAATTTATTTTAGTTCAACTCGTTGATAGAAATAAATTGTTGATTTGTTCAAGTCTCCTAATGGTCTTGACTTTGTTTTCATAATAGTGTTTCATTTCCGACTGATTATACACTCCCTTTATTTTATTATTGGTAATTGTTTTAATTTCGTAAGTATTATTACCCTTCACCTGGGTTATGAGGTAAGGGCCAGTATAAAGTAGCAATAACTTCCGGGCGATACCCTCTATAGAGCTGGGTAGTTGTCTATTTTTTATTAGTACTTTATCTCCCAACTGGTATGTATCCAATCTTCTCCTTTTTACTTGATCCCTTTTTTGTTGAAGTTCCACTTTATGTAACACTCTGTTGTGCATTTCCACTTGGTCGAATTCTACTCTCTCTCCTGGAGGGAAATTTATCAATGACATAATTTCTCTTGGTGGTGGTTTATCAAACATTATTTGATAAGGGCTAGTACCGATAGTGTCATGGTATGACCAATTAAGAAAAGTCTCGGCTGGTTCAATATACTGACTCCAGTTTTTATGTTCTTGATGACAGTAGGTGCGTAGAATTCTGCCAACTTCCCTTAATACACGCTCAGCAGGATTGCTACTAGGGTGGTACACGGATGTCTTGTACGTTCTTATTTGCCAATTTCTCAATTCTTCCTTCCACCTTTTCCCCCGAAATTGCGTTCCATGATCAGTTATAATCATTTCCGGTTTTCCCACCTCAGGTAAGTATTTTTTTATAATTACTTCTAGAATTTTCTTCGTTGTAGCTCTACTAATAGCATAGAGTTTTGTGTAATTCGTATAATGATCAAATAATATGATGATATATTTATATTTATGTCTTCCTCCACTTCTGGGAAAAGGTCCGCAGATATCCAAAAAAATCTTTTCAAGTTTTTTATTAGATGTTATAGTAATCATGGTGCCTGTTTTCTTCTCATTATTTACTTTTACAAGCTGACAAATGTTACAGGTTTTCACTATCTCTCTTACTCTTTTATTTATAGCTTTCACGTAACAATGTTCAGATAAAGCTTTAATAACCTTGAGTGATCCCATATGGCCATACCTTTCATGATAATCCTGAATCAATGCTACTTCTGTTGCTGCTGGTACATATATCTTCCAGACATGATCCTTAATGGTAGGACGAATAAAAAGGATCTCTTCATAAACACAAAAAAATTTCATTATTATAGGGTCATATTGTAATATTCTTTCCTTAATTTTTGTTAATTTATTGTCACTTTGTTGATCGATTTTTATTTTATTAATTATATCTTGTAACTCCTTTGCCATCTTAATTATGTGATATATTTTTCCAATGCTTTCTGGTTCTATTTCACAAGTTCCTTTTTCAAGGTTAATCCGGGATAATCGGGCCGTTAACTCACCATTTTCTGTGCTCAAGGTTACTATACCCCTGGCCAGATTTATAATTGCAGTGTGTCGCCGTAGCATATCACACCCTATTAACACCCTAAACGGTAGCCCTTTCGCTACTAAAAATCCCATAGGTACTCCTATTCCATTAGTGGTAACATTCAAAGACACTTGTTTTTTGATTGTTTTATTTTGTTTCCCGGTAGCACCAACAATTGTTAAATTGTTAATTGGTAAAGTAGGTATTCTCTCAGTAGTTAACTCAGTAATACGATCTAATTCTAATTGATCAATGATTGAAATATTGGCCCCTGTATCAATCATGGCCTCTGCTGACACTCCATTTAATTTTATTTGTATATAGACTATGTCATTGTTTGGTGATGACTCTTTGATTACTCTTTCTTCCATTAACTCGGACTGTATATTTTTTAGAAAATTATTTCTGATAATGGTTATTGGTTTATTCAAATTAGTATTATAATTGGGTGTATGGTAAATTCTGTGCCCTGTTGTTTCTAGCAGTGACGGGCAATCACATCTTCTCACTGCTGGTACCCGTTTCCCCTATTTATATCATTACTATTGGTTGCTTCAACATTTTCATTATGTTGAATGTTGTTTATCGGTATCCTTTCTTCATCCCTCTCTCTGGATCTAGGTTGATCGATGTTCATACTCCTTTGTGGACCTTCGTCTCTATGATAATAATCATGTCTGTAATTCTGTCGATTATTATTAGACCATCTTCCGCGATATCTGTTATTGAAATAACTGTTGTTAGCATGTACATAATTAACTCGGGGCCTATTCTCTCTTGGTGGTTCATTCCTCCGCTCCTCGGTATTCCCTGACCTCCATCTACTTCTCCTATAATAAGATTCCTGTTCATAATTTTCTAGCAGCGTTTCCATGCCTCCAATAGTTTTGATTTGTCCACTCAAGCGTGCACTTATGATCTTTTCTTCAAAATGATACGCCATTTTGGTCACTAGACACTCTTCAGGTATCTTAGGGTCTAGATACTTGGCGATACACACCTTCCCTAAAAAGTAAGCAGTAGGTGTTTGTCCCACTGTACGGTCATACCTACCATGACAGATATCGTCCCTAATAATGTTTTGTACTGATTCTGACCAGTACTTAAGTTTGAACATAGTTTTGAAACCCTCATAATCACACACCTCGTTCCTAATTGCTGTCCACCAATTATCATTGATATTTTTGAACGATTCGTCTAATAGACCTTTTATCATATTCCATCGATTCTCCTTTGATCTGTTCAAAATTTCATCTACTCTCCCTAAAAATTCAAGTGGGTTTCTGCGATAATCCCGAAAGTTTACACTTTCCTTATTGTCTGGATAAACATGATGACTGCTGCATGCAGATCTAGCACTTATTCTATCTACATCACATTGAAAATTGGTTTGTATTTGTTGCAAACTATCTAATTTCTCTGCTTGGCTATCACATTGATTTTTTACATTCTCTACAGTTTTATGAAACTCTGAAAATTTACAGTTTAGACTGCTTTTAATGCTATCTAACTGGTCATTATTTTCTTGTCGTATGGCCATTACACGAACTTGGTTATCTTGTTCTTCTTTTTCCATTCTTGCCTCAACTCCAATTTTAATTAGTTCCATCTTCTCTTCAGTTGTATCTAATCTTTGGTTAGTTTCTACTAATTTCTTCTCTGCCTCTTCCTTATATGCCTCTACTCTTTGGCGTAACGTATTATTGACCAGTTCAATTTTACCTTCTAGATTTTCTCTTAATTCTTTATTGAAATTCTCCATCTTACCCTCAATTTGTTTTAAATTCTCATTATTCTCTTCAAATTTTGCATTCATCTCTTCTCTTTGCCCTTCAACCGCTTCCTTCAGTTCATTCATAGTTTGTTTTAAGTTTTCCTCCTGTTTCTTAAAATTCTCCTTATTTTCCTCCATTATAATTCTTAACATCTCCTGTATGCTTATATCTTCTTTTTGGTTGGATTTATCTGGTTGATCCCCTTGGGCATCCTCTTCAATTATTTCCGTTTCCGTATCCATAACTACTTCGGTTTCTTCTGTATCACCTGTCTGTTGGTCCATTACACTGTCCGTGACTAATTCTATTTCTTGTTCCTGTCCACCTTCTTCAATCTCCTTTTCTTCTGCCCTCTTCTTCGATTTTCCTCGGGTATTAGGCATTTCTTGTTTTCTCATAACTGCCAACGATAATTAGATTTTTTGATATATATTTTTATTAAATATCAAAATTCTTTTCTAATTACCGCCCTTTTACGTTGAGCGCCAATTTGTAACGTCCTGCTTTTTTAGAGGCATTCACCACTTCCGTTTAAGCCCCACGTTGGAGTCGTCAATTCTGTAACGTGCGGTTTCTGCGAGAGGCGGGTGTTAGCGAAACGTCCTTCTCTTATTGACTTTTGTCTCCTGCCACCAAAATATAGGTATCACAATTAATCTTATTTGAAAAAAAACATCATCTCGACTTTACCGAGTAAACATACATCTGTCTAAGGAACAAAACATATATGTTGTTATTTACCCAATATTACGCTATAATAAAAAACATCAGTTATTACATAATTCTTAATAATTCCCCAGGGTTCAGGGTGAATTCTTTGTGTTATGAGAGTGTCAGAAATGGATAATTGCTACGCTTTACAAATATCAAAAAATTAATAAATAATTTTGTTTATTTTTCAAATATTACGTAGTTTCCGGAATTGCCGTAAGAGAGCAGCATGTATTTGTTTACTTTGAAAGAAACCTATGATAAAATGAATATTTTTTGTTCTATTTCACTGTTAAAAAACGAGTTTTCTTCTGGACTTATTACGAAAAAATGTTTATATTACCTCGCTCCGTGTTGTCCTTACTGGATTGAAGTTTTATTCTGTGATGAGGTACGTCTTGCGTTATTATTTCCTTTTCGTTTGGAGTATTTTCTAATTGTCTACTGGAAGTAGGCCGAACTATATTGGATCCTCAGAATGTTTTCATCCACTGGTTTTTAATGTATATCACCATTTAATTTGGATTCCTCAGGTATAATTAGTTAGTATTCACTTTGTTTATTACTCTTGCGTGAATTTCGCCTCCTCTAACGTCCAAAAAAGGTTATTTTTTATAATTTTTGTCGCATCGTTTCTTCAACTCTCCGGTTTTGTTCAAAAATTTTTTTTTTTATTAACAATACTTGTTATTTTCCATCACTCTTAGTAACACATAGTATTTTTATTATGTAGGCAGTTTGTGATTATTATAAATTTATATTTTATTTATGGAAAAATAATTCCCTTCCATTCCGGTTTCTTTACTAATTTAATTTACATAATATGTTTTGGTTAATTTTTTTTTTATGACATTGTATATAAATATTTTATCATTTTATTATCATTAAATAAATTTATATATTATTTATTTAGTCTCGAATAGTGTTCATACCCGGTACTACTTCCTGTTGCCATTTCCTTCATAGGATTATTTTAATTTTATATTATCTTTGGTAGTTAAAATTTTTATGTCTTTTAAAATTAACCCTGGGTTTTCTTACAATCTAACACAATTATTTGAAACAATATAATATTAACTTGGGTATAACAAATTGTGGTTCATACAATATAAATTACAATAAATAAATAAAATTACAAAAATCAATTAGTATTATTACATACTACTTCCATAGTTTTATCCTATCCAAAACATACAGCACAGTTTAGTAATACATTAATTTCACTTTGGTTTTTCACCTCAATGGGTACACTAGAACTCACTTCGCACTATATACCTCTCGAATTGTTTATTATGTTGAGTGATATAATTAAATTTTGAGCGAGCTTTAGTTTTACCCATTTCTGACTTTTATTCTCATGATTTACTTTATTGGGACCGGGTTATGTACCGTTACAATATAAATACGAGCCCAGGAGAGCCAAATTTACTCTTCAATCAGTTTTCAATTGCAGCGGTACGCTATGTCCGTCAGCGGCGCGAATTTGTAATACTCTTCAATCAGTTTTCAATTGCAGCGGTACGCGTCCGTCAGCGACGCGAAATTTTAATTACTTCAGACATAGTTAGACGCTATGTCCAGTATTGACAAGAATTTTTGTTTATAAACTGTTAAGTATAACGGACAATATGTTAGTTCAAGTAATAAAAAAAGAACAGTAACTACAATTATCCGACGTCTGCAAACAGTCTACAACTACAAACATCAACACTCTAGACAGATGGCGAGAGAACATCAAGCAGAGGAACGATACGCAGAGGAATAGAGGCGGTTTATATAACAACAGCAGCCGATCCAGAGTAACACGTCCCGATGGGACCATGAAGGACGAGAGACGGTAGGACGACCAGTGGAACCGGAAAACTCAAGAGGACATCCAGTAGGAGAGGACCGACAGATCACTGGAGGACATGGGATAATCTGCAGAATAGAGGTGACGAAAAACCAATTTCTAATTATAAAAGAATAAAGACATTGAAAGACATAAATAAAAAAATTATTTTTAATTAAAGAAAAATTATGTAGATAGAGATAAGAGAATGTAATTTACTTGTAATAAGAATTTTCTTTAATGATATTTTCTTTAATAATGACCAGTTAATTTAAAGATAATTTAAATCCTTGCTTGGAGAATTAACAATTGATTTAATACTTTAAATTTTTCATTGAAAGCATATAAAGTAAAGTAATTAGAAATATTCAATTAGTTTCTTTAAAATGATTATAAAGCCGTAAAAGGTATGTCAAGTATAGAATAATAATGTAAATATTAACAAATTTATAAAGCACACATTCAGACTGAGTAGTCGAGAATTTATAGTATAACGAAGAAATGTTTTACATAGAATTGGTAATATAAGATATAAAATCTATTTTTATGATGAGTATACGGCAAAAAGAAACATTGAAACAATAGATAATGAATATTTTATGGCGAAGTAAATATTATTATTATATTATTATTTTTTTTGTTTGAATAAAGAAATGAAAACATATTACGATTCCTAAAAGGACTACTCTTATTATGATTACACCTGAACTCCAATTATACATACACGGTATCAGTACTGTTAAATGAGTATTAACACTTCACAAATTAGATTAAATTAAATTATCAATTTGTGTTGTTGTGTTACATAATAAATATATAAATACATTAATATTTATGTTGTGTTACATAAATATATATATGTTACATTGCATATTTATTATTTATAATCAATTTACCTCAAGATATTTTTTTCCTCATTAGGAACATGTTTCGGGTACCATCTTGTACCAATCCTCAGCCTTCCGGTTTTTGTGTCTGGTGAAGTACACATGTGTTGGTTGACTATTATTATTGTGGCTTCCTTTATATTTATATTATATATATATAACATCGGTTTATAGCGTCTGTCGTCGCTGTCCGATTTCCAGACTTTCCCTCCAATATTTTTTGTCCTGACAATGTTCTTCTGTCAGATTCCTCGCACTTAGAGCTTTCTGGATACTCTCTCCCCATAATCGTCTGGGTCTTCCCCTCTTCCTCTTCTCCGGGGGTAACCATTCCATTATCTTTTTTGGCAACCTTTCTCCTCCCATCCGTTTAACATGCCCAAACCAAATAAACTACAAACTGTCTTCTTTCTATTTCGTCTACTACTGCATGTTTCATATTTATCATTTCTCTAATCTGTTCATTTCTTATTTTCTCTCGCCTGGATACTCTGCATGATCTCCTTAGTGCATTCTTCTCTACAGCTAGTATTTTCCTTCTACAGCTTTTGTTATTCTCCAACTCTCAGCACCATACAACAGAATACTCTTTACGATAGTATATTATATCTGTACTTTCCTTCCTCTAGTTATCTGGTCATGCCACCATATATTATTTAGCCTTTTCATAGCCCTCCGTCCCAAGCGTACTCTCTCCTTTATTTCATCTGTATCTGCCATCCTGCTTTATCTGTACTCCTAAATACTTATATGCCTGGCAATTTTCAATTTCTTTATTATTTTACAATTGCAAGTTGGTTTCAGTACCTCCCACGCATAAATACTTGTTCTTTTCTAGATTTATTGACAGTCCCCAGCTCTCGTATTCGTCTTTGATCTTCCGAGTCATATACCCCAAGTCCTCTTTGTCTTGTGCTACTAAGACCTGGTCATCCGCGAATTGTTGTGAAAATATGGGTTCCATCTATTGGAATTCCCATACCTCTGCACTTTATTTTCCACTGTCGCAATACTGTGTCTATATACAGTATATTTTGAACAATGTCTGGGAGATGCAACACTCTTGCCTTAGACCTTTCGATACTGTAAACCCTGCTGACACTTTTTTCCCTATTTTGATCTTTATTCTGGAGTCTCTATAAATTTCTTGTATTGCCTGAATGAGAGTGTGGTTTATATTAGTGTTCTGTAGAACCTCCCACAATTTAGAGACGGTAACATTATCGTAAGCCTTAGACAGGTCTATGAAGAGAAGGTGAACCTCTTGATTTACAGTTAGTCTTTTTTCTATTAGTTATTTAAAACAGAAGATATTATCCATACAAGCTCTCCCAGCACGAAACCCGCTCTGTTCTTCTGTTTCATTTTCTGCGTACTCCTCCTCAATTAGATCTCTTAAGACTCTCCCATAAAGACGGCTTACTGATTTTTGAAATAACTATTGTCGTCAGATAGATCTTTTCATCATGAGTATTCTGATATAAATCCCATCTCAAAAATTCCCTCATTAATGTTCAATGTTCAATCTCAATGTTCCTCATCAAATAGCTTTCAGTGTTCAAATTTGCAATCTCTACTTATTCATACAGCGTCTATATATGCTGTCATATGCTTTAGTCACGTCTACATCCCAGTGGCGGCCCGTGCTTAGGTTGCACAACACCCATTAAATCCCGAATTGTATTTTAAATTATAGAATTATGAATAAAAAAATAAGTAATAATATTGTTTTCAAGCTAAATCATCGTAATTAATCATTTGCCGATTGAAAAGCGCAGAGCAATTACTAAAAACCATACACGCTCTTGCCGCGGTGTATGCACCAACTGTGACGCGCTTTGTGTATGTTGTGGAAATGCAATGGAGTAGTGCTCTGGCTGGCTAGACTCGGGTGTTACAACGGTGTAGGCTCGGTTGGTGTGATTAGGGACTGCAAACCCCGTTTGTGCGTCACGGCGCCAGCAGTCTGCTGGTAAATAACACGTGGTGAGCCAGGTTGGAAGTTCGTTGTTAGTGTCAGTTAAGTGTCACTCCAGTTCATCGATAAATGTAAATAAAAGTACATATAAAGGACTAAGGTGTCATAGTGTAAGATATTTATTATATTTAACTGGTACGGTGCAATGAATTCTGTCGTAAACTTAACGAAAACGCTGTTCAGTTTACGTCGTATTGAGGAAAAATTTGAAATTAAAGAGGGTAGGTAGGCCTACACCAGACCTATCAAATTTTAATCAAAATGTAAACTAAGGTAACAGAATATTTAATCGTAAATTTAAAAAAAGAATTATACAATAAATATTCGTGATTACGTTGGTGTGACACTAAAATTGCATTATTTTGATTTCCTTGTGTATTGTTTGGAGGGGAGTAGACTTGGACAATTTCTATACAGAGAATAAAACACTTTAATACCATCCAACCCAACTGCAACCCCCAAATTTTTCAACCACCAGCCGCCACTGCAACATCCCATATCAATTAGAATGGTCATTGCCACACACACACACACACACACACACACACACACACACACACACACACACACACACACACACACACACACACACACGCACGCACGCACGCACGCACGCACGCACGCACGCACGCACGCACGCACGCACGCACGCACGCACGCACGCACGGAGTTTTCGCTATTGATATCTTGCCCTTCTGCCCGATGATTCACTACTGTTTTAAATTCAATTTCTTCTTCTTCTTCTTCTTCTTCTTCTTCTTCTTCTTCTTCTTCTTCCATTCTGAAGTAGGTGTACAAGTTGTGTCCTGATCGCGTCCACTACAAATTACGTAGCATATCGTGAGACATAACCCACCATATAGACAGACAGACAGACACACCAATGCCAAACGGACGAGTCAAAAGACACATAGCTCATTTGTGTCTTCACGTCAATTGACTTTTATGATACTTTTTAAAAAAACGTTTTGCATTGTCTGGCTGAATTTTTTAATATACAGACATGTGGTAAGGCGATCGATTTAGTTGTTGAAGCAATAATTATAAATAGATCAAAGAAGTCTGTAATAAAATTTTTATGGAGACATTTTGCCCTTTGACATGAATTGAAATTTGTACATGATATGCAAGTTACAGTTTTCAATCAGTTATAAAGTTATACTTTTTATAGCGCTAGGGTGACGTAATGTACCGATTTGTAAGTAATGCACTTGTTATGCTAAAGGCTACATAACACAAAAATACTAGCGTCACCATCATCATCAGCAATGGTGTTCCAAACAATATGTTCCTGTCCCAAGCAGGTAGACTAGACAGACTAGAGCTGGTCACTACAACGCTTCTTCCGACGCCACACACCTCTCTTATCCTTTCGCCTTATAATTCAATAGTTGCTTGGGGATGGGGCAGTCATCCATTCGGTTAAGATGTTACAACCGTCTTAGTCGATACTGGACAGTCCTACATAGTATAACATTCAGTTTCTGCCGTATATCTACATTTCCTCTGCGATCTTGAAGAGTATATCCCGCCATGTGCCTGACAAATCTCATTTCGGTTTACAAATTGAATAGGCCTACTTCCTATTTTTTGTTTGTGGTACCCCTAGAAATGAGAACATTGAAAGCAAACACTATATTTGGATTTTGGTTAACTCCATTCCCATGAATATTAATTGGCATGAATATGTACAATTTTTTCAAGATTTTAATACTTCATTGAGCTCCGGTCTCCAAAATTTAAAAAATTTTTAAGCCTGAACAATATTTTCATTTTGTGGTTATAACTGAATTAACTTGACACCCCTCATGGATTGTTCAATTTTTCCAAAATTTTGGTATACCATATGTGCCCCGGTGTCTCAAAATTTGGAAATTTCCCAAACTGAACATTATATTCAGACTGTGGTTAAAATTCTCTTTAATTTGGTACTCCCACATGGTCATATTGCGATTTATTCAAAAGTTTGACCGTCACTTATTTCCCAATGCCAACCTATTTTGAAAGGAGAGACGGTTAATTCGTAATCTGTACCTTGGACAGAAAGTGAGTGTGTGCAAATCGGAAAGCAGAGTTAAGAAGGAATTAAAATTGGAAGAGGAGTAAGGCAAGGCTGCTTTATGTCATCAAATTTATTTAACATTTATCTTGATGACTGGATTAGGAAGTACTTTGAAAAAACAAGAGGGGTGAATGTCGGTGGAAGAAGAATTGAATGTATAAGGTTTGCTCATGACATGGCTGTTTTAGCAGAAAAGGAAGAGACAATGAATGCAATGATAAAAGATTTGAATTTAGTATGCGAGGAATATGGAATGAGGATTAATAAAGAAAAAAACTAAGTGTATGGTGATTAGCAGAGAAGGAAAAAGGGCAAACATAAAGATAGAGCAAGACAAGATACAACAGGTGGAGTTGTTTAAATATCTTGGAAGCTTGATAAGTGAAGATATGTCCTGCACTCGTGAAATTAGAACAAGAATTGCTATAGCGAAAGAGGCATTTAATAGGAAGAAAAGACTGCTGTGTGGCAAAATTAATAAGAATTTAAGGAAAAGGTTGGCCAAATGTTATGTGCGGAGCGTTGCTTTATATGGTGCAGAGACATGGACGCTGAAGAAAGAGGATGAAAAAAGATTACAAGCATTTGAGTTTGGCGACCAATGGAAAAAGTGAGGTGGGTTGATAAAGTAAGGAATGATGAAGTTTTAAGAAGAAGAGGGGAAGAGAGAAGAATCCTAAAGGTAATAGACAATAGGAAAAGGAATTGGTTAGGTCGTTGTTTAAGAAGAGACTCCTTGTTTACAAGTGCCATGGAGGGTGTCATAGAAGGAGAAAAAAGAAGAGGGTGTAGAAGAATGAAGTTAATAGATAGCATTAAAATCAGAGGGTGTTACGAAGAAACGAAAAGACTGGCATGTGATAGGACAGCTTGGAGAGCTTTTACCAATTGAAGACCTACCTTAGGGCAGAACACCAAATAATAATAATACTGTACCCTATTTTGGGGAGGATTAGTCTCAAAAACAATAGGGCTATGTAGGTAGATTAAAATTTATGGAGACGCATGCCAAATTTTATGAAAGTCGGTTGATGCATTCAAAAGTTATCGTGAGACGTACCCCAAATAGACGGAGATAGACTGATATACAGACAGATAGTCAGACAGACAAATTCCAAACGGTCGAGTCAACACTGAGAACTCGCTCCGCTCCTTCAATTATCTAACTTTGACGTTAAGAGTACACCTTTAAATTGTTTCCGGTTATGTAGTATTTGTATGCACCTATACCTTGATTATTTTATGCTTTCAAATTTAATTGGGAGAGAGGCTGGAGCCCATGAACTCCTCCCCTTAAATATGCCCCTGGAGTGACTGAATTTTCTTCAGAAGTCTACAGTCGTTCTACGTTTTTAAAAATTTAAGTTTTTATGCTAAACTTGACTTTCTAATTTTTTATCTAAATGCAGGTCTCGTTAAACCCAATTAGTACTGTGCAGCTGTGTCCTTTTAAATTTCTATTAGTTACTGTAATCAGATTTCTTCATTGTTAAGCGTGCTTCGGATTCACTGGGACTAAAATCAGAAAAAACCTTATTGAGGGAAAATAATTTTATTTTTTATCACCAACACCACCACCACCATCATCATCATCAGATTGAGTACTGATTTGTTGGGTATGGATTATTTCATAGACATAGTTCAGGCATACAGTATATGGTCATTCCATCTCTTCCTCGGCCGGTTTACATGCCTTTTAGTCCATTTTGCTGTGAATCCGTTCGGCTTTACTTTTCTGTGACTCTGAGAGCAACAGAAAAATCTCCAGAACGAGTTGCTAGCCTACCACGAGTAAGGGGCTACCGCCAAGCCTAGGCCCTTCCTTCAATCAACCCACCAACACGGCGCGTAACTGGGCGCATTAATTTTTAAGATTACATCCCTTACACCTTATATCCTGGACCTTGGGATGTTGTCACATCCAGGAGTAGGATATTCGGAATATAGAGCCGTTTGGATCAGAGCCTCTACCTACTCAAGACCGTCGTGCGTGGTGAACAGCCACACCCTTTTCGAGGTGGCCCTATAACAGAACACGACGGATCTAGATCAGAGAAGGTCTAGCCGGCATAGGGTTGGTTGCCCTGTACGGTGGTCTCATCAACAACTCACAATTCCAACAGTAGCCTCGGAAACCAGAAAGAACAATCCCCTGACGGTATTAAAATCCACCGAAATAAAAGCTTGAAAACCATTTTCTTGGCGGATGACCAAGCTATATTCGCCACTTCAGAAGACGATCTCCAGCGAGCAATATACATCTTACATAAAATAGGAAAAGAATATAACTGTAACAGAAACGTTGGTAGACCTAAGAAAAGGTGGACTGTGGAATACGAGGAACAGACCGCTAAAGCCTAAAACCGTTAAGAAGATGATGATAATGACATCCCTTACACTGGCGGTCTTGTCGACGGCTACGGTCTGCGTATTGATGATTTTGTCCCCCCCCCCGTATTTTGGTGCCTGTATTTTATTTTACAGTCATCCCGCTCCAGCCCATTGAGAGCACTTCATTCATCCATCATCTGGGTAGGTGCGGGATGGGGAAATCTACTAAGATAGGTAGCCCAGACCAAAATACTTTCGTTCCATGCGGCTAAACTTCAGACTAACACTGTCCTTACTACTAACTAATATGCCTCCGGATGCCCACAGATCACCCCGACACGAGTCTTTTTCTTTATTGTACTTTGATTTTAAAGCATTCAAAATTGCCGTTGAAGCGTATTTTCAGGGGTGTAACTACTGGGTAGCTAGACTGGCAAATGTCAGCGACCCCACAAGGTAATGGGGGCCCACCTTCTTTTTTTTACACTGAGAAAAATATTCTAGTAAAACTTACCGAGTTATGTATTTTGCAACAGAGAGACAAAACGTCGAACTTGGAGGGGGTTTATTGTACGCTGGATATAATTGTAAGTCCAAGCGAATCGTTTTAGTGGCTCGAGTGAAGTGGTATCAAAATTCAGTGTTCTTGAACCTTATGTTTTGAACAATTTTAATGACACTGATGTGCGTAACCCTAAAGGTTCGTGGACACATACAGCAAAGCCAGTTCCCCAGCGTTTTCACGTGAGATTTTAAGTACGCGATCGTCACTTTATGATGTGATCTCAAAAGTGACAACAATGAGTTCTGTACAGTTTTGATGTGTACCATTCTTGTCACAACTGCCAGTGCGGAGCGTTCATATTCAACACTCAGGATCATAAAATATTATCTGAGATGCAACATGGGCTTGGAAAGACTGTATCATTTAGCAGTTCTATCATTCGAGCAGTCCGTAGCTAGGAAGTTGACTTGGAATTATAGATAACCTTGCCGAGATCGAAGCCAGTCGGAATCAGGGGTGCTCACAGCATAGTGCAGTGGTGCAAGTCGCACCACTGGAATTTTTTGGAGGGGATTTTTCAAGGCGATTTTTATACTGGAATTTTTGTATTTCTCATAATTTAGTTATTGATTAGGCATACTAGAAAACTTTCGGTATTGATAAAAAGAATAACATTAGTTATTTTTTTATTCCAATAATTGCTTAAATGGTTTTAGTTTTTCAAAAATTGTTGGATAAAGACCCAAGATGCACCGTTAACTGGTGGTTATTCAATACCCCCGGTATGTTGATCCCCCTACCCACCAAATCAAAATTTTTCTGGGGGAATTTTGGAATAATTAGGGGAGGGGTAATCGCACAATGGCCTGGGGGGGAAGGGCACCTCTGTTCGGAATGACTTTTAAAATGTGGCATGACAAATGTTACATTTACAAAATTTAACTTGAAATAAATATATCACGAATTTCTGTTTCCACGTAAACGTTTTCATTCGGTTTGTATTTCTAATATTCCTCACGTATAGATTACTCCAGAGGTGAGCAACAGGCTTCGCCTACCGTCATATTTCATTATCTCGGCGATAACTTGGCGCTCCATTCCTGACCCGGTTTTTGCTAGAAACAGGCAGGGCCGATTTTGACGTCAACAGCGCCCTGGGCACTCCAAACGAGAGCGCCCCCCCCACCATCAACTCAACCCCCTATTCCCCACCCGCAATTATAACGACTTAGTTGTTGACTTGCCAGTTTTGGTTCGGGAGGGATTTTGGTTCCCTTAACTCTCCTTTTATTTGCAGTGTCTTTCCATTATCCACCACCTATGGACCCGCCGTGTCCCGGACTGGCAACCGGCAGCCATAAGGAATGACATGGTCTTTACGTGGAACCTGGTGATCAGTGGTTACAACAATAAATACCTCATTTCATTTCTTACGGCATCACGGACCTCCCACCCACCCTTTGTAAATATATTATGTGCATAATAAGTCATAGGCCTCCTTTATGTTTTTACCGTTTTGATTTATTTAATCACGCCTTTCCTTGATCAGAGTGTCTCTTATAACATTGGCTTTTTTCTAGCCTTGACTCTTGCGAAATCATCAATGATGTCACCATAATCAATTTTCATTGTAATGTCACTTTGAGTGCATAGCAACATCAAACTGTTAAGCTTTTTGTTATCCATTGTTGACCTTATTTCAGACTTTATTCTTTTAAGAGCTGAAAAACTTCTTTCTGCTATACAGTTTGTCACAGGAAGAGTCAAGTAAATTCTCATTGCAACTTCCAAATTTGGGAAAGTACTTTCCAAGCTGTTTTCTTTGATGTAGGAATAGATTTCTCTTGTTTTTGTTATCTTCTCGGTCTTCATGTACATTTTGAAATGTTGACTTTCCTGCACAAAACTTTCTTCATCGATGTCTTTCGGATAACTTTGAGCTAGCTTTTTTGCCTGGTTGGTCAAATCTTGGGGCTCCTTTTCATGAAGATTTCTAAAAATCTGAAACCTTGTGTTGAGAGCTTCGTAGCAATCTCTTCTTTTGTTCAACTCGGTTACGAGACTGTCGATGATAGGTAAGAATACTCCAGACCGAAATTTGACTCTGGGATCCATTTGCTCATACCTTGAGTCTCTACTTTCATCTCCAAAAACAGTTCGTCTTCTGATCTGTTCATAGCTAGGCTTGGACACATTAGCCAGTTGCAATGCTTGATCCTCAAAATCATCGACGGAGCTTCTTTTTTCGCTTAAACACATGGACAAAGTCTGCAATTACTTTGTAGCACCAAGCAGGTCAAGTTCATCCTTCTGCAGTGTCTCACTTGTTTTGTTCACTCTTTGTAAGATTTCATACCAAATCACTGTTAATAAGGTTGTCTGAAAGTTGTCTAGTGCTTTTGAAAATTCTTCAGCTTTCAATCGTGTGTCAGATGTCTGTGTGTCGTCTTTAATTAGATCTTCAAGAGCATTCTTGATTTGTTTACGACCGATAACCAAAGCTCGGAGAGCATCAGCCCTTGCCGACCATCTCGTTTCACTCAACGACTTCGGCATTATAGTTCTAATTTCGGTTTTGGACTTTCCTTGATTGCTTTTTTGCACACGATCTCTCAACACATCCCATCTATGAGTCGACGAGGAAAAGAAATTGTAGAGCCCTTGTACAAAGGAAAAGAAGATCGTTGCTTCAGTCCAGGCGTTTTCCGCAGCAAAGCACCCAGCTAGGTTTAAGCTGCACACGGCACATATTCGGCTAGTTGATTTTTGCCTCGTATTCTTGTTTGAAGGCCTGAATATACTCCCGACGTATTTGAGGGATTGTCGTAGCTTTGTCCACGACAGTTGCTTATGTCTAGTTTAAGCTCTTCCATTAAGTTGAGAGTCGCCTCTTCCAGACCTTCAGATTTGTGAGATACGCCTGGCAATACTCTTATAAGTCGTTCATTGGCACAGGCATTGTTGAGTGAAACATATCGGAGTACCACAGCTAACTGGTCTGTGTTTGAAGCATCGGGTGTAGAGTCAATGACAAGTGAAAAGTATCGAGCACGGTTAATCTCTTTCAAAATTTCTTGTAAGACTCTTTTGCTCATTACTTCTATGAATTCATTACAAATATCAGCTGAAAGGTATGATACGCTGCCAATACCTTTGTTGCCGTATTTGGCCATATGTTGGGAAAGAAATGGATCGAACTCACTAATAAGTTCGAGACACCCAAAGAAAAGACCGTTTGACGTGGATCCGAGTTGTTGATTATCACCCCGGAATGGAAGGCCTCTTACTGACAAAAACTTTACAACACAGACAACTCTAGTCAAAATTTCTCGCCAATACTTAACCTCTGTTTCATGTTGGCTTAGCACCAACGTTTCTACAGGAGAAGCATTTTTCTTCGAAATATACGTCAAAACATTTGCTCTGTGATCGCTCGTGCAGTTTAGCAAGTGTAAGTGAATGTTTCCAATCGTTTAACCCTTGTGAAAAAGACGTTATTTTATTCTCGGTTCGAAAAAGTAGGCAGAATATGCAATACACTCGACCTGTTGACTTTGAGTAGAAAAGCCAATCTCTTTTAAAAGTTTCTCCATTTCGAAGCTGGCCAAAAAATAAATTCACTGAAAGCATACGTTTAATTTTACCGTCTTCGTAACAACGTTCTGACTTTGAAAAGTCAGCCTGTAAGCCTTGCTTTATATCAGAACGAATTATTTTTCGCACCTGTATTTCGTCTTTAATGTTCCATGTTGCCGGGTCCTCTAACATAATGTCGTCTTGGTCCTGCTTTGTAGTTGTTGGTGTGTCAGTGTCACTGTCACTTTCGGGCTCTTGATGTGTCAAAACTAACGTGTCTGTGCCACACGTTGATTGTTGACCAAGTGCGTCACTTTCAAACAAATCTAAACTTTGAGACCCTAAAATGTTATGTGTTCCAGCTGAAAAGGACTGAGATAATTCAGGTTCAGGAACAACATTAAAAAAATTACTTATCTTGGGAACTTTTTTCAGTACTTTTTCTTCTTCGAGTTGTTTTTTAGCTGTTCGTTTACGAAACTCAAAACCACTTGGTTTTTTATTACCACTCATTATTAATTTAAAAAATACTAATCGTAGTCATAAAACAAACTAAAAGCTAACAATTAAAAAGTAACTCAAACTGGTAACTTTCAACACTGTTCACTGTTCACGTCAAATGTCAAACGTATACTTATCGTTCGATCACATACTCAAACAATCAAACGAACTATCGCCCCTATCGTATACAATGACAGCAGCTTGTAGTGAAGAATAAGTCGTTAATCTGAATCAAAACCACTTGGTTTTTTATTAACACTCATTATTAATTTAAAAAAATACTAATCGTAGTCCTAAGACAAACTAAAAGCTAAAAATAAAAAAATAACTCAAACTGGTCACTGGTAACTTTCAACACTATTCACATCAAACGTATACTTATCGTTCGATCACAAACTCAAACACTCAAACAAACTATCGTATACAATGACACCAGCTTGCAGTGAAGAATAAGTCGTTAATCTGAACTGTAAACAAATGGACAGGTCGCAACATGAAAGTACAGCTAAAGAGGGGAGCGGTGTGCCAGCGCCCATACGCACAAAGGTGAAACAAAACAACGATCTGATCCACCACTACTACTAGGTCACTGTCCGTCACACACACTCTCTGACTGGCTACGTACAATTTTTGCATACGCCACTTCCAAGTAATTTTATGTAATGACTAAGTGGTTAAACTTTGTACCTATGTAAACTTTGTACTGTAAAATGTCGCATTGCAGGCGCGTGTAGTGACATCATTTTTCTCTCTGCTATCTGCTGCCGGTTAGGCAAAGGCTAGCAGCAGCCAAATTTAACTTAGTTCCTTGCAAGACTCCGAGCGGGCATCTCGCTCAGTTCGCCAGCCGCGGCTACATAAGGTTTTCAATATTTCATAATTTAGCATGATCATCATGCGATAATTTAATTAGGCTTTCGGCCTCTACATACTATTATGTACTTCAATATTTTAATTCTATCTTAATTATCCGGCACTTATGCCGCGCTAAAACTGCACGCGCCAGCAATTATGTCGTATTAATTTTCAATAAACAATTATCTCTAAAAACATATACAGTCCACTTTATTATTTCATTTCTGACCAGCTAACTTCAACTAGCGTTCTAAGATCAACTCAAGATTCATCGAGAGCTTCTAAGACGCAACACTAAGCGATTGCAGGAACCTTTACAGATTTACTAAAAAAATTATTTAGGTAGACACTTTTATTGATTTTAAAATTTTCATTTGTTTTTTCTGTTTTTTTTTTTTTTTTTTATCTGGCGCCCTCAAACATCTTGCACCCCCAAATCTCATGCGCCCCTGGGCACGTGCCATTTACTATTTCCATTTACTAAATCGGTCCTGGAAACAGGCCAGTAGATTCAGTAGGAATGGAAATTATTTGAACACTATATAACATGTAAGGATAACGGTCTATAGAATTCGAAGGAGGCCCACCTTGAAACTTTGTCAGCATTTAAAAAAGAAGGAAGACTTAAGTGAAGTAACTGAATGTGCATGTGCCATTACGGACAGACAGATGAGGACCAGAGAAAGATCCAGGAAAAAAAAGACGTTTCAACAGAATTCTCCCGGAAGAAGAGAGGAGGGTGAGGATGACAGAGGTCGTGGAATGAGGGACTCTAGACAGACATTCGGAATCTGGTAGAGGAGTACGTCTTAGATAGAGTAGTTTGTAACGTGTACGGCTATTTAATGTCTTCAGTTATAAGCGTTTTTTACTGAATTCGTAAAACACAAACACAGGAGGCGGCCGTGTATCTGTGAACATACAAAAATAATGAAAAAAAGTTACCGACCTCCTTCCTCGAATTACTAAAAAGATTACACGATAACATCTATACTGTGTACCGGTAATGGGCCGGTAGATTCAGTAGGTATGGAAATAATTATAAAACATGTAATGACAACAACAATGTATAGAACTCGAAGCGGGCCCATCTTGAAACTTCGCCCTGAGCCTCTAGTTACGCCACTGCGTTCTTTAGACGCCATTCGCTTCCTGTACTGTGCGGTCATTACGTTTGGAGAACTGTGAAAGAACCTATGTTTTGGAAAGAAAATTATCTCTTCTTCTTCTTCTTCTTCTTCTTCTTCTCCTCCTCAAAGGTTATATCATATAAACCTGTTGCGGCACCCATCTCATCCTAGGACGATCCACGTCTCCAATAAATAAGGGAGTTAGGCAGGGATGCTGTGTTTCCCCAACCTTGTTTAATATATACATTGACCACATGTTGAGAGCATGGAAATCCTGAGTGACTTCGGGAATACAGCTTAACAAATCAATTTGTATGGGTTCCCTGCTATATGCGGATGACATAGTTCTTATTCAAGAAAATAACGATGATTTAAAAAGAGTTATGTTTCAAATACAAGAAGTGGCAAGAGAGTAGTTACTGACAATTTCACTAAGAAAGACCAAAACCATGGCCTTTAAAGGTAAATATCCAGTGAGGACTAAGATAATTACAAACAACAGCACTTTAGAACAAGTGAGCTGTTTCAAATATCTCGGCTGTGCAGTAAGCTATGAATCTGAATATAGTGTAAAAAAGAGAAGATAAATAAATTTAGGAATATTTGAGGTACGATTCATAGAAATCTTAGAAATAAAACAAGACACAGCACAAGGATTAAATTTTATAAGACACATCGCAATACCCACGTTTATGCGAGTGAGGCGTGGGTCATGACAAAAAAGGAAAGCGGCAACATTCAGAGTGCTGAAATGCAGTTCCTTCGAAATACTTTAAATTATTCATTGCAAGATAGAATAAGGAATGAGGAGCAGAACTCGATGTAAAGGATATAAATGAAATTATTTTAACTTGCCGAAAACTATCTTTAACTGTTAAATATTAATCACAGTCCCACACTGCGGTAATAGGGGGGGGGGCAACCTGGTCCACAGGGACGTCCGGTTAGCTGAAGAATTAACGATATTATCTGCTGCGTCATTATAAGAAACAACTCTGACTGACGGTAAGTCACAACAAGACAGCAGCAGATCACTTAGAGTATATATAGTAAACGCTTTCGTTGTCTGCGCAGAATACTGATGGCACTCTCCGTCATTCACAGAGTACGGTTCTGACCCAGTAGGATGTTCTGAATCGCCGCTGCCTCGCCAGACGAATGAATTAAATATTAATTACTCGGCGGTACCTTTGATTCCGCTGCTTATTTCCGGGAATAGCTGCAGTCAACTTGTCAAAACACTGAAATAAATACTCTCACTCCAGATCAGCGCGGTTAGAATTAATGATAACCACAATTACTTCTGGCTTTAAACCAATATTACATCGCATGTACTTTCCATTATTAATTCAAATAAATATTCAACTAATTCAAAAAATTCATTAACTTTATTTGTAAAAAATAATAATAATAATAATAATAACCTGTTCCGGAACCCATCTCCTCTTCGGTCTACCGACATCTCTCTTTCCAGTAGAGTGATAACCCAAGGCAGCCACATGTAGACGGATATCAGGCATGCGATTCAAGTGTTCACACCATCTCCTTTGTGGTCTTCAATCTTCTGGTGGAATGATACAATGTTTAAATCGTGTCTAATATCCTCGTTCGTTCTCCGATCCAAGAGAGAACAACCTTGCGTCCCTCTTAGAAATTTCATTTCGGCTGCCTGAATCCTCTGCACGTCCCTTTTACCAGTAGTCCATGTCTCATTAGCATACAGAAATGTGGGGACAGCCACAGTTCTATAAAATTTCATTCGGGTATCCTTCCGTGTTTTATTTTTTAGGTACCTATGAATCGTTCCACAGATGCGTCTAAATTTTGTTAGCTTACTATCCCAATCAATATCATTTTTTAAACAATAAGAACTGTATTTTTAAATAATTCACTACCGACTCGGATCACAAATTATTGTTGATAAAAATTAGGCTAAATATTTTTACTTGATTTTATACAAAAATAATTTGTGATCCGAGTCGGTAGTGTTATATACGTACAGTTAACAACGGATACGTCGTGGACAACAAAATCCAGAAAAAATATTCCTGTCAACTTCTCCAACCGGAAAGTAGAGCATTTACCTGTTTTAGTCAGTCAACCCAAAGTATTTGCTGATGACTCGAGATGCTAAACTTAAATGGAAAGAAAATATCAAGAAAAAACGTGAAGAACTTGGAATAAGATTCAAGAAAATGTGGTCGCTACTCGGAAGACACTCTGAACTGTCATTGCATAATAAACTGTTTTTCATCACCGTCATCTTCTTAACGGGTTTAGGCTTTATCGGGCTGTTCCTATTCCACAGTCCACCTTTTCTTAGGTCTACCAACGTTTCTTCTGCCTCTAGGGTTGTAATCTTTCGGCACCTTCGATATTCTACTTTCTTCCAATCTGTTGATGAGTTGAATCCATTTTCTTCTGTATTCTTTAATCCTTTCATTAACTGAAAAAATAACTAAATCATTTCTTATCTCTTCATTTCTTATATGATCTCGTCTATTACACATTTTAACTGATCTCAGAAATTTCATTTCTGCTGTTTGTATCTTCTGTTCATCTTTTTTCTTTATGATCCAAGTTTCAGAACCATACAGTAGTTAGGTAATGCTATTGTTTCATAAACTTTTATTTGGGTTTCTTTTCTTCATTTGTTTCCCAACGTTCTCCAGATCGTTCCACACATTCTTGTGAAATTCGTCACTTTATTTTCTATATCTCTATCTTGATCATAAGTAATGTCACGTCCAAGATAGTTGAAATATCTTACTTGATCTATGCATGTGTTGTCTTTGTATATTTTGTCTGTGACGGTGGATTTTAATACCGTCAGGGGATTGTTGTTTCCATTTTTTCAGGAAATCATCTGGATAAAGGTTAAAAAGTAGTGGTGACAGACAACAACCTTGTCTTACGCCTTTGACTGTTATTATACTGACATTATACGAAAGATGTGGGTTTATAGTGTGCAGCTTTTGGGTTGCACAAAAAAATCCAACGTCAAAATAATCCAAACTTTTCAAAATAAAGTGCTTTCCAGTATTATCGATGCACCGTGGTATGTAAGGAACGATGACATCCATCGCGACCCGAAATACCTACAGACGAGTACATTAGTTACTGACGAGATCAAACGGTTTGCAACTAAATATGAACAAAGGTTTCATAAACATAAAAATTATGAAGTGCTACAACTTACTGATAAAGACGGATTTGTTCGGCGATTGCAGAGAGAGAAACCGTTCTAACTGGTGTAGAAAAGTGAACTGTTTGAAGTAATATCTACACAAGAATGAAGTGTAAACTACAGTGAGGAGCGCACCAATGGGAGCACATTCTACACACTGCTAATCAACCAAGCAAATAAACCAAATATAATTTGTGTTCATGTAAATCTAAATCGGCGTCTATCAACAATCAGAGCCAAACCGATAAGCAATATTTGTTGTTACGAAAGTGTAGTCCCATCACAAATAGTCTCATGAGCGTGAGTTTATTTCAGAAGAAGTGAGAGAGAGAGAGAGAGAGTGAGAGAGTATGTGTCGGTGTATAAACTGTCGTTAAAATAAAAACCAGCACGAAAATAGACATTATTAAGTGAACTGAGCTTACAGTAAGATACAAGTAATGTTTAGTTAAATTAATCACAGCGTGCGCAAAGCAGTGTATTTCGTCAAGTGATTTAAACGGTCACTAATTAGACTTTATTATATGGCAACTGCTAAGCGGCGCGGTGAAAATTCAAAACAGAAGGTCGACTGTCATGTTTGCTTACCCGCTGGAACGTTAATTTGTTTAGTGTTAATCTGTGAACAAACGTTGCACTGTCTGTCTGTGACCGACATTGCATTGTAGGCTATGTATCCTATAAGAGTGTTAAGTCAACAGCTGGGGAATTACACTGACTCGCCATCAACGAGAGTTTCACAATGTGTAAAATTGTGTGTGTGTGTGTGTGTGTGTGTGTGTGTGTGTGTTTTGGGGGAAGGGCCAGAGAGGGAGAGGGAGAGAGAGAGAGAGAGAGAGAGAGAGAGAGAGAGAGAGAGAGAGAGAGAGAGAGAGAGAGAGAGAGAGATTCATCATCATCATCCTCACCATCAGTTCATGGATAAGATTTCTTCTGTCCGGCCTCATGACTCTCGCCATCTGTGACTGGCCTCCTGCCCATCTTCTTCTTCTTCTCGTTTCGGCAACAATTATTGCGATGCTCTTTTCTGCGGTATACGGAACGAGGTAGGGTTTGTGCTGCACTTCATTAAGAATCATCACTGCGGCGCTCTAATCTTGGAGAGATCACACTTCATTAAATAAGCCCGGTGTCACAGTCACTCGCTTCTTCTTCCTTGTAACACGCTACTTTGGTACAACACCAGGTGTATGTGAGCACAATATTGAAATAGAAGCAGTTGTTCTAAATTTTGAACAAAATTCCAACAGGTGAAACGAAATATGATCAAAAACTACGCTCGGTTTGACACGAGAATGGTATCTAAACATCATCATCATCATCACTTCACGGATAGGATTTGATACACGTCTCTTGTCTAGCTTTCCTTTTCAGTGTCCTTCTCAGTATTCTACATATAGTTTGGAACCTGCGTAGTTTATTGCTGAGATCATCACTACCTCTATAAGAAAGACTACAACCAATAGAGATCTGATCTATGAGCAGGTCATTTAACATAATTTTAGATCTAAAGGTGTATTTTCCACAGAAAGCCATAACCTTTCTTTTTGCAGTTGAAATTTTTAAATTATATTCCTTACTTATCTGTTGGAGACCACATAAACTTTTCTGCAGTGCATTCTCATTAGCCTGGATTACAGCCATGTCATCTACAAAGAGCAGCAAATTTAGTGCAGTAAGCTATTGAACTTGATGCCAGAAGGGATCCCATCATTAAGTCTTCTAAGCAGATCGTCAAGATGTAATATACCAAACAACAGCAGGGACAAAGTGAAATATATGGGGACATAAAGTGAAATCCATACATATCAACATTCCGTACACGTAAAACTCAAACTTAACGTTCAACCTCTTCCTAAAGTCCAAGTTTCTGAGCCACAAGTAGTAACAGTGACGTAACTAGGAGCTGCCCTTTGGGAGGCGTGTATGAAGCTGACTTGAAAGTTGGATTCCACATTTCCTGACGACAAATTATAAATAACAATAATAATATAACAAATATATTGTATTTGAATTATAAAATGATATCAGCGGAAGATAAAACAAAATCAATTACAATTTCACATGACCCATTAACGTGTAAGCTTGTGATAAATGACAGAATAATAAAACAAGTAATGCAGATAGACTACTTAGGATTAAGGCTTACAGGTAACAACAGGGCAGTTGAAGAAATAGAACATCAATTGATGAAGCAAGAAGAATTGCTGGCTGCAAGAATGACCTTATGTGGGATAACAAATACCTCACACAAGAAGTAAAAACTAGGGTTTACAAAAGCACAACACGTCCACTAATATCCTATGCATCAGACCAAGCCAGATACAGCTCCAACTCAAAGAAAACGACAAACTGTAGAAATGACTATTTCTATTTCTCCGTAGAAATGATTACGGAGAGTACTAGGGAAGACAAGGTACGATAGGTTGCCAAACAATACTATAAGAGAAACGTGTAATTTAACATATATTAATTCTTGCATTGCGAAAAGAAGAAGGATACGGAATGAACACATATCAAGAATGGATGATACAAGGCTAGTGAAAAAAGCAAGGGATAGTCAACCAAACACCAAGAGGAGCAGTGGTCGTCCAAGGAAGAGGTGGAGTGGGAGCATGTAGGACCGTTGTTATAGAACAGGACAAACCCCTAACATGGAGGTTAAAGAAGAAGAAAAAATGAGAAATTGAGGGTTCTCACCATATAATTCTATACAGTTGTGTTAGACAAGGCCGCAGAATATCACCTACTCTTTTCAGCAACATTTGTATCGACAATCTAGTAAGGAAATGGAAACATCTACTGAACCTCTGCTATTAAGATATCACGAGACAGATATTTGAATGTGCTGCTGTCTGCTGACGAGATTCTAATCTCTTTCTAATTGTCACAAGAGATTCGTGAACATATTGAATATCATTTATCATTGATAAGGACTTCATTTACACATTGAATAATATTTATAATTTATAAGAGCTTAATTAACACATTGAATATTATTTATAACATTGCGAATTTACTCTTGGAACTAGAAATCTCCTTCATTCTCATCACAAATTAACTTTAATCAGCGACATGACTTAAATCTAACATATCATAAATATCGAACTATCATTCAAATTTGTATTAAATATTTAAGCTTTGTACTCTGATTCTATGTCGTAAGATATAAAATACGCTTCAGCATTTGAACACTGCATGGGTTCTTTTAGAATGAAACGGGTTAAACTTAAGTAGACAACTATACTACATGAAATTATTTGATTAGAACATTTTAATTTGATACGATTACTTGAGTTTGATTATCCATTACTCCGTCCTGCTCGTTCCACACTTTACACCTCACAACACAATTGATCTTACTCTGCTTTTATTCACACACTATCGCAATAACCATTCATCTCCACGCCTTCCGAAACTTTGACTTTCTCATACGGCCGCGCACATGATAATAGTACTGCTTCGCTCTTGATGCCGCGGACAGGATAAATAATACTGCTTCGCTCTTGATGCCGCCCACAGGATAAATAATACTGCTTGACTTATTAATGACTGCTTGTTCTTTTCTTCACTTCCTCCTAACTATTTACTTGACTTCTTCATGACGATAACTAACTGGTTTGTCTAATGATCGAATATTGATTGACTGAATGAATACATTACAGACTGTCTTAGATTGCTTAATGATTGTTTAAGACATAACTTCTAACTCTCTCGAACTAGTAAAAAAACCTCCACGCACTGACTGCTCGCTAACTGGTAACTGACTCCCCTAAGTTCCTTCACGCGTTACTTTTATAGTTTCACATAGACTTCCCATACTGCCGCTACTCTTAAGATTACATAATTGCCCAAAATTCAAACGTGTTGCCGGTAACTTTGAAATTATCCAGTTAACACTCGAAATAACTTCGCGCGCAGAGGTAACGCCATCCCTGATTGGAGAACTTCTTATAGACTTCTTTCCGCCAGAACGTTACCAAAAAGAGAATTTTGCTTTCTAAAACCACCCCCGTTATGACGTATCACTCTTTGTATTTTGAAGGCCGAAAACACCATATTTCTAACGGTACTTCATTTTTTTTGCTGTTTTGTGCAAACAAAGCGTTTTATATATTTACGACTTAGAAAGTTGTACATACAATACAATTTTACACTTGCTCGGCGCCAATGTGTCGCCTCGCTAGTACACACCTCTTACTTATATAACAAATACTTGGTACAATTCTCATCTGTGTGTCTACTTACTAACATTACTAAAATTAATATTAATAATCTATATCAGAATATACTACTGATATAAATGTGTTTTACCACACAACTGGCTGTAACCGGTAGTGTTACGTTACAGTACATTGAAATACAAAATTAACACGTTGACTGCGGGAAGAATGTTGAGTGTTTTGCCTCCGACTGCGTTACTGGTAGCCGGGGTACTGTAAACGAGCTAGTCCTCAGTGCGTTACATATCCCCGGGGGCTTGTATGCAACTTCGCGATTTTAGTTGGCTGTAAAGATGAAGGATAATTATTGCCTAATTTGTGTTACGTTTTTTGAATATGTAAATATAGATTGTGACATACCACAAGCAGCGCTTTTCTCACGTGACTGATGCAGTTATAGCCTAATAGACATCAAAACAAATATCACTTTAGCCCACTGTACGTTACATATCCGTTGGGGTTTGTATGAAACTTCGCGATTCTAATGCATCAGCCTTGTAATCAAGCAAAAAATAGTTTCAGTCACTCATTGTCCTTTTTTGGTCTAATTGGTCCCTCGTATAGTGCTGGGAACAAAAACGCACAACTGTTTGAAAAAACAGTTTTCTGAAGAAAAAAACAACGAACGAACTGTTCTTTTCCGCGGAGACAAACTGTTTTCCGTTTTAAAAACGAACGTGGCGTTGACAACAGTACTGACAACGCGACTGTTCTAGTACAGTTCTCTGGTTCTCTGTTCGGAATAAACAGTTCGTTTTCAGTAGAACTTTCGTTGAGCTGTTTGGCGTAAACTGCTTTTATTGAACTATTTGGAGTAAACTGTTCGTTTTCATTGCAACGTTCGTTGAGCTGTTACGAGGAAACCGTTCGTTTTCATTGCAACGTTTGTTGAACTGTTCCGAGTAAACTTTTCGTTGACGTGCGTTCGATTATTGTACTGTCCTCGTTCTGTTTTGCGCAGAATTAGGCTATATTCATTTTTATTTCAGTTACTATGAAAATATTATTCAGATATTCCCCATGAGTTTTGATGAAACTATTTAATATAAAAAAATGCCTTTTAAGATAGGCCTACTGGTAAATAAGAGAAATATTGACTTGATGCCATTGTTTAAATTACATAACCATCCATTTTAGCAAATACTAATATGAACAGTTATTGAAATGCTCAAAACAAAACGTTTTAACAATATAATGGTAAAATCAGTAAATGTAAGTAGCAACGATTCATTAATTCAACCGTTTTTTTATAACTGTTTTTAAAAACAGTTTTTTTTTTTAAACGAGCAGTTCGTTTTCGTTTTGCAAAAACAACAAAGACACCCCACTACCTCGTAACGCGTTAATAAACGTTTGCCGTGTAAGGACCGCGGCGGGCGTAACGACCGTTTTGTTTGTGTCGACGTCTAATGGCTCCTATCCTACCCAAGCACTTGCCCAGTCGTGGGAACCTACTGAAGCAATCAATATGCAGTGACTAACATTTAATTACGCATAGCTTCCTGTATTTGTGTTTGATGTTTGCCTCACGGATAGCCTTTTCAAAATATCGGTATGGAGAACCATAAATGACGTCTATGTTCTAAGATTTATATTTAAAATAATTTTCGAAATGAAATGTTTCCATAGAAACTACTTCTTTCCACTTATTGCTTCAGCCTTAACCACAGTTCTGTGGTCACTAACGTATACCACCACACGTTATCGCACTCGATTTTCACTGGTGATGGCAGTCGACGGCACTGCCGAAACGTCTGGTTTTGCAGAAAACATTGGACTACGGCCAAACAGCCTGGGAAGGAATTTTAACAACAAACTACTTCTTTGTTGACGATAACGTAGTACACATATAAAAATTATCCCCTCCCCCTTCAACTATAATTTTCATTTATAGAAAATTACCCCCACCACGTTCAACTAGCCTCTTCATTTATAGATATTTCATCTACGTTTCTACAGTGGATTATTAAGATATTCTTATCAGGATACTTTATTTATCAAAATTAAGTACTTTACTCTTGTTACAACAAAAAATGTTTCAGATAAACTACCCTTTCCCCGTAACCGATCTTCACCAAAATCAATAGGCCTTGAGTCTTCTACAATTCAGGTACATATGTAAAAAATTATTTGATTCTGTTTGAATTTACGGCAGTTATCGTTCGTCATAGAAAAAATTAACCTTTTTATCACATAAAACGTTACCGGTAAACTACCCCTGTCTCTTAACTGATCTTCACCAAAATCAATAGATTTTGAGTCCTCTACAATTCAGGGATGCATGCAAGAAATTATTTGATTCTCTTTGAATATGCGGCAGTAATCATTCGTCATAAAAATAAAATTACCCTTTTAAAACATAAAACGTTGCAGGTAAACTACCCCTTTCCCATAACCGATCTTCACCAAAAACAATAGGTCTTGAGTACTCTACAATTCAGGGCTGTATACAAAAAATTATTTGATTCTGTTTGAATTTGCGGCTGTTATCGTTTGCCATAGAAAAAAAATCTACAGATAGACACACAGACAGACAGACACACAGACACTTTTCGAAAAATGACTTTTTTTCATGTTTTGAGGGTAGTACAATCAGAATCTGCAATTATCTCGAACATGATTTTTTTTGCCATCACCATACTTCCATTTCCATATACATGGAAGTAAAACGATAAGCGGCGGATGTCGCCCGATACCGCTACGCAGTACCAGTAACATTCGACTCTTTGGCAAACTGATTCACATTGCGATAAAAAAAAAAAAAAAATAGTACAGTCATTTCCTCTTTCTCACATTCATGTTTCCTTTCAGTATGCGCACGTAATTTCCAATGTGTTTTTTCCTTATTTCGTTTTTCGAATGTTGCCGCGTTCATTTCGTTGTGCAAAAGGAGTTTTCTTAGTAGTGTAATATTGTATCATTGCAGTTATTAGATCATAGTTAAAAACTGTCAAACGTTTATCTTCATTACAGTTTGTTGTTTCTCTAGTGCCGTTTCTATAAAACAAACCGTATACGCCCGCCATAACTTCGTAAAACTTTAACACGTTGACTGCGTTACAAGCCCCCGGGGATACGTAACACACATTGACATCTGTTATGCAGAAATTTTTGGAAAACTTAATCTCTGTGCGGACTGTGGAAACCAGTGTCTTTAATCCAAAATTTTTCTAAGAAACTCAGAAAATAGTCCCCTTTTGATACAGAATTTAATTAAGTGTATTTTTATATAGTCTACATATCCCGGACGGTAGGTAACGCACAAAGCAAATACGACACATATCACCGGGTGGTATGTACTGTCTTCTGTGAGATACTTTACGTCCCTGTATGCTGTCCTATGGATATGAACTATGGACGACAACCATGAAACAAGAAAGTGAAATGCAGGCCTCGGAAATGACGTTCTTGAAAAGAGTTGAAAAGTGTTCTAAACTTGATCGTATACAGAATGAGCTCGTACGAGAAAAATTAAAAGTTTTCAACTAGAATGAAAGATTAAAAGATTATAAACAACGGTGAACGAGCACTTAGGAAGAACATCACATTCAAGACTGGCCAAAGAATTCTGGAAATATAAACCTATAGGACACAGGTGTGCGGGTAGACCCAGGAAGAGATGGCTGGCAGGCAGTTCCTTGCCTATGCCGTGAAGTGAAGATGATGATTTTATACATTCTCCGGGTCAGAAACTTTTTTATGTTATGTTGTGCTAGTTATGTTACTGGCATATCGCAGGGTAAGACAATCGTGGAGCTGCCATCTTCGGGCTTAATGTCCAGACTGACTTTCTGTCTGTGTTGTCTCCCATAAACCGGCCGTAATACAGAACTAAAAAAAAAAAAAACAGTTTTACCTCTCTGCTGAGATATCCATAAGGATCTTTATTGACTCCCACGTCCTACGCTGTAGACTGACAAAGGGTCATCCGCTTTTAGGGACAATTTCTTACCTCAAGGACGAAAGGGTGCCCTAACCTCTGCTTGTTGTCAAATTGAGGAGGAATAGTTTGTACCGGTTGTCACTCGGTCTACAGAGGAGCGTGAGCCACCTGTAGGTGTTTCCCGTCATCCTCTATCTGTAGGTGCTGTTGGATACTTCTCTTCACCGAAGAATGAGACCACAAAGCATTAGTCACTCTCTCCAATACTTTGGGGACAAAGTGCACCTTCGTTTGGAATATCTGAAACGAATGGACGACTCCCGCTTCCCCAAATAACTATTGAACTATGAGCCGAAGGCGTGGAGCAACCGAAGAAGCGTTGGAGTGACCAGTTCTGGTCTGTCTGCTCGAACTATAGGGTGTTCCAAACCGGATGTTACCTAAGGCATTAGAAGACCCTTACTCTCGCACGCGCATTCACAACCGGTCCGTCCCGATCAGCCACAACCCGGGCGATTCAGGTATACGGTCCAATTCAAAACTATAAAGTTTTAAATTTAGCTTATAATCCAAATTAAATTATAATTTGTGTAATCTTCCAGAAATTGTGAGAAAAATTAGTCCAAACAACACATAATTGCGATAAGTATGAGTATTTTAGGAATTTCTAAAGCAAACGCAGAATTGGAGCACTTAATAAAGATAGACTTGGTTGTACATCTAAAATATATCACAACCACGTCGTGTTTGGCGTCATTTTCTTCAAAATTTTGTGGAGATTACAAATATGCTAAGCTCGTTTGTTAAGAAATTCATATTATATAAATGTTGCAGTTACGTAGTGGACGCCCCAGTAGATGATTCATACTTCATACCCCAGGCGTGCGGGCCAACTGCGTGCGTGTGTGTGTGTGTGTGTGTGTGTGTGTGTGGGGGGGGGGGTCTTCTAATCCTCAGGTTTCAAGCGAGTTTGAAAGCCGTATAACCAGTTTTGGTTTAATCCTTGTTTAAGGTGATGATGATGATGATGAAATAATAAAATCTTGAAAGTAAAAAGAAAATGATACTATATAGTTTGAATTAAACGCGATAATCACAAGCTAATAAATACGATAGACGTTTGACAACTGACTACCGTGTGACTGACGCCTAACCTTTTTTTTAACGTAACAAGACTTATCAAAAGACTTCAGACTGACAAAAGGGCAATGTGAGGCCAGAGTTACATAAGAGTGCGAGGACCAGCGTTTGACAACGGTCAAGACGAAGGTCGCTTGAACAAAACCACTGTGTGTGAGGAGTTTTCACACAATTATGTGGCGACGTAAAGAGTTCCCCCCGTCATCTGACTCGCTCGTTCGTCACTAAAGAAAGGGAACATCCGCTTAACCTTGATGATACTGCATCGGTTGGCTATAATTATTTTAAGACGAAATTCTGCAACGTGGAAGCAAAACGAGTGCTTCAGCGTTGTCTTGTCAAATGCGAACGCAATGACTATACAAATTGTTTAATATTACCTAACGCGTTTATATCGTACAGTAAATTTTACATCGAGTCAATCAGTATTTGTTTTCGGAAGCAGATAGAAAACTGCAAACAACTTAATGACATCGAAGTCAACCAGTCATATAAATTAAGAAACTATTATGTGATGCAAAATGATCACATATCGATATATTTCTTGTCTATTCTCGATTATTCCCGGTGTCACCACGCTGGTCATGTTCAAATTATTAAGAAAATGTAAGGATCTTCCTTTACGTCTTCTTCTTCTTCTAGTTCACCTCCACCGCCTCCTTCTCTTCTTCTTCCTCCTTTTCTCCATCCTCCTCCTCCTTCTCCACCATCACCTCTTCTTCTTCTTCTTCTTTTTCTTCTTCTTCTTCTTCTTCTTCTTCTTCTTCTTCTAGTTCTGCTCCTCCTTCTCTTTCTCCTCATTTTCCTCTTCCTCCCCTTCACAAACCCCTCCCCTCCCCTCCACATCTCCTGCGCCCCTCTTCCCTCCTCCTCCTCCTTTTCTTCTTCCTCCTTCTCTTCTTCTTCTTCTTCTTCTTCTTCTTCTTCTTCTTCTTCTTCAGGTAATGGGCACACACGCCTGTTACAGTACCCGCCTTTGTCTCAGTCTACCCACATCTCTTCTTCCCATAGGTACTTATCATTCCTGTAATCCTCCAATACAGGTATTTTATTGCTCTAAAAGATAACCGATTGTTGTCCCATTCTATCATAGTGTTTTTATTTTAATTTTATACATTTTCTTTGTTTCTACGATCACGATGACGTGAGTCACGTGGCACCTGGGTAAGTGGCGTACAGTGTATGTGCGTTGCATAGACGACGGAGATGAGCATAGTGGTGACGAGACTTCGGAGCCCTTTAATCAACTAAAACTTCGTCATCGGTTAAGGGAGGAGTCTTGTATAGAAAACATGTCGTTTCACTGTGAAGATTTATCAGACTGCTAATAACCAATACTCGTAAAATATTACATGCTTGGGCCCAATAAAGCCTCTGTACCAAGAAACGAAAGCAATATATTGTTACGCGTATAAGACAAGTAACTGGGGTAGCAGTCCAGAGGCTGTTCGATTATTCCAACGTCATTTGCGACAATGTCGTAACATTACAACGTTACGCAGACTACCTTCCTGAGTATGAATAACGGTTTTTCGGAAGCGGCCGACCAGTTATCAACTGCGATTCGGTGTAATTAAAGCTTGTAATTGGTGGCTTCATCTGGTGTCAGTTATTCTGTTTCTACTGTACAACACGACGTACCTAACAATATGATACCACTTTATAACAAATAACAATAGCATTTGTATATTTATATTTTGACATAATTAATAAATAAATACTGAATGTATTGTATAGACAATTTTTTAACATGATAATGTTTTTAGGCTGGGGCTCATTCCACAAAATGCGTCATCGAAAAATGTAAAGCTTTCACACTTTCGATTCCCCACAGTCTAGAAATCTGTTGTTTACAAAACATTATCATGCTTCGATGTTTCGTTTTCGTCGATTTTCTTTATGCGCACGCGCGCGTATGTGTGTGTAGGAGAGAGAGAGAGAGAGAGAGAGAGTGAGAGATTTTGGATATAATCAGTTTGTTGTTAAAACTCAAAATGGTTTAAATTAGTATGACTGAATTATCTAAAGTCAAATTATTTTAAACCATAAAGTCAGTGGTTTTAGGTTAGAAGTACAATAACTTTGTTAAATGATTAACAAATGCATAAAAGTTAAAACAAAACTTGTAAAGAATTTAATTCTGAGAAAAATGGTGTAAATAAAGTCAATAAAAATCAACAAAAAATTCCAATTTTGGTTAAAAACAATACAATACGTTTTAGGCAAAGATTTTTCTGTTTTACGTCGGATATCATGAAAGTTATGGAAGATACAGTTCTGCGACCTATTTTATTCGATTTTTCAGATCAAAAACCATAAACAACAGAATTCTCCCCTTAATTTACCTTCCCAGAATTTCAGAAAGTCTTCATTTACCCGGGGGAACCGAAACCCGGGCGAAATCTTTCGCTAGCCGTAACTCGCTTACAAAGCGTTTCCGGACATATGTTTATATGAACTTTTTTTCTTCTTTTACACTATAGAACTATTTCTCAAATTATTTCCCTCTCTTCCCGAGACACCCTGTATATCTGTCTATGCCTCATGATAACTTTTCTACGCATGAACCGATTTTCATAAAACGTGGTATGCGTCTTTGTACTTTTACCTTACATAATCCTATTGTTTTTGAGATTCATCCCCAAAAATGGGGGAGGTAATAATGTAAGGGGTCATAGTAATGAAAAATCGCAAAAGACCACGAAGGGTATCAAATTAAAGGTAATTTTAAGCATAATCTGAATACACCAGTCATTTTTGAAAATATCAAAATTTTTGGACATCAAGCCCGAATAAGTGGGTAAACATTTTGATAAAAATAACTAGAATGTTTACCTATTATCTGAATGTAGTGTTGAGTTTTCAAGAAAACTAAAAATTATGAGACCTCAGGGTCCAAAAAGGAAACAAAAATTTGCAAAAATTGTCAAAATCCAAATGTTTCGAATTTGTGATGTTTATTGTATGAGTATGTGCTCTACAAATTATTACATTACTAAAATATCGGTATGGAGAACCATACATGACTTCCATGTCCTAAAATTTATATTTAAAATCATTTAAATATTAATTAAATAAGTGGATGCTTGAGTTCTGAAGAAATTACGTATCAGCTAAAATGGTACCTCCATGTCAGGTGGATTAAGACTATCCTCAACCTTCGTGAGGAAGGACTGTACTTTTGGATAAAATGTCTGTAGGCCGAACGAAGAGCTAGCTAAAGGTAGCTGCGATCTGATTCCTGTAACGTAATTGGACTCTCGCTGCGAGGGGCCGAGGAATGTCTATAGTGTTATCAAAGTCTTTCCTGTCAATACTATACTAGTCATTTTTCTTTTTTAAATAGAGTCTTAATTTCTTTTTTTCCATTTGTCTTCTGCTTTCCTGAACGACTATTCTGTTCACCTGTATAATTATAAATTTCTCAGCAAAACATTTCTTCCTTAATACGTTTGTGTCTCCTGTTTAACACCCACCATTCTGATCCATGTCATAACGCTATATTCCACACAGGCTAGTAAATAACTAGCCATCAGGGAGGTCAAAATATTTTCAAGGAGGGGTAAACAATTTTCCAAAGGAGAAAAATATTTATATATTTTTCATACATACACACATGCACATATTAGTTTATAATTCTCATATCATAATATAAATAAGTACACAGATTATATTAATTGCTTTAATACAACAACACTGCCCAACGATCCACAGGAAGCAAATCGAGTCCATTTTTTCGGTTTGCACGCGTTGTGTTGGTGTGGGTTTCGGCACTTTCAATTTAAAAAGCGTGCAAACATAAGAAAATAAACATGAGTGAGGCCAGAAATAACGCGAATTGTGTGTGTGTGTGTGTGTGTGTGTCCTGCCGGCCTTTTTATTGCGGTAATCACAATAATAAAACTTTGGAAAAGTAAACATTATATAATTGAGATATGCTTGTCTGCCAGGAACGATATATTTTCACTCGTACGTGATTTAAATTAAAATGAAAAATATAGAATTTTGTTAAAGTGAAATGAATGTTACCATAGAAACTAATTCTTTGTAGTCAATAACGTAGTACACATATAAAACTTATAAAAATTTACCTCCTCCATCATCAACTACCATTTTAGTTTATAAAAAAAATTACCCCCTCACCCCTTCAACTACCCTTTTCATTTATAGATATTTCATCTACCTTTCTACAATGGATTATTATGACCTTCTTTCCAGGATACTTTATTTATCAAAATTAAGCACTTTACTCTTGTTAAAACGTAAAACGTTGCAGGTAAACTACCCCTTTCCCTTAACCGATCTTCACCAAAAACAATAGGCCTTGAGTCCTCTACAATTCAGGGCTGTATGCAAAACATTATTTGATTCTGTTTGAATTTGCGGCTGTTATCGTTTGCCATAGAAAAAATTCTACACATAGACACACAGACAGTTTTTTTACTTCCATATTCCTGAAGGAATGGAAGTATGGTGATGGCAAAAAAAATCGTGTTCGAGATTATTGCAGATTCTGATTCTACTACACTCAAAACATGAAAAAAAGTCGTTTTCCGAAAAGTGTCTGTGTGTGTGTGTGTCTGTCTGTCTGTGTGTCTGTGTGTCTGTGTGTCTGTAGATTTTTTTCTATGGCAAACGATAACTGCCGCAAATTCAAACAGAATCAAATAATTTTTTGCATTCGTCCCTGAATTGTAGAGGTCTCAATGACTTTCGATTTTGGTGAAGATCGGTTAAGGGGAAGGGGTAGTTTACCTGCAACCTTTTACGTTTTAACAAGAGTAAAGTACTTGAAAATTTATTTAAACTTTTTGAAACAATGGTAATTGTTAAAAATAAAATAATTTTGTTGCCAGGCAATAAAATTATAATTTTTTCATTTTAATGTAATATAATATTTTTCATTTAATACAGCAATAAAACGGCTGGTAAGACACAGCCTGGCTGTTTGGCTGAAAATGATTTTAAATATAAATCTTAGAATATGGAAGTCATGTATGGTTCTCCATACCGATATTTTCATGTTTTGATGGTAGTACAATCAGAATCTGCCGTTATCTGGAACACGATTTTTTTCGCCATCACCATACTTCCATTTCCTTATGGAACATGGAAGTAAAATATAATAGAAAAATTGGGATTTTTTTATTTTCCTATAATTGGAAAATTAATGAATACTAAAATTTATCATCATCATCATCATCATCATCACAGGACTAGGCCTTAAGACCTGTTCCGGAACCCATCTCGTCTGCGGTCTACCGACATCTCTCTTCCCAGTAGGGTGATAACCCAAGGCAGCCACAGATAGACGGATATCGGACATGCGATTCAAGTGTTCACACCATCTACTTGTGTGGTCTTCAATGATACAATGTTTAAATCGCATCTAATATCCTCGTCCCTTCTCCGATCCAAGAGAGAACAACATTGCGTCCCTCTTAGAAATTTCATTTCTGCTGCCTGAATCCTCTGCACGTCCCTTTTACCAAGAGTCTATGTCTCACTAACATACAGGAATGTGGGGACAGCCACAGTTTTATAATATTTCATTTGGGTATCCTTCCGTGTGTTATTTTTCAGGTACCTATGAATCGTTACGATTTTATGTAGATAAATCGTTTTAATTTATGTAATGATAAACGTACTTCGTTCAAAATAATGAGCGAGTTCTACTACTACTACTACTACTACTACTACAGGGAGGTCTGCTACACGTCCTAATGCCGGCTGCCGGGCCATATGTGTTGTTGTTGTTTTACGCATACACGAGTTTCTTGTCGGACACTGTGTTAGTTTTTTAACCACATTGTCTTAGGAATTCATTTTATCAGATGACAGTCCTACATAACGAGAGGCCTTGTAGGTTGTATGAGGGAATAACAAAATACATAATAATTTAGGAATAACATAGGATGCACATAATAACGGGATGTACAAAGGAAGATCAGCGTTGGCTGTTCTGGTTCTCAACGACGCCCACGGGACTTCTAAAAAAAAAGTTACAGACAAAACATAACGTCCTCAGTTCCTGGAAGCGATCGAGCGAGCGAGCTGTCGGTGGAGTGAGGCGTGGACGTCATGATTTGTCTGCAAATATACTATTGTCCTGGCTGTATTGAAAATCTCTGTTGCAAGACGTATCAACACCGTCTCTGTAAACACGTATGACGTCACAAAACTTTGAGCTCGGTCATTGTTTGATTTGAAAAATTACAACATTGTTCACTGGCGTAACCAGAACACTACACAGACAAAACAAACATAATGTACACACACACACATGTACAAACAGCCTGGAAATGTTACGTCTATTTACTTTATTTTGTCTTCTGTACATTTACTGAAATGTAGACTGCCGGTTGAAGTAGTCTGAACTGAAATCCCCGACATTTTTAGACAAAGGGAATTTGTTTCACGCAACATTTTTATTGAAACTATCATACAGTACGTAGTGTCAGACGAAACTCCATAAATATAAACAGACTTTCGAACGTTATGTAGCAAGACAATGAAAGAGACAAACTTGACATTTACAAAGTAATGAAAGTATCAGCGATAACGTACGGGAGCGGGACATGGACGTTGACGAAAAGATGTTCAGTGTAGAGGTGGGCCGATATACCTGTAATAGGTATTTTGGAACGATATTTTTGTGGAACGGATGTAACAGTGACTGAAAAGTTGAAATACCTGTTATTCGCGGCGACGCTGTTCAGAGTCGAGGCACACCCCTACGCAGTACACACACACACACACACACACACAAAGTACGCAAGACACGTAAACGAATATGCCAAGGCCAAATACTAGGCGTACAAAAATATCGCTGGAACGCAAGGAACAGCCAGTAACGCGTATTTAAAATACTAGGTATTTCAAATACTAGTGGTATCACCGATACACAAGGAACAACGCGTTCCAGAGTAACAGTAGTATTTTAGTAACACCTAATATTTTAGGAACAGGTGTATCAAGCATATTTCGAGTAGGAACTATAATAGTACGAGCCACTTTTTCGTCCTGTATACTTCATTCTGCACAAAGAGCGGAGCTGTTTTTAATAAAGAAAAAAATTCATCCTGATGTTACATTTATTCTCGTTTGATATGCAGATATATAATACAGATTATATGCTAATGAATTATATATTATACTAGTCACCAACTTGTAACTAAAATCGGTTGGTAAAACTTTGTTTTTACTCAAAAAAACTTTATGTTCCGAGTCGTTAGTGCAATAGTTGTATTTAATTATATTGAGTTATAACCTATAGAGTGGCTGATGTTGATAAGCTATATTATACTTTTTATTAATGTGATTTTAACTTCACTACACATCTCACGTAAATGATGAAATTGTTGTAATGGACATTTATGCACTTTATCTAGTCCTGTTCCTTAAATATCTGTAATGCATTTAATTTACTTTTGTTGTTGCTTATTATTTATAAGTTTTTATTTATGTATTTATATTTATTTTATTACAATTTTTTTATTTTTATTTGTAAAATTTCGTTTATTCTCATTCACTCTTGTGGCTTACTGTTATGTCTTTATTATACGTTTCTTAAGTTTTTTCACATTATTTTTTGTGGTATTACGTGTAGGCCTACTCTAAATTATTTAATTGCCCCGAGTTTCGCAACTGATTTGTCTAACCCAATGTTAGTTTGTTTACTACTAGTGAAAACTTAAATTGGTATTACCAAAGGGAGATAGGCCTATAAATTCTCTTGTTTCTTATTTTCATTTAAACAGTAATAGTTTAATAAAGTCACAGTGTAAAGTAACACTTACACTTTCAGTTTCAATTTATTTCTTATAACAAATTATATAGTATAGGTTATATAATATCTTCAAATAAATACACAACAAGTAGGTTTATTAATATATTAATAGGTTTATCTAGGTGAAAATAAACCTACTTGCAGTGTATTTATTTGAAGATATTACATAGGAGACCTGCAGGAAACTCAAAACGAGTTACTTGCAAAGGATAATATAGACAGACTGCCATCATTAAGCTGAAGAAGGCGAATATGTACGCCGAAACGCGTTCGACTAGAAGAGAATAAACAGTAAGTTCACAAGAAAAAGTTTCATTTTTAGATAAGTGTTAGTGCTGTGAAAGAAGAGATGAATAATCAAGACAACGATAATATAAATTATGTGTATAGTATATAGTATATAAGAACAGGTATTTGTACCTGTTATTTTTTTGGAACGGTATTTTCATACCTAGTATTTTAAAATAACAGTTTAGCCCACCTCTAGTTCAGTGCAAGTAACTTGTAGCTGCTCGGAAGGGGGGGGGTGAGACTTGTTTGAAGGTTTGACCCCCTATTTTCCTCAGGACCAAAGAAAAGTTCGGTATTTTCGCCAAATAAATATTTTATAAATATACAGAGTGGGCCAAAAGTCACTACCCATTGTGAGTTACTGGGTTACACAATTGTTTCTCTAATTGTTTTCCATCTTTGTCGATAAAATTGCACTCTAGTGTTTACATAAGAAACTATCAGACACAAACCAAAGACGCGTAATTTAAAATCGATGGGAAGATCACAACAAAGTTATCTTAATGTTTACAATGGGTAACTCAGTAACTCACAATGGGTAGTGACTTTTGGCCCACTCTGTATTTTATGAATTTTATCATCATCTCAACGGTTTAAGGCTTTAGCTGGCCTGTTCCTATTCCACAGTCCACCTTTTCTTAGGCCTACCAACTTTTCTTCTGCCTCTAGGGTTGTAATATTTCGCTATCTTCGGTATTCTACTTTCTTCCATTCTATTTATGTGTTGAATCCAATTTTCTTCTGTATTCTTTAATCCTTTCATTAACTGCAAAAGTATCTAAACCACTTCTTATCTCCTCATTTCTTGTATGATCCTGTCTATTACACCTTTTAACTGATCTCAGAAATTTCAGTTCTGCTGTTTGTATCTTCTGTTCACCTTTTTTCTTTATGACCCAAGTTTCAGAACCGTACAGTAGCGTAGGTATTTATGAATTCTGTTCGTCTCAAAATTTTTGAGTAAATCAACGTAAAGTATAAGCGTTAAAAAAAACTATGGAGGAGCGCTGATTTCTAAATATTCTATATTGATTAGTTGTAATTCAAATTAAACGTTACTATACTCATATAATTAGGATTTACTCATATTCTTTGGGAATTTTTTGAATTACTTTTAGAATAAAAGTAATAAAGTAGAAGAAAAAAAAATTACTTTTTTTGAATAAATTTCTATTCTTAACAAATCTTGTGAAAGTTAGTCTTTCTGAAGATAATTTGATAAACCCGGTTTTATCACCCATCCTCAGTTTAATTTAAGGGTGTTGTCCCGAGAATGTTTTAAGCAACATATAGTTTACGCTAAACTACGTTATGTTTTACGTAATACCCTGAAATAAATCTTCTCGTTTCCTCTAACTAACGTCAAGAAACTATTAGCTTACCTGTCAGTGATAGACAGTTTAAACCATAGCGGTATTAGACTAACGGAGTCATCGCATAGGCATCCCTATAAAGGGAAGTGTGGACGGAAAAGATAAAGTTAGATTAATAGGATCTGCCATCGTTTTCTGCCGTGAGCGTATTGTTTGTTTTTTTTTTTTTAAGGCTGTAAATACGTAAGTTATTTACAAAATATTGCGTGATTGTCGTTATTAAGAAAATCTCCAACTTTAATTTATTTTTGTATCGGCCATCTAAGGACCACATGCCAATTTCAATTCTTTATTCTTTGTTCTTTTCTTTTCCTCCAATATTCTTTCATCTTTTCACTGTGTCTCTTCTTCCTATCTTCAGTCCACTTTGAACCTGCGTTTTTCTCTCTCTTACCCTGGACTCCTCCCATTTTTAACACTTTTGCCCGAAAAACTTCTCTTTCAATTGCCTCTTCTGCGTGTATATTATTTTTTCCTAAATCCTTTTGGACTTCTTTAATCCAACTTGATGTTGACTTCTTCTCCCACAGATATTTGAAGATCTGCTTTGTTAACCTATTGTCGTCCATTCTATATAAATGTCCAAAAAATAATAGTCTTCTTTTTCTCATTGTTTCTGTTATATTTTCTATACTTTGATATATTTCATCATTACTTCTTAATTTCCAACCTTCTGAAGTTTTTCGTGGACCTAATATTTTCCTAATAATTCGTCTTTCCAATAGTTCTAGTTTGTCTAAATTATAATTCAATGCTAGACATTCACTTGCATATAGGCAATCTGGCTTCACTACTGTACTGTAATGCCTTATTTTCGCATTTTTAGATATGCACTTTTTATTGTAAGTATCTTTAGTTATACCATTTGCCCGTTCCATCTTATGAATCCTTTCTTTTATAGCAGATTTTTTTAAACCATTCTCTTGAATTGTTTCTCCTAGATACTTATTTTTTCGAACCCTCTCTATTCGACCAATATCTGTTACCAGGAATGTTGGCGCATTTTTAATGTGTTGAAAAATTTGTTTTTTTTTCTGCAGAAATTCTTAAGCCTGTTCTACTGGCTATGTCGTACAAAAAAATTAACTTGTGTTACTGCAGATGTCAGATGTTCAGAAATTATAGCAAAGTCATCTGCGAATGCCAAACAGTTTATTTCAATACGTTTGTTCCTTCTTCACAACATGATTGGTGATATTTTGCATTCCTTTAATTTTTATTTTATTATTTTATTAATTTTATTTTATTTTTATTTTATTCCTTTAAAAGCTCCATCTTGCATTTATTTCACGTGTTTATTGAATGCAACCGGCTGAAATAAAACTTCTGAGAAGAAAATGCAGAGATGGAAACAGTAATGAAGACAAAGGCCGAATTGGGGATATATAGCATGAATGATGGAATTCGATGAAGCTGTCAGAAATGGAAACAACATATCGGAAGTATGAGCGAAGGCACTTTTTTTTATAAGAGCAATAAATTAGAGACTCCGAGGAAAAGACACACAGACAGGTCTGAATCAGTGGTTTCCAACTTTAAAAGCGCCTGAAGCTCAAAATTGAATTCAGAAACCTACCGTTGGGGATCATCATCTTCTGTGGTGTCACAGTTCGCAGTCGAACCTTAGCCTCCATAATCATCCGCCTCCATTTTTACCTGTCCTTGGTGATCGATGTCCTTCGTTTTATTTTAGTTTAATCCCATCCATATTCCGAGACATGATTATTGGCCGGGTCATTTTTATTCAGGGTTTCCGTCCCCTAGACCAGCTGCTTTCACTACAGCTTAGAGCCTGGTCAACCCTGATTTTATGTCAGGGTTTACTCCATTAGCCTTTGAAGATTTCTCTTCATCGCAAGGCAGCGATTCTCTCTATTTACCCCAGGGAGAATGTGTTGCCTCTTCCGCCTTTTGCGCCATACCGTAGGCTCCCTACTCTGCTGCATCCGCCGTTGAGGTCTTCACCGTAACCCTGGCTAGGAGCCGTTACAGGGTGCTACCATCCGGAGCCAGATGGATCCAGGTTTTTTTACGAGGTGTTACTTCTCTCCCTCCTCCTTCAACATCACTTGCGAGATGAGGCCCCGGGCTTGGGACCGGCAGTGTTGAACAACACCGTTGGCAGAGTTCGGGCATCATCATAAGCGACCAATTTTCGACAAGTAACGTAAAAAGTAAAAAAGACTGGATTTAATTGTAAATAACTAAAGAGGTAATTTTCACATTTAACATATCTTTAACGATACAATGTTTATTACACTGTCAGGATAATAATGAAGAAAAACTACAAGAAAGATATTGGGTGAAGTGAATAAAACCTAGCAACTACCAGCTAGCATCTAATAGGTAGTTTTAGCTTTTTCTCAAATTCGGTTGAATAAACAAATGCTAGTTCTAGGTAGAAAGAACTAAGTTAGTTTGAGAAGTATTCGGGAAAACTTAAGCAATTTCTTGGGTTAGCATTTGCTAGGCTTAGCTATAGCTAGGTTTGTGGCTTTCATGTCGTAACTTGTCTGTCCTCACTCCTCTCTCTGTTATCTGTACACGGCGATTTGACGGCCGGCTCAGAGCTCATACCGTCTCGTACATATCCGGATTGCACAACGTTTGCTTTGGCTGTTTTATTTTTCATTTGGTCTGTGTATAAATGTCATCCAGCGATGAAAACGATGGCAGTGAGAAGTATTTAGACAGGCCACTCTTTGTTAAACTTTTAAGAGAACATCCAGTAGTAATTGAAAAATCCAAGACTCCGACATCAGTTAAAACAAAAAAAGAAGCTTGGAAAACCATAAGTGAAGAGTTTTCGTCAGCCATTGGTAAGGAAGTGACGGCTGTACAACTAAATAAATTGCTGAGCAATATGAAGAGTAGTGTTAAAAAGAAAACCGACAAAACCACAACAGGCAACAAGCCTATCAAACTAAAACAGTGGGAAAAAGAATTTTATGAAATTATCAGCCAAGATAATAATCCGGTATTTTCTAAAGTGCCGGGCAGTCTCTCTGTTGGAACGGGAAGTAAGCCACTCGCTTCTGCTATAACTACAGACAGTGACGGTGATGATCTTATCAGCAATTCGGAAGAACCTAATGATGCAAACCAGTTGGCAACTAAAATTAGAAAAAGTGCTAAAAAGGTTTTGGCTTATGAAAGTGATGAGACGATTGATCTTTCGACACCGCAGATACAGCGAATTGTTTTACTGCAGCAAATGCAAATTAACAAGATGAAACTTGAAAGAGAGAGAATTAAACATGAAAATAGTAAGAAAACGTCAGACGTATCTACTCAAACTGATTTAGAAAGTTATGTTGTGTACCGAAATTTGTAATAAAACAAATGTATTTCCTTTAAACCCAATCCTTTTTACAAAAAAAAATTGCGAAACGTAGGAGTACATGCCACTGTGCGTGTATGTACACGCAAGCGCGCGTCTGTGTGTGCGTGCAATGAGTATGCGCAGACACGCAAGAACAACTTTTTTTGGGGTTGTGTATTTTTTTATTTTACGTTTATTTTTAATTCGTACATGAAAAAACTTTATTACAATAGTAATACAATTCAATTACAATCTAAATTAATACAGTTACATAAAACAATGACAAAAATTGACATATATTTCTGTTATTTTTTCATTCATTCAAAAACAACATCATTTCTTGGCGTTTCTGCTGCCCCCTAAGTGTTGTGGCTGCATTTTCACATTGCTCTTCTTCAATTTCCTCCTCATGAAAGACATAATCATCGTCATCAAAAACATCATTAAGGAATTTTGCAATGTTGTGTAAGACTGCGAAACATATAATTACCTTGGGCACTTTTTTCAAAGATACGCGGACACTGTTTCCCAAAATTGGGATTTTTTTTTCAGCTGCCCGAAACACCTTTCAATGATGATTCTTTCCCTGGAATGGCACAAGTTGAAATTTCTTTCTGCTGCGTTAGCGGGTTGTTTGAAAGGTGTTATTAACCACGGAGATATTCCGTAGCCGGAGGTACCAAGTAGACATGTTCCACCATCAAAACGCGACATTTCAAGGGCGTCACAAGTACCCTGGTCATTAATAGTGATATGTCCCTTTCGATTGATATACTCATCCCCATGTAACTTGGGTTTTGTTATTTTCACGTGGGTGCAGTCCAGAGGACCTATTACATTCGGTAAACGAAAATGTCTGTCTTTCCCAGAGAACTTTCGCTTCATTGTGCTGCTGTTGCTGGAAAGTGGATCCATTTATGAGATTTGTCGATTATTCGATCCATTACATAACTTATAGTTTTACAGGCTGTAGATCTGTGTACACCAATATCTTCGGCAATTCCTGACTGAAATCCTGGAATCGGCAACAAAACGTAGGAATATCTCCATTTGTTTTCTTCGAGAAAGAGCTCCCCCTCGTGTGTCTGTCTCATTTAAGAATTCGGCGGCTAAGAAATCCACACTTTCAGACTCGAATCTTAACAGTTCTTTACAATTACGTGTTTCCCGGCGAACAGCGTACTCCTTTTGTTTGCGCACGTGCACAAACTCCGCCATGGCTCGAATAAAACTAACGACTAGCTTGAAAGCTAGCATGCCCCTGGCCTGACTTAACAATTCCTTAGAAACTGCTAACATTAAAAGTTAGGAGTTTCTCTTTATTCACATCAATTTTTAAGCTACAACTAGAAGCCCGGAAAATCCTAGAAATTACTAAGCCTAGTTACTGCTAGCCTTTTTATTCACTCGATACCTAGCACTTCCTTAGAAAAAGGTAAGACTTAGCAACTGCTAGGTTTTATTCACATCACAAATTAAATCTGCTGCAGCCACTGAAGCAGCAATGGCCACATCGAGCCGAGTTGTTGCAAAACTCAGTTGATGACTGATCTTGTAATAAGATGCAATTAAAATAGGACTAGAGCAAATAAACATTCAATTAAAGAAGCAAATTGAATCCCACTGTACTACGTTTATTAGAAAATCGATTAAACAGTTTCATTTTTTCTCCTGCAAGACCTTCTCTGGTAAAACAATATTTTATTAGCGATTTACTTATTTAAGGGCACTGTAACCGAAAAATCGACTTAAAAATGAATTTTTGTTTTTTCTTCTTAAAAGATTCTTCAATATTTTCTGAATAATTTGATCCAAATTTATGTGAATACGCTTATCAATAAATTTTATATGATTTTTTAAAATTGAGATCGTAGGAAAGTTTTCTCAAAAGTGCTGATATAGTTACTATTTTGTTTCACAAATCCGTAACTCCCGTATAACAAATCATAGAGATATTCAGTTTTTACTATTGGAAATAATTTCAATAAGCAATCGCTATCAATGTCTGTCATAAAGCCAATATTTGCTGATCTGAATCATCCTAAATTGTTAAAAAAATGCCTCCATTATAGTACACAGAATGCAAACGAATCGCTGGACCATTTCATTTGGAATAGTTTGCCAAAAAATATATTTGTTAGACTGGATACTTTGTGTTGACCTTCAATTAAGATAATATAAGTAAGTGTTAGGTCTTACAAAAATTAGGGGCCAAACAAGGATCACATATGGTTAAGGTAATTAAAAAAATTTATTTGCAAGTAATCCTTCAGACAGAGACAGCAGTAGATGAATTGAAAAAGTTTGGACAGTCAATTAGAAATGTGAAGAAAAACCTAGATGACCAAATGGACATAAATGCAGGTACCGAGTATGGATCTGGACTATTTTAAATAAGGTAAAACTATAAAAATCTATTTTAAAAACTTTAAATCTATTTTCTTTCAGATAAATGACCCATTATTTCAGAAACTAATTAAACTATCAAGCTGAATTTTTTTGTGGCTATTGGGTTAATGTAGATATAACTACACTACTAGGACTGTACAGTTTCACTGAAAAATAAAAACGTAAAAAATTTATAAGTGTGCTTTTTGTATGCAAATTTTTAGAGCAAAACATATAAAATTATAAAAAATCAGGAAATTGATATATCTCTGTAATTGTTGTAACGTTTGTAGTGTAGCCTATAATGTGCTTACGTGCTAAAATTTCAGACTTATATCTTTTACATGTTCTGAGATAATGGGTCTCAAAGTTGATAAAATTAACATGGTCAGTATAGCCGGTTACGAGTGCACTAAAGTAAATAGAGTTATTATTAAATTCCTTTATCAAAGTAAGGCATGGCGGGCCGACGCTGGTCTAGACAGATGAAACGACTGAATCATGTAAGATAGTCGTTGTAACGCAGATGTTGATGATTTTTTAAATAAGACATTTATTATCTTTGTCGACATCGAAATGTATCCATGTTGGTTATTATTTTTATCGTACAACGATTTCTTAAGTCGATGCTTCGCCAACAAATCTGTGTCTGATCCACACCTGCTTCCACACCTACCTTCTCGACCTACTCCCAAATGCATTAAGGTACATTACTGATGTAGAGTTTTTGATTGTATCTTTCCCACCTTCGTACATAATGGTATTCTTCCTACACAACAATGCTCAGTTGGTCGATTGTGCCAAAAGGTCTGCCCATCACATGTTCAGCGATTTCATAACTTCGATATGTATATATACTTGTACTACTACTACTACTACTACTACTACTACTACTACTACTAATTCCTGTCGGTCTCTCCAGAGCATAGGGCATCGACGGAGCTACGCCAACGGACTCTATTTTGGGCAAGGACTCTGCATTCTCCAAAGGACTTCCCCTTCTATTCTGCTTCCATCTCGACAGTTTTTCTCCACGAGATACTTGGTCTTCCTCGTCTTCTTCTCCCCTGAGTGTTCCAAAAAGGGCTTTGTCGGTAAATTGCATTTTGATTCTTCCGCAAGGTATACCCAATCCACCTCCCATTTTCTCCTTTTGATCTGGGTGGTAATGGGTTCGTCGTTTGTCCTCCTCTAGAAATCTTCATTTGAAACAATATGTATCCTTTTAACTTATAACTGATCATGAGATCTCTATTCAGCGTTATTATGATTTACCTTTTGACTAAATATAGCCTATATACACACGCGCGCGCGAGGATTTTTGATAACTTATTACACGATACAATCGTGACATAAAACACGGAGTCAACTAAGTCACAGTTTTCTTTCCCCGTACAAATTTCTCGGTGGTAGTATAACTACACGGAACTGAATTTATAAACCAATTTACAGTTATGTTGGGAAGGAGTTATATACTTTAGTTATTGAATAATTTGAAATGCGAAAAATATTAGTAGGGAAACTTCAAGCACCGTCCTGTGTTGCTGGCTCAGACTTCGGCAATGTTTTACTCGACTAGTTGTCACTGTACAAACAGTGGAGGGGGACACACACTCGCCCGTCCAATGTGTTGCCGCTATATAAACCGGGAAAACGCTCAGTTAGCAACTATGATAGTTTTCAGAACTGACGTGCAGCAGATACTACGTACCTATTTGTGTTTTGCTTGTTTAGTTATGTGTTTCTCTGTTTGTCTTTATTATTTTTAATTCGATTATTTGTGTTATGATTTACTCTGTGTAAGTATAATGAGAGTCAGATCCCGTTGAACCGGGGCCCTCTTCTTCCCCCAGCGAATGATAGAAAATGTTCTACAGAGAACACTTGGTACAAGAAAAAATACGAATTAATTTTTAGGTTAAGTTTTAGGTCTATCACAACCGGCAACAGGTGTTATGTACCCACGCCACGCCACTGACAATGACTTATTTAGAAACACACTTCATATTAGTATACTTCTCTGAAACCGTTTAAAACAAATTAAGTACAATATTGTTACGTAATGCGGAAAAAGTGTTACGTAATACGGAACGTTCTACACGTTTCTCGAATATTCCAGCTGTAATGTGTGTGTGTGTGTGTGTGTGTGCGTACATAATGCTGCTACTTTGCGGTGAAAGACAATTACGCGTCAACAATGGAGTCTATACCAGACCATACCGGTCAGCCCAGTGTGTTCAAGGATGCTGTTTCTAGTGGATTCTCGAGAGCGCCTATTTGTTTAACAAGTCATCCAAAGTGACATATTATTCTGGAAATCAGCAGGGTATAAATACAGCCATTCAGCGACAGTCAAGTTAGTTATTTTCGGGCGATTTACACAGTGCGTTTGAGTGGCGATTTACACAGTGCGTTCGAAGTATTGTGGCGAAGTGTTATGTGTTTTATAATCGTAATTGTAATATAATTGTGTTTTATATTACTTTACATTTTATTGCGTTTGAACAATTTTTATTTGATTTGTTATAAGAGACTATTTTGTTGATTACAAACTGTTTAATTGTGATAATTAAAGCTGGTGATTAGTGACTTCACTGGTGTCTTGTAGGCTATTTTGTTTTCCACTGTACCATACGACGATAAGTAGACCGTCGGAACAATATAATAAAATTACAAAATGAATTAATTAGTAAGAAATTAACCATACATTTGCAGATATGTATTTCCTCAATTAAAAATCAGTTCCATTTTATTATTACGACAAATTTTAAGTGAGAAATGACACTAAAACAAAGATAAAATAGATATTTCTGTTTATTTAGAATGCTAATTGTTATATTACACTGGACAGAACTTGTTTTAGTAGTCCAACATTTAATATTTAATCGATTAATAAAAGTGTACAATCTTAAAAGTTGAAAAAGCCTGTTTCAGAGGATTTAGTGATATGATCTAAAAAAAATCTTCATCAAAAAAAGTACGAATTTTAAAACTACGAATATAATGGAATTTATATTAGTCCATTTTTTAGTTTTTTAACATGATAATGTTTTTAGGCTGGGGGTCATGCCACAAAAACGTCATCGAAAAATGTAACGCTTCCACACTTTCGATTCCCCACAGTCTAGAAATTTGATATGTAAACGCATCAAGACAGAAAATAATCGCTGCTGACATTGAGATTAGCAAACGTTTTAGTGAGAATAAATTTGGTTTTACATGCTCTGTTTAATTGTGATCGTCTGTGGTTTGGAAATGATTTACGTAATCCACCAAACGTAATCCACATTATACGTTTCAAAAGCCTAAAAACATTATTATGCTTCGATGTTTCGGTTTCGTCGAAATTCTTTGAATGCTTAGGTGCATAAATAGAGAGAAGGAGAGAGAGAGAGAGAGAGAGAGAGAGAGAGAGAGAGAGAGAGATTGAGATCTTTGTACTTTCTTTCCGGTTGTTGCCACTTGGTTTTAAATAATAAACTTAATCAATGGATAATTCATGTCAAATGTCTTATTACTGTTCAGTCCTAAAGAATTATTACAGTTCAAGACAACGTGACATTGAAGAAGCAAAATCATCAATAATATCATCGAATTCCACATTTTAAACGAGTTCAGCGTTTGGAGAAAAGCTGGTTAAGCTTGAGAGTGTATCTTCCCGTTACAGATATTGGAGAAAAGCTGGTTAAGCTTGAGAGTGTATCTTCCCGTTACAGATATTTTATTTTTATTTTTATTTTTCAAGCTTAGTTATTAGTACTAATAATTTTGAAAAACTCAATGTTTTGGTATAAGTAAGCGATAAGCCTATTGATTTCCTATATTAAATAATTTCATTTCCTCTTGTTATTTGAATTAGCAATCTCTATAATTCCAACTTTGTCGTGTTTACTTGCTGAACTGCTACTTGTCATGTTACTTTCAGTGTCTCCACCATTATCAAATCCTAAACCACGACAACCAAGACAATGGGAACATGACAAGTAGCAGTTCATCAGTAAATACGACAAAGTTGGAATTTCATTTCTACCCCTTCCCCCAAAATTCCCATGCAGGTCCCCCAGCGCAGCTGCCTAGAGGGTAATCCGCCACTGCTGGAAGCAAGAATCGTAACTTAGATCCTAATAGCTGGGAAAATTGTATTAGTTCTGACACTGCGGCCGTGAAGTAGTCTATATGATTTGCATTGTAGCATACAGTTTTTGTAGGTCATTAGCCGCCACTTGTAATAGCCACGTCAGCCAAGAGAGTTATATCAATACTATATATTGTCCGGTTTTAACCGAATTTGTAAATCGCAAAAAAATAGAGTGAATGTGTGAAATGAGTCGTATACTTCCAAAACCGGGCATCTCCATTAATTTTCAAAAAATGTGTTATTTATTATATGTAAAGTTAGTGTTACATATAACAAATAAAATAACATATAACAACCAATTATATGTAAAACTATTGTTAAAACGCAGTATCTGTGTGTCGGAGAAGAAACAACAGATTTAGTCTTAGAAAACAACGAACGTATAAAAATGCAACAGCTACAAATACTTAGTAATAAACTTTAATGAAGAAGGAACAGATAATGTTGAAATAAAGTCAAGAATAAATAAAGCAAAAAAATTATTAGGTCATTGAATGGAGTTCTATGGAGCACAGAAATTGGAAAAGAACGGAAGAAAAGAATACACCGTTATGTTGGGAGCAACAAGATACAACATTATTAATTTGTAGCACACAACAAAACTAATAAAATTGGCCAGGCTGTTAGGTCGTAGTCCGTGAGATCTAAAATGAACAGGTCGAGATGTTTCCCTCATTTCTATAAAAAAATGTCGTGTAAAATGTAGCTTCTGTTCCAAATCCGACCATCTACTGAAAAAAAGTAGTTTGTTTCGTCTCATGAAAAATTTATAAAAACGGAGAAGGCTGGTTTTGGAATTATACAACTCAAATATATTTTTGGGAACTTAAATTAAGAAACGTAGCTGTGAAGTCGAAAACGCATAAGGCTGCAAACTTTGACTGCGATGAATGCACAAAGTTGATCGACCCATCGTTCGGGAAGAGAACGTTCTCAGATGAGAGAGAGAGAGAGAAGCGTCACATCATCAACACTACGTTCACTGTTCACAGAGAACGAAGTTTGGGAAATTTAACGCAGTACAGTGTTGTTGCTTTTGTCTGGTAATCCGTATTGACATGAGTCGTATTCTCACCTAGTCTCCGAGGTAGCGCGTGCACACAAACGTTAGCCGACAATCGCGTCACAATAATTAAAACAGTCGCGCGGTTTAAAGTTGAGGTTGGTCAGTTAACATTTGAATGGCCGGTGTGGGGGGAGGGATAAATGTCGCGTGAGACGGCCGCACACTAGACTACGTGAGCGCACTGTATTTGCACTGTTCACTGAAACTAAGAAACATTCTTATATGAAACAAGTTTTTTAGCTTTATTGTATTTCGTTTTTTTTATGTAACAAATTCAGCATTACTTCAAATCGTGTACTGCAATGAACTGTAGAGTACTAGATACTAGTAAGCTGCCTGAGCTGCAGACCTCGCTCGCTAGTTTGAATAAACTAAGTTTATTATTACATGAACTTCCATGTTAGATAATTTTTCAATTTTGGGAAAATTACAAAGCTCCCGAATTCTTCTCTCTTTCTTTAATATAACAATTGTAAAGCTCGCAATCACACAGTGAGGATTAAAAATTCGAAATATTTTGATATGGGTAACAATTCCCTATAGTCTGGGACCCTGCTGGATTTTCACAGGATTTTTTCAAATTTTTTATCTTTTTCGGGATCTGGAATCCAAAAATTTTGAAATTTCAAAACGTTAATACTACATTCAGATATTAGTTTAAACTGAATTTTTGCGATCTTATCAAACGTTTCATCCACTTTAAGCGCCCTGTTCTCCAACCAGCAGTTGTCTACTACTGTTATCGTCCGCACTGTATAACAGCCACGGAATGACATGGTTTAATTGCATTTTTCTTTTAACTTGACCAAACGCTTACAGACATTATGAAATAAAATGTCACGACCTTCGTTCATTTCCGGCCTTTTGTTTTGTCCTTCCAGTACTTCATGCCTTCACCAGACTCTTTTCAGCTGACAGAAGCCTTTGTTTATGTCAGTTTTTCTTCAAAATCCTTGATGTCTTTAACCTTTCCTAAAACGTATTCTTGCGAAACGTTCATTTTTCCTAGGTTTATCTTCACTTCTGTGAATCAATGTATTTTCGTCTGTGGGTTGTTATAATGATAATCGAATATTCTTTTGGTCACCTCTCCGGATTCAATCTATCGTTTTCAGATAGCATTAGAAAGTTTCTCAGTTCCCAGATATAATTTCTTACCGTTTCTATTCTTCCAGTCAGCTTTGGACCGGAAGAATATAGAATAGAATTTCTATTCTATATTTTACTTTGGACCGGGAATTCTCCTTAATATTTTACTTTCCTTTTTGTACCTCTGCAATTTCTCTTTTTCGATTTAAAACTAAAAATTCTACAATACCATTTGTTCGTGATCAAGTAATCAACCAAAACAACGAAAGCGGGCTCTATATACAGGTCTTTCAGTTACAACAAGTCTGTTCGAATTACTGTGTGAAAATGTGTGCTCTGAAGACACAAGATTGTATTGGATACTAAGAGTATAGAGCAGGTGTCACAGTTCCGCTGTCTTGGCTGTGACGTCACTCATGACGTGGATTATGGTGTTGATCATAAGCAGGCTAAGTTTCAGTCAATACGTGCCACACTCACCAAGCGTTGTCAGGGGAGAAAGGAAAGTCGCTAATAAATTTTATAATCTAATGTCTGTGCTAGTGCTGCTGATGTATGCTTCTGAAACTTTGCTTCCGGTGAAAAATGTACCAGTAGGATACAGGCATCGGAGATGAGATTCTTGCGATCTGTTAAAGGCCGCTAACGAAGATATAGACTCTACAGTGAGACATTCTCAAAAAGTTGAAATTTTTGGTATCCAAGATTGCACTGCAGCAAACAAAGGGAGAAGTTCTTGAGGAAAACCAAAGGTTGCAACCTTAGGGATCAAATACGAAATGAAGATATAAGAACTGAGTTAGATGGCCAGGAGAATAAGGGAAGGACAACTAAAATGGAGGCAGCATATCGAGAGAATGGAAGCTATGAGACAACCTAAACAATTAATACGATACAGACCTCAAGGAAGACGAGATATAGGTAGACCAAGGAAGAGATGGCTTCGGTGAAGGCGGAACACGCTGTGAGCCTATACCTTGACGTGGAAAATAAAAAGAAGATTTTTTTGTTGTAGAAAACTTCCGTTAATCGATAAGCTATCTATTAGGCCTGTTTGTCGATTAAATTGTTTTATAAAACTTCATTTTGTTACTGTATAATATTTCAAGGGATGCTAATATTCTCGAAACATTTCCTCTCTTAGATGAAGTTAAATATCGTAATTACTAGTGTGTGCGTGTGCGTGTGCGCACCGCGCTGTAAACACGGTGTACAACCGCCCCTAACACAATAACCTCCCCATATGAACTCAGATCAATAAGGCACCCAGCATTTCCTCTTCTATCGGCCTCTAATACAATTACGTACAGTTCTAGCGGAGCACACGCTCCTTGTGTGTGCCTAACGGTAAATTGATGCCAACAAACTTAGTTTACTAACAGTAAAATAATGTTTCCATAAAAATATAGCCAACTTCGTTGCAACAGATTTTTATGTCTTGGCTCCACCACGCAAGTCGGAGCGTTTATGTGTATTTAGTTGATGTGCTCGCTCGTTCGTTTATTAAATCTCTAAAACTGTCTAAAATAGCTGAATTAATGTTGATAGATGTGATGTCAAATCACTGTCGCGAGTCTGGGACTGTCAAAGAGGATCGAAATTTTAGATACAAAGCACTAATATACGGAACTCGCTCACTATTTTGGACGAAGTATATTGTTACGCAAAAGAACTTTCTTGAACAATGATAGTGTCGTTCTACATGTCTCTCGGCTATCCAGCTGTAATGTTTGTGTGCTTACATATTGCGACTTTGAGAAGAAAGACAATTACGTGACACTTATCATGCGTACACAATCGAGGCTGTGCCAGACCGCATCGGTCAGCGCACTGTGTTCAAGCCCAGACGTCTACATTGTTTCTAGTGGATTCGAGAGCGCCTATAATAGGCACTTGTTTAACACGTCATCCAAAAAGTGACAGATTTTTCTGGCATCTCAGCGGGGTATAAATATAAGCATCCAGCGACGGTAAATTAGTTTATGTTGGTATTTTGGGTGACGTGTCAAATGATATCAAGTTGTTGTGTTATAATTAGTGCGGAGTTCTTTATAGTTGACATTACTATAGCGTGTGGGCAAATGTAAGTTAAATTATTACGAATTGTTCTTTGTGATAAATTAAAGCTGGTTATTAGTGACTTCATTGGCGTCTTGTATTTTGTTTTACACTGTACCATACGACGATCGGTGAGACCGTCGTAACAATATTTATTATTGGACAAATTTTGATATCCCCGTCATCTCTTCAGCAAGGAGTGAAGCAAGAACGGTTTGTTCCGGTCCCAATCAGATAGACTAGAGCTGATCACTCCAACGCTTCTTCGGACGCCCACATCTTCCATCCTTTCGGCTTATAATATTCCTGGTACAGGTCAGCAGTACCAAGTTAAGGCGTAAGGTAAATGGTCCTTGAGAGGCTTATATCTTTGCAGTATTACAGACATAAATCTAGCTGGATTTAGCCGGCTGTAATTCTGCGTATTAGTACCTTTAGTCTGGTAAGACAGCCAGTTTATGGGGTGACAACCCAGACAGACAATCGGGCTGGACGTTAAGCCCCACCATAGTAACATATTCAGGAGACACATCAGTTACCAAACTGTCGTTGACATTAGACAATTTTTCAATTATCAGAAAAATAACGAATATCCCGAGAACCCTACTATTTTTCGTTTAGTAAACTGAAAATTGTAGACCAATCATACAACAAATGCTAAAAACTTCAAACAATCGCATTTGTGTTAAAATTTCCTTTAGTCTAACACCGGTCTGGATTTAGAAATTTTTTCCAAACTATTGATCGCTTTTTGGGGCCTTGAGGGCAAAAACGTTTGAAATTTCTAAAACTGTAGACAAAATTCGAATTTTGGTTTAATTTGATATCCCTCATGGAATATGCAATTTTATCTAACTGTTGTCCTACTTTGTGGGTCCTGGCGTCCTAGAATTATAAAATTTTTAAAAATTAACTTTACATTCAGTTTGTGTTTAAAACTCCTTTTAATTTGATACGCTACATGGAGTTTAGCGATTTTTCAAAATTTTGACCTCCTCATATTTTTACCTCCCGCTACTCTGTTTTTTTGGAGGATCAATCTCAAAAACAATAGGATTCTGTAGGGTAAAATTGTGGCTACTCATACCAACTTTTACATAACTCGGTTGATGCGTTCAAAAGTTGTCGTGAGACATATTCCACATAAATAGATAGATAGTAGACTTGGGGAAAGGATTTTATTTAAATATTTTAATGCAGACGATCTTGCGATCATCCAAGAGAATGAAAATGACCTCCAAAGGTCGATGTTTTCTCTTACTAACAATTTGGCTGATTACAATCAAACCACATAGCTGAAAGCTTAAATGAGGAAATCTCCCGGTACAAAACGGAGTGGCAGTTACACGTAGAGAGAATGGATCCAACTAGATTTTCAAGAAGAGCCCTTGACTATCATCCAAGGGGGAATAGAAGCGTAGGAAGACCCCGTAAGCGACGGTTGGATGACTTCCATTGAGACTGCAACAGGCTACTATCCTAAGTCGTAAAGGATGACGACTACGACGAGATAGATAGACAGACAGACATACAAATGCTAAACGGTTCAGTTAAAACTGAGAACTCTCTTCTCTCGTTCAACAATGGGGGACGTTGCGCACAGTATTGTGTAAAATGTGAACAAACCTACTGAGGTTAGTATCATTTTAATTCATAATTAAAAAGCGCATTAAAATATGACTACAACCAGGAAAAAAGGCTGTCAAAAGGTTCACTGTCGTCTATAAAAGCTATAAAAGCCTTCATGTTGTATTCCCTTCTCTTTTCTATTAGTTGTTTTAGAGACAAGACATTGACTGAATCTAACATTTATAAAATAGGTAGATTCTAATATTTAGAAAACTTCCTGATTCTACAAGTAACGTCGACTTCATAAACCTCTCTAAACTAGTATGCTGTGTGAGCTGCAGAACTCGCGAATATTTTGAACGAAATATATTAATTATTAAATAAGTTTCAGAAATATATAATTTTTACAGCAGAAACTAAAACCAAAATATTTAAAACCATTGTTAGAAGTATCATGACTTACTGCTCAGAAGTTTGGACTACTAATAAACACACAAGAACAGAATTAATGACAGCAGAGATAGACTTTTGGAGACGTTCGGCAAGAGTATCCAGACGTGAGAAAATTAGAAATGAAGTCCATTAAGGACAGAATGAATGTGAAAAAATCAATTTTTGATTTTATCCAAACAAAAAAATTATAATGGTATGGACACACGAAAAGAATCCCATAGGAAAGATTACCAAGGAGACCTATGGAATGGATCCCACCAGGAAGAAGGAAGAGGAAGACCACCTATCAACTGGATAGAAAAAATTCAGATTATACTGAGGAAACGAGAAATTGAAGAATGCCTTTGGATGGACAAGCAGCAGTAGAAGATGAGAATTCAATCACTTCTGTAATCTTTGGTTCCGGAAAATGTGTAAACATTGTACAGCCGGAACAATAATAATAATAATAATATAATTTTTCAATCAGCAGAAAAATTAGTAAAACCAATTACTCTACTTTTTTCTAGTAAAGTAAACAATTATAAAGCAGACTCTTATACAACGGAGACTAAAAATTCCGAACAACAACTCTGATTTTTTACTTCCATGTTCCATAAGGAAATGGTCATGTTCCATATGGTCATGGCGAAAAAATCGTGTTCGAGATAAGGGCTGATTCTGATTGTACTACTCTCAAAACATGAAGAAAAGTCATTTTTCAAAAAGTGTGTGTGTGTGTGTGTGTGTGTGTGTGTGTGTGTGTGTGTGTGTGTAGAATTTTTTCTATGGCAAATGATAACAGCCGAAAATTCAAACAGAATCAAATAATATTTTGCATACAGTCCTAAATTGTAGAGTATTAAGGCCTATTGTTTTTGGTGAAAATCGGTTAAGGGAAAAAGGGGTAGCTTACCTGCAAAGTTTTTTGTTTTAACAAGGGTAATTTTTCCTATGACGAACGATAACTGCCGCATATTCAAACAGAATCAAATAATTTTTTGCATACGTTCCTGAATTGTAGAGAACTCAAGGTCTTTTGATTTTGGTGAAGATCGGTTAAGGGGAAGGGGTAGTTTACCTGCAACCTTTTACGTTTTAACAAGAGTAAAGTACTTTGAAATTAATTTTCTATTGTATTCTTTTTTACTTTTTATAGCCTAAAGGTACCATATAAATGGTATATATGGTACCTTTAGGCTATAAAAAATAAAAAAGAATACAATAGAAAATTGAATTATAGGTACCATTAGAAAAACAATAAGTGTAAGTATATAAAAATACATCACATTATCATTACTTTAAAATTAATTTAAACTTTTTCAAACAATGGTAATTGTTAAAAATAAAATAATTTTGTTGCCAGGCAATAAAATTATAATTTTTTTAAATTTTTTAATCATGTATGAGAGAAAATATATCGTACGTGGCAGGCAAGCATATCTCAATTATGTAATGTTTACGTTTCCATTTTATTATTATGATTACCGCAATAAAAAGGCAGGCAAGACACACACACACACACACACACACACACACACACACACACACACACACACACACACACACACACACACACACACACACAATTCGCGTTATTTCTGGCTTCACTCATGTTTACAAGCAACTTTTACAAGCCATTAATTTTATGTACATTTTTAAGCAATAAATGTTTTAATAAAGTAATACAATCCGAGTACTTATTTCTATTATGATATAAGAATTACAAACTAATATGTGCATGTGTGTATGTATGAAAAATATATAAATATTTTTCTCCTCTGGAAAATTGTTTGCCCCTCCTGGAAAATATTTTGACCTCCCTGATGGGTAGTTATTTATTAGCCTGTATGGAATATAGCGTTATGACATGTATCATAATGGTGCGTGTTAAAGAGAAGACATTAACGTATTAAGGAACAAATGTTTTGCTGAGAAATTTATAATTAGACCTATACGGGTGAACAGAATCGTCGTTCAGGAAATCAGAAGACGAATGCAAAGAAAGAAAGACTCGATTTTTAAAAAAGAAAAATGACTAGTATAATATTGACAGGAAAGACTTTGATAACACTATAGACATTATTCACCCTCGGCCGATAACTCGCAGCGAGAGTCCAATTGCATTACAGGAATCAGATCACAGCTCCCTTTGGCCAGCACTTCGTTCGACCTACAAGCATTTTATCCAAAAGTACAGTCCTTCCTCACGAAGGTTGAGGATAGTCTTCACCCACCTGACATGGAGGTACCATTTTAGCTGATACGTCATTTCTTCAGAACTCAAGGATCCACTTATTTGACGTTTTGTCACCATATCTAGCTCTGCTTCTTGTCAAATATATATTGTAGACACAAACGTAAAATTCTGCACCTGTCATGTCTTGTTTTAGAAATTATCGAACCGAATTCAAGTAAATTATTTTAAATATACAATATACATCTTAGAACACGTATGGAAGTCATGTATGGTTCTCCATACCGATTTTTTTTAAAGTTACGTTTATACATTGTAACGAAACAAATGTTACAAAACAATAGTAAATAATAGTGGAATCCGATCCAGAGAGGAACCAAGAAATAATAATTGCTAGCAAATTAAAGGAAAACTATTTGGTTTGACTTATATAATATTATCCAGAAACCCAGAAATAACCCAGTAGAATAGGGCAGTAAACAGAAAAAAGTGAAATAAATAAACCTAGTAGGCCTAATCAACTTACCCTGAATAATAACAACCAAACCCAATAAAGAGTACCTAATCATAAATTAAAATTGTATTAACAAAATTGTATCGACATATTTTAAGGATAGAAAAAGGGACACAAACCTTACAGTTATATGAGTGACAGAATATAAATAGTGACACAGACTACTGTTAAACAGTGTTAATTATTTTTGTATGAAAAGTGTTTTATTGTTATTATTAGACAGAATTTTAGTTTATCATACAGACAATAGTTTAGCAGTATAAATAAACTAAAACTGTCAAAAACAATTATTATTATTAAGAGTTTTGTTGTATGTTATAAGATTTTATGTCACCAGTTAACTTATGTAAATATATTTATCTCAGGCAGTCAAAGTAGAAATTACAATAAACCATAAAAATTGTTCCACCACATATCATAGAAATTCAAATTAATAAGGTTTTACAGTTATAAACTGAGGCATGTTTAGTATCAAATTGTTTATAATTATCTAATTATTAATTGTATAAACATTGCATATATAATTAGAGTATAATAATAAAATTATCTATTAAAGGTAATTTATAAAATATAAAGTAGGTAATGGGTGTTGATCCTATAACATTTAACCTGTACATAAATGACCAATCAAAATTTAAGAAATTTGTATGAGTTCTATGACCAAAAAAGAAGAAATAACACTTAATTGTTAATTGTGATGGAAAGCAGTTGAATAGTGCGTGTCTAGAGGTAATTAAAAGTATATAAAAATAGATGACCCGTGTGTGAAAGAAGATCTGAAGGACCATCATCGAAGATAATAATCCTTCCACTACCATTTTCATGAACAAATAATACACACAATCAAGAAAAATATTCAGAATAAACCAGGAACCCTTCAGCAATATCGTCTAGATGTGTAAAGTATAATTTGACAATATTTTTTTTCAACAAGGCACAACCACTAGACAATATAACAATTTACACTAACACTAATCACTAGTCAACATTTTAAAGTGCAACCAAATTCAATATATAAGCTAACAGTGATTACAAGGAAAACATTTATTGCACACTAATAAACTACATTATTTTCTGAGACGGACAAATTGAATATCGTCAAACTTGTATGTAACTTAATATATAATTTGTGTAAATTTTTAGATTATAAGTAATATATTGTTTGTAAAGGTACTCTCTATTATTAATCAACATGCAAAGGAACTTTTCGTAGCAGCCACAAGAATTCCCACGAAATATATTAAAATTATTTAATTATAAATCCTGAGATAAATATCGACCCTGTGACAACCTTATGTATCGAATGGAATTTTCCAATAATTTGAATTTATGTTACACAGATTAAATCATTATGTTATTAAATCATATCCATGAGTTATTATTCCATTAAGATAGTGTTATAAATTGGCGCACCAACTAGTGAGGCTGAAATTAGGGAATATTAGGTGAAGAAATTGAAACAACCAAATTAATTTCCTAATTTTTAGCTGGCGACTGCTATAAGTTCCAAGAAATAATAAAGATGCGTAAGAGGGCTACATCATTGAAACGGACGAAGGAGGCAGAGAAAGAAGTCAGGATGGAAGAGAAAGAAGTAACATCGGTGGAGGATGTGGAAACGGTAGTAAGAGAGGAAGCCAGAGGAAGCCTGGATTTACAACAACTATGGGAATTAATTAAAGAAGACTCTAAGAAGCAGAAGGAAGAATTCACTGAAAACTCAAGGAAACAAAATGAAATTTTGAGTCAAAACTTATTAAAACAAATGGAGGAACAATACAAGCAAACGAAGGAAGATTTGAAGAAGCAGAAGGAAGAATTCACTGAAAACTCAAGGAAACAAAATGAAATTTTGAGTCAAAACTTATTAAAACAAATGGAGGAACAAAACAGACAAACGAAGGAAGATTTGAAGAGCATCAAGGAAGATCACAGACAAACAAATGAAAAAATTGATAGTATCAAGGAAGATCACAGACAAACAAATGAAAAAAATTGATAGTATCAAGGAAGATCACAGACAAACAAATGAAAAAATTGATAGTATCAAGGAAGATAACAGACAAACAAATGAGAAAATGAGTGAAAATTTAATAAAACAGATGGAGGAGAGATTTGACCAAAACAAAAAAGAAACTAACGAAAATTTTAGGAAACAAAACGAAACCACTAATGAGAGTTTAAAACGGATAAATGAGAAAATCGACAGTATTAAAGAAAGTACTAATGAAACCTTAAGACAAACTATAAGTGAAAATAATAACCAAATGAAGGAAGAATTCAGGCAAATCAATGAAGAGAATTTAAGAAGAATTAATGGTAGAATTGAACAAGTCAATGATACAATTAACCAGAAGATGGACAAAATCGATGAGGAAAGGAAGCAAGAAATAGCTGACACTAATGAGAGATTGAGAAAAGCTAACGAAACCATCATACAAAAGAAAGCAGTGATAAATACTAGAATAGACCAGCTCCAAGAAAATAGTCGTATTCAAATAGAAGGAATACAAAAGGAACAAGAAAATTTAGTGAATTTACAGAAACAAACCGGAGAAAGGTGTGACAATATTAACACTACGGTGAATAATTTAACTGGTCAGGTACGCCAAAATCAAGAAGAAATTGAGTTAATTAGAACCAGACCACATAATATTACTCATGTTTCCACAAATGAAACCAGAGAAGGAATTAATTTCAAAAATTATCGCAGAAACCCCATGGAATTCCTGGCCAGAATTGAGGAACATTTTAATAAACATCGAATAACTATCTGGAGCTCGATTAGAGAGATGTTGGATGAGCATTTTAGGGAGATTACGGACAACTGGTGGACAGCAACCAGGAATGAGATAGTGGACTACGCTCAATTTAAAAAACTGTTTAAAGAAAAATACTGGTCCGAAGCTATACAAAATATTATAAGGGACAACATTTGTCAGGGAAGATATGATGGAAATAGAGGTACATCTCCAACTACTTACTTCTGGGGAAAGGTGTGTTTGGCGAGACACCTAGAGCCAAGAATACCAGAAGAATCCCTAGTAACTAAAATGGCATACCATTATGACACAGGAATTGCCAGAGCACGCCTGGGAAGCCAGATTAAAACGGTCCACGCAATGGCTGACTTATTAGAAAATTATGAACACGAGGGTTACTACAAAAGAAGCAGACAACGAACTGATCAGTGCGGTTCAAAAAATAATAACCATGGTATGAATCATAATCAATATAATAACATGAATAACCGGAATAGTTATGTCAACGATCGTAATTACAACCAAAATTTTACCCCAAATAATAACCAACCAGCAAACTTCAATCGAAACCCAATTAACAATAATGATAACAACAGGCCCAATCAAAATTACCATCCGGGTAATAGAAACAATAATAATTATAATAACTACCGAACAAACCAAAATTATAATAATTTTAGGAGTAACTCAGGAGTTAATAACAATAATAATCAGGGTAATTATAATAATAATCGTTCGTACCGACCCCGAATAAATTACATCAGTGCCGAAGAAGGGGATTACTGGAGATACCATCAACCTCGGAGGAACAGCTTTAATAACAGTTATGATCAAAGAGGAAATCCCAGAGGGATGAGTCACCATTATAACCGAGTCAGAAGTAGAAGCCAGGAGGACTTCCGAGAATCAAGGGGAAGTGAACAATTAGACAACCGAGAGGTTGAACAACCAGGAACCAGCACACCAGTCCAGGCAAATCAACAGTCATGCCCGGAAAATAATCATGATAGCCTTAATTTAAACGGAGTGAGGCAGTAATAAACCCTCGCGACCCCTTACTGCTACTAACTACTGGGTACAATAACCACCAAATTCAAAAATATAGTAATAACAAATTACTACCAACTAATTATGAAAAGCTAATTATGGAAAATAAAAGAATTTTGAAGTACAATAACCACCAAATTCAAAAATATAGTAATAACAAATTACTACCAACTAATTATGAAAAGCTAATTATGGAAAATAAAAGAATTTTGAAGTACAATAACCACCAAATTCAAAAACATAGTAATAACAAATTACTACCAACTAATTATGAAAAACTAATTATGGAAAATGAAAGAATTTTGAAGTATAACAATAACCAAAGTTTAAGGACGGATAGTCAAAATCTTACTATTATTTACAATTATTATTTGAAAAATCTTCGAGAAGAACTGTTGGAGGAAACGGTGACAAGTAGAATCAACCAGCATAATGAAATTTTATACATAACCGCTCAAATTGAAGGAATTCCTACACGAATAATGATAGATACTGGTGCAAATGTATCACTTATTAACGACGCTGAACTGGAGAGAATACAGAAACAAAGTAAAAATATAATACCTACCTTACCTGTCAATAATGTTATTTTAATAGGTGCCACTGGGCGTCAAAATAAAACAGTGAGAAAACAAGTGTCATTGGAAATAGAAAGCAAAGGTGTTACAATTAATATTATATGTTTGGTCGCAATCGGCCTACCATTCGAATTATTAATCGGATGCGATATGCTGAGGAAATACTCAGCCATTATTGATTTGAGCAAGGAGAAGGTGTCCTTGAACTCAGAAGGTGTTATGTGGACGGCAGAGTTAATAGGAAGCGATGGTGCCCCTCTGAACCGTACCCATCACCAAGTTAGGGAATTAAATTTTTTAAATAATGACACCCAATGCAGAAAAATAATCTATAATATGACAAATGAAGACCTGTGGAACAGTAAATTACAGGAGATAAGAGAGTTTAGACACCAAGGCACAAATAATTTGACAGTAAAACAAGTAGAAGATCTCATTATAATATATAAGAAGTATAAACATCTATTTTCAGAAAACCCAGGAAAAGTAAAAAAGTAAAAAACTATCAGTGTAGAATACAATTTAAAGCACCAGCAGAATGTCACAAATGAAACATAAGTAATTATGTCCTCACACCTAATGAAGTGTTCAGAAATAATTACTTCTGAAGGGAGGCAATTTGTAACGAAACAAATGTTACAAAACAATAGTAAATAATAGTGGAATCCGATCCAGAGAGGAACCAAGAAATAATAATTGCTAGCAAATTAAAGGAAAACTATTTGGTTTGACTTATATAATATTATCCAGAAACCCAGAAATAACCCAGTAGAATAGGGCAGTAAACAGAAAAAAGTGAAATAAATAAACCTAGTAGGCCTAATCAACTTACCCTGAATAATAACAACCAAACCCAATAAAGAGTACCTAATCATAAATTAAAATTGTATTAACAAAATTGTATCGACATATTTTAAGGATAGAAAAAGGGACACAAACCTTACAGTTATATGAGTGACAGAATATAAATAGTGACACAGACTACTGTTAAACAGTGTTAATTATTTTTGTATGAAAAGTCTTTTATTGTTATTATTAGACAGAATTTTAGTTTATCATACAGACAATAGTTTAGCAGTATAAATAAACTAAAACTGTCAAAAACAATTATTATTATTAAGAGTTTTGTTGTATGTTATAAGATTTTATGTCACCAGTTAATTTATGTAAATATATTTATCTCAGGTAGTCAAAGTAGAAATTACAATCAATCATAACAAATTGTTCCACCACATATCATAGAAATTCAAATTAATAAGGTTTTACAGTTATAAACTGAGGCATGTTTAGTATCAAATTGTTTATAATTATCTAATTATTAATTGTATAAACATTGCATATATAATTAGAGTATAATAATAAAATTATCTATTAAAGGTAATTTATAAAATATAAAGTAGGTAATGGGTGTTGATCCTATAACATTTAACCTGTACATAAATGACCAATCAAAATTTAAGAAATTTGTATGATTTCTATGACCAAAAAAGAAGAAATAACACTTAATTGTTAATTGTGATGGAAAGCAGTTGAATAGTGCGTGTCTAGAGGTAATTAAAAGTATATAAAAATAGATGACCCGTGTGTGAAAGAAGATCTGAAGGACCATCATCGAAGATAATAATCCTTCCACTACCATTTTCATGAACAAATAATACACACAATCAAGAAAAATATTCAGAATAAACCAGGAACCCTTCAGCAATATCGTCTAGATGTGTAAAGTATAATTTGACAATATTTTTTTTCAACAAGGCACAACCACTAGACAATATAACAATTTACACTAACACTAATCACTAGTCAACATTTTAAAGTGCAACCAAATTCAATATATAAGCTAACAGTGATTACAAGGAAAACATTTATTGTACACTAATAAACTACATTATTTTCTGAGACGGACAAATTGAATATCGTCAAACTTGTATGTAACTTAATATATAATTTGTGTAAATTTTTAGATTATAAGTAATATATTGTTTGTAAAGGTACTCTCTATTATTAATCAACATGCAAAGGAACTTTTCGTAGCAGCCACAAGAATTCCCACGAAATATATTAAAATTATTTAATTATAAATCCTGAGATAAATATCGACCCTGTGACAACCTTATGTATCGAATGGAATTTTCCAATAATTTGAATTTATGTTACACAGATTAAATCATTATGTTATTAAATCATATCCATGAGTTATTATTCCATTAAGATAGTGTTATAACATTTGTAACAGTAGTACCTAAACTCTGTCGGACAAAAAATAATTTAGCCCAACCTTTTAAGTTTAAGTACGTTTCCGTAGATATGTATAGGCCTATATCTAATACTTTTCACAAACATACGTAATTGATAACAGTATGTAGTTTTTTTTTTTGAAAACAGCTTACAAACGCTTTGACGGCGGTCGGAAATTTGCAAGGGATGTTGAGAGATATTAATCTGGTTAATTATTAACCGTAAAGTTACCGAGTTTCTATTAAAATTAACCACTGTTCCTCTGGAGTTAAAACAAAAATAGAGTAAACTCTACATTCCGATTTAGGACAAAATTCTCTTTAATTCGGTATCCCCCCATGATTTTGGCGATTTTTTAAAATGTTGAGCCTCACTTTCTTGTTCCTCCCGCCTTTTTATTTTTTGTGGTATTATTCTCAAAAAATAAGACAATGTGTCTTATAATTCAAGCAAGGACGTTGTGAATAAGTTGCATAAGTTCGATCTTATGTGAGGGACCATCAGGCGATCTCTTAAGTCACAAGTAAAGAAACAACCCGGTGATGATGGCTCTTCGCACACTTCTTTATGGATCTGAGAATTGGACTATAACGAAAGGCCAGGCCAGTCGTTTCCAAGCGGCTGAAATTAAATTTCTCACGCACGTGGTAGGGTATACTCTCCATGATCGTAGAAGAAACACAGATATACGGGAGGAACTGAATATTATGAGTATACTCGACAGAATTGCCCAGTATCGGCTGAATTGGTGGAACATTTTTGACGAATGTATGACTGCCACATCTCTAAACAACTATGGAACTATAAGCCGAAGGGACGGAGAGGTGTGAGACGTTCGAGGAAGCGCTGGAGTGACCAGCTCTAGACTCCCTGTTTGAGACTGGAACAAACCATCCTTGGTTTAATTCTTGCAGATGATGATGTTGATTAATCTAAAAAATAATATATGTCTGTGGGGTAAAGCTGTGGACACGCGTACCAAATTTTACGAAAATCGGTTGACGAGTTCAGAACTAAACGTGAGACTTATAGACACACACAGACAAATACCAATTAGTCGAGTTACAACTGAGAGTTTGCCTCGCTCGTTCAACAAAAATCGTACCATTACACTTGTAATTGCTCGTAAATCGTAACCATAATGTAGGCAGTGAAAGTTTTATCAAAACTAGCCTATACTTGATTTCCTAAGCCTTCCGTTAAACATTAAATCAAAATGCAAAGCCGTTTAGATGCAGTGCTACAAACAGATAAGATGAAGGGAGGTGGGGAGACCGTACTTATCGGACGGACTGCCATTCGAAGTGTGACTCAGAATCGCTAAAGCGGGCAGACAATAGCTAATATTGATTACATTAATAGGATTTTTTACATCCCAACACCGGCTCGATAACACGAGAATTACACAAATGCTCCCTGAGCTTCAGAACTTGCTCACTATTTTGAACAATGTATATTTACTATTATATAAATTTCGATATTAGATCATTTTTAAAGTATGGGAAAAATTACAAGACACAATTCGAACAATAAACAATAACAATTCGAAACATTCGGTTTTAGTTGTTAGAATTTGTCGGGCTGTAAGGCCGTGGCCCAAAGTTGTTAGATGCAAATGTTTCAGCCGTACTTTCGACGTCGTCTTCAGTGCAGAAGGCTGCAACACTGTGGTCACTGACTACGAAACCTCTGTCAGTGTGTTGCAGCCTCCTGCACTGAAGATGTCTTACAGCCCGGCATGCCGAAATTCTAATAACCCTTGAAATGAAACCCTCAGTCAGTATTCAGTTTCTAGATTACAGTTACTTTAAAAACTTTTTCATCTCTTTTTTTTTTGGTCCTGGGGTAACAAAAATTTCGAAAGCTCGTACAGAGTGAACGACGATCACCGTTACCACATTCATTAACATTAAAAATACTAAATATAATAATCGGTATGGAGAACCATACATGACTTCCATGTTGTAAGATTTATGTTTAAAATAATTTACTTGAATTCGGTTCGGTAATTTCTAAAAAAATATCGTCCACCCTCAAACTAATTTCACTATTTATAGATATTTTTGTAATTATGGGGTAGTCGTTTAATATAATGTTATTTTCAGTCACTTTATCCATAAAAATTAGGTAGGCTTACTTTATTCTTATAAAGAAAACGAACTACGCATATAATCATCCCTCCTCCGAAGCGCTCCGAAGTCACTCATGGACACTGAGCATCTTGCAGAGGGTTCATTCCCTAAAGACGAAAAGTCTGTCTATGAACCGTTCCTTTGTAAACACGTGCAGTTACACTGCCCAGCGATCCATAGGAAGCAAATCGATAAGAAAAGCGTGCAAATGTAAGAAAATAAACATGTGTGAGGCCAGAAATGACGCGAATTGTGTGTGCATGCGTGTGCGTGTGTGTCTTGCCTGCCTTTTTATTGCGGTAATCATAATAATAAAATGGAAACGTAAACATTAGATAATTGAGATATGCTTGCCTGCCACGAATGATATATTTTCTCTCATACATGATTTAAATTAAAATGAAAAAACATAAAATTTTGTTAAAGTGAAATGAAATGTTTCCATAGAAACTACTTCTTTGTTGTCAATAACGTATTACACATACAAAACTTATAAAATTTACTTTCTCCATCATCAACTACCATTTTAATTTTAGTACGTAGGCTTTCACGGCCGGTGTCAATATGATTGGATAAAACTTCCGGGCTGAAAGGCCGTGGTCGATTGCTTGATGCATTGGCGCTATACGTTTCGGCCGCACCACCGGTGGCCATCTTCAGTAGCAAAATTCGTTCGAATAGATGTACGCCGAACACGTCCCCAATGTACTGGGAACAAGCAACAGCGAGTTACGGCTACGAAGCCTCTATTTATAGCTTTTTGGTCGCTTCAGGTGTATCGCGCGGACCAATGAGAAGCCAGCTCGTCATTCTTGATTCTGATTGGCCATGGAAAATAGACCATGCCAGACACTATTTAAGGAGATGCTTTCCCCTCGGCGGTTCAAGAGCTGTTGCCAGGGTAGGCTGCGTCACTCTGTTTCGCAATTTTGCAGGTGAATTTTACCGTTGTTTCTTAATCTATCAAAGTGATTTCTTCAATACATCATCATCAGTGTTCATCGTCATCATTGTGCATCATTTTACCAGTGTATTGTGTCGTGCGCGTGTGTTTTTGTGACTCGTGTGCAGTGCGCGTCTGGTGTTCGTGTTCTTTGTCTGTCAGTGTAGTGATTCAGTGCTGGTGAAAGTCACTCTTTCCTAGCCCTTTTTTGCGTCTTCGACGTTCATTTCGGCTCATCCCGAGATGGCGTCGAACGCAACTCCCGTTCCTTTGCCGGCACCGCTGGTAACCTTAATGGAAACCTGCGGTACTGGTCCTCATTCTTCACCGCTGCCGACCCATACCATTAGTGATAGTGAAAGTGAAAGTGATTGTGCGTCGATGTGTAGTGTGGGGACGGGGGAAGGTGAATTTTCGCTTGTGGAGGGCAAGTCTGCCAAACGCAAGCGAAAATTGGTCGCCAGCCCGCCACCGGCCGCTGCTACGCATCGGGTATCTAGTCCCGGTAACAGCGCCAGCCATCCGACTCAGTCTCCCTCTCAATCTGTGTCCAAGCCTAAAATTCCTCCGATTGTCATTCCCGACAATCGCAATTATAGGGAAATTATCCGTTCCTTGCAGAATCTGCTTCCTTCGGCCAAACTCTAGGCCAGGTGCCAAGGCTCCTCGCTTCGAATTGCGGCCACAACAGTCCCGGACTTCCGATCGGTCCAACAGTTTCTTACCGATCGGAAGATCTCCTTCCATACTTTCGCGCTTCCTTCAGAGCGCGAAATTAAAGTTGTTGTTTCCGGACTTCCTTCCTGGACCGCCCCCGATACCATCAGGCAGGAGCTTGTCGCTTTAGGCTATTCGCCGACGGCGGTAAGTGTACTGCATGCTGGCAAGGGGGAAGATCGCCGTCCTGTGAATAGTTTCCTAGTGAAACTACTCAAAGTAGGCCAGTTCGAGGAGGTCTATGGCCTCCAAAACTTCCTGCACCTTCGGGTGCAAGTTCGTACTTTTGACCCGCGGCCAGGCCCCTCGCAGTGTTTTAACTGTCAGAGGTTTGGCCACTCCAGCTTGTTCTGTAATCACCCTCCGCGTTGCGTGCGGTGTACTGAGCCTCATCGTGGGTGTGATAAGCCCAAGACGGGGTTCACGGCCATTTGCTGCATCTGCGGCGGGGACCATCCGGCTAGCTATAGAGGATGTAGAGACTTTACATCTGCCATGAAGCTGCAGCGGACTCCTGCTCGCCCTGGCGCGCAGGCAGGCCGTGTTGCAGGTCCCCTCCCTAACCGCAGAGAGGCCTTCCCACCTCTCTCCGGAGCATCATCTCAGGCCCCGGCAGCAGTTCCGGCTGCTCCCAGGGCCCCAGTTCCGCCTGCAGTCGACGTTTCGGCGCCGCCTGCAGTCCCCTCTGTCCCGGCGCCTGCCGGAGCGCCCGGCCCTTCATACGCGGCTGTGGCCGCTACATCAGTCCCGCCTTCCGCTCCTCGGAGCTCCAAACCGAAGCGCACTCGTCGCCGTCAGCGACAAGTTCCACAGGCCTTGCCTGTAAAACCTCAGCGGGCCCCGCCCGCCCCCAGCCATCAACCTAAGCTCCCAACTGAGCAGACCCCACGTCCGTCCCCGAGCCCTGCGCCATCTGCAGCACCGGCCGAGGCCAGTCAGGTCCGTTTTCAGGAATCTCGGGAATCTTCCCGGGCCCCGGTGGACCCCCTGACTGCCTGGGCTGAAACTTTGGTAAACAACATCAGGTCTGCTCCAGATACTACCACGGTTCTCGCCCTGGTGTTTCAATCACTGTCCACCCTCTTTCCTCTTCTTCCTTTGAATGGCTAGGAGTCTTAGGATCGTTGCGTGGAATGCCCATGGGGTAGTCCCTCGACGATCTGAACTGATGACTTTCGTAACGGAGTACGACGCTGATGTCGTCCTCCTTTGCGAGACTCATCTGGCTCGCTACCATACCTTCAACCTGCCATCTTACATCTGTTTTCGTCAGGATCGTCCCCAACGGCCTGGCTGTCGCCCCTCGGGGGGGACAGCCGTCTTAGTCCACAGGCGGCTATCCCACAGGCCACTACCCCCTTTAGATACATCTCTAGTTGAAGGTCGTGCGGTGGCGATAGACGCTGGCGGATCGGAGTTGCGCGTTGTTGCGGCGTATCTCCGGCCCGGCCTGCGGCTACCTCCACCGCCCGAGGAGTGGGACGCTCTCCTCGATCATCCCCTACCAACCATTGTAGCCGGCGACTTAAATGCCAAGCATCCCTCCTGGAACAGCAGAGTAGCCAACGCCTACGGAAAATCTCTGTATCGGTTCGTCTCCTACGACCCGGTACTTCAAGTCATCGGCCCAGAAGACCCTACTCACTTCCCCTTTTCCGGTCATCGACCGGACGTCCTTGACATTGTCATAGCCAAGGACGTGACCCATCACATCCAGGTCTCGTCAGTGTCGGATCTCTCATCCGATCACAATCCCCTTTTTATAACTGCCCGTGAGCTGTCGGCCTCACCCCGACCTCCCGCTCAGATTGTTAGGAGAGTCAACTGGCGCTCCTACCATGATGAGCTCTCACGGCGGTTACCATCACTCCCCGCGGACCCGATCGTCACTTGTGACGATTTGGATCTCCGAGCCACTCATCTTCAGGAGTTGGTCCAAGGTGTCATGGATCGACACACATATACTCTCGAGGTGAATCATCGTAAATCGGCCTTACCTGCGGAAGTACTCCACGCCATCTGGCTACGGCGCAATCTCCGCCGCAGATGGCAAAGAACCCGTGATCCCGGCGTCAAAAGGCGCTTTCAGGCCCAGTCTCTTTACGTCCAGCAGCTACTGCGGGACGTAAACTCTGATCGATGGGACTCATACCTTGAGTCTCTTGAAGTCGACCACGCCTCCGTCTGGAGAGCGGCGAGTAGACTGACCCGCGAGAAGAGAACTCGCAACCCGCTTGAAACTCCGAACGGGGTTGTATCTTCATCAGAAGGCAAGGCCGAGGTCTTCGCCGACTGCATGGAGGTGCAATTTACTGTTCACCAAGGCGTCTCGGACCCTGCCCACTCGGCAGAAGTCCGTGACTTCCTATCTGGACATTTTTCACGCCCTCCCGAAATCCCAGCCCTCCCGTTCGACAGGGATGAACTAGTTTCATCTATCTGCCGACTAAATCGCCGTCGCGCCCCAGGTCCTGACCGGATCGGGGCCGCTGCTCTACAAAATCTCCCGGCCTCAGGCGTTGACCTCGTTCTTGCGCTGTTTAACTCCTGTCTCCGGCTACAGTACTTTCCCCGCCTGTGGAAATCAGCCAACATCGTAATGATTCCGAAGCCTCGCAAGCCGCGCATGCTTCCTGAAAGCTATCGTCCAATCTCTCTCTTGCCAGTCATCTCGAAGGTGTTCGAGCGTCTCCTGCTGGCTCGCATCTCGCCGCTGCTAGATGGTTTCATCCGCAGCGAACAGTTCGGGTTTCGCAGAGAGCACTCGACCACGCTTCAATTGGTCCGCGTTGTTACGCACTTGTCTGACGCCACCAACAGGCAAGCGGCTACGGCCGCCGTACTGTTGGACGTGAGCAAGGCCTTCGATAAAATCTGGCACGAAGGTCTTCTCTTCAAACTTGCCAATTCCCCTCTACCATCGACCATAGTGTTTTTCCTCCGGTCGTATCTCAGCGACTGAACCTTCAGGGTGAGCGTCGACGGGTCCTGTTCTACAGTTCGACCCGTCGCCGCCGGCGTACCTCAGGGATCTGTCCTCGGCCCCGTTCTGTACCTTGTGTACACGAACGACCTGCCTGTCTTGCCCGGAGTCACGTTGTCTTTGTTCGCTGACGATGCTATGTATCACTGCAGCTCCCTGTCCCCGCGATTTGCGAGTACAAAGCTGCAGCGTCAGTTGAACCAGCTTCCGGACTGGCTACGGAAATGGCGGGTGACGATCAACACTGAGAAATCCGAGGCGATCTGCTTCACCCGTAAGTCCATCTCCCGATGCCAGCCCCTCTCCCTAGCAGGGAGACCCATCGCCTACAAGGAACCGGTGAAGTATTTAGGCGTTCGGCTAGATCGTCGCCTTTGCTTCAACGCCCACGTGACGGAAACCCTTGCCAAGGCTCGCGGCGTCCGAGCCAAATTATCTCCTTTCCTCTCGTGTCGCAGCCGCCTGGCCATGCGCACGAAACTTACCATCTATCTACTATTTCTCAGGTCTGTATTGACCTATGCGGCTCCCGCCTGGTGGTCTCTTTTATCCACCACCAACAGATGTAGGCTGGAAGCTTTCCAGTCCCGAACACTCCGATCCTTGACGGGGTCCCCTTGGTTTGTAAGGAACGACGTGATTCGAAGGGGTCTCCGTGTTCCTACCTTGACTTCCTTTGTCCGGTCGCTGGCTCTAACTCTCTTTGCTAAAGCCTCGACCTCCACCTTCCCGTACCTACGAACCATCAGTGCATCAGAACCACCACCGCCCATTCGGGTCAAGCGCCCTCGGGCGCTTCTTGATGACCCGCCATAACACCATCCTCTTTAAATTAAATAAAAATAAGTAATCATCAGTCCTAGCCCAGAGTATTTCACCAAGCTGTCCTTCTCTCCTTCCTGTCCACCTCCTAGCACGCTGAGCCGGCTGCTTGTCGCTGTCATCATTCACTGGCACGGAGGCTCTCTGCCTCGCGGGGAGCGACCGACGCCCTCAGGGCGTCTGCTGACTGGACTTGAAACGGGCAACATCTGTTGCTCGAATCGGTACCAGCGGCAGTGCATTCAACAAATAAAAGTTATACTCCCCCGCCTTCTCAGTTAACTGGTTGGCGGTTTCCTTTTCCAGTTTTAGGTCACCAGTCGACATGTACCAGCACTATGTTTACTTCTGGCAGCCATTGGACACGATCCAGATGCTGCAATCAAGCCACGGGTGCAAAGACACCCCGCATCCATAATGCAATGCAATCGGCGGTTCATAGCGACGGACGCATTCTTATGAATATGGATGGACTCCAGATGCAGGCGAGTGAAGTAACCCCGGACAGAAGACAACACGCGGGCTTCATCAAACATAACCCGGTGATCGTCGTGGGAAAGAGCGTGTTCAGCAACTGCGGACTTTTCCGGCTGGCCCAGGCGGCAGTATCTCCGGTGTTCAGAGAGGCGCGTCCGGACACTACGCTTCGTGGTGCCTATGTAGACCTGGCCACACGTACAAGGAATACTGTACACCCCGCACGACGAGAGTGGATCCCTGGCGTCTTTCACCGGTCGCAGGAACAGTTGGATCTTTTTGGTTGGCTTGAAGATCGTCCAGACGCCCCGCTTACTCAGCAACCTGCCGATGCGGTCAGTCACGCCACGGATATAGGGCAAGACAGCAGAGCCAACTACCTCAGGCGACACCGACTCGTCCAGCCTACCAGATCTTCTCGGCCGGGCAGCTCTCCTAACCTCCGCAGCAGAATAGCCGTTGGACTGCAGTGCTTCCTCGAGATGCCGAAACTCATCTTCGAGATACTGGGGCTCACAGATTCTTTTTGCCCGGTCTACCAGAGTCTTCAGCACCGCCCTCTTCTGCCTAGGATGATGATTGGAGGCTTTGTGGATGATATCTGTCGGTGTGCGTTGGCTTCCTATAAACTTTATGTCCCAAGCTGCCATCGGTCCTTTTCAGGACCAACACATCCAGAAAAGCCAATTGTTCATCCCTCTCACGCTCCATCGTAAACTGTATGCGCGGGTGCACAGCATTCAGATGTCCAAGGAATCGTTCCAACTCTTCGTCCCCATGGCTCCAGACCACGAAAGTGTCGTCCACATACCGCAACCAACACTTCGGCTTGAGAGGCGCAGATGTAATTGCCAACTCTTCAAATTTCTCCATATAGAAATTTGCAACCACAGGGCTGAGAGGACTTCCCATCGCGACGCCATCCAACTGTTCATAGAAGCCGCCATTCTACTGGAAGTAGGTCGTTGTTAGGACCTGCCGGAACAAAGCAGTGATGTCCGCCGAGAACAGGTCACCCAAATACCCCAAGACGTCCTGAACAGGAACCATGGTGAAAAGAGAGACCACATCAAAACTCACGAGAACATCGCCAGGCTCCAGCACCAACTCATGGATCCTCCGGAGGAAATCAGAAGAGTCCCGGACGAACGAGTCCGTCTGCCCGATGTGCGGCTTGAGCAATCCCGTGAGGTGCTTTGCCAAGTTGTAAGTAGGCGAGCCAATAGCACTGACGATGGGCCGCAGCGGAACTTCTTCCTTATGGATCTTCGGTAAACCATAGAGACGAGGGGGAAGGGCCTCCGAACACCGGACGGCCGTCTTCACATCAGGCGCCAGAGAAGATTGCTTAACAAAAGAATCCGTTTTTCTTAGAACAGTAGTAGTCGGATCTTTGTTCAGCCTCCGATACGTGGCTGGATCTAATAAACCTTCAATCTTCCGCTGGTAGTCTTCGGTGTTCAAGACCACAGTGGCGCTCCCCTTATCCGCAGGCACAATAACAATGGAGTCATCCCCCTTCAATTCTCTCAAGGCACGCAACTCCGCCGACAGAAGATTGCATTTTGGCGGAGCGGCCCTCCTAAGGGCCCTAGAAGCTTCCATTCGGATTTCATCTGCCTGGTCCTCGCATGCCTGCCTCCACGCTCGCAACTATTTCCTCCACCGGTACTGTCTTCGGGGTAACCGCAAACTTCTCACCTTTGGCTAACACCGAGGTCTCATGTGGTGTTAGCTGGCGGTTCGATAGATTTACAACCATCCTGTCACGATCTAATCCTCTTCCCCCGATGTTCTGGGAACCAAACCGCTCGAATTTGTCACGCTGTCTCTGGCTGGTACTGGCATAACACGACTCGAAGGCATTATATGTAAGCCCATCCAACATCTCCCAATCATGTTGTTGGAGGGAACTGCTAAGATGTAAATGCAGTTTTAACAGTTCTTGGTCATTAAGTGCCAACTCTTTCCTCGTATGGTGTATGCGCTCACGCAGCATGGCATTTTCAGTTCTTCTATATATCCTATTGGCCTGTGGCGTGTTAAAAATATGTCTCTGTCGTAGGAACCTTGGAACGGTTCCCGAGTCTCTAAATCGAAGTAAAAAGGCCAAGGAACACAGCAGACTGGCTTTCTTCTTCCGTAACGTCTCCAACTTTTTAATTTTCTTCAAAACCTCCTCCCCGTAGAGGTTCTTAATTTTAGTACGTAGGCTTTCACGGCCGGTGTCAATATGATTGGATAAAACTTCCGGGCTGAAAGGCCGTGGTCGATTGCTTGATGCATTGGCGCTATACGTTTCGGCCGCACCACCGGTGGCCATCTTCAGTAGCAAAATTTGTTCGAATAGATGTACGCCGAACACGTCCCCAATGTACTGGGAACAAGCAACAGCGAGTTAATTTTTTTTTTTTTTTTTTTTTTTCTCTGGGCTTTGCGGTTGTGCGTCGCAGAGACGAACCGCACGGGAACTGAGTTCCGAGCTACCATCTGGAGCTCCTGCCTCGTGGCCCTGCCCAAGTAGGGCGTGTGCTCTATAGCAGGCCTTTCTCGGCTGTTGTGCTAGCCTACACTAGCGCAGTATGCACCGAGGGCGTTTCCACGAATCACCTGGGCGTATACGGTACCTTCCCAGCCCAGTCACTAGAGGATTGTCTGGGAACCTCGCCGCACGTGCATAAAATTTGCGTGCAAGCCGCCTGAAAGTGTCGTCTAAGGAGCGGACGCCAAGTCCTCTCCTTAGAAGGCGAGATGAGAAGCGACGGGGGACTTAGGCCGCTAGCCGAAGCCCCCTGTCGAGGACGCTCTGCAACTTCTTTTTATGCATTGCGGCGAGGTAACCCCAGACCGGGCAGGCGTAGGTAATGACCGGCAGCAGATACGCGCCGACGATCATCCTACCCAATTTCCTGGTCATGGCTGGGCTGATCAGGAGTGGAAACAGTGCGCACAGGCGAGTGGATGCTCGCTTAAGAACTGTCTGTGCGTGGGTACGCCAGGTGAGCCGACGGTCGAGGTGTAAGCCGAGGTACTTGACCTCTTTGGACCAGCGCAAGTACGTTCTGCCGATGCGTAGTTGCCTAACGGGGTTCTTCCGTCGCTTAGAGAATTCGACGGCTACACTCTTGGTAGGGTTGAGGAGCACTCTCCAATTCTCAGTCCAGTCCACGAGCGTGTCGAGCTGGCGCTGCAGTCGTAGGACGGCCCTTTCCTCATGACGATCGGCCGTAAATACGGCCGTGTCGTCAGCGAAGAGGGCCATCTGGACTCCAGGCTGTCTCGGCACGTCGTTGACGTAGATCGAGAACAGAAGGGGGCCTAGAACACTACCTTGAGGGGCGCCGGCTGTGATTCGCCTCTCGGAAGAGACTGAATCGCCAACTCTCACGCAGAAGGTCCTCTCCGTCAGAAAGCTAGCAACCAGATGGAGGTAGCAGTCCGGGAGCTGGACTTCCCTAAGTTTGAATAACAGGCCATCATGCCATACGCTGTCGAAGGCTTTCTCAACATCTAAGAAACAGCCAACGGTCCGTTCTCTCCGACACCCGGCTTCCGTGATGCTTTCCACCAGTCTCATCAGTTGATGAGTGGTCGAATGCCCCACACGCAAGCCGAACTGTTCGGGGACCAGCACGTCAAAGTTGGTTAGATGTTCTCGTACACGACGCTGTACGAGGCGCTCAAAAACCTTGGACGTAGCGGAGAGTAGGCTGATAGGCCGGAGGTTTTCCGAGCGGGTGGTATCCTTTCCCGGCTTCGGGATCACGATAACCGTCGCCTTTCTCCATTTCTTGGGAAAGTAGGCCAGTCTAAGACACGCGTTGAACAAATCAGTCAAGAATTGAACTCCAGGCTCGGGAAGAAGTCGTAGAGCGGTGTTGGTAACACCGTCCGGGCCTGGAGCTTTTCTTGGCTGAAGTTCAGCGAGCCGATCTGAGACCTCTTCCAAAGAGATGGGTTCGGGCTCCGTCGTGATCGGAAGTGACAGAAAGTCTTCCACAGCCATCTCGACTTGTTCGTCGAAGTCCCAGTCCATGGGCGGGTTGGGAGCGAACTGTCGCTCGAAACACAAGCCCAAGTACTCGGCCTTCTCCTCCGGGCGACCCAGGGGTCGACCGAACGGTCCAACAATGGCGGGAAGTGGAGGTCGGCGCCTCCGTCCCGTCAATGCGGTAGGTATTCTGTACGGGTGAGATTGCGGGTCCGCATCCCCCGTTCGGGCCACGTCGAGTTCCCAACAGCTACGTCGGAACGCCTTCAGACTGCCGCGCAGTCGTCCGGTGAGCCGATTGTATGCTGCCTTATCGGCCGGATCACGGGTCCTCTGCCAACGTTTCCGGAAGTAATTCCTCTCGCGAGCGAGAAGAGAGACTTCCTCAGGGATGCGTTGGTAGTCAGGCGTGAAGCCAGCTCGCGTACGTGAAGACACGCCTATAGCCGAGATGATTGCCTCTTCGATTCCCGCAACTGCTTCGTCTAGGAGGCGAACGGAATCGAGTGGGGCCGCTGGCGGCAATCGACGGCACAAGGCCGGGCCGTAGCGATCCCAATCGATAACCTTCTTCTGGTCAGAACGTGCATAGGCGTGCTGGGTAGCGACGTGGACCAAGATAGGGTTGTGGTCGGATGTCAGCTCCGTAAGTGAGAATACCTCGACCGGACAGACAACTCCTTGGGTCACCGCGATATCCAGAACATCGGGAGCCGCATTAGGCTGTGACGGAAAGAACGTGGGTTGCGCTGGACCAAACACCATCGCCCGGCGCGATTCAACAAAACTGAGCAAGCGCCTCCCGTTCGGAGTAGTCAGGCGACTATTCCAAACGCGATGCTTGCAATTCAGATCGCCGGCCAAAATTACCCTTCGATGGGAATCGAAGATGACTTCCAGGTCGCCAACAAGGAGTTCAGCTCGTGGGGGCTTGTATGCTGAAACCACGAGGACGCCGCCAAGAGCTCCGTGGACCTCAATGGCGGTGGCCTCTAGGTTGGTAAGCTGCGGCAAGGCGACACGATGATGACCTATGGAGGTCCTCACCGCGATCGCCGTGCCGCCTCCTCGTTGACCAACTCGGTCGTCCCGATAGACCACGTAATTTGGTAATCGAAACCGGTTCGCCGGGGTCAGGTGGGTTTCAGTAAGGAGAAGTACGTCGGGTTTGAACCGAGCCAGGAATTCAAGAAGGTCGGAATGCTTGGTACCGATGTTGTTAGCATTCCAGGCTACGAGCGAGAGATCTCGTCTAAGGGCTCGGTTCATAGAAGACCTATGACTTCGCAGGCTTCCACCAAGAGCATGAATCTCTCAGTTGGGTCAGCAGTTTCCAGGCGGTCTCGGATGGACCTGAAGGTAGATGCGACTTTCGGGAGGTCGTAGCTAGACAGAAAGCCGCGGACGAACTGTGCGTCATTGGAAGTGACGGACTGGGCGGTTTGCCTGGAAACTGAGGCCGCATAAGAGCGACCAGGTGTTACGGCAGATCGGGTCGTGGTGGAAGCCATAGGACCAGGGCCAGACGGTTTTGAATCAGCGGCAGGAAAAGTACGCTGTTGCGCTTCGTCGGACTTATACCGGGAAGCAGGACTTTTCTTGGGCTGTGGGCCGGCAGGAGCTCGGGGCCGAGCATCCGGTGTGGGTATCCCTTTGTTCCTGGGTTTTATGCCTGCTCGCGGAAATCGCGGAGGTGGCAGGGGCGGCGAGGCTACCTCTGGTTCAGAGGCGGGAGTAGGAGGTTCCGCGGAGGTGGAGGGTTCATTCTCCGGCTCCAAAACCGAGATGACAGCTACTGGGCGTGTCTCTGCTTCTGAAGGAGACGCGGTACGTTTAGTTGCCTTTGCAGGGGCTGGAGGTGGAGCCGGAGAGGGCGCGCGCCGTGCCGGTTGTGCCTGAGGTTGAGGCCTAGCCTGCATTTTAGGCTGTCTAGGTTGGGGCTGCATAGCTGGCTGCCGTGGCTTCGGGAGGGGCCCCTGCGGCTTTTGCTTCCGCAGGAGCTCCGCCTTATAGACCGGGCAGTTTACGTTACTCGCTGCGTGGCCTTGGCCACAATTGATGCAGCGAAATTTGGTTTTGTCTGCCACAGTGCAGGCCTGTGTTGAATGTCCCAGAGAACATCGTAGACAGGCCGGGGCATTGCGGCAGACGTCGGTGTGATGGCCGAACCTCTGGCACCGGTGGCACTGCGCAAGCTTGCCCTGGGGTCGACTGGTTTCCACCCGGACGCGGAAGCCAAACAGCCGCGTCAGGTGGAAAATTTTGTCAGCAGCCTCGCCCTTCTCGAGCTGGAGACGGACGAGCGGGAGAGGTACTCGGGTTTCTGAGTGAGTGAACAGGCGGAAAATTGCCTGCACCGGGTACCCGAGGTCGCGGAGTTCCATGAGGATCTCCTGTGGATCGGTGTGCGCGTCAAGCCCTCGCAAAATTACCGACAAGGGCTTGACTCGCTTAGGAGTAAAGGTGTGATACTGAAGGCTGTGCGCCTGCAGGAAGGCCTCGACCAAGCGATGGTCCTCGAGCTGGCGGACGACAATCCTAACCGTATCACCGCCAAGCAGCTTCAGGTCAAGCTTGTCGGCCGACAGGCCGTGGGCCGCGATCAGCCGTCTGTATAAGGCGGCGACATTAGACACGCTATGGACGTACAGGGGCGGCGCACGACCAACAGCGGCAGCAGCCGGAGCTGCTGTCGAAGCAGTCGGAACCGCGGCCTGTGGGCCCTGAGAAGGTCCAATGTCCATGGCCGAGGTGTTAGAGGAAGCGGTTGGATGGGTTCTCTTGGGCTTCTTAGCCGGGCGATTACGCCGACCAACGGTCGCGAACTCGCCCGACTCGTCAGCCGGAAGAGGAGGAAGCGGGTTTGGGAGAGGATCGTCCGTCTCCATCGCCCGAGGCGAATCAGGCGAGTCGCCCAGATGGGGCAGCAAGGCGGGGCCGAGCGACTCGGCACTTGGGCCGTTGCCTGTAGAAGGCATGCTGGCCAGGTGCGGCGGCTGCCGGGCAGAGACTGCTAGGCAGTCACTGCCAGACGCCAGGGATCTCGGGTCCGGCCGAAGCCGGATTACCCGCGCGTCTTCCTTGCTCACGACGATGCGGGAGGAGCTGGGCTAACGACCAGCTTCGTTGAATACCAGTCCTTACCAAGACTGGTGTCCACTGGCCCCTTTACCCCGGCGATATCCTAGCTCGCTTACCACTGGTGGGGGCTTGCAAGGATCGTCCGGGGCAGCGCTACCTAACAGTCGTGAGCAAGTTAGGAATTACACACTGATACGGCACTCACCAGGTGAGCCCAGAGCAATCCTCTTCTTTCCTGTCCGGCAAGATGTTTTTCCGGCGCAGGTGGTCCTTAGAAGGGCAACTTCGGCCAGCTACCACTTGTGCCGGCTACTTAATTCACCGGCAGCAGCTGGCTTCCTGGTCCTTTTCGTTCCCACGAAGAGAAGAAGCAGAAATCCTCGGCCGAAGGCGAGGTGGGCGAAGGCAGCAAGGCAGTAGTCCGTCCAGCGAAGAGCTGAAGAGAGCAGTCCGAGTAGAGCGTCCTGTTCTGTCAGAAGCTGGAGCAGAAGTTCGAACAGCGAGTTACATTGCATTGCATTATGGATGCGGGGTGTCTTTGCACCCGTGGCTTGATTGCAGCATCTGGATCGTGTCCAATGGCTGCCAGAAGTAAACATAGTGCTGGTACATGTCGACTGGTAACCTAAAACTGGAAAAGGAAACCGCCAACCAGTTAACTGAGAAGGCGGGGGAGTATAACTGTAATTTGTTTAATGCACTGCCGCTGGTACCGATTCGAGCAACAGATGTTGCCCGTTTCAAGTCCAGTCAGCAGACGCCCTGAGGGCGTCGGTCGCTCCCCGCGAGGCGGAGAGCCTCCGTGCCAGTGAATGATGACAGCGACAAGCAGCCGGCTCAGCGTGCTAGGAGGTGGACAGGAAGGAGAGAAGGACAGTTTGGTGAAATACTCTGGTCTAGGACTGATGATTACTTGTTTGTATTTAATTTAAAGAGGATGGCGTTATGGCGGGTCATCAAGAAGCGCCCGAGGGCGCTTGACCAGAATGGGCGGTGGTGGTTCTGATGCACTGATGGTTCGTAGGTACGGGAAGGTTGAGGTCGAGGCTTTAGCAAAGAGAGTTAGAGCCAGCGACCGGACAAAGGAAGTCAAGGTAGGAACACGGAGACCCCTTCGAATCACGTCGTTCCTTACAAACCAAGGGGACCCCGTCAAGGATCGGAGTGTTCGGGACTGGAAGCTTCCAGCCTACATCTGTTGGTGGTGGATAAAAGAGACCACCAGGCGGGTGCCGCATAGGTCAATACAGACCTGAGAAATAGTAGATAGATGGTAAGTTTCGTGCGCATGGCCAGGCGGCTGCGACACGAGAGGAAAGGAGATAATTTGGCTCGGACGCCGCGAGCCTTGGCAAGGGTTTCCGTCACGTGGGCGTTGAAGCAAAGGCGACGATCTAGTCGAACGCCTAAATACTTCACCGATTCTTTGTAGGCGATGGGTCTCCCTGCTAGGGAGAGGGGCTGGCATCGGGAGATGGACTTACGGGTGAAACAGATCGCCTCGGATTTCTCCGTGTTGATCGTCACCCGCCATTTCCGTAGCCAGTCCGGAAGCTGGTTCAACTGACGCTGCAGCTTTGTACTCGCAAATCGCGGGGACAGGGAGCTGCAGTGATACATAGCATCGTCAGCGAACAAAGACAACGTGACTCCGGGCAAGACAGGCAGGTCGTTCGTGTACACGAGGTACAGAACGGGGCCGAGGACAGATCCCTGTGGTACGCCGGCGGCGACGGGTCGAACTGTAGAACAGGACCCGTCGACGCTCACCCTGAAGGTTCGGTCGCTGAGATACGACCGCAGGAAAAACACTATGGTCGATGGTAGAGGGGAATTGGCAAGTTTGAAGAGAAGACCTTCGTGCCAGACTTTATCGAAGGCCTTGCTCACGTCCAACAGTACGGCGGCCGTAGCCGCTCGCCTGTTGGTGGCGTCAGAGAGTTGCGTTACCACGCGGACTAGTTGAAGCGTGGTCGAGTGCTCTCTGCGAAACCCGAACTGTTCGCTGCGGATGAAACCATCTAGCAGCGGCGAGATGCGAGCCAGCAGGAGACGCTCGAACACCTTCGAGATGACTGGCAAGAGAGAGATTGGACGATAGCTTTCAGGAAGCATGCGCGGCTTGCGAGGCTTCGGAATCATTACGATGTTGGCTGATTTCCACAGGCGGGGAAAGTACTGTAGCCGGAGACAGGAGTTAAACAGCTCAAGAACGAGGTCAACGCCTGAGGCCGGGAGATTTTGTAGAGCAGCGGCCCCGATCCGGTCAGGACCTGGGGCGCGACGGCGATTTAGTCGGCAGATAGATGAAACTAGTTCATCCCTGTCGAACGGGAGGGCTGGGATTTCAGGAGGGCGTGAAAAATGTCCAGATAGGAAGTCACGGACTTCTGCCGAGTGGGCAGGGTCCGAGACGCCTTGGTGAACAGTAAATTGCACCTCTATGCAGTCGGCGAAGACCTCGGCCTTGCCTTCTGATGAAGATACAACCCCGTTCGGAGTTTCAAGTGGGTTGCGAGTTCTCTTCTCGCGGGTCAGTCTACTCGCCGCTCTCCAGACGGAGGCGTGGTCGACTTCAAGAGACTCAAGGTATGAGTCCCATCGATCAGAGTTTACGTCCCGCAGTAGCTGCTGGACGTAAAGAGACTGGGCCTGAAAGCGCCTTTTGACGCCGGGATCACGGGTTCTTTGCCATCTGCGGCGGAGATTGCGCCGTAGCCAGATGGCGTGGAGTACTTCCGCAGGTAAGGCCGATTTACGATGATTCACCTCGAGAGTATATGTGTGTCGATCCATGACACCTTGGACCAACTCCTGAAGATGAGTGGCTCGGAGATCCTAATCGTCACAAGTGACGACCGGGTCCGCGGGGAGTGATGGTAACCGCCGTGAGAGCTCATCATGGTAGGAGCGCCAGTTGACTCTCCTAACAGTCTGAGCGGGAGGTCGGGGCCGACAGCTCACGGGCAGTTATAAAAAGGGGATTGTGATCGGATGAGAGATCCGACACTGACGAGACCTGGATGTGATGGGTCACGTCCTTGGCTATGACAATGTCAAGGACGTCCGGTCGATGACCGGAAAAGGGGAAGTGAGTAGGGTCTTCTGGGCCGATAACTTGAAGTACCGGGTCGTCGGAGACGAACCGATACAGAGATTTTCCGTAGGCGTTGGCTACTCTGCTGTTCCAGGAGGGATGCTTGGCATTTAAGTCGCCGGCTACGATGGTTGGTAGGGGATGATCGAGGAGAGCGTCCCACTCCTCGGGCGGTGGAGGTAGCCGCAGGCCGGGCCGGAGATACGCCGCAACAACGCGCAACTCCGATCCGCCAGCGTCTATCGCCACCGCACAACCTTCAACAAGAGATGTATCTAAAGGGGGTAGTGGCCTGTGGGATATCCGCCTGTGGACTAAGACGGCTGTCCCCCCCGAGGGGCGACAGCCAGGCCGTTGGGGACGATCCTGACGAAAACAGATGTAAGATGGCAGGTTGAAGGTATGGTAGCGAGCCAGATGAGTCTCGCAAAGGAGGACGACATCAGCGTCGTACTCCGTTACGAAAGTCATCAGTTCAGATCGTCGAGGGACTACCCCATGGGCATTCCATGCAACGATCCTAAGACTCCTAGCCATTCAAAGGAAGAAGAGGAAAGAGGGTAGACAGGGATTGAAACACCAGGGCGAGAACCGTGGTTGTATCTGGAGCAGACCTGATGTTGTTTACCAAAGTTTCAGCCCAGGCAGTCAGGGGGTCCACCGGGGCCCGGGAAGATTCCCGAGATTCCGGAAGACGGACCTGGCTGGCCTCGGCCGGTGTTGCAGATGGCGCAGGGCTCGGGGACGGACGTGGGGTCCGCTCAATTGGGAGCTTAGGTTGATGGCTGGGGGCGGGCGGGGCCCGCTGAGGTTTTACAGGCAAGGCCTGTGGAACTTGTCGCTGACGGCGACGAGTGCGCTTTGGTTTGTGGCTCCGAGGAGCGGAAGGCGGGACTGATGTAGCGGCCACAGCCGCGTATGAAGGACCGGGCGCTCCGGCAGGCGCCGGGACAGAAGGGACTGCAGGCGGCGCCGAAACGTCGACTGCAGGCGGAACTGGGGCCCTGGGAGCAGCCGGAACTGCTGCCGGGGCCTGAGATGATGCTCCGGAGAGAGGTGGGAAGGCCTCTCTGCGGTTAGGGAGGGGACCTGCAACACGGCCTGCCTGCGCGCCAGGGCGAGCAGGAGTCCGCTGCAGCTTCATGGCTGATATAAAGTCCCTACATCCTCTATAACTAGCCGGATGGTCCCCGCCGCAGTTGCAGCAAATGGCCGTGAACCCCGTCTTGGGCTTATCACACCCACGATGAGGCTCAGTACATCGCACGCAACGCGGAGGGTGATTACAGAATAAGCTGGAGTGGCCAAACCTCTGACAGTTAAAACACTGCGAGGGGCCTGGCCGCGGGTCAAAAGTACGAACTTGCACCCGAAGGTGCAGGAAGTTTTGGAGGCCATAGACCTCCTCGAACTGGCCTACTTTGAGTAGCTTCACTAGGAAACTATTCACAGGACGGCGATCTTCCCCCTTGCCAGCATGCAGTACACTTACCGCCGTCGGCGAATAGCCTAAGGCGACAAGCTCCTGCCTGATGGTATCGGGGGCGGTCCAGGAAGGAAGTCCGGAAAGAACAACTTTAATTTCGCGCTCTGAAGGAAGCGCGAAAGTATGGAAGGAGATCTTCCGATCGGTAAGAAACTGTTGGACCGATCGGAAGTCCGGGACTGTTGTGGCCGCAATTCGAAGCGAGGAGCCTTGGCACCTGGCCTCGAGTTTGGCCGAAGGAAGCAGATTCTGGAGGGAACGAAGAATTTCCCTATAATTGCGATTGTCGGGAATGACAATCGGAGGAATTTTAGGCTTGGGCACAGATTGAGAGGGAGACTGAGTCGGATGGCTGGCGCTGTTACCGGGACTAGATACCCGATGCGTAGCAGCGGCCGGTGGCGGGCTGGCGACCAATTTTCGCTTGCGTTTGGCAGACTTGCCCTCCACAAGCGAAAATTCACCTTCCCCCGTCCCCACACTACACATCGACGCACAATCACTTTCACTTTCACTATCACTGATTGTATGGGACGGCAGCGGAGTAGAATGAGGACCAGTACCGCAGGTTTCCATTAAGGTTACCAGCGGTGCCGGCAAAGGAACGGGAGTTGCGTTCGACGCCATCTCGGGATGAGCCGAAATGAACGTCGAAGACGCAAAAAAGGGCTAGGAAAGAGTGACTTTCACCAGCACTGAATCACTACACTGACAGACAAAGAACACGAACACCAGACGCGCACTGCACACGAGTCACAAAAACACACGCGCACGACACAATACACTGGTAATTTATAGCACACTGATGAAGATGAATACAGATGAAGATATGTTGAAGAATTCACTTTGATAAATGTATAAATAACGGTGAAATTCACAAGCAAAAATCGCCATAAAAAGTGACGCAGCCTACCCTGGCAACAGCTCTAGGTAGACTCTACAGCGAGTTACGGCTACGAAGCCTCTATTTATAGCTTTTTGGTCGCTTCAGGTGTATCGCGCGGACCAATGAGAAGCCAGCTCGTCATTCTTGATTCTGATTGGCCATGGAAAATAGACCATGCCAGACACTATTTAAGGAGATGCTTTCCCCTCGGCGGTTCACTTTCCTCTACTTCCCCTAAATGGCTAATAGCCTGAGGATCGTTGCGTGGAACGCCTTCGGGCTACTCTCGAGGCGATCTGAACTGATGACTTTCGTAACGGAGTATGATGTTGATATCATACTTCTTTCCGAGACTCATCTGGCTCATTACCACTCGTTTTCCCTTCCTGCCTATGCCTGTTATCGTCAGGATCGTCCCCTACGGCCTCGCTGTCCCCCCTCGGGGGGCACAGCTGTTTTAGTCCACAGGCGGATATCCCACAGGCTTTTGCCTCCTCTAGATACATCTATTATTGAAGGCTGCGCGGTGGCGGTGGACGCCGGCGGATCGGAGCTGCGCGTTGTTTCTGCGTACCTCCGGCCTGGCCGGCGAACTCCGCCGCCGCCCGAGGAGTGGGACGCCCTCCTCGACCACCCCCTCTCAACCATTGTAGCCGGCGACTTAAACGCCAAACACCCTTCATGTAACAGCCGCGTTGTCAACGCCTATGGAAATTCTCTGTTCCGGTTCGTCTCTGGCGACCCGGCACTTAATGTCATCGGCCCTGAAGACCCTACCTACTTCCCCTTTCACGGCCATCGGCCGGACGTTCTTGACATAGTAGTTGTCAAGAACGTTGCCCGCAACATCGAGGTCTCGTCTGTGTCGGACCTTTCGTCCGATCACAATCCCCTTGTTATAACTGTTCGAGAGCTGTCGGCGTCACCCCGACTTCCCGCTCAGATTGTTAGGAGAGTCAACTGGCGATCCTATCATGACGAGCTCTCTCGAAGGTTACCATCTCTCCCGGCGGACCCAATCGTCACTCGTGACGATCTGGATCTCCGCGCCACAAATCTTCAGGAATTGGTCCAAGGTGTCATGGATCGACACACCTACGCACTCGAGGTGAACCATCGTAAATCGGCCTTACCTGCGGAAGTACTCCACGCCATCTGGCTACGGCGCCAGCTCCGCCGCAGATGGCAAAGGACCCGTGACCCAGTCGTTAAGCGACGATTTCAACAACAGTCCCTTTACGTTCAGCAGCTACTGCGGGACGTAAACTCTAATCGATGGGACTCATACCTTGAGTCTCTTGAAGTCGACCACGCCTCCGTCTGGAGAGCGGTGAGTAGACTGACCCGCGAGAAGAGAACTCGCAACCCGCTGGAAACCCCGAACGGGGTTGTGTCTTCATCAGAAGGCAAGGCTGAGGTCTTCGCCGACTGCATGGAGTCGCAATTTACCGTTCATCGAGGCGTTTCGGACCCTGCTCACTCGGCAGAAGTCCGGGACTTCCTATCTGGTTATTTTTCTCGCCCTCCCGCTGGCCCAGACCTCCCGTTCGACAGAGACGAACTCGTTTCGTCTGTCTGTCGACTCAACCGCCGTCGCGCCCCCGGTCCTGACCGGATCGGGGCCGCTGCATTACAATATCTCCCGGCCTCAGGCGTTGACCTCGTTCTCGAGCTGTTCAACTCTTGTCTCCGGCTACAGTACTTCCCCCGCCTGTGGAAAAATGCCAACATCGTTATGGTTCCTAAACCCCGCAAGCCGCGCATGCTTCCTGAAAGCTATCGGCCAATATCTCTCTTGCCAGTTATCTCGAAGGTGTTCGAGCGTCTCCTGCTGGCCCGCATCTCGCCGTTGTTGGATAATTTTATCCGCAACGAACAGTTCGGGTTTCGCAGAGAGCACTCGACCACGCTTCAACTAGTCCGCGTGGTAACGCAACTCTCTGACGCCACCAACAGGCGAGCGGCTACGGCCGCCGCACTGCTGGACGTGAGCAAGGCCTTCGACAAAGTCTGGCACGAAGGTCTTCTCTTCAAACTCGCTAACTCCCCCTTACCATCGTCCATAGTGTTTTTCCTCCGGTCGTATCTCAGCGACCGAACCTTCAGGGTGAGCGTCGACGGAACCTGCTCTGCAGTTCGTCCTGTCGCCGCTGGCGTACCCCAGGGATCTGTCCTCGGCCCCCTTCTGTACCTCGTGTACACGAACGACCTGCCTGTTTTGCCCGGAGTCACGTTGTCTTTGTTCGCTGACGATGCAATGTATCATTACAGCTCTGTGTCCCCGCGTTTTGCGAGTACACAGTTGCAGCGTCAGTTGGACCAGCTTCCGGACTGGCTACGGAAATGGCGGGTGACGATCAATACGGAGAAATCCGAGGCGATCTGTTTCACTCGTAATTCCATCTCCCGATGCCAGCCCCTCTCCCTGGAAGGGAGGCCTATCGCCTACAAAGAGTCGGTGAAGTATCTAGGCGTTCGGCTAGATCGTCGCCTTTGCTTCAACGCCCACGTGACGGACACCCTTGCCAAGGCTCGCGGCGTCCGAGCCAAACTTTACCCATACCTCGCGTGCCGCAGCCCCCTGGCGCTGCGCACGAAAGTTACCCTCTATCTGTTGTTTCTCCGGTCTGTATTGACCTATGCGGCACCTGTATGGTGGTCACTTGCCTCCGCCACCAACAGGCGTAGGCTGGAAAGTTTCCAATCCAGAACCCTCCGTTCCTTGTCGGGATCTCCTTGGTTTGTAAGAAACAGTGTAATTCGAGGAGGTCTACGAGTTCCTGCTCTCTCAGCCTTTGTCTGGTCATTAGCTGCGACTCTCTTTGCCGCAGCTGAGACCTCTTCCTTCCCTTACCTCAGAACCATCAGCACCACGCAACCACCTCCCCTTGTCCGGGTCAAACGCCCTCGGGCGATTCTCGATGACCCGCCATAAGTTTAAGTAATCTTAAAACTCAACTACTTTGCATACTCACTATCTGCCCATGCCCCAGAATTTACCTGCTAAGCTGTTTCCTTCCTCCCTTCCTAGTATGCCGACCGCGCTGAATGCCGCTGCTACGCGCTATCACTGGCACGGAGGCTCTCTGCCTCGCGGGGAGCGACCGACGCCTCACGGCGTCTGCACGCGGGACTGGGAACGGGCGACATCTGTCACCTGAACCCGTCCTTGCGGCAGTGCCCACTGATTGCTGAAATTTTTAAAAATAAATAAAAATTGAAAACCTTTCTCCCCCGCCTTCTCAGTTAACTGGTTGGCGGTTGTCCATTCCTATTTTTAGGCACCAGTCGAATGAACCAGGACTAAGTATATCCACAGGCAGCCATTGGGCTCGACCCAGATGCAGTCATGCACCGGGTGCAAAGACGCCCCGCTACCACAGAGCTACAAGCTAGAAGCTACGGCGGTTGATAGCGACGGGCGCATTCTTATGAATATGGATGGACTCCAGATGCAGGCGAGTGAAGTAACCCCGGACAGAAGACAACACGCGGGCTTCATCAAACATAACCCGGTGATCGTCGTGGGAAAGAGCGTGTTCAGCAACTGCGGACTTTTCCGGCTGGCCCAGGCGGCAGTATCTCCGGTGTTCAGAGAGGCGCGTCCGGACACTACGCTTCGTGGTGCCTATGTAGACCTGGCCACACGTACATGGAATACTGTACACCCCGCACGACGAGAGTGGATCCCTGGCGTCTTTCACCGGTCGCAGGAACTGTTGGATCTTTTTGGTTGGCTTGAAGATCGTCCTGACGCCCCGCTTACTCAGCAACCTGCCGATGCGGTCAGTCACGCCACGGATATAGGGCAAGACAGCAGAGCCAACTACCTCAGGCGACACCGACTCGTCCAGCCTACCAGATCTTCTCGGCCGGGCAGCTCTCCTAACCTCCGCAGCAGAATAGCCGTTGGACTGCAGTGCTTCCTCGAGATGCCGAAACTCATCTTCGAGATACTGGGGCTCACAGATTCTTTTTTCCCGGTCTACCAGAGTCTTCAGCACAGCCCTCTTCTGCCTAGGATGATGATTGGAGGCTTTGTGCAGATATCTGTCGGTGTGCGTTGGCTTCCTATAAACTTTGTGTCCCAAGCTGCCATCGGTCCTTTTCAGGACCAACACATCCAGAAAAGCCAATTGTTCATCCCTCTCACGCTCCATCGTAAACTGTATGCGCGGGTGCACAGCATTCAGATGTCCAAGGAATCGTTCCAACTCTTCGTCCCCATGGCTCCAGACCACGAAAGTGTCGTCCACATACCGCAACCAACACTTCGGCTTGAGAGGCGCAGATGTAATTGCCAACTCTTCAAATTTCTCCATATAGAAATTTGCAACCACAGGGCTGAGAGGACTTCCCATCGCGACGCCATCCAACTGTTCATAGAAGCCGCCATTCTACTGGAAGTAGGTCGTTGTTAGGACCTGCCGGAACAAAGCAGTGATGTCCGCCGAGAACAGGTCACCCAAATACTCCAAGACCTCCTGAACAGGAACCATGGTGAAAAGAGAGACCACATCAAAACTCACGAGAACATCGCCAGGCTCCAGCACTTACTTCGATGTAGAGACTCGGGAACCGTTCCAAGGTTCCTACGACAGAGACATATTTTTAACACGCCACAGGCCAATAGGATATATAGAAGAACTGAAAATGCCATGCTGCGTGAGCGCATACACCATACGAGGAAAGAGTTGGCACTTAATGACCAAGAACTGTTAAAACTGCATTTACATCTTAGCAGTTCCCTCCAACAACATGATTGGGAGATGTTGGATGGGCTTACATATAATGCCTTCGAGTCGTGTTATGCCAGTAACAGCCAGAGACAGCGTGACAAATTCGAGCGGTTTGGTTCCCAGAACATCGGGGGAAGAGGATTAGATCGTGACAGGATGGACAGGATGGTTGTATATTCCTTGTACGTGTGGCCAGGTCTACATAGGCACCACGAAGCGTAGTGTCCGGACGCGCCTCTCTGAACACCAGAGATACTGCCGCCTGGGCCAGCCGGAAAAGTCCGCAGTTGCTGAACACGCTCTTTCCCACGACGATCACCGGGTTATGTTTGATGAAGCCGGCGTGTTGTCTTCTGTCCGGGGTTACTTCACTCGCCTGCATCTGGAGTCCATCCATATTCATAAGAATGCGTCCGTCGCTATGAACCGCCGATGCCACGATGCGTGTAGGGCACAGCTCAGTGCGTGCCCCAGTGACGGCAGCGTCCGGGCGAGCCCGATGACTGCCTGTTGCTGTGCGAGTGCTTGGTGCGAGACTTGTCGCTGCGAGGATGGGTACCCCCTTTTTTATTTTGGCGGAGGTGAAGGAGACGGGCTGTGATTGGCTGAACCGCTGACGCGATCCACCAGTGGCCTGAGAGGGAAGTCTACGCGAACGCTTAGCACGGATTGGCGGGATTTGTTCGCCCACAACGGGTCGATACACTTCCGCCAGCCCGGTAAGAGTCCGGTAGACTGCCTTATGGCGATACCGAGGCAGGCGAGAGACGGGAGGGGCGAAGTTGCCGACTGAAGGTGGCGCTGGGCACACCTAAAGCCGGCACAACGCCCGAACCATCTGTCGGCCTGCAACGGACCGGATTTGACTGGAAGGATGGTGGTGAGATCCGATTGGTCGGCGCGTGGACAGATGGTGGAACCGCCGAGGGGAAAGCATCTCCTTAAATAGTGTCTGGCATGGTCTATTTTCCATGGCCAATCAGAATCAAGAATGACGAGCTGGCTTCTCATTGGTCCGCGCGATACACCTGAAGCGACCAAAAAGCTATAAATAGAGGCTTCGTAGCCGTAACTCGCTGTTGCTTGTTCCCAGTACATTGGGGACGTGTTCGGCGTACATCTATTCGAACAAATTTTGCTACTGAAGATGGCCACCGGTGGTGCGGCCGAAACGTATAGCGCCAATGCATCAAGCAATCGACCACGGCCTTTCAGCCCGGAAGTTTTATCCAATCATAACTACCATTTTAATTTATAGAAAATTACCCCCTTCCCCTTCAACTACCCTTTTCATTTATAGATATTTCATCTACCTTTTTACAGTTGATTATTATGACTTTCTTTTAAGGATACTTTATTTATCAAAATTAAGCACTTTACTCTTGTTAAAACGTAAAAAGTTGCTGGTAAACTACCCTTTCCCCTTAACCGATCTTCACCAAAATCAATAAGCCTCGAGTCCTCTACAATTCAGAGCTGTATGCAAAACATTATTTGATTCTGTTTGAATTTGCGGCAGTTATCGTTTGACATAGAAAAATTCTACACACACACACACACACACACACACACACACACACACACACACACACACACACACACACACACACACACACACACACACACACACACACACACACACACACACACATTTCGAAAAATTACTATTTTTCATGTTTTGAGGGTAGTACAATCAGAATCTGCCATTATTTCGAACACGATTTTTTTCACCATGACCATACTTCCATTTCCTTATGGAACATAGAAGTAAAAATCACGTAAGGCCGTCTCAAAACTATAGCAACAGTCTGGCAGACTTTTCAAACCTTACAATGGATGTAATTTTTGCTATTTCCGTGGTTATTTCTGTAATTTATTTAATTTTACTTCAACAAGAATTTGGCTTATCAACTTTGGTTTTTAACTAAGGAATTTCGGGTTGTAGAGGTATTTTAACGTTGAGTGTTATGTCAGTGTTCGAGTCATCAAGGAATTCGTGTTATTGAGGTTCGTGGTATCGAGGTGCCACTGTATATTTGCAATCACTTTCTTATGTCCGCGTTTCTTATCCAGTCTTCTCTTCTGCATCTTTTCACAGCTTTCAAGAATTTAATATCTGCTGCCTTTATGTGGTTTTCTTGTCTCGATGAGTCAAGAACCCATGACTCATTTCCATAAAGCAATGTCGGCACTGCTAATAGTTTTACATCTTAATTCTTGTGTCTCTACGGGTTCTGTGTTTGTAGTACACCACAAATATAATCAAACTTAACGATTGTCTTTTCAACATCTCTGTTTCTGTATTAATGATCTTGTTACTTCCATGTTTCGTAAGGAAAAAGGAAGTATAGTGATAGCGAAAAAAATCGTGTTCGAACATTCATTTTCCGAAAAGTGTCTGCGTGTCTGTGTAGAATTTTTTTTTCTGTGGTAAAAGATAACTTCCGCAAACTCAAACAGAATCAAATAATTTCTTGCATATGTGCCCGAGTTGTAAAGGCCTATTGATTTTGGTGAAGATCGGTTAAGGGGGAGGGGTAGTTTACCTGCAACGTTTTATGTTTGAACAAGATTAAAATACTTAATTTTGATATATAAAGTATCCTGAAAAGCAGTCATAATAATCCAGTGTAGAAAGGTAGATGAAATATCTATAAATGAAAAGGGAAATTAAAAGGGAGGGGGTAATTTTCTATAAATGAAAATGGTAGTTGAAGGGAGAGGGGGTAATTTTTTTGAAAATTACCTTTCTGATGACGAATAAACAAATTGATTTTGAAGGATATGATACCCTAGTAATTACATACAATGAAACTATTATTCAATACAAGTGTAAATATAAAAAATGGGGTTGTTCGGTTAAGGGGGACGGATAGTTTACCCGCATTGTTTTTTGTTTTAACAAGAGTAAAGTATTTAATTTTGATAAATAAGTGCCCCGAAAATAAAGTCATATTAATCTGCTGTAAAATGGTAAATGAGATATCTATAAATGGAGCGGGTAGCTGAAGAAGGAGGGGGTGATTTTTTGAAAATTGCAGTGATGAAATCAAGTAAAGTACGAGTATTTAATTTTAAGGATAAGATACCTTAGCGATTACATATGATAAAATTATTACTCTATGAAAGTATAAATATCATTAATGGTGGTGGTCGGTGGAGGAGGAGGGATGATTATCTGCGTAGTTCAGTTTCTTTTTATAGATAAAGTGGACGAAAATAACATTATATTAAGCGACTACCCCATAACAACAAAAATATCTATAAATTGTGAAAATAGTTTGAGGGTGGGCGATATTTTTTTAGAAATTGTCGAACCGAATTCAAGTAATGATTTTAAATATAAATGTAAGAACATAGAAGTTATGTATGGTTTTCATACCGATATTTTAATATAGTAACAATTGTTTGCTGGTTGTGTTAAACAAATTCTTGTAAATCGTGCAAATAAATTAGTGTTGTTTTATCTATGACGTATAACTTGCATGAGTTCGAATAATTATGAACCACCACGTATGATAGTTTTTACAAATAAATGTCGAAAAAAAAAATTCAAAGTAGTCTTTTCTGCATTGTTGTAGTGAAACAATGACACATTTACTGTCACTAAGTTAACTCTGCAAACGTTTTTAGAAATTTAGCTACTGTACACAAAAACATGGAACTGTTCTAATATCCGTACTTGCACTATTTTGACGTTTTGAATATGGGATTGTATCGATATACTGCGATGTTAAGAAGAAAAAGTGTACTAATTGTAAATTGTTCTATTTTTTAATGTAAAGCGAAAATACGTGTTATTTTCATTTGTGAGGTTAAATAATAATGGTTTTTTGATTTTTAGCTTACTGTTTAAATAAATAAAAGCCGTGGTTAGGAAATATATGACATTTAATGCGTCTACAAGCTTGAAAGAGAAAAACGTTTAAAATAAAGAACATAACAACCCCAATTCTTTTCAACTGTGTCCTGGAGAAAGTAGTGAGAATTTGGAATGAAAAATTAAAGGAATGCAAAATATCACTAATCATGTTGGGATGAAAGAACAAACGTATTGAAATAAACTGTTTGGCATTCGCAGATGACTTTGCTATACTTTCTGAACATCTGACATCTGCAGTAACACAAGTTAATTTTTTAGAGTACATAGCCAGTAGAACAGGCTTAAGAATTTCTGCAGAAAAAAACAAATTTCTCAGGAACATTAAAAATGCGCCAAAATTCATGGTAACAGATATTGGTCGAATAGAGAGGGTTCGAACATTTAAGTATCTAGGAGAAATAATTCAGAGAATGGTTTAGAAAAATTTGCTATAGAAGAAAGGATTCATAAGATGGAAAGGGTATATGGTATAACTAAAGATATTTACAATAAAAAGTGATATCAATATATAAGATATTACAGTACAGTAGTGAAGCCAGAATGCTTATATGCAAGTGAATGTCTAGCATTGAATTATAATTTAGACAAACTAGAACTATTGGAAAGACGAATTATTAGGAAAATATTAGGCCCACGAAAAACTTCAGAAGGTTGGAAATTAAGAAGTACTCATGAAATATATCAAAGTATAGAACAAATAACAGAAACAATGAGAAAAAGAAGACTATAATTTTTTGGACATTTATACAGAATGGACGACAATAGGTTAACAAAGCAAATCTTCAAATATCTGCGGGGGAAGAAGTCATCATCAAGTTGGAATAAAGAAGTCCAAAAGGATTTAGAAAAAAATAATATACACGCGGAAGAAGCAATTGAAAGAGAAGTTTTTCGGGCAAAAGTGTTAAAAATGTAAGGAGTCCAGGGTAGGAGAGAGAAAAACGCAGGTTCAAAGTGGACTAAAGACAGGAAGAAGACACAGTGAAAAGATAAAAGAATATTGGAGGAAAAGAAAAAAAACAAAGAATAAAGAATTAAAATTGGCATGTGGTCCTTAGATGGCCGATACAAAAAACATAACGTATTTTTAACAAAAACAACATCAGAAAATGTAAAATGAAAAGTACAGTTATTTCTGAATAGTAAGATTAAAACAAAAAACAACGTATTAACAAACGAAAACAAGATTTGTTTTTCGTTAGGTGGTCAATATTCTTTCGTCTTATTCATTAAAATGTCAAACACTTCACTGGAAGCAAATTTTGTTCGAAACACACAAAAAAAGGAAAGATCTATAGCATCCCGAAATCCTTCGAGTTGGTTTCTTTTCCAGTGAGCTGGACAAAAGCCAAATATAAGTGGAAAACGAGTTATGCCACACAAACTTTAGACATGAATAGTAATAGGCAAGTTGGTTATTACCGGTACGTCCTTTCTTTAACTCCTTACAAGTTTTATTACCTCCTTACTTCCAGTTGGTTTTTTACATGTGTTTTACAAAAAGCAAGTATTATTTTATATGCATATTGGTTTCCATGTGTAATTTTAGTTTGCATGTTAACCTAACAACGCCAACTTTTGGAGTCACAGAGACACACCACGGATTTATTATTTCCAGGAACATTTTTTGTAAAAAATATGACAAACACGATTACAATAGTCAAATAACTATTTTATAGCATACACAAATAAATTTTCACGATTTGTATTTACTAACTAAAATTATACGCGCTATTCACTACATAGGGACGGCAACAATCGCATAATCGAAACGTCGAAAATGAGTGCGGGTACGGTTATTTGGGGGCAGTACCCAAAACGTTAAATACCTCTAACAGCTCTGTAGAAACCACTCTGCAGATTAATATTCCTGCATCATCATTAAAATTACCTTCACGGAAACCGTCACATCGTTTTTCGTGAGGAGGAAGTGTTTCAGCCGGTTTTTCCTCTGTCGAAGTATTCGAGTAAACTAAATTTTACTTGGAAGGGTTACCAGCCCCTCGCACAACCCCAAACCTAGAGGACCTGGCGCATTGATTTTGGGGCACACAACTCCTAAGACCGGCCGCCTTCTCTACGACTGATGAGCTCGGTCTGTCCATTGCTAATTTTGGTTCCCCCCCCGACTATTTTCTTCCACCGGCACCCCCCAACAGTTCTAATGGACCCTGCGGCAGGAGCTCTCTTTGAAGCTCGGAACTAGCAAACGAGCGGACGATGGGCTTGCCCTTCGTCCCGCACAACCCCAGCCCATGAAGAGCCAGTGAGCATTCCATCTATCTAAAGGTCTATTTATTCTTTGCATACAATTTGCCAGAAATACAAGTTTAAGATCTCAAATACAAAGACAAAAACAATGGCCTTCGTAGGGAAGAACCCTGTAAGAGCAACAATTGTAACTGATAATGGTGTTCTGGAGCAGGTGTCACATTGTAATTATTTGCGATGTGATGTAGGAAGGACAACGATATCGAGAGAAGGTTAAATAAATTTAGTTATACCTGTGAAACAATAAGACACTATTGAAGAATAAAACGCAGAAGGAGACACAGCTAAAGTTCTATAAGGTCGTGGCTATGCCGACTTTAATGTATGGATGTGAAACATGGACTCTCCTACGAAAAGATATTTCATAAATTCTGCCCTCGAAAATGAAATTTTAAAGAGCAGTTAAGGGATGCAGTATGAGAGATCGTCTACGAAACGACAACATAAGGGAAGACCTGAAGTTACAGTCAGTTCTGGATAGAATAAAGGAATACAGGCAGGATTGGAAGTCCCATGGTAAACACGCGTATTCCTAAACAAGCGTTTGCCCAAAGAAAAGTCTGAGGGCCCAGGTCTATAAAAGCAGAAAGAGGGGCTAACCTATGATAAGATGGTCGAATAACGTGCTAGAAGATCTCAAAAGAATGGATATGAGGGGTTACGCTGAGACGGCAATGGATAGGAGACATTGATGTTGGAAGCCAGGGCACACGTTAGGCTGCAGTGCTGAAGAAGAAGGGATAAATGGTAACTTTTGTGCGCAGAGACAGTGGACTGTACGCAATCACGCGCGCGCTCCCAAACACACACACACCATTCATGTAAACACACTTGAATCGCGCAGTCATACAAACAATTTAGTTACGTTTGGTTCGACACGCTAGTGTCGCCCGCCTTGCAGCATGACCTTTAGGTCAGCAGACGGATTAATTGCGTCGTCTGTATCAATCGATTATTGTTAGTACTACAATAATTGTTGCACGTCACGTGTAACAATCGAACCGGTAGTTCTGGTTCTCGCCGACGACAGTGTGATTCACTTACCGCTAACTAGTTTATCTACTTTGAACGCGCGCACACACTCGCATAATTCTTTGTGATAATAAACAAGTTATAAGACTGAGGAGGTCAACGCTAAACTGTAAACTAATTACTAAACAAGAAAAGTCAGAATCAATAAATGCAGATGCACGTAAATTAAATGTGTGAATTTACTAAAAAAAAAGCGAACTAAAATTAATACTTTATGAGATATTAGTATTAGATATTAGGTATTGCATAGCTCAGGTACATATGCAAAAATTATTTGATTCTGTTTGAATTTACGGGAGTTATCGATCGTCATAAAAAAAATTACTCTTGTTGAAACATAAAATGTTGCAGGTAAACTATCTCTTCACCTTAACCGGGCTTTACCAAAACCAATAAGCCTTGAGTCCTCTACAACTCAGGCAAATATGCAAAAATTATTTGATTCTGTTTTAATTTACGGCAGTTATCGTTCGTCATAGAAAATATCGGTATGGAGAACCATATATGATTTCCATGTTCTAAGATTTATATTTAAAATCATTTTCGAAATGAAATACTTCCATAGAAATTACTTCTTTTCTTCGGCCTTAACCACAGTACTGTGGTCACTAACGTACACCACCTCACGTTAGCCCACTCGATTTTCACTGTTGATGATAGCACTGCCGAAATGTCTTGTTTTTTAGAAAACATTGGACCATGGCCAAACAGCCCGGGAAGGAAATTTAACAACAAAAACAACTACTTCTTTGTTGCCGATAACGTAGTACATATATAAATATAACATAAATAAAAATTATCCCCTCCCCCTACAACTATCATTTTCATTTATAGAAAATTACTCCCACCCCTTTAATCAGCCTTTTCATTTATAGATAACTCATCTATATTTCTACAGTGGATTATTATGACCTTCTTTTCAGGATACTTTTTTTATCAAAATTAAGTACTTAACTCTTGTTAAACCATAAAACGTTGCAGGTAAACTACCCCTTCCCCTTAACCGATCTTCACCAACATCAACAAGCCTTGAGTCCTCTGCAATTCAGGGACGTATGCAAAAAATTATTTGATTCTGTTTGAATTTGCGGCAGTTATCGTTCGTCATAGAAAAAATTCTACACACAGACATACACACACTTTTCGAAAAATGACTTTTCTTCATGTTTTGAGGGTAATACAATCAGAATCAGCCCTTATCTCGAACACGATTTTTTTTCGCCATCACCATACTTCACTTTCCTTATGGAAAATGGAAGTAAAATCAGTTCAATCAATAAGTATTTTGTTAACAATGTTTCAATAACGCGTATATTTTTATTGTATTATTACCGTTTACTTTAATAGGATTGATTTCAGCCACTGCAAAGGCAGTAATATTAATGAGTCTTAACTTTTTTTTCTGATTCAGCCACTGCAAAGATAGTAATATTAATGAGTCTTAACTTTTTTTTCTTTCGTATGAAGCCGACCCGACCCCCGACTCCCATCCCTCCAAGCCCAAATTTTAGATACGGTACTGAGTAGGTTTCTGCTTTTATTCTAAAATTATTTTAAACTGTAACTGTATCTTTCCAGTTTGTTAATTTTGGTTAGATACATTCCGTAAATGAGTAGCGTGTATTTTACACTGTAAGTGAATATTATCGGGCGGAGCCTGATGAGCGTAGCGAAATCAGGCATAGCCCTCTATCCACGACTCGGTGCACAACTTAGACCGCGAACTCCTCCGAAACTACTCAACCGAATGTTATAACATTTTGCATACGTATCCGGACTGTACTGTAGAGTGCACACATGTAATTTTTATTTCTGTAAATTATTTAATTCAAAAGATATTACGATTTCTTAAAAATCTTAGCTTAAACGTGCGAGAGGAAGAGATAGAGATATCGTGGTCCAGCTGGCTGTCGCCCGATAAGATAAGATTTTGCTGTACACAAATGCCTGTGCGTGTGAGTGTGCGGCACCCGCCACCAGCGCTGGCTGTCGCTCGATAAGATAAGATTTTGCTGTATACACTTTGTATTCATGTCTCACATGTGTTTAATTCAAACAGTAGTAGAGCATTGTTCTATGATATAGCCAGATGTACGGATTGGACTTAAGTGTTGAACAAGTGTCAATTTTTAGATGAGAATCTATGTAGTCGCTGATGCAACTGCAACTTTCCATTACATATTGCAACGAATATTCTATACATTCTTATTCATCAATTTATATATACGTATTATTTATAGTATGCTTCGACGGAGAAGAGGTCCAAATATTGGTCGTTTAACTACAAATCAAAGACGGATGATATAGCGACAAAATGTTGCTGCAACAATTGTTGAAGGCCCTGCAAAACATAACATGAATCATGTGTTATATGATCAAAACAACACAGGGTATAGGAATCTTCAGAATTAATTTGAAGATAATTTACGATCTCTAGAATTCTATGAAAGTGTAAATTGTTCTCGAGTGTTGATGCAGCAAACATTTTTTGGTATGTGTCCGCAGTGTAAGCGAAACCCAAATAAGTTTACTGCAGTTAATCCTACAGTACATCCTAAAGATGTACCTATAGAACTGATGGATCTTACTTATGTAGAACAACTCTTGATAGCAAGAGTACAACCAGTGATGCGTGTGTATAGGGTGAAATCGAGAGGCTTTCCCGGTAAATATGCTTACAAAGGAAATATCATAAATATTGGTCAAAATGTAACGGAGATTGTTAGTTCCTTACCCCCTACACACGCTTCACTGAGCACTGTAGTTGTAAGAAAGGAAAGTGTTAATGGACATCGGGATTTTCATGTGAGACGTGATAAAATTTTAGAAGCACTAAATTTTTTGAAAATGAATAATCCATTCTATAGTGATATCATCATTGATATGGAACAAATACTTCAACTTCCATTAAATGATAGTATTTATGGAATGATACCCACTGTTGATTTACCTGAGGTGAATACAGATGAAGAGAACTTTTCTGAAGAATTTTATGAAAGTATGATCCCGGAGAGTACTAGAATCACAGAAGTTGATCGACTCCAATCTGCAGTGAATAATGTAATTCCATGGCCACAAGGTACTGATATAAATTAATTCTCGTGCGAAGGATATGTAAGCATGGAATTTCCCGCTTTACTACCTCACGGATCTGCTGAATTAAACAATAATACTCGAGCAAGTAGTATGAAACTTACAGCACTTATAAAGACCGACGTTTGCACAAGATCCTAGGTTCAGATTTTTTGCATCGAACACTGTTCAGCGTCATCAAGCTATTCAACGAGGGACAATATTTGCTAGAAAATCTCTTTCAATGGAACAATACAGCAACTGAGAAACACGCTGTCGAGTAATCCTCAAATAATAAGAAGTTTATATTATTGGTGTGGAAAAATAAGAGGATCAAAATCTTATTAGTTTCAACGAAGGGGTGAACTTAAATCAATGATTGAGCAGTGTGATAATCTTCCTACGGATTTTTTTATTTTAAGTGCAGCTGATCTTTGGTGGCCTGATCTGGCACGACTCATGGGTTGGGTTGTAATGATGAACTCCTGAATCAGTATAATCCTGTCATCCCACAAACATGGAGAGCAAATACTGATTTTAGTATAATCACCACCTTATACCAGGTGGTTGAATATGTATCCAAATATGCTTCAAAGTCAGAACCTGCTTCGAAAAATTTGACGTAAATGTTTCAAGAAATCGTTGAATCGAGATCCCCGGATGAAGAATCTCGTCGAGCGCATACAAGTTTGATGATAAGAGTGATCAGAGAAAGAGACATCGGGGCTTGTGAAATATGTCATTTACTCCATGGAATTACATTGCATCAATGTACCAGAACTTTTAGAGTACTTGTCATAACAATAGAAGACTATGTTTTAATTAATGGAACCAATACTGAAAATAACAGTAATTCATTCATTCAGTTTTATAGTAGTAGACCACTAGATATGGAAGAAATAACATTATCCGATTTTGCTAAAAAATTTCTAAAGGAAGAAATAATTCAATTAGCACAAACAGAAAAGAAAGAATTGTACAAGTTTTCCCTAAAGTAAACAACAATAACAATGCAGTCAATACTGAATTATATTGTAAACAAAAGTTGATTTCACATAAGCATTAGCGTAATGAAGAAGACTTGAAAAGTACAGATGAAATGGTTCATGGCTTATACTCGACAAAATTTTGGACAGCTTCACGAACAATTACACATGTATTTAATTACAGAAGAAATTGAAATTTATCAGGATAATAATAATGAGTTTGATATTTTTGACGACAGAGACTGGATGGCTATAGCAGCAGTAATGCCTAATGCACTACAAACTCATGTTGGTCTAGGTAATCGTGATATCGATTTACTTCATAATTGGAAAGCAGCCTATTACAATATCCAGATATAAAGAATAAAACTTCTTTCATCGAAAGGAATCGAGAAAGATTTGGGAATTAGTATGATTCTCATGAATCATACAATGTTATTTTCAGTGACCAACAAAATAAGATATTATTTTTCTTAGAATATCAGCTAAATGACTATGATGATTGCAATCAAAGACTTGCAATTATTCAGGGAAAAACTGCAACTGGTAAAACTGTGTAATTAATGAAATGGTTAGGAGAATTAATTCATATTTTGAATACTTCTAAAGAAGATTAAATACCACATTCAAATTTCGGAAATGAAGTTTCTGAGGAGAACAAAGGGTTGCACGAGATAGGATCGTTTGCGCAATGAGGATATTAGAAAAGAGCTATAGATATTCTCCATAAATAATAATATCCAGACATGTCGCGGGGAATGGTTCCAGCATCTGGACATAATGGAGGATGGACGACTACCTAGGGTTGCGTTTCAATATAGACCTTTTGGTACAAGAGACGTAGGAAAAACGAGAGTGAGATGGAGAGATACTCTGTGAAGACGGAACAGGCAAAGTGCCTACTCCGTGAGGTGAAGAAGAAGAAGAAGAAGAAGAAGAAGAAGAAGAAGAAGAAGAAGAAGAAGAAGAAGAAGGTATAAGTGTAAATTTTGTCTGAGGGTTACACGGCCGGAGTTAATGCTGTTAAAATTGTTGTCTTGCGGGCTGTAAGGCCGTGGTCAAAGGCTTTTGATTTCAGCAGACGTTTTAGCCGTGCCTTCGACGGCCATCTTCAGTGCTAATTTCGGCTAAAAACTGGCACAGATGTCACGGTCAGTGACCAGAGTACTGTGGTAAAGGCTGACGGTCGTCAAAGGCACGGCCGAAACGTCTGTGTAATCAACAACTTTGGACCACGGCCTTACAGCCCGGAAGACAACAACTTTAACAACATAAATAAGTATATTAGAATAAATAAGTATATTAGAACTTGGGCTTACCTGGCTGTAAGGTCCGTGGTCCAAAGTTGTTCCGTGCAAACGTTTCGGCCGTGTCTTCAACGGCCATCTTCAGTGCAGAAGGCTGCAACACACTGACCAAGGTTTTGCAGTCAGTTACCACTGAACTGTGGTTAAGGCTAGTGGCTGTGAGTAGACACCCATATTTATGAACTTTTGGAGTCCGCACGAAGGTGCTCTCTGACACCACCAACCAATCAGAAGAAAGGAAAATTCTTATTGGTTCGCCACAACTCGCGTTCAAAGAGCCACAACTCAATGAGAGGAACTCACCCCGCACATTCATTGCAACTGATGCGTTTCGTGGAGACCGTGGCCGAGGCCGGTTGCTCGCGGGAGCAGACCGTCGCCGTTTTCCTTGATGTCGAGAAGGTTTTCGATCGTGTTTGGCATCCAGGCCTACTTTACAAACTCACGGAGATTCTGCTTCCGGATTGCTACCTTCATCTGATTGCTAGCTTTCTTCGGAACAGAACCTTTCGCGTGAGAGTTGATAACACCCTTTCTTCGGAAAGGGCTATTACAGCTGGTGTACCTCAGGGAAGCGTCTTGGGCCCCCTGCTTTTCTCTGTGTACGTCAACGACGTGCCCAAGTTGCCTGGCACCAGGTTGGCCATTTCGCCGACGACACGGCAGTGTATGCTGTCGATCGTCGTGCTGAGACGGCCGTTATCTGGCTCCAGGAACAATTGGACGAATACGTTGAATGGGCAGAGAAATGGAGAGTTGCCATCAACGCAGCCAAGAGCACAGCAGTAGTCTTCTCCAGACGCTTTAGGCTCCCCGACAGACTCTACGTAGGCGATACACTTCTGCCCTGGTCTCGAGAGGTCAAGTACCTCGGGGTTCACCTCGACCGACGTCTCACCTGACGGACACACTCTGCGCAAGTAGCCCGAAAAATCGCCCATCGTCTATACCAACTCCGACCCATATTATGTAGCAACGCCATGACCCGCCGCCTGGGAAGCTCATCGTCTCCACTTATGTGGCGCCGATGACTACCTACGCGATACCCGTTTGGGGCTACTTGGCCAAGACCCATAAGCGAAAGCTTCAGTCTCTCCTCGACCGAGGATTGCGCTGGGCATGCAAAGCCCACTATCTGACATCAAACAAAACTATCCGTGACTCCCTGCGTGTCCGTTCCCTGGACGCCACTATACGGACACTGTCCCGCAAATTCTATCGTCGCTCCGCCCGATTCCAGGGCAACCATCTCATTAGCGCCCTCGGTCGCTACCAATCTGTGCCAGGTGAACCTTGGACCCGGCCTCGGCGAACACTCACCCTCAATTAACTAATTAATTGAAAACCCACGGCCGGTAGCAGGCCACACCCTAAATCCAGAATATCAGTAGTCCCTACGGCAGGAGCTCTTTCTGAAGCTCGGGACGTAGTACACGAGCGAGCGACGGGCAAGCCCATCGTCCCGCACAGCCACTGACGCTGCTGATTCATTGCAATCGAACCTGTTGTCGACCATCGTCTATGCCATCCCTGTGTGGGGTTACCTTCCCGCTGTTCATAAAATACAGTTGCAAAGCGTTCACGATAAGGGTCATCGGCTAACGTCTTTCTCGCCTTTTGAGAAGTAGACACGGTGTCCGCTCCTTGGAACCGTGGTAAGTTGCGACCCATTCGTATAAAACCCGGTCAGTTGCGACCGAGGCAGACATTTGGACCCGGTCAGTTGCGACCAATTAAATTGTCATGTTACTATAGTAATACAGGAATTACCACTAAAATTCTATCCATTCCTAGCCTATCCGAATCTAACCTAACCTACCCTAACCTAACCTAATGTAACGTAACCTAACCTGACCTGACCTATCATAACCTAACCTAACCTCACCAAACGTAACAAGAATCTGTATAATATTTACCGAATTTACCGTACATGTCTTTCAAGTAATAAGAATGTTGGAAGAAAAAGGTTACTCACACAAATGAATTGAAATCTCATCGAATTTCAGAATAGGAACGTTTCTAAATGACAGATTTGGTCAGTAAATGAAAGTGCGAGGTGCAGTTGACCGCGTAAGAACAGGTAAAAACGTTGTTCGTCGCAACTGACCGAGACTACTCATTAGCCGGCCTTGGCAAGTACCGTCCACGACCAGGTGATTCTTGGAAACGGCCTCGGCAAATACTGTATTAGAACGGCCTAGTACGAGCATGCCGTTGTAACGGCCCCTAAATATTAACTGAAAGATTCCGTACTGGACCGGAGCATTAGGCAAGAGCTCCTTCCGGAAGCTCGGAACTAGAAAACCATAGGGACGTCTCGGACGCGGTTCCAGCTCTGGCAGGCATTGTAATCGATCATGTTTTGAATCTGGACAGACTCCATACGCAGGCGAGACAAATACGCACTCACAAGTATAATTTCATTTTTCAAGTCAAGTCCGTAGCCACTGCACTGAACGGTTGCGGAAATAAGTAGGCATTCCGGAACGGTGTGGAAAATTGCTATGCAGTAGAGAAGTGGCTGTCTCTGGTAAGTGGCGACTCATTAAAGAGCATTTTATGGCCGTTTAACTTAATAAATCAGTTTTCTAGTGACATATTTATCTCAGCACCGGTTATTATACTCAACTGAACTGAGAATTGTTTCACCAGGAAGGAGTTAATTGTGTTTTTATTGCCAGTCAACAGCCATTTCATTTATATCGTCATCGACACTTCACGGAAACTCCCTTGAGTACCGTTAACGATGCAAAAGCATTCCCTCGCCGCTGTTCTAGCCGACAGGATGGCATCATTAAATCTAATGTGTACACACCTATTAGGCGATCAACGTTCAGCGTCATTAAAATCAATTACATGTTTATATTGTTTTGACAGTAAATACTTGTTTGTCACAGTGCGTGGGCTTTTCCTCGTCCTCTTATTGTATCCAATTTTCTTTGTTCTACCCATGTGAAACGTACCCAAAACATATTATGTTTATATTATAATTCTTAAAATTGTTATTAATGGATGGCGCAATATACTCATTACAAATTGTAAGGTTTCGGACATTAGTCACCGTGAGTTAAAATTAAGAAACACGGCGCTTCGACCTCTATAGAATCAGAGGTTGTCTTCAGGCGAACAAAAAATTAATAGAAAGATAAATCTATCACTAACAAATAGATATCGTCAAAACTCCAAATCTTAGTTAAACGCATATATTGCTAAATAATAATAATATAATAATAAAACAGTTCTCACAAACAATTCCAACACGGAAGGATTTCTCCCGTGGTTGCAACGTAAACAACAGGAGACGTTGGTTACACGTTGTTTACGTTGCAACCACAGGAGAAATCCTTCCTTGTTGAAATTGTGAGAACTGTTTTATTATTATTATTATTATCATTGTTGTTGTTGTTGTTGTTTAGAAATATATGTGTTTAACTAAGATTTGAAGTTTTGACGAGATCTATTTGTTAGTTATAGATTTATCTTTGTATTAATTTTTTATTTCTTTTATGAATTTGCTAACTGCTATAATTTTTTATTGTTCGACTAAGCTTTTCGTCATTACTGACATCTTCAGGTCTTAAACAACGTCTATCAACTGTACGTTGTAGGCTTTTATACTTTAGGCCCCTCCCCTTATGTCATCGCCCCACCTATTGGTTCTAGCTGCTACCGCTCTTCACGGGAACTTTGTCTACTTTTTCCGTTAGGCATTTTTCTATCGTCCGTCAAATTGTTTTAAGAATCTCCCGTTAATTTCTTCATTCTTGACTTATAATTTTTTTGTAACCTTTTACATTTCGTCATTTTTTAGTGTGTTATTCTTATTATTTTAATTTATTTTTGTTTATTGTTTAATATATAATAAAATGTTTCTTCATTTGTAAAATCCACTTTTATATTCATTAATTTATTTTTATCTTCTTTTTTAACTTTAAGTATTTCTAGTTCTTCTATTAATTTTCTTTTTTGCGGATTGTTTTCTATTTTGATTATTTGATTAGACAAAGTTCCCGTGAAAAGCGGTAGCAGCTAGAACCAATAGGTGGGGCGATGACATAAGGGGAGGGGCCTAAAGTGTAAAAGCCTACAACGTACAGTTGATAGACGTTTAAGACCTGAAGATGTCAGTAATGTCGAAAAGCTTAGTCGAACAATAAAAAAAATTATAGCAGTTAGCAAAGTCATAAAAGAAATAGTAAGGATGGCTGCTAATTTAAACAATACGAAGAATATTAATTTTTTGTTCGCCTGAAGACAACCTCTGATTCTATAGAGGGCGAAACGTCGTGTTCCTTAATTTTAATTAAACGGTGACTAATGTCCGGAACCTTATAATTTGTAATTATTATTATTCTTTCATCATCAGTGGCATATCTAGAATTTGGTCTTGGGGGGGGGGGGTAACCGGTCGAGTCGACTTCATACAAATAAAAAATCAAGTTAAGACTAATCAACATTACTATGTTTCAAGTGATTGAAAAAAAAACGTGTGATCGTCCCGAAATCAGCCCCATTAAAGTAAAGGGTAATAATACAATACCGGTAAACACAATTGGAACATTGTTTACCAAGATACTTATTGATTGAATTCATTTTCCCATATTCCATATTTCAAACGTATACCCAAGTGCTGTGCAATAGGCCTGTTTGTAGATTTAAAAAAAAGAGTTACTACTACATTTGCGATCACAGCTAAAAAAAAAAAAAAAATAACAAAATAGCCTATAAATTAATATATTAACGAAATTCATCAAATTTTTCGTCCCTTGGGGGGGGTGTTCGTCCCCCCCGTAAATAGGGCCCTGTTCATCATCATCATCTCCGCTTTACGCTTTAGATATTGTTGCCCGTTACGGTTCCCATGTTCTCCTTCTTCATTTTGCTTTACACATACTCGCTTTTAAAGGTAATCCATTTTCTTCCACCCTTTCCAAATGTTCGTTCCACTTAATTCTGTTTTTTTCTTTTTTGCTCGTAAACAGTAGTTGTTTTCGTTAACAGTAACAATACTATTGTTTTGGTTCAACACGTATTTTTATTATTTTTAACACCAAACGTTTCGCCCATACTACGATCACGCATCTCCAGTGGCTAGACTGAGACAGTCCACAAAGAGCTCTTTCGACTGCTGGCGTCTACAAGGTCCCGAAAAGCTGTTTTATTAAGTTTTATTTTTACTTCCATGTTCCATAAGCAAATGGAAGTATGGTGATGGCGAAAAAATCGTGTTCGAGATAAGGGCTGATTCTGATTGTACTACCCTCAAAACATGAAGAAAAGTCATTTTTCGAAAAGTGTCTGTGTGTCTATGTGTAGAATTTTTTAATGGCGAACGATAACTGCCGTAACTTCAAACAGAATCAAATAATTTTTTGCATATGTGCCCGAGTTGTAGAGGACTTAAGGTTTATTGATTTTGGCGAAAATCGGTTAAGGGGAAGTGATAGTTTACCTGCAACGTTTTATGTTTTAATAAGAGTAAAGTACTTAATTTTGATAAATAAAGTATACTGAAAAGAAGGTCATAATAATCCACTGTAGAAAGGTCCATGAAATATCTATAAATGAAAAGGGTAGTTGAAGGGGGAGAGGGGTAATTTTCTATAAATGAAAATGATAGTTGAAGGGGGAAGGGGGAAGGGGGAATTTTGTATATGTGTACTACGTTATCGGCAACAAAGAAGTAGTTTGTTGTTAAAATTCCTTCCCGGGCTGTTTGGTCATGGTCCAATGTTTTCTGCAAAACCAGATGCAGTGCCATCGACTGCCATCATCACTGAAAATCGAGTGTGCTAACGTGAGGTGGTATACGTTAGTGGCCACAGTACTGTGGTTAAGGCTGAAGCAAGAAGTAGAAAGGAGTAGTTTCTATGGAAATATTTCATTTCGAAAATGAATTTAAATACAAATCTTAGAACATAGAAGTCATATGTGGTTCTCCATACCGATATTTTTAATTCGGGGTCAAAACTGTTTGTTGTTGCAGTTTTCGTCGTTTAGTCCTCTAACTCTCATTGATCGTCTTCTGATGCCCTCTGTCCATGTTTTCTTGGGTGTTCCTTTCTTTCTGTGCTCTCTAGGTATCCATTTCGTTGTTTTCTTTGGTAGCAGGTCTTGTCCCATTCTTTGTACGTGTCCGTACCAGATTTGTTGTTTTTCTTCAATGCAGTCGATGATTGTCTTCTGTACGCCCCATTTCTTCTTTGATCGTTTCATTTCGTATTCGCTCTAGCCTTGAAGTTCTAGCAGCTCGTCTCAAAGCATCCATTTCTGTAGCTTCTAACTTTCTTTTCACCTGTCCTTTTATCTCCATGCTTCGGATCCGTACACGCTTTTAGTCATACTATCGTATATTCTTTTCTTCCTTTCTCTTCTAATTTCTGCGCTCCATACAATCGCATTCAATGATGTAATTATTTGTTTTGCTTTGTTTATTCTCCATTTTATTTCAACATCATCTGTTCCTTCTTCATTAAAGTATATTCCTAGGTATTTGTAGCTGTTCGTTGCATTTTTTTATACGTTCGTTGTTTTCTAAGATTAAATCTGTTGTTTCTTATCCGACATATAGATACTGCGTTTTTTCTGTGTTCATCAGCAATCCCCATTTTCATACTCTTCCTTCAGTTTGCGTGTCATATGTTCCTGGTCTTCTTTTTCATTTGCACTGTGGTGATATTTACTTGGGCGAAACGCGGAGACAGGTGATGACGAGAGTCCAAGAACACAGGAATCAGCAATTTGAAGAAACATCAGTTATCGCGAAGATTCATAAAGATTTTTCGCTAGTGATAAGAGATGCGATAGTAATTTACAAAAATAAGAACAACTTTAACAGAGACGATAGTTATAAGTTGGCGGGAGTTTGGAAACCCGTTTTAAATAGGTGAAAGTATTGTCGTAATAGGTAAAGTGAAATATTTGTGTTGTATAAATGGTTAAATATTGTTGTGATTAAATATTTCTACCGTTTATTAAGTTTTAATTTCTTAAGTAATATTTATTCTAACTTTTTGGGGGTATTGGATAAGGATACTTTGTTGTAAGTATGGGCTTGTTTGTAACATTGTGGGCAAGGCTTTCCGTATAAGTAGGGGTGAGTCAAGGCTTTGTGCTTTCGGTTGAAAACACCAACCGATTTTCGTAAAACTAGAAATGCGTGTTCACAGTTTTACCTCACAAACTCCAGTTCATTTGGAGGTAGATCCTCACAAAATAAGAGGACGGCAAACGAAAATTTGGGGGATCAAACTTATGAAAAAATGGAAAAATTCTTGGGAGTTAACAAATTAAAGAGAATTATAACCAAATCTGAGAATGTAATATTCGGTTTTGGAAATTGAAAAATTCTAGGACAGCACCAGGCCCCCCCCAAAAAAATCAAAATTAAGAAAAAAATGTAAAAATTAAATAGGATTTAATTATTTTTTAATTGCCATAAAAATTGAATCGAATTAACGAGACATTAACACACATTGGTTGACAGAATAAGGAATGAGGATATCAGAGCAAAACTCGAAGTAGAGACGCAAATAAAAATATTTCAGCTTACAGAAGACAATGGTGTGATCATTTGCAAGGGGATCGATTGCCGAAAATGGCACTAAACTACAAAGCCACTGGTAGAAGAGACGTGGGCCGTCCGAGGATGAGATGGGTGCCGGAACAGGTTTATATAACCTAATCCTTGGCGGAGGAGAAGATTAATAAACACTTAACCTACTATTCATCATATTTCAGGAGTATGTTTTAAAGAAGACGTCGATTAGTTCCGCGAACGTCTTGAGCTAATAGCACAGCCTGTAGCCTACCTAAACGCGCTAACATAGGCTACTTGAAAAGGTATAACGGCATTGCATGCCGGAAGGCACAGAGCAATCCAGCTTCACTGCACGTTGGCTACTCAGTGCGTGTTCACGTCAATAAAACAATAAAAACGTACGTGCTACGCCAACGAAACTACGTGATCGGCGGTCTGCCGCGACTCGATAATTGCCGGCCGCGATAGTTTCCGGTGCAGTCAATTAAATTAACGGCGGCACAACTTACAATGAATCACTTTTGCCTCAAACTAGTTTACTCTGTCAATAACTTAGTTAATGTTCTCCGAATCACTTCGTTGGTTGAAAGAAAAAATAAATAATTACAGTCAATTTGCTATTACAGTTACGGTGGCGTCTCGTCTTCATTTCTTCAGTATTAGTTGCGTAGTTTGAAATTGTTCTCTTTCGTTTTCCAGGGACATTAACGGTTACTAATTTCTTCTCTTTCTCCTTCTTCTTCAACTTCATCATCAGCACATGATGATGATGACATTCTTCTTCTTCTTCTTCTTCTCCTCCTCCTCCTCCTACTCAGTCGCCCAGTGTTTTCTTAGCCTTCCTGTATCTTCTTCATGCCAGGTCTTCACAACTTTGTTCATCCAGTTTACTCTTTAGAGAAAGTCTCCCAGACGCATTTCCGCGTCAAGGGGTAAGATACAGACAGGACTGATATTTTATAAACGTTCATCAATCATTTTTACTGTCCCCATAGAAGGAGGGTGGTGGCCATCCATCATAATTATTACATGTACTCTCCCTATGGAAGGAAAAAGTGATCGTCCATCATAACCATCATTTGTACTGTCCTCATAAGAGGAGGATGAACAACCATCATTTAGATTGCCGTACGAATGCCATACCATGTACGAGGATAATGGTCATACATCATAACCATCATTTTCATTGTTCTCATACAAGAGGGTGGCCAACTTTCGTAATCATCATTTCCTCTGTCCACATAGGAGGAGGGTGGCCAACAATCATAGCTATTATTTTTATTGTCCCCATAGGAAGAAGGCGGCCATTAATCATAACCATCATTTGGACTGTCCCCATATGAAGACGGTGATCATCTGTTGTGACCATCGTTTCCACTGTCCCCATAGGAAGAAGGTCGCCATCCGTTATAACCATCATTTGGGCTAACCCCACAGAAGAAGAGTGATCGTCCATCATAACCATCATTCGGACTGTCCCCATAGGAGAAGGTGGCAATCCGTCATAACCATCAATTGCACTATCCCCGTAGAAGGAGTGTGATCATCCATCGTAACCATTGGGATGGCTCTTCCGCTCCAATGTTATTGAGCCGTTAAGGATTTCCTCCATGTTACTTCGAAAATGACCCTCATATTTTTCCGCTGAAGAACAGACGCCTCTTCCGCACAGAATGGCTGCACTAGCGCGTGGGCCCTTCCACTAAGCACCATACCTCGAGCCAGTACAACCAGGAGCTCGTGAGGAAAGGAGTATTAACCCCTTAGTGAAACTATGAAACTTAAGGATATCACCCCTACTCATCATCATCATCATCATCATCATCATCATCACCACCACTCCAAGGACTAGGCCTTAGACCTGTTCCGGAACCCATCTCCTCCTCGGTCTACCGATATCTCTGTTCTCAGTAGGGAGATAACCCAAGGCAGCCACAGGTAGACGGATATCAGACATGCGATACAAGCGTTCACACCATCTCCTTTCGTGGTCTTCAATCTTCTACTGCAATGATACAATGTTTAAATCGCGTCTAATATATTCGTTCCTTCTCCGATACAAGAGAGAACAACCTTGCGTCCCTCTTTGAAATTTAATTTCGGCTGCCTGAATCATCTGCAGGTCCCTTTTACCAAGAGTCCATGTCTTACTAGCATACAGGAATATGGGGACAGCCACAGTTTTATAAAATTTCATTCGGGTATCCGTCCGTGTTTTATTTTTCAGGTACCTATGAATCGTTCCACAGATGCACCCACTACTCTCATGAGGAAAATATGACGAAGAAAGAAACGTGGACACTCTTAGACCTCGAATAATCTAATAAAACAAGGTTTAGGCGCATGCGCAATGGAATCCAGCTCTCTTCCGCGACGTTGCTACGGCAACGAGTATTCTCGTTATCATTGTCATTTTTTCACTGTTTGAAAAACAAACAAAAGCCAGACTTGATAGAAATGATTAACGTGACTGACACAAATAAGTGGAAAATGTGGGTCTAGAATGACAGAGACCTCACAGGCATAAATATGAGGAGGTGGTAAAGCTGCAGCGGGCAATGAAGTCGCCACACAGTTACTAATGAAGTTAGATAACACAAGACATTTAGGCCTATACTATTTCCGTTCTTAGTTCAATCGTGATGTAATCAAACCAACGTGGGAAATCTGAAACGCTGTTGGTCAGTGGCGTTGACACTGTTCACACAGTAATGTATTACGCGCATGTGCAGAATGTCTGTATAGTCATGTGAGAGTTATCTTACCACTTAAATCGGGACACGTCGTTTTAAGACTTCGTCCTTATCACTGTATTCTGAATTAAGTCGAATTAATATGGAGTCAGTTGAATGGATATGTTGCCAACATATATAATCTGACTGATATAAAACAATTGATAGAGAAAGAGTTAGATGAAACAACGACGGACAAGTGGGGTCATTGTGTCCAGCACATTATCAAGAAAGACGATAAGCTCTGGAAACTGGCCCACATTACCGACGTCGTTGTGGACAATCTCATTAATAATGACTAAAGTGACTAAAGTGATGATACAAGTTCCGACACAGATATGGAAGGGATTGAATTACTCTCTGACTGATAATATACAGTGCACTGGTAATTATCACAGCTTCTATTTTCTTATTAAATAAACTTTACTTTCTTGTTTTGTTGTGATTTTTAAACGGTTAACAAAAAAGCCATTAACTGGTGTTATAAAAATTTTCACTGTCGGTCTGACACAGTCATACAAATTTTACGACAAATTCTTACAATTTACATCTGTTTATACAGTATCAACATTATATGTACTCCGTCTGTACTCCTTCTGTCAGAGTGACACGCCTCTAATTAAGGAGAAAATAGCATTTCAGGTGTGCCACGCTTGTTTGTTTACATCAGGATTGAACTAAGAACGGAAATACTGTAGGATACAGCTGAAGGTGCCCTTCATTTAATCTACATTTCTATATGTTACACTTTACCATACTGTCAGTCATAGTATGCTTACTAGAATATTGGAGTACAGACGGTACTATAGAATGTAAGGAGTCAAATGAAGCAAACTCATTGGTCGTAACACAAAAATGAAAATTCGAGGGTTACTAAATAAGTATCTCCAATTTTGTTGTAATCGTCTGTAGATTGGCAGTAGCTCTTGTACACGGACAGACGGTGCCGTTGTCTCCGCTTAGAGCGTCCATCATTGGATTGCTCCACGATAAACAGGGCTGCCCCTCTCTCCATTTACACCAACGAAGAACAGCATGCAGTGATCTGGTTTTTGTGGTCTGAATCAGGAGCCGAAATCCATAGAAAACTTTCAAAGCAATATGAGGATAATGTTTTACCACATCGAAGTGTATACGAATGGATCAAACATTCAAAAACTGTCGGACAAGCGTCAAGGACGAGGAAAGATCGAGACGCCCAGCCTCTTCCACTAATGATACCATTATTGAACATGTTAATGTCATGATTCAGACCAACCGAAGAGTGACTACCGATGAAGTGGCGTACTATCTGCAAATTAGTCATGGTTCTGTATACGAAACTATCCATAACAGGCTTCGTCTTTGTAAAGTCTGTGCAAAATGGGTCCCAAAACAGCTCACTGAAGAGCACAAGCGCAATCGTGTGGCCATCTGTCAACTCTTTTGGACCGCTACGCTAATGAAGGTGAAGCGAATAGTCACTGGAGATGAAACGTGGATCCACACTTTGGGCTTGAAAGGAAACGCCAGAGCATGGAATGGAAGCATAGGGAATCTCCAGTCAAACAGAAATTCAACAGTCAACCCTCTGCAGGAAAGCTAATGTACACAGTATTCTGGGACTCAGAAGTGCCAATACTGCAACAGTACTTGGAGAAGGTCTCAACAGTAAATAGTGTAAGTTACAGTGAGATGCTGCCCAATGGACTGAAGCCTACAAATCGATCCAAACGCCACACGCTTTTATTACATGACAACGCGCGCCCACATACTGTCGCTCACACTGTCCAAACCCTTGAGAAATTGCGTTTCGAGGTGTTGGAGCGTCCTGCAACAGCCCCGATCTCGCCCCGAATCCCTGTAGTCAACTTAAAGGTGCCTTAATGGGCCGTCGATTCTCCAGAGACCAAGAAGTGAAGGAAGCGGTGCGTACGTGGCTTGCTGCTCAGCCGAAAAACTTTTTCCTGAGGGCATCAGGAAGATTGTGCAACGATAGGTCAAGTGTATTGAAAAGCAAGGGGAATATGTTGAAAAATGAGCTGTCAGATTTATACTGTAGTTATAATAAATTATAAAAATTGTTTGCGGATATGTAATTACTTACTTACCTTCGTATAAAAGACAGTTATCAGACCGGTCATTACTTATGGAGGCGAGTCATGGACACTAACAAAAAAAAAAAAAAGAAACAATAAACACTAAGAAGGTTTGAAAGAAAGATTGTATGACGTGTTTATGGCCCGGTTAAAGACGATGATGAAAGGAGAATAAGAAATAACCTTACTAAGAGGGGACTGTGCGGGACGATGGGCATCCCCGTCGCCCGCTCGTGTGCTGCGTCCTGAGCTTCGAGTAGAGCTCCTGCCGCAGGGACAATAAATAGGGCTGGATGTTTAGGGTGTGGCCTGCTACCGGCCGTGGGTGTTCAATTAATTATTTAATTCATTGAGAGTGAGAGTAGACCGAGGCCGGGTCCAAGATTCTCCTGACATAGAATCTCCAGAAGCATAATCTCCGTAAGATTGTACAGTAGGCCTGGATGGCAAACACGATCGGACGCCTTCTCGACATCAAGGAAAACGGCGACGGTCTGCTCTCGCGAGCAACCGGCCTCGGCCACAGTCTTCGCGAAGCGCATCAATTGATGCGGCGAGGAGTGCCCAGCTCGAAAACCGAATTGCTCGGGGACCAGAATGTCGAACCGTTGAAGGTGATCCGCCAGTCGCCGCTGGACTAGTCGTTCGAAGACTTTCGACGTGGACGACAGCGAGCTGTTATGCCGGAGGTTCTCGTCGAACTCGGGGGTCTTTACCCGGCTTCGGGATCATCGTGACCGTAACCGTACGCCACTTCATAGGAAAGTAGGCGAAACGGAAGCAGGCATTGAGCAAGTCGACCAGGAAGCGAAGAAATAACCAGCAGATACATGAGCTACTGAAGCGTGAGGAGATCTAGGCTATTTTAAATACTGGTTAACACAACAAAAAGTGCGAGTAAAACGTCTACGATGTAGCTCTTACTTTACAACGCGTGCACAAGGAATATCGTCTAGTGTGAGGGGAACGTCTTTGAAGCTGAAATTACTAAACATAAATCACAAACTCCACAGACGTATTTGAGTGTCAACAATTTCATGCACCACAAAATATGAAAATCAAAAACGAAAAAAAGGCTGCAGAAAGTTCAGTCCGCTTATGAATAAAACAAGGTTTAGGCGCATGCGCTGCGGACGCTTGTTCCCTTCCGCGACGTTGTCATGGTAACGCGTCTTCTCGTTACCATAGTAACATAACTAGACGGAGAACTTAAACAAAAACTTCTTTTAACTGTTTTACATTATCGTACAGTGTTTCCACTGAAAGATGTCGGGCGACTTCTAAAGCCATACGATTACAAATTATATTTTTTTTCGTATTGAAAACTGTGATATTCACTATCCTTTCGGGGACAGGTGTACAAGGCAAATTGCTGCCACGATTCGTCTGTAACCCTGGGGAAAAAAATAAACAGGTAAACATCGGCAGTGACTCGTACACTTACGATGGCGTTCTATCAAAGTAGTAGACGCACTAAACCACACACGCGCGCGCAAAACAAGCAATTTTGATTTAAAATTTTATCACGGTAAACACACAGCATACATGTAATCGTATGATCTTTTGGTAATAATTCGAGGAAATATATCGGTAGCTTTTTTCATTATTTTTGAATGTTCAAAGAAACATTTACGCGCGCGCTCGTGTTTTTGTGTTTTACCAATTCAGTATAAAAACGCTTATAATTGAAGACAAGAAAACGCGTGTAACTTAAGAATTTTCACAAGCAAAACAAAGGTGATGGCTTCCTGGGAAGCAGTCCTGTAAGAGCCTAAACAGTGATTAACAACCAGTTAATTGAACAAGTCCCTCACTTTAGCTACCTAGTGTATGATATAGGTCTATGAGAACAATAGAGATATAGTCAATAAACAACATAAGTTTCAAATGATATGCTGCACCATTAGAAGAACAATAAAATAAGGCGGAGAAATACTCAGCTCAAGTTTTACAAGGTAATGGATGTCCCTAGCTTCTTTATGGAAGTGAGCAATGGATAATGAAAAACAGAGACAAAAGCCGCATATGAAATGCGGGGATGAAATTTCTAAGATCGGTCAAAATTTGTTCTAAACAAGACCGATTTAGAAATGAAGAGATTAGAGAAGACTTGGAAATATACAACTTAAATGAGAAAATAGTTACACAGAAGGAATTGGAATGACCGTCCGGAGCGTATGGATGATCGTAGACTACCAAAAGCGGCAAGTAGATACACACTAGCTGGAAGAAGAAGCGTAGAGAGACCAAATGAAAGATAGGAATAAATCCTATGAAGCCGGAATAGCTCACCAAAGCCTAATCCTTGTTGGGGAAGAAGAAGAAAAAGAAAAAACTGAAGACATTTAATAGACATAGACAAACTATTCTATCTAAGACATATTCCTCTACCAGATTCCGAGTGTCTATCTAGAGTCTCTCATTCCACGACCTCTGTCTCCTCATCTTCCTCTCTTCTTCCAGGAGGATTCCATTGAAATGTCTTTTCTTTATTTTTTGCTGGCTCTTTCTCTGGTCCTCATTCATCTGTCCATAATGGCACTTGTACATTCAGTTAATGCATTCTGAAGTCTTCCTTCCTTTCAAAGCAATTAGAGCAATATCATTAGTATAGACCCTGTGACGTAACTAGAGGCTCAGGGGCCTCTGGTAAAGTTTCAAGGTGGGCCCCCTTTGAGTTCTATGGATTGTTATCCTTACATGTTATATAATGTTCAAATAATTTCAATTCCTACTAAATCTACTGGCCTGTTACTTGTCTAAATTGGGACTGTCTCCTAGTTTTCCTCATCAGGAATTCAGCAGATTTTTCTCCCGACGAATGGACTATCCCCTTTACTCACTCTTTATTCTCCTCGTCAGGGTTTGAGATGTTCCTATTCTCTGTAAGGCAGTCAGTGTCTTGGTACCGTAACAAATCCAGACTGTAGACAAAGCAGGCAAAGTAGACTTCCTTATTTCCGCTTAGAAATTTATCCACTTTTTATTGGCTCATCAATGCATAGTCTTACGCCTGTCGTTCCTTCTAAATGCTGATCGTTCTTCCTCAACTCCACTTCTACTTCCTCTCTCAACTTGTTCTCCAACACTCTGGTGTGTATCTTTAAGTCTTCAGCGGATAGAGACATTGCTCTATAATTTCCTTTCTTCCTTTCTTATGTATAGGGATTATTAGATAGTGTTTCCAGTCTGCTGGTACACATTCTGTTCACCATGCCTCTTTAAAGTTTTGCCACAACCACTCGATGACCTTCTCTGCCCCATATTTAATAATTTCTGAGTAGAGATATCATCTGTGCCAGCACACTTTACCAGTCTCAACCTCTGCACTGCCAACTTCACCTCAACCAGTTCTATTCAACCCTCGCTTCCCCTTCATGATTTTTATCCCTCTCTTCCCATTCAAGCATGGCTCCCCTTCGCTGAATGTCTCTCTATAGTAGTAGCTCCTTGGCCTCAATATGTCCTTCTTATGACTCTTCGTAATTCCATGTTTGTCTTCAATGCTTCGTGTCTGTTTTACCAATCTACTTTCAAGATTTTTAATTGTCTGCTAGAACTTTCTTTGGGTCCCAACACAGCTTTTCTGTATTTCCTTGTTTAGTTCTTCCTATGATTCCACTTTTGCTTGCACAGCATTTTCTTCTTCATTTCTTTTTGCAATGTACTCTGGTCATGTTTCCATTATAAGCTTTCTATGCTTCTTTTTTCTGTCTCACCATGGTTTTACCTCTTTAGTCCACCATGTTGGTCCATTTCAAGTTTCTCACTGTTGTCTGTCTGCTCAATTCCACATACCTCTTTAGAAGTTTCCACTTACGTTCCAACATCCCATAACTTCCGTCTGCATGTTATCTTTTAGTACATACAGCACTTCTTTCACCAGTTTCTGGAATTGCACCTATTTACCAGTTATTCTTAACTGGACCATTTTTATTTTCATATATGTCTTCTAATTTATGGCTTAATATATAATTTCATTATTAGTAGTTTGTGTTCAGTACCTACATGTTCTGCACTCATGTATATATGTGCTTCATTTACTGTATGCCTTGTGGTCCTAGAATATGTTATCTTTGTCATCTTATTTCCCAACATTCAGAATCACATGTGACTATGCTTTCTAAGATGGCAGACTAAATCATCTGTTTTAGGTTTTGTGAGTTGTTTTCCCACTCCAAAACATGTAATTCAGCTGCCTCAACACCATTTTCCTTTGTTTTATTTTGCTGCATTAATATCTTCATCCATCATCTCTTTCCCCTTCCATCTAATCTCCTGCAGACCCACTATGTGGATTTTATATTTTACTAGTTCTGCCAGTAACTCTTGTGTACTCTAACTCTATAGAAGCTTCTCATATTCCATGTAGCAAACATCGAATCATTTTTTTTCTTTTGCTTTTCCGGTGCTGAGTCAGTCTTCGTAGATCCATCCGGCTTAATCCTTGAGCTTCCATAACAAATACTTTTTCCAGGGAGAGGTTATTAACCTGTTGCCCAACCCCCAAACTGGAAGGCCTGCAACTATAAATAACAGATCCTGCCAATACCTAGCATATGTAGACGATGTGGTAATTATGGCAAGAACAAGACAAACGCTAGTGACAGCATATCAGAAATTGGAAAGAGAGGGGCAAAAGGTCGGATTAAAAATAAGTGAAGAGAAAATGAAGTATATTTTGATGATAAGAAATGAGAGAAGAGAGAAAGGAAGAATAAGTATAGTCAACCACAGTTTTGAGGAGGTCCAAGAATTGAAATATCTCGGAAGCACAATTACAGAGGATAATGAAACAAGCAAAGAAATCAAATCAAGAATAGCAGCAGGAAATAGAAGCTACTACGCATTAAAAAATATACAGTGGAGTCGCGATTAACCGAGTCTCGATTTATTGAGCTGCCGTGTTATCCGAGCCTAAACCAAGAATTAATGAAATCTCTATTATTGTAACTGTATTTCTTACATCGGCACCAGACGCTACGCGACATATTTTAATTGACACCAGACCGTACACAGCGACCTTGACTATATGACTCACACTTCCTACCATCCCCTGCTCACGCTCCCTGACCTGAGTTAGTTTGCTGTCAATCGTCGCGCTGTTAAAACATAATCGACTGTGAAGTATGAGTAGCTGTGCTTTGTATTAAGGTTTCTCATGATTTGGTTTTACAGTTTCGTTTGGCAATGAGCGAAAAAAGAAAACGTGTGGTTTTATCACTATAAGATAAGTTCAATGCTATCGAACGATTAGATCGCAGTGAAACCATTAAAAAAGTAGCAAGTGATTTAGGTGTTGGTGAAGCGACTGTCAGAGACTGGAGAAGAAAAAGGGTGCAACTTGAAGAGTGGGTGTCTCAACGTGCACAAATGACTGGGAACAAAGAAATAAAAACTGTCTCAAAGAAGAGAAAAACAATGAATAATAGTGAATATGAACAGACATCGAAGACATTGTTTTTGTGGTTTCAACAGATAAGAGAGAAGGGAAGTCCCTTGTCTGGTCCAATGTTACAATCCAAGGCATTGCAATTCTTCAATCGCTTCAAAGATGGAGAAGAGGAATTTACAGCAAGCATCGGTTGGCTTGATCGATGGAAAAAGCGGTATGGCATGAGGCAGTTACATAATATTACAGGTGAAATATTCTCAGCTGACGGCTGTGCAGTAGATTCCTTTGTTGACAAGCTAGACAACATCATTAAAAAAAACCATCTTGGCCCACAGCAAATTTATAACTGTGATGAAACGGGCTTGAATTTTAAAATGTTGCCCACCAAGACTCTTGCAGCGCAGCAAGAACAGTCAGCTCCTGGCTACAAACGAAGCAAAGAAAGAGTGACAGTTTTGGCATGTGCAAATAAATTTGGTGACCACAGGCTGAAACTCTTGCTAATAGGCAAATCAAAAAAACCAAGAGCGTTCCAAAATGTGAATGTTGACAATCTTCCTGTTAAGTATACTAACCAAAAATGCGGATGGATGGATTCCTCAATTTTCAAGTCATGGTGTCATGAACAGTTTGTGCTGAGTGTAAAAAGATTTTGTGATGAAAATAATCTGCCCCGTAAGGCACTCTTAATTTTCGGCAACGCTCCCACTCATCCCGACGAGTGTGAATTGTCAGTGGAGATGACATCTGGGCCCTCTTTTTACCTCCCAATGTAACGTCCTTATTCACCCCCTAGATCAAGGGGTTTTGGAAAACTTGAAATGAAACTATTGAAACTGCCCCCCCATAAAAGTTATGTACTTTGTAATGCAGGCAGTGCTAACACGAACTTGGTGCATAACTGGCCGGAGCATTGATGATGGAACACTAACATATGCCCTATGCAAATCAATAAATGTGACTCACAACCATTCCTTGGCTGACAGCTTCCTCAGAAACTGTTTCAAGCAAAAGACATTATCAATGGACCTTCTCACATGGAAATCACATAGTTCCTCTCCACCATAGCTTTTATTCAATATTTTAGAATTCATGCACATAATTGTCCAGTAGGACTCATCACACTAAGGCCAAGATAATTCTTGCATTTATGCTGTAACGCAATAGAAATGCGGTCCTCGACGTTACATAAATAAAAATATTAGAAATATCATAGGGAAATAAATATTTAAATCCCATACTAATACAAGGGTCAAATAAATACATTTATCATTGTATAAAAATGAATAAGGATGCAAGGTAGTAATAGCAATAAAAAATAAACCTGTAATATAGACAATAGTAAGAAATCAATGTTCAGTGAAAAGTAAATAAATCAAAAATACTGATAAGAATTATAAGAAAGAAACTAATATCGAATATGTTAAAGTAAATGACGGTGAAAATAGATAAAAATGAGTCAATAATATACATTACTAGTTATCGAAAGTAATGATTCTGAATTGTATAATGTTATGTTGTTACCATAAATATTATGTTAAGGTCTGTGTTAGATTATGAAGCTTACTTGTTGATGTAATATCAAATACTGAAGCTATATGTATTATTTGTTTACTGTTGTAGAAAGGTGAGGGAAATCAGTTAATTAATATTAATTAATTTCAATTTTTCTTATGTGTGATCCATAGGTCAAGATAAAGTTATTGTTAAATATAATAAGGATAATTATTTGTGTACATGTACATAGTTAAGGTTTGATTATGTTTGTAAACTTATATAAAAAGGCTATAGTTGTTAACCAGTTATATTCAAAAGTAGATCCAAATATAATACAAGGCCTAACAGCCAGTAACATTATATAACAACTCAGAATAGAAAGGTTAGGTAAAGAAGTTAATAATAATTAATGAATATAATTCAAGGAGTTAGAAAAAACCTATAATAATTAATAATAAATAATAAAACAACTCAATATAAACAAATTATGATAATGCCATAGTGCAATGATATCGATTAATAACATTTGATATCGGAAAAATAATAATTGTGAAAAGAAACAGACTAAGATTGAAAAACCAGCAGAATATATATAGAAATTAGTAAACAAGCTATAAATAATGTTATATTTTGATATACTGGAAGTTTAACAAGGAATTATTTTGATGAGTGGAAGAATAATATATGAAATTATCACTATATAACAAAACATTGAAAAAGAATTAAAAAATTTGTTGCTAGGGACAACAAAAATTAATATAAGTTGTTGATTTTGATTATTGCAATTTATGATCTGAACGTGATGAGATTAAATCCAGAGAAATGGTTAATAAAACTAATATAATCTAAATTATTTAAATACAGTAACAAGTCACCATATATGAATAATTAATTGTCATAATTAGTCCAGCAACCATTAACCAAATTGTATAATGGTATCATACAAACGATAATAAGTAATTGAATTCCAAAAAGGAAGGACCGGGATTGTCCAACATCAGATCAAGAACAAATGATAATTTAATGAAATAATAATACCATATAAAGAACTACCTGTGTAAAGAGTTAATCCTACAAACCAAACGAAAAATAATAACCATTCAACCACATTGGACATCGCAATTCACATCATCTGATAGAAAAACGTATTTGGATCCAGAGTTTGCCGAAGAACGTAATCACTAGTTTGGCCGTTGGTGAACAAAGGGAGCGGTATTTCTAAATCAACCAGGACCAAGGATTCCACTTTATTACCACTTGAAGACAAGAATAAAGAAAATCATCTCATCTCTGATTAATACAGTGCATCAACTCACGAGGTTAAAAGCAACCGCCTTCCAGAGTCGCTTCGTAATTCGTATGGTAAATTTCATTTGTATAAATAATATTAAACACAACAACACTTTAATTTTGTAATATCTTGCATTCTTATCTATGTATTTTTAATCTTCTCCGCAGTTGAAAGAACCTTCACACCCTGAATCTAAATTAATTATAAAAAAAAATATAACTGAATTTAAAATAAAATATTGGACCGAACAATAATCGATTAACTCAACGTATAGCCTTTCGTATATCAAGTAAAACCAATCTTATTGAATGTTAACAAGTTGAACTAATAAAGAAACCTTGTATAATTTCAGGATCTTATTATTTGGGTATTATTTAATGAAGTGGGAATAAGAATTAAATAGACTAAGTGTATAATAACTAGTCACCGTACGCGGCGGGTTAACCTCTAAATTCCGTTTGTTTTGGAACTGCAGTGCTTGTTGCGGAATTCTCCGATACCAAAGAGAAGAGAGGTATACACGAATTTTCTATAATTCTCTGTAAGGCAGACTAGGGCTGAGCGGAATTTTTGAATAACACCCTACATACATAAGTTACATTCACACTAACATTTTTAGATTAAATAGAGAGATAAGATAATCATAATTAACGATATTCCTATATCTAGCAAACCCAGATATATAAGAAATTGAAATATTAAAATAATCGAAGAGAGGTACATACGAGAGAAATATTACAAATTGACGAAATCAACAGTGTGGCTTAAATCGTACACACAGGTCGCAATACAAATTGGCTTCCATCGCGGGGTCCGAACGAGACACACATACTTGATTTGTAACAATGCTGATCACACTTTTTGTATACGCCGACATGAACCAAAGCAAAAATATTAACTCAAGAAATGCCAGTCACTTCATGCAGAAAGATCCTTGCACAGTTGAATATTATAATAAAGTGGATCCCATCGGAGACCTCCTAACCCTCCAGACTTTACCTCAACAGTATGCACAGATAGATCCTAAATTAAACAAACTGGATCAGGTGATGGAGTCATTTTCCCATTATGTGCCAGTGGGCAGATATAAAACAAACTTTGACGGAGAAATTGAAATGCATTTGACCCAGCAACAACTAATCTACCATCCCAATACCTTCTTTCAAAAAGTGGTCCTTACGCTGGACTCATAGGTATTCAAGTGGTATCTTCAGACAAACAACCACAGTCAGCGAAGATACAGAGCATCAAACAAATTCTAAAACATCTAAAATCTCTCAAAAACCTTTCATGCTCTAGTGGATTCTGGCCCATGTAGGGGTCAAGGGAAATGAAATCACCAATAAGGTGGCCAAGGACAGCACTGAAGTCCATCTGGGGGAGAAGCCTTTGAAGTTAGCTTTGCCAAGAATCTTGTACTATGCCAAATTCATGACATCTGTAGAAAAGAAGCAGCAGACCAGGTGAAAGGGAAAACATCTACGAACAATTAAAAATCAATAAGAGGAGACCCAGGAAGGAACCTGTGACAACTTTCAGATTAACAGCTGTCCATGGACTGTCTTTTAACAAATCTTGTATGAATGAAGATCTATCAGTGCCAGTGGGGGCTGGTGGTTCCAAATTTTGGTGGTTGCAGTAGTTGTTGAGTTGTAGGGGAAGAGGATGGGGAGGGGGTAAAACGACACATTAAACAGGGCGCAGACCAACATATCTGCATCATACGTAATGCTGTCGTATGGAAAAAATAGAAAGTTACTGTTTTTCCCCAAAAGAGAGCTGCTAATGATAATGGAATGATTCTATCAGTATGTCTACCTATGCCAGATTCCATGTTCCCACGTACTCATGAATGATTACTGCACTAACTGTGCAGTAATAAAATACTAAATATGCAGAGAAAAGAAAAAGGTAAACAGAATCGTGCTTTTTATACTTATAAAATAATACACTGATTTGAAAGCGATCCTTGTGTTCACGAGAAATAAAAAATAAAAACAGCAAATTTATATACAGGTTAGTTATTTTTAAATGACTTCTTTGAGCTATAAGAACAGATTTTCCCTGTATATAAACTCCAAGGCACATAAATTTAACTACATAAAATATTACTTGAAAACTCTACACTAAAAGAGAAGTGAGTGGAGTACTGCCTGCTTTGATTTACGAACAATAAGAAAAAATAAATCAGTACACAATATTAAAAATTTCACAAATCTTTCAATTTTTAAAAGAATAACTTTATAACATAAATGTCTCCTACCTCATTTAAAAAGGAAATTCATCCTCCTTTCTTTTTTTGTAGCAAAACACTCTATTACTCTTTGATTGAAGTCCGGAATATCCATTATTAATTGTCTCTCAATTGACAACATTGCTAGTGCTGATAATCTGTCTTCTCTCATGGTGTTTCTGAGGGATGTCTTAATTCTTTTGAGAGTAGAAAAACATCGCTCAGCCTCTGAAGTTGTCACTGGAATTGTAATGATTATTTTTAAAAGTTACACAGTTTCACTAAAAGTGTTCTCCAGGTTGTTTTCCATAAAAAACTCTAGTAATGTAACAGCACCATTAACTAATGCAAATTCATTAGTACTGTAGATTGTTGTTAGTTCATAATGAAGTTGCTTTGCGTTTAAAAAAGTGTAAGTGTTGCAAACCCTTTTCAGAATTTCATTAGGAAAATATTTTTGATAATGGGAAAACCATTCACTTAAAAACAAAGAAGGTACTTCAAGGTGCCCAGTGAAAGCAAACCTCTCTTTAGCCTGACATATTATTGTGTCACACACTTCCTGTGCTTCTGTCTTCAGCTTTGTAATATCATATCTTTTCCTTTTGTTGGTGACAGTACTTGATGATCCAACAATTCCATAAATATTTTCATCAATCTTGCTCCTGATATTAGTTATCGTTTCTTCAAAATTTGTGACATACTTTACAGCACTAATATGCATGATTGCATGAGGCATGATTTCATGAAAAAGAGAAAGCCAGAACACAAAATCCTTACTTGTTAATGTTTTTATATAGCCGTTTGCTTGAGCGATTGTGTTTGTGTTTTTCACTTCCTCTCCTTTAAGAATCAGTTCCATACATTCTATTATTTGTTTTCTGTAGAGAAATACAGTATTAACACTATGTGACTGAAAGTTCCACCTGGTGGGAACTGATCGAGGTAATCTTCTTTTTACTATTTCATCCAACATTTTTGTATGCTGAGGACTGGTAGAGAAAAATGAACAAATCTCTTGTAAAGTTGAAAAAAAAACACGAACACTTCTGTTTGCTGAAGCGGCATTCAGCATAATTAAGTTCAAACGATGAGCATGGCAATGCACATATTCTGCATTTGGATAGGTATGTTTTACAATAGCTTGTACACCACCAGAGGACCCAGATATTACTGACGCTCCGTCATATGTTTGTGCAATTAATTTGTGGGAAGTTCCAAGTAAGTTGTGTCGAGACAGTTCATCTAACAAGCATGATGCAAGTGACTGAGCATCATGTTTAGGTGGAGCAATGAAACCCCAGAATCTTTCAACCGGTTACCTTTTATTATGTACCGATACACTATGATCATTTGAAAAACATTAGCAGCATCCCTGGTCTCATCAGCAATTGCAGCCAAATAATCCGCTTCTTTTATCTCACTCGTTATTTTTTCATGGCATATTTCTAACATTACATTTAAAAGTTCATTTTGAATTGTTTTTGAGGTGCCCTTAAATACAGTTGCTTTTTCTAAATGATTTTTCATCGCTGTGTCAAGCTCAGAACTGAAATCAATTAATCCTCGAAATACACCAGGATTTGATGAAGATTCAGTCTCATCATGACTGAAATAATGAAAAAATTAGCAAAGCTAATTCAAAAGCTCCACAGAAGCAGATACAGTTTATTATTATATTTCAGACATACTGATTATTTCGTACTCTTTCGTTGTGTAAAACAATGTTTCGTCTATATTCACTGTCCAGCTGTTGTGCTATATTAATTGTGCTGAAAAGACCAAACTGTAAAGCATTCTTTATATGTACACTTGATGCCTGATGTTTTCTTAGTCTTTCGGCAAGATGATTAATATATTTCATTCCGAATTTTGTCCAGGGGTCCTCTCCTCCAAACAATAAACATGGGAAACAAAATAAAGAATTTTTTTCGTCACAACCACATAACCAGTCAGTATTTTTGTAATATTCTATTTTAAATGCTCCATTAAATTGTCGACCACCTGACTTTACAATTTGATTTATTGTTAAGGGAGGCATTGGTCATCTTAGTCTTTTAATTTCAATTTTTTCCTCCACTGGTCTTTGCAGAAAGGGAATTTCTAAAAGGTTCTTAACGCTATTCATTTTAAAATTAAAGTAACACATTTAAAAGCACACAGAATCACTAACTCCAAAAACCACAAACACAAAAGCACACAGCAGCTCTTAACAAATAAAAAAATACTTAACACACAGTTAATTAATAACAATTAATTGACACGTAATCAGTGGTGTCATCCAATCGGTTCGCACTGGTTCGGCCGAACCGGTTGTTAAATTTAGGATAGTTCGGTGAACCGGTTGTTACTTGTTACGAACTGTAATTAGAGTTTTAGTAGTGAATCGTTGAATCACGGAAAAAGGCCGATTATTTCGACAACATATGATTTCGGCGCTGAGCTGTTTCGATGTTGTGGTGTTCCGTCGTTCTGCGACAATATCGATCTTCGCAACTTTCGAGACACTTGCCGTTACGCGCCAATGCCAGTGACCTTCACGCCATGTTAGGAAGTTTTTAGGTTGTGTTTGAATTGTTTTTTTTTGTGGTCTACACCGTGTACTGTACTGATTAGTGTAGTTTTGAATTCTGTGTTTGTTTATAACTCGAGTCTTTTAAAACATTCAGTCAACATTTTATTATGAAACAACAGTCAAACCTGATTAGTTTTTTCAGTAGGCCTGTTTGTTCCAGCCAAAAACAGCCTAAACTTGTTTGTGTTTGTGATGACAGCACTGAAGATTCAGAGACTTCGCTATCGCTACCATCTGGTGACGGGGCTGTTTCTAATTTGCTGATATGGTCAGAAAAGCAGCGTGAATATTTTATGAGTAAGTACTCATGGCTTAATATTACTGAAAAAAACAGTGTAGGATGCAAAGTATGTTCCCAAATAAATTCTTTAAAGGTTGAAAGTGCTAAACACATTCACATTTCAACTGAATGGAAAAATTCAAAAATCGTCCCAAATGGATCAACAAAGGAAATACAACAGGCATCTATCCACAAAAAACTTAATGAGCATGCATGTTCTGAATCGCACAATAAAGCAATTCAAATAATTGAAGAGTCTAAACAAAACAAAATTGTTGCATCTGTTGATAAATTCCATGAAAAGCAATTACTTTCCACCAGTCATGTATTTACTACAGTGTACAGTCTAGTAAAACGTAACAGACCCATGCAAGATACTGACACAGAAATAGAATTACAAGAAAAAAATGGCGTAGACCTTGGAGTTTCTTTACACTCAAGGCAAACTGCAATGGCCATTGCCCAACATATATCTATTGAGTTAAGGAATCAGAATTTTTCTAAAATTATTGAACAGAATTCCAAAATTTGTATTGTAATTGATGAAGCCAGCACAGTATCAAAAAAAAGTGCATTGGTCGTTATATTGAGATGCGATATTTTAGGCTCAGATGAGCCAATAAACGTATTTGTTGATTTAAAAGAACTGGACTCTACAAATGCAGAGACGATTTCTCATATTTTACTTCTTACATTAGAAAGTTATGGCTTTAATGATCCCTATCTAAAGAAAAATTTGATTGGATTTTGCTCTGATGGTCCCTGTACTATGTTAGGTTGTAAGTCAGGAGTTTCAGTTAGATTATTAAGTAAATACCCTGGTATAATAATTTGGCATTGTTTAAGCCACCGAGTACAACTGGCTCTTGATGACGCTATCAAATCTATTTCACAAGTCAATCATTTCAAAGCATTTCTTGAGAAGATTGCTTCTACCACACATCAAACAAAAATCAAACGGAGTTAAACAATATAGCCAATGATTTGGAATTGGAAATCATAAAAATTGGTCGTGTTTTAGGCCCTAGGTGGGTAGCGTGCAGTGTAAGAGCAACAAAAGCTGTATGGAAGGCCTATCCAGCCCTATATAACCATTTTTCTCAATCAAATCAGACAGGTTTGAAACTGCGAATGGAAAATTTGAATTTCATAGAGGACCTTGCTCTAATGACTGATCTACTAGAAGAACTGTCCCTCTTATCTCTTGCATTGTAAAGCCAGGATGTAACTGTAGTGAAAGCAGATCGACTGATCAAGAGATGCATAAGAGCATTAAGTATATTAAAAGACAGCAAAGGAAAATATGAAAGTCTTGTACCTACAACGATAAAATCAGATACCCATAAACATATTCCATTCAGTAGAAATAACAAAATTGTAAAATTACCAAGAAATCAACTGATACAAAGTGTCATAGATAACATGACAAACAGACTAGGGAGTGAAGAAAATGAGACATATAAAAATATGTTGTCTCTATTTACTCTATTGGACTCTACCACCTGGCCAAGTGAAGTCACACTTTCTCCCTGGTATGACGGAGAAAAAAAGCTTTATAAATTAAGCAATCTTATAAAGTTTGACATTCCGGTAAATGATTTTAGAGACCTAATTGATGACAGAGACATGCCTAACAAAACACAACCTGGAAGCATATTACAAGCTAAGAAAATCATGAAGGTGATTGCTGTAAGCTCAGCAGAAGCAGAGCGCACTTTCAGTTTGATGAATATAATAGCTACTGATCAGAGGAATGCTCTTCTTGTCAGCAACATCTCCCACTTGATGACCATAAAGCTTATAGGGAAACCTATATCAGACTGGGATCCAACCCCGTTTGTGAAATTGTGGCTACGACAGGGGCACCACACGGCAACCGATACGAGAGTGAGAAGGAAAGTGAAGCAAGATTTTTCAAAAAACCAAAGTACCATTTGGAGCCTTCTGTAACATACAGACATTTTGGCTATAAACTGAAGATTAGAAATTGTTTTTTGTTTCAGAATATAAAACAAATTTAATATAGCTTAAGTAAGAATATAAGTTATCATATTTTCTTTCTGTGTATTTCATATTACATCTTTCTTTCCCTTCCCCATAATACAGTTCACATCCAACTTGGTCTACAGAACCGGTTGTTAAATTTTTAAGGGTGACGCCACAGCACGTAATTATCACAATCACAGTTATACAACATTTTATAAAATCACAAACTATAATTTTATAACCTCAAAAGCGAGTACACATTTACTTTGAACCAACGTAAAAATTAAACCTGATACAACGTACAAATCAAGAAGGCTGTGCTCACTTCATGACAAAATTAAAGATGCACTACAGCGCTGTTAGTGGAACATTGCAGAAACTTTGCAACCGCCTAGCTAATATAGGGAATATAGGGCAACTGTGAAGAGTAACGCACGTTCTCCCATATGCCCATATGCTTGTGTAGTAAGCTCTGCCATTTACTCTTCAAGGTGCAAACGGGCTACAACCACCAGCCTGCACGCCACATTTGAATTGTACGTGAACATTGCCGCATAGAATCTAATACGTTTTCCGTTGAAATTAATGACATTTTTAACTGCTTAATGATTTTGTATATTATTTTATAGTTTAGTTATTCTATATTTGTGGTTGTGCAATGCTGCAACCATAACACCAGCTGCCACTGATCAGTGCAGCAATTGCACCATTTACCACACCCCAAATTCTACCATAGACGCTGATCACCTCCTGCACTGCACTCAACTCAACCCTCCATATCAGCAAAAGACCAATCTAGCTGGACTTTACTGGGATGCCAGGAGCAAGATGGAATAACTTTCCATACAACCTTAGGAACAACAATAATAATGACATCACAGACGGTCCCATAAAGCAGGGAGCCTGTGGACACGAGGTGGTCCCCACAAACATTTCCTTTAATTTTTTAAGAATAGGTATAAGCCATTGAACTTAAGTAACATAAAATTTCCTTGTATGTATTTAGTGTAAAAAACAAATACATTTATTATTTTACTGTCATTTTACCAGTACTTAATCATGTACTTTTAGAGTATACACTATTTGGTTAACTACACAATAGAGCAGTGATTCCAGTTAAGAATGTGCTGAGGCCACAAGCCAGGCCTGCGTCATTACTGGTTATGAACTGTGAAAGGAAATTAATAAATGGGCCAAAGTACTGGATTGGGTTGTAAATGTTATACTGACATTGGCAGCTTCAAATTTAGTCTTTAGAGGTCTTTTGAGTAAATATGATCTATTGTTGCAAGAGGTAATCAGTGGTCCAAAGAAACAGGAGGAAGTATGTATATGAGAGTCCCAAAATTCAAAATGAACTTATTCAGCTTGTATCTAAAAAAGTTGACAATATTATTTTTAAACAGATTAAATCTGCTCAGCTTTTCTCTGTAATAATGGATGTTACACAAGCCATTAACAGAAAATATCATCTGAGTCAAATAATCAGATATGTCTCAATTTCTGAAGATGAAGCATGAATGTCTACCAACTTCAAAATAATGAAAGCTTTATAGGATTTGCAGAAATAACTGATTAAACTGGCCTAGGCTTAGACAAAGAGATTTTAAACAGTCTTGAGGAGAACATAATCTGTTATATAATTTTAGTAGCTGCCACAGCTATAATGAGGGGGTAGTATTCAAGAGGGAACAAAGGCATGAATTAAGTAAGAGTAATAGACAGGACCCTCAAAGGATTCCTGAGGCCCAGAAAAACGAGTTATGCCATTGAACAATAACTCTTTTTCAATAGAAACAACTCTCTTTATATTATGTTGGCTTGTTTCCATCCATACAGGACTTTCTCATACTGTAGAAAAGAAACTCAACTACAGAAACTTAGCTGTGCAATTTTTTAAAGGCAATACTGGAGCAACCTAACAAAACCTGTCATCCTGGTGAAGAACAGGCCCTTGTTTTCTTCATAAACGTGCTATTTTAAACTGGTCTATTTAAGTGACCTACAGAAATCAGATCAAGTAGAAGGCTGTGATTTTAATAAGCATTTAAAAATCCGAACTAGTTTTATACATACTGACTTTTATTAAAATTCACATCAAAATAGTAAAACATTATAAATATACTGCTACAGCATATTTTAAATTATGTAATATAGGACTAAAGTCTTTAAATAGAGTAAAAAATGTTAAAGTAAATGATAAATTGTAATACTAATACTAAAAATAGTAGGAATAAAATTAAACAGTACATAAAATAAAGATAACAAGAAAACAACCTATAATATACAATTAATGTTTTTTACACCTTACAATAACTTGTTTCAACTTCGTTTACAAGAATATGGCTTAATCAGATCATTAGTTAACTGTACTGGGAAAATACGGTATTATATAGTTGAAAACTGGCATGGTTTTGTGCACAGTGACCAGAGTTAAACACATAGTAACATGCTCCTTCTCCTACATGATTTAAACGGGCAAGCGAATTGTCTAGGTTAACTGTTTAAATAGAAATAACACAGCTTTCAATATATAAATAATACCAATATGTCTATCACACCTTGTTTGCGACAGTAAATATAAGCATTGTGGTTTGATAAAACCTAGTAACAACCTGATTGTAACAATAGTATTTTTTGGTACAGTGATAAGCATCAATCATGCAAAACAAGAGGGAAGGTTTTATATTACTGTACACATTTTTCAAACTAAAAATTCTTATGGTAGGTTAAATTGTCATTTCTTGGCTCCTGTAATTTTGTCTCTCCAGTCTACATCATGACACATAGCAAGATTGTTTTATTTTTAATGTTTAAAATTTCAATTTTGGCAACACATGTCAACCCTCAGCTGTCAACAGTTTTGAAATTATTTTTTATCACCTGTGATTCAATATATTAATTCACTACTAAATCAATATTTTGTATAACCCAATTAATATTTGTATGTGTGTTTGTTTTTAAGTACATACTATAATAAAACATTTTCATAGATCAAAGTAATGTTCTTTTAGGAATCCATTAGAATATATATATAAGGTGTATTTCCTAAATCGTATTTTCAATGAATTCTCTGTTTACATGGTACTTATTAACTACATTTTATGGAATATGTGAGAGAGTATAAAGACCAGTTACTGATTACTATAGTTATTAATATAAATTCCTTCATGGTATGGATGCGGTAAGATTGCTGGTTGTGTCATTGTTTAGACCTTGAAACACTGAAAGACTTCATACTTCATAAAGCAAATAGCAGTTTTGCAACAAGTAACAACATAATTGGACACGCTTGATTTAACTTTTCTTCGATGAGGTCTTTTCTCCTTAACCTGTTTCTGTTCTGTTAGTCTTCCTTGAGCAGTTCTGATGCTATTGGAATGTTCAAAGGCTACAGCTTTTGGACCTTAATTTTTTCATTACTACCCTCTTTCTTTAAAGGAGTGCATGGGGCTTCTAAGGTGTAGAGAAAGCACCATCCAGTCCATGTTAGGGAGTTTGCAGCGTTGGTTACATACCCAAGTAAAAATTGGGTACCCATAAACTTCAAAGAAAGCCTTGGGATGGAACCGATCTTAGTGCATTCCAAAAAAGCTTGAGAAAGATGAGAGAGAGAGAGAGAGAGAGAGAGAGAGAGAGAGAGAGAGAGAGAGAGAGCAAATTTCTTATCTTCAATTATTCTTATTTTGTTTCTTAGACTTCTTTCTGCTTAAATTTTTAAGTGATAGGGTTATATGGTCCCTTCACCATATGTTAGAAAACATATCAGTGTCTATCCTTGAGGTGGCAGAAGACAAAAACCAGGATCACAACAGTTTTTTTTATTTTTATACTCCATTGTTTATAATTTTTAATTTTGTACCCTATGTTGAATATTGCAATTGAAATATAGTTACTATCATGTTGTTCAGATTAATAAACAAATAAGATGTTAGGATCCAAACAAAATTTCCTCTTTTGGATAATAAACAAGTTAATATGAGGGCGATTTGAAAAGTTCGCGGCCTACCATAGAAATAAATCAGTGGCGTTTCTGTTTTTTACCGCATGTGGTGCCATGTTTACCCCATGAACAGCAGTGAAGCGTCAAGTCATTACCCCATCACCTACCCTGTTGAGGAAGTCCGATTCTTCTAGGTCCTCAAAATAACCGTTTACTGCCACTTTCAGCTCGTCATCTAAAGAAAATCGCTTCCCCCCAAAAATGTTTTGAGGTTTGGGAATAGATGAAAGTCAGATGGCACTAAATCAGGCGAATAAGCTGGTTGGTGACAGATCTTACTTCAACTTGGTGATTTTTGCTATAGACAAGACGCATGTGTGAGGGTGTGTATTATCCTGATGGAAAATGATCTTCTTCTTTGCTAAACCTGGTCTTTTTCCTCGAATTTTTAGATTTAATTGGCCCAAAAGGTTAGTGTAATACTCTCCATTTATCATTTGACCCTTTTCAAGGCAATCTAGTAACAATCAGTGGCGAAGCGTGACAAAATAATTTGGGTAGATGTAAAAATACCAGCCAAAAGCAACCTCTTACTAAGATTGTTGATGTTCTTAATAAACCAGTAAAACTATGGTAAATAGAGTTAATGCTACCTCTATCAGATAATAGCTAAATGACTGTCTGAAACACACCACATGCATTTCGTTATATAAGTTAGCCTAAATGTCAAGATAAAACTATCGTATTGTTATTGGTGTCATTTATGAATATTAATTAGAAAATATTGCTAGAATAACATAAATTTTATTCACATTTTGTAATGGTGACAAATCCGGATTACTGTAGGCATTACACGAACTTTCATATTTTCTTGTAAATGAGTTTTACACACCTGTCTCATGTTTTCTTAGTTTTAGCTATGGAATCAAGTCCCGAGAGATTGCCATGCAATTTTGAATCACTCTGTATATCATCTTTCATGAAAGACTTCCGTTACCAGTAAATTTAAAGTTTCTAAATAATTGCCCTTATTAATATATTTCTAGTTTTCCTTAAAACTCATAAAAGCTAACTCTTGTCTCCCTAAATAACAAACATCTACCAAACAGCACTATCCTTCGATTTCGTGCCACATTTTCGTTGTGCTGTACTGCTTCAATTCTAGGTGTTTTGGACAAACAATTTCAATTCTGTTACGTCCTAGCATGTGAAACATCTCAGAATTTTTCATGAGTTTTGCTACCAGCATGCTTAGCGACTGTAGGTTTAAAATTTTTTATAAGGCTTACTCCAACTTTTCTCCATGGTTCCTCTCCATTAAACATTAAATAGTAATAACACTGCAGAGTTTTGTTTCGTTTACAACCAGAGAGCCACCTATATTTACTATACCAAACTTTCTGAAATTTTCTGATAACTTTTCCATCCTTCTGCAACAAAAATAAAGACGCCCGAGATATTTTTGACGTTAGCAATACCTTTTGTTCTAAATTTAACGTAGGCCTACTGATTTCGTATTTTAACAAAAATTCCAATGAATCAAAGTTGTCAGAGTTTATATCAAATACTTCTGCCATAGAACTGGTACTAACTGTATTCACTTTGCTCCTTTAAACCAATTAAACAGTATGCTTAAAGCACTTAAATGATGACACTTAAAAATATGTATTATTAAATAATTATTGTGAAAATGATTACACATTTCTTAGTCTATATAACTATATACAAAATTAAAAATAATTTTAAACTCAACAAAAACAAATAGGGTATTCACTACGTGAGCACAATGAAACAAGCCAGGCAACAATTTAGTGTGGGAGAGACACATCTTCTGCCATGATGTACGGGATCCATTTTTATGCTGCGTGCGCAGGTCCTCTCTCACCGTCAGCCTAAGCCCTCATCACCTCCAGCCCTGTTAAATAGACATTTCAAGTAACCTCTACCCTGATACTCCGCGTACAATTGCATCGCACAGCCAAGGTTCCATGGCTCACACTCGCGTCATGTCACATGATTTTTAACTTCTTAAATTAGTTTTATACCCTTTCTAAGTAAATTATGCAACTTAATTCATAAATAAAAATTAATTATTTTATGAATAAATTATCTGGGGATACACTGTCTACCTTGTTTCCCCTGACCCTTCACCACTGGTAACAATATCCCCTTAGCATCCCAGAAAAATGGATCCATACATTTTCCAGCTGACAAAATTCATTTTACCGATTTTGGAGAGGGCGAGTCACTATGCATCCATTGTTTTGACTGTTGTTTTGTTTCTAGAGTGAAGTAATGGACCCAAGTTTCATCAGGTGTTACAAATCTATGAATAAAATCTTTCGGATTTTTCTTAAAACGGTCCAAATATTCCTGAGAAACTTCCATTCACATGTGTTTGTGGTCACTTGTCAACAAACGTGGCACCCATCTTGCGGACAGCTTTTAGATACCTAATTCCTCAGTAAGAATGTGATGTACCCAGGGCCAGCCCTGGGATAGAGCGAGAGGAGCTCTAGGCGTCGGGTGAGGAGAGGCGCCAAAATCCGATTGTGAAAAAAATAAAATTTTGTTGGCTTAACTTTGTTTATGTTGCAGCAAGAGTGCAATATGAATAGCAACTTAATTTTGATTCAATAAACGTATTGATTTTTAAAAAGTTGGTGTTTTACTTAACAGAAACTGAATTATAATTGATTCAAAAGGTGTCGACCACGGGGCGCCAAACGGGTTTCTCGCTCCACCCTAATAAAGGGCTAGGGCCGCCGCTGGATGTATCCTTTTGTCTGAGATGCCCACAGGCTTAACAATTTCAGGCACCTTCAAACGGTGATCTTCCAAAACAATATCGTGCACTTTATTGATGATTTCTGGTGTAGTGGCACTTTTCAGACGCCCAGTACGCAGGTCATCTTCCAAACTTGCACGACCACATTTAAATTCAGTAGCCCATTTTTTCATGGTAGTAAATGAAGGTCCAGCATCACCCAACACATTTTTCATCTCATTAAAAATTTCTGTTGGAGTTAAACCTTTCTTAACAAAAAATTTGTTGTTCAGTTTTCTCCATTTTCAGCGTTGCTGTGAGATAACCTTATTTATACAGCTGTTTCTCTGCAACAATGACTTGACGCTTCACAGCTGTTCGTGGGGCGAACGTGGCGACACGATGCGGTAGAAAACAGAAACACCACACATTCGTTTATATGGTAGGCCGCGAACTTTTCAAATCACCCTCGTATTTTAAAACAATCTTTCTTAAGCTAGGAAGTATGGAATTAAGAACTGTAGTTTTAAAGTGTTTGAAATTCTGGCTGGTACACATGTCGATCAGCTGTATGAGGAATTCTGTGAATATAAAACAATCTTATCTGAAAGCTCAAAGGGTGAGGGTAGTGATGTAGAAAAATTGGTTAATTTATGATATCAGTGTTTAAAATACAAAGATGTGTAATCTAAGTAAAGTTGTAGGATATATATATTTTTTAAGTATTTATAGCTAAATACATTTGTAGAAAGAATATTCTCTCACCTGAAATTAAAACAGATGTGAGAAATCATTGCAGCAAGGAGTTGACTGAAGTAGAATTAAAGATTGTTGTAAACTTTGCCTTTTCATGTGATGAGTTTTTGCAGAATATAAAACAATGATGCTAAATTGTTATGAAGGTTAAAATCTGATGATAGAGAGTAATAGAAAGTAACGGCACATGAAGCCCTTCAAAACATTCTTAAACTAATGATGTCATATGCTTAGATTGTAACAAATTATATTATTGTACAATGTGTAGAATCACATCTTAATTTGCCATATAAAATAATTTACTTTAAATTTTAAATTACTTGAGTTTTATTTAAATTTCCTGATGTCTATGAAAATCTTCCTTTTTTCCTGAAGAAATCTTGCTAATCCTAGCTTGAATCCAGGACTAAGTGACCAAGTGCCCTATTCACTTACCTGCTACCGTGATGTTCCATCAAAAGACAGAAAAGAAATTTTACCACTGCTTAAGCAACATACAAACAACATAATACCGTTTTTGAAGTAAAAGCAAAATGTTTTTCAGAAAATTAAGCACTTCATTACAGTTTATGCTCAAATTTTGGCCCCCAGATAATCTTTTATTCCCAGTAGAGTGCAGTCACATTCTAATACCAGCTGAAACAAATTAGTTGAAGGTTTAGCAGACAGATTTTGCAATATCAGCAGTATCATATTGTGTGTTTTATTTTATACACACCATTTAAAATATTTGTTTGTATGTCAATACACAAATAAAACTTAATTTAAAAATTAATATACAAATTGTAACAGCAAATTTGGCCACTGTATGCAACATCACCTGAATAAGCTACAATAACATTACCCAGATCTTAATAACAGATTATAAAATGATTTACATAACTATAAATTATTTCATATATATATATTAATCATTAAACATACACAACATATGCTTATACCAGACATTCACCATATAATAAACTTAAATGTTCTTATTATTATCCAAGTAATTGAGGTATAGCATAATTATTTTTTATTCACAGTTTATTTTTATAGAAAACTATAAAAAAATTTGTTTTATAAAATAAATTAATTTGTAAAATTTTAAAATAATAAAAATATATAATTATCGTTATTATTTAATCAGTTACCAATCAGTTTGGTTCCAAAGAGAAAACCCTAAAAGCATACTTTATTAAATACGTATTCTTAAAATCATTGTACATTTTAATTCCCTAGGCAGAATAATAATTTTGAACTCTCACAATGTTTATGAAAATATTTGTTGAAAAATATTTTATTTGGTAAACTCAGCTGATTGTACAAAATTGTGTTTTTTTGTTTGTTTAATAACAAATAGAATATTTTTATTCAACCTTCATGTGATTGTACTGTTCTCACTGAGATTCAAATCTGAACTTGACAAATAATTTTAATGCACCCTCACAGTTGTCATAGTAAGTTCTCTTTAGTCTGCTGGTTAATTCTGAAAAGTGTACTTTACATTTAAATTCTGGTTCAAAGGTTAGCTTACATTATTGTAATTCAGTTGAAACTATTGTGAAATATGCACTAATGCACTTAAGCTTTAGCATTGGAGAATTGTTCTTCTAAATAGGCTATTAAGTCTTGTCTGGAAATTAGGTTATGAATGCATAATCTAAGAAATTTTATAGAGAAAATAAATGACTAAGAAATTTTATAAAATTATTTATCTAGCGCAGGATTGTTACCTATTTTAGTTTCAGTTTTTGTTAGGTAGGTATTATGTCATACCAGCATCCAGTTAGGTAAATTTATTGTGTTTTCTTGTTTATTATAAAAACAATTATTTGCATAATTAATCAGTAAAGACATTCAATTCCCCAGAACTGATTATCTTGTGTCTATTTGGTTGAGTTACCATACTCTTCTCACCCAAACTGCAAACAGTTCCTCTGAAAACAGATGACTTTGACTCAGAAAAGAGGAAATCCAAATATTTGGTACCTATTAAATGTTTAAAAAAAATAATAATAAATTTTGTTTATCACCTACCGTATATCAATTGATCGAAATCACAATAACTTCTTTGTTTTGGAAAAGCTGGAAAATACATGGAAAAGAAATCAGCTATACAAACAACCATCAATAATAAAAAAATTATATTAATTAAACATAATTGTAAATTCTTAAATTAAATTGTTTAATTACCTTATTCATTTTTAATTGTCTGATAAAATTTAAATGAAAAAAAAGTCTGTAAATTAACATTTAATAATATATTTAATTAATTATTTGGACATTATGTAATTTCCATCAGTTCAAACACAATTAAACTAATTTCTTTTGCTTTTATTTCAAATCACTAACACTGGGGCTATGACCATTGTCTTCACCTTCTTCTTAAATTTTTTCTTTATATTTTAAAATGGATGTTCCTTTTTTAATAAATCTTTGTTTGATTTAATGAAATTATAAAAGTCGGCAACTTCAGTCTGCAATTAAATTAATATTTAAAAGTTGTCTGACAGCAGACTCACATGTAATCTTCCTCAATCAAGTGAGTAAACTTTATTAATTACTGTAACGGTAAAGTAGTTTAATGACAAACAAGTATAATTTTTAAATATTATTTTGTATAATTACTGAACTTCAACCATCCATCCACCCTCAGCGCTTACAGCCCATGTAGGGTCTGAGCATCTTTCACAACACAACCCCTACTCCCTTCTGTCCTCCACTATTTGTCTCCATCTACAGAAAGCAAGTCCTTCCTCAAGACTATCCAGCCACCTTTTTCTTTGGTCTTCCTTTTGGCCTTCTTCCACCTGGTGTGCCCTGGAATACTCTTTTACGTATTCCTGTCAACCTTTGTAGGTGACCTGCCTACGTAATTTTTGCCATTTTGATCTCACCTAATAGTCTGGGTTCCCTACAGAGCTGCTGCAGCTCATTATTTCTCCTTATCCTCCATGCTCTGTTCTCCATAACAGGTCCATATATTTTCCATAAGGTTTTCTCTCTCCCATCTTTGCATTATGTTTTCCTCTCTTGTTGTCATAGTTCATGTTTTATGACCATAGGTGACAACTAGTCTCAATATTGTTTCATAAATTCTAATTTTTGAGGCTCTGCTAACAGTCTTTTTTTGAATACATATTTTAGTGCAAAATAGGCTCTATTTCCTGCCGCTACATATTCATAATTTTTGCAGGTATGGAATTTTGATCTATGAGCAAAGAACCCAGGTACTTAACCTTTTCAATCTATAATTAAGTCATTAAACTAGGAACAAAAAGTGTGTTTTAACAATTTGTGCACATTTTTTAAATAGATATTTAAAAATCTTAATATTAAGACAGATACTAGGACAAATCTTAATCCTGGACACTTCCCTAGACACATGACAAAACACTAGACAGTTTAGAATAAACTCTACTAATAGGCTTTGATTCCTCCAGACAAGTTAGTTGTAATCAAACCTGTGTAGGTGCAGTAAACATTATTTTTATTAATATTTGTATATTTTAATGTACAATTACAGAGCTTGAATTTTTTAAAAGACTTTTCTTAGGCTGAGTTCTACGTATCACTTAATTCTACCCTTCTATTCTATAGTTATTACAAATGTATAAAAAGTAGAAAATGCTAAAGGGATTTTGTTCCCATTTAGATTTGTTCATTGAAATAGAAAAACAATGAAAATTTCATCGTATATAACATACATATCAAGTTTGCATATTCACAAAAATATTATGCTGGAAAATGGAGAGTAATCACAAACACATGTGCTTATGTGGATATTCTAAGAGTAATTAAATTTTTATTTTAACACAACAGCAACTAAAATTATTCCTTTTTGGTGAAAAATGCTTATATATACTTGATACTAAAATTCCAAACAAATATATGATTAGAAGCCTCATGATGAAAAAATATTACACGTCCAAAGCTAATGTGATTTTATATTGATCACAGTTAACATGATAATAATTGCGTTACATAAAACGGGTAAATAACTTAATGTTAAATAATCTTGTATTTGAAAATTTTTATACAAAAATAAGATTTTACAAATCTATGCCTAACTATTATGTCTACTTCAACATTGGTTTTTATTTCACAAATATTTATCAGCTGAGTCCCATATCCTTGTAATATAATTTATAAACACACATTAAGCATACACATTTTCAAATGATTTTAAGAAAATATATCTAATCAACTACCTTCTCTCTAGTCAACTAATTTTTTTAAATATCAGTTATTATAAATCTAAAAAAAAAATCAACTGAGTGTTGTACACTACATTTTTAATGTGAGTTCAGTTTTGAAAATTTATTTCACACCAGAGGTGCTGCATCATTTCAAACACCTTATCACTCTATTAAATAAAAGCTATATTATATTGACAGACACTTAAGCATACTTATACTTTTTCACTTATTTAAAAAACATGTCAATATTATAATAAAAAATTGTCTTAAACAGATTTTCATACAATATATATTTGTACACGTTATTAAACTGTTACATATATTTTGATTAATTTTTATATTTTAAGAAAACTTTTAACTAGCACAACCAGTTATGTGTATGCTTACACAGACAAGTGTATATGTCTATATTTATATACTAAATATTTATTTACACAACATTAACCTCATCCTGGTAAAACATAATTTAACAAAATAATTAAACAAATTTAACAAAAACATATCAACATCTTCTGTATACTGTATGCACATTTAATACACACATACACATGCACTCTCTCTCTCTCTCTCTCTCTCTCTCTCTCTCTCTCTCACACACACACACACACACACACACACACACACACACACACACACACACACACACACACACACACACACACACAATATCTTAGGCGTATATACTAACATACTGACATTCACAATTTTAGTATTCATGGGGGTATTGGTAAAGAAAAAAAATGTCAAATTAATATTTTTTGGATTATTTTGATTGTGGCAGGAGTATATTCAAGTTGGAAATGCAGCCCCCCCCCCAAATCTTAAAGAGAGGTTGGACAGGCCATGAGATCAGTGGTGGCTGGTAGTTCCAATAGTTGGTTGACTGGACGGGGGATGACTTAGAAGACATTAAACTATCATAATGACAGTTATACAAAATTATTACTATAATTTTATAACCTCAAACAACAGACAACGTTTACTTTGAACCAATGTAAACACTAAACCTGACACAACTTATAAATCAAGAAGATTGTGCTAAAAAGAAGGTTGTGCTTCATGGCACAACTAAACTTGCGCTACAACGCTACTAGTGGAGCGTAATGGAAACTTTGCAACCACCAAGCTTACATAGGGAATATACAGCAATTGTGAAGAGTAGTGTAGTAAGCTCTGCCATTTACTGTTGAAGTTGCCAACGGTCTACAACCACCAGTCTGCATGCCACATTTGAACTGCATGCGAACATTGAATATGAATTGTAGCTGAAATAAATATACTCTGAAATTAGTGACACTTTTAGCTCCTTAATGTTATCATATATTATTTTACAGTTTAGTTATTCTATATTGGTGGTTGTGAAATGCTGCAACCATAATACCAGCCGCCACTGCATGGGATAAATAATTATAAGCAGAATCAGTAATTGTAATGATATTTATTAATAATGTTAACATGTTGAAAATCGAATTATTTTTAGTATTCTGCATAGACTTTATTGGTGTTTATTGTGTTATTCTGTTTTCAATAACACAATGTGTGTTACTATGCTTAAAACAATTTTTAATACTCAAGTTATGTGCAGATAATGCTCATAGGATTATGATATAAACTGCTCTGAAATAAAAACCTGAATATACTCCTCCTGACCTGTATGTTCATTACAAATGATTCTGAAATTTACATTCTTCAGTATTTTAAACTACGTGTAAGTCAAACTTAATCATTTTATTGAAAAAGAATTTTTGTTTGCTTATAAAAAGTATATAAAGAAATTAATTGTTTACCGATTATCCGCTGTTTGATTTCTGTATTATGTCATCATATAAAATTGACTATTATCATGATTAAGGATTTAGTAATTTTTAAATGGGTTATAGCAGTGTTTCTCAAACTTTTGCCTGAGAAACCAAAACAATTTTCAATGATCATTCAGACCACTTGCAAAAACATAGCTTGACCAAACCTAACCTAAAACGTTTGTGTTTCATGTTTAGTAAACAATTATAATGTATAGCAAGAACACTTATTACAGACTTGTGATATGGCTGTTTTAAGAGAGTAAAAACAGGCATAATAAACCAGAATTTTAGGAAAAGAGAAAACATTTTCTACATTAGTGCTAACTTTTCTACATCAGTGCATCGTGTTAAGTCCTAAAAGCTTTCTGTACTGTAAACAAAATGAGATAAGTTTAATCAACAAACAATGAAGGGTGTATGTGATGCTCATCCACATACAATGCCGAGTGTGCCACATAGTGAGTGCTTATAGAATTTATTGTTCCCTGGTACTTTACAGTATAGAGCAAAATGTCTTCGTGCAGAGGGAAGTCCATATCCCTACAATAACTTAATAAGATGCAGCAGCAGTTATAGTGTGTTTGTTATAGTACAGTCATGTTAATCTCTAACTGTAATATATTTTACAATGTATCCTACCCCTTATCCTATTCTGGCCTACTGAAAGAGTCTGTTTAAACCCACTGCAGAAAGGAGAAGGAGTATGGTTAGTCACTTATTACATGATTCAAACTGGTTCACCACCCCGGTCAAGGGAATGCATAGTGAAAAGCAAAGGCCCAGACACGGATATATGGATGAAATAAATGGAGGAACAAAGTTTGTAGAGATTTACAGATTGACTTCAGAAGAGAAGAAATTGCTAGCCCACCAACCTCTGGGTTAAAGACAAGATGAAGAAAAAGAGATCCTAACAGTCCATATGATTATGTTGCAGCATATTTACTCATGTAGTACACTGTTTAGTATACTTGATCATTTGAAATCGTACAGTAAATTTAAAAGCATACAATATATTTTATTTTTTTGATGGTATTGCTATCTTTCAATTACATGATTTCAATACTGGAATAAAAAATATTTCAGCCAACAGTATAAAGATACTGTACACTAAGGTGTACTACAAAAAATAAATAAAATTAAAAAATAGACAGGCATTAAGATGTGTCCATTGTGGCTGAAGTTAACTCAACATTAAAGGGTGGATGAGAGAAACTGCTTTCCAGTATCACAAATCGCAAAAGTGCACACTTCACCACTGATAACAACTATTCTAAGTATACTGAAATTATGTTTACATGATTATTTTCTTGTACAGTATGAGTTCATTTGCACACATAAAAATCTTAAAAAGGTGTTCACATTTCACATTATATATTAATAGTATGTCATTATTTCACAGTATGTTAACTTTGTATCTTGTCTGTAATAAATATATAGGCTAAATAGTTAATAACTATTACACACTTATGCAGTTGTTTCTGACTTCAAACCAACTGAACAAGCGCAGGTACACACATATGATGGATATATATGTTATTTGTTTTTGACAGCACAAACCTGGTGGATGTGTGAAAACAAGTTGAAAATTAAAAATTAAGTGTTATTATAGGCACTCTGCAGACACCTGGTACAATCCCGTAGACAAGAGTTTGAGAAACACTGGTATGTAGGATCATCAGTCAGAACATGTTACCTGTTTACAGTTACATGTTTCAAGAAACAAAATGGACACATACTATGATATCTTCATTTAAACGTTTAAATTTACAGACATAATTTATATTTTAAATTGGTAACGACGTTTGTACATATGAATGGAACTAAGAACTTACATATGCATAAGAATTGAATAAAGCATGTCAACAAAAATGAAGAAAATGTAAAGATTATGCCTCATTTACTATTTGAATGAATCTATTTAAAATTTGTGCCTCTTTTACACAATTATTCAAGTGTGTGTACTATTTGTTTTAAGAAAGTATATACAGTAAAAATGAATAAATAGCGATAATCTTTTGTACTGCAGTCTTGATGTAGGAAGACAAAGGGTTATTAGTTGTTACATATATTTTAGCAAAACGTTTAATACACGTACATTAGACAGTTACACAGACTTCTACCACAACACTGCGTGTTTACTAAGTATGTACATCCATTCAATGTGAAGAAAAATGGACAGATTAAAACAACAAACAATAAATAGAAGATGTATCAAAATTCTTAACCTTACATATTGTCTACGTATTTTGTTTGAACACATTTTTGAACTTGACAGTTTGTTTGAACTAGCGTTTACATCGAATAATATATGTTTGGTGTCATGATAATAATTATGAATAAACATTTTTAATTTTTATTTGTGTAAGTTCTATTCATCTTTGTACAATAGCTTTTTAATGTTATTTACAAAGATTTATCAACCCAAATTCTGAATATAAGTGACATATACTGTATTTTTATATACATACCACCATAGTCAGTAAAATTCCATTTTTTAAACCAATGAATAAGGCCTTTTCGAAATATTAAAATTTCATCCTCAGTTCATACGCTGTAATGTTCCTGTTGTGATGTTTTCCTTTAAATGTATAACTGTTGTTATGTTTTCCTTTAAATGTATAACTGTTTAAACCACAACAGGAACATTACAGTGTATGAACTGAGGATGAAATTTTAATATTTCGAAAAGGCCTTATTCATTGGTTTAAAAAATGGAATTTTACTGACTATGGTGGTATGTATATAATAATATTATAACAAGTCAGTGGCATAATGTTTGGCAAAATAAAATACTGTATTTGTTTTTTTTTTTTAAATGTTCTGCATATGAAGTCAACACCCTTTGAATTTGTCAAATTATTATATGCAACTTGCACAAAATCTGTATATCACTCTTTTAAATTTAAGAGATCTTTGTTAAACTGCAATTAAAATTATTTAATTAATATTAATGGAAAGTATGAATTTACATGAAATTTAGTTGTACATTTAATAGTTAATTTTACCTTGCTGTTTCAGAACTGTGTTCGCATCTGGAAACTATTAGAAAACTGTGGTGACAAAAATGGATAAAGTTGACACCATGTCAGAAAGACTGATGAACATGTGCTCAAAATGTAGAAACAGCAAGAAATGAAGGTTAGGTAAACACTAAACAACTGGTTTCATTAACATTAAAATTAATACCGTTTAAGCTACACAAGTATGATTTAGATACAGGTTTAAAATTCAGTAAAATGTTAATTCCAAAATAAAATAAATTTAGCTAAACAAAATAATGATTATCGAAAATATGATGCAAATATGTTAACAATAATTGTTGAACGTTCACAGATTCCAGTTGTTATAATGTTCCCTTTAAATTTACAAGTTATTTTATGAGAATTTACAGTGTAACTATATTAAATGTTGATACATCTTTTGTTTTTGTTACTTGACATTAATTTACATTAGACATTAAGCATGAGGTGATATATTACCTTTTTATTTGCTACAAACCATGTTCTCAGTTGGTCCACAATACTCAACAGAAATGCATATTTATGATACTATACATGTATATAATAATATTTTATGATATGAATTTTTAGGATATGTTTAGAAAAACTATTCTAAGCTAAACTATGTATATAAATTGTATACTTGTATACAGCTGGACTGGTGTTTCATATTAATTATTATTTTACATAGTGAGGTATATTTAGTTGAAACAAAAAAGTATATACATATAAAGGAAATAAATACAATTTATCAAGCAATTTCAAGTTTTACATAAATTTTGTTAATTATATAGAAATAAATATATAAATAAGTTCCTGAAACTCAACATCCGATAACGTGACATTCAATAAAACTTACTCTCAAATTTTCCTATAAATGCGGTATACTATTTCATACTGGTTTGTCACAGGTCGGTAGGCCTTACAAGCCAACCATTTGTGTTGACTTACAAATACAAATGCGTGTCTACAAACATGTTTACAGAGGACAAGGAAGATATAGTAGAGTCTACGATAGTGATTCTAATGAAAGAGATTATTTTTTTTTTTTTGTGTGAAGAAGTTATTGATACTTATAATGATGTTGGGAGTATTGATGAAGCAAGACGAAACTAGCAAACCTTCCTGAAGATGATGAAACTATTTTCAGTTGTGTAAAGACAGCAAGAGAAAGGTGAAGATAATAAGAGGCTGAAGATATGATTTGTATACACTTGTCCAACACAGAACTCTAATATTTGGCTTAGCTGGCCTGTTTTCACTTGTTGCGAGTTTCATCAGAGGCGGCCACTAGCAGTGCTGTCAGTGCCGTTTTTGGAGTTAGTGTCATTGTTTGACAGATCATTGTTGCGTGTTCTATATGTTCAAAGAGTATATGTGATTTAAACTGTGTCTGTTCATTTGAAATGTTGTTTCCATATGTTTTTGTATATGGAACATATTATGGAAAAACATGGAAAACACATATTGAAACTGATTAGGAAACAACACTCTAAATGACCAGATACAATATTTAAATAGCATGTACTCTCTAAACACATTTCACATCACATACACAACAACTGTCTGTCAACCAATTCAAACAACGGTGCTAACTCCAAAAACGGAACTGACAGCATTCCTAGTGGGTGCCAAAGGGCGAAAGATGGCTAAGATAGAGATATATTTATCTAAACTATTAGTATTCTATGTTGAAAAAGTGAAGTCAACAAGACCAAAAAGTGAAGTGAAGGCAGTAACAAAAACAGATGGCCTTCTTCAGTGTGATAGGAATGAAACATCTGTTTTTGTTCATGTTGTGAATTTGAGTTTTTATATAGTTTACGTTGACAGAGTTGCTATCAGGGACCAGCTTTTCAATAGCAACCATAATTTTAATAATGTCGGACCACAGCCTAACAGCCTGGCAGTTCCTTTCCAATCAAATAACAGCCATGAAAGCCAACATTCTTTGGTAAATGCAGATTGCAGGCTAGTTAAATGATACTTTTGTAGCAAGCAACTGGATGAACTAGGAAAGACTAAATAAGGATTATGACCATCGGAAATCTATTCCAGCAGGAACCAATTGTCAAGATAATAGAGAGAAGCATACTGCAATGGTTTGGTAATGTGATGACGATGACAAAACGAAGTTGAAGTTTCCCACCGAAGTGCATACAGATGGAGAGATAGGAAGAGGAAGGAGACCACGATAGGTATTCAGAAGCTGATAATCAGAATACAAACTACCCCCCCCCCCCACAAATGAGTTGTGAATTATACACTTTCAGTTCTGTAAAACTTGCCATTTCAATAACATGTCATCGCCTTCTCAGGCCACATTTAGTTGAGTTTGCAGAACCCTTATTGTGTTTATTTTACAGGAATGTAAACACATTTTATTGCTATGGACTTATACACTTCTCTATTCATAATAGGAAAGTCATTGCAAATTATTCCTGCAATCAGAAAACTCTTTCCTATTATTAGTAAAAAAATTATAAAATAAATTTTATAGTACACAGAATTTAAATGATTCAAATCATAACAGTTACAATATATATATTATTTATTTGTAACAAATTGTAAATGAACACATTTCTTTGAAATTACCTTATTACTAAATTTGTTTACTAGTCCTTAAAAATTCCAATTAGATAGTAAACTGTAAGATACAATCCTATTGTACATGTATCTACATATAAATCTTCTCTGAGGATAGTAGTTTTTCATAGATCAAATGATTGTTTATTGTTTATTAACCACAATGTTCCAGAAGATTGTAACAAGTCTCATTGTATTGTTTGGTTGTTTTTTCTGTTACTTGCATGATAGTTACAATTTAAATTAAATATTCAGTGTGTAACATTTTTCAGAGACTATGGGAAACCAGAAGATATAAGAGTAATTCCATCAATTCCATTCATATATGCATGTCATCACTTATTTGCACTTCTTAACATAGGCATGGACTTGTGAAAAATATTCGGGGAAGAAAAAAAAAGTGTTAAAAAATCCATTTTTTAACTAGTATGAAGATTATGTGGCATGCCTGGTTGTAAATGTTACAACCTGACTGCTTAATGGAGGACAGATCAGTTCAGGATTGTCTCACAAAAATAATACAATTTAATTTTTGTCATCAACAGACACAAGAGGTAATATTCAACCATTTTAAAATATACTGAAGAATACATTTAATATTTGCTCAAGAACATGCATGTTTAATATGGTAACATTGAACATTATGTATTGTTATTATTATTATTATTATTACTGTTATCAACTGGAGTTTCTCTAAGTATATCAAATAAAACATTTTATTGGGTGTAGTCCATTTCTCCAGAATTTATTTATTAATTTATATTTAATAAATACACTTTAACGGTAGGGTATAAATAATGATTCATTTTTTATGAGCATTTATTGAATTTGATGTCTACTTTATTAAAAATTCACTTCCAATACATACACAGATTAAAGTTACTAAAAAGGCCACAATTTTGGATCTACAAACATCTGAAAGTTTTTTCTTTTCATTTTTGTTAGAACCTGTACATACATTTGTGTGTAATTACCACAAATAATGACAATAAACAGCATGTTAGTGTGCTAATCAGTAATCACAAGAGGGAAATGTTGTGTATCGTGTTAGGCTGGCATAATACTACCCATGTTTTTACTGCTGAAATTCAACTGGTCTGTTTTTATGGGATGATCGCTATGAATCACATTTCTCTCACAGAATGTGACAAACATTCTATCAGTTGACTTTAGTCAGTGACTGAAGTCAGACATACGGGTACAGTGTATATGTAGGTTGTATGTGTGTGTGAGTGTGTGCACACGCGCACGTGGAGAGGGGCTTGATATGTCTGATATGATTGTTCACCTTGATGACATGTTAAAAATGTGAAGAAATAAGTATGCTAGAGACTAAGTACTGTACGTACTCGAGCTTTGCTGACGAGACGCCTGAGGAGCGGGGGGTCTACTGAATGATAGTGCGTGTTTGTGTTGGTGCGGTATTACTGTTTCTGAACACATTGTTCACACGTATTTAGTTGTAATGTTGTGTGCATATTAGATTGAACGTTCGTACATTGTATGTAAGTGTAATTTACTGAATATTTTGTTAAAGTGTTTTTTTTTATTCGCTACAAGAAATACCTTGTGAGAGACAGTCAAGTAATACCGAAACTTTGTTAAACGTATTTTAAATGTGTAGTATTACAGTGATGCTTGCAGTGGAATGGCATACGTCACCACATTCCTTGTTGAGCTGCAAAGGCGAACTGTTGATACTACTTTATTTTTCATGTGTTGTACTGTTTGTTGTTTAACTGTTACTGTAATAAATATAAAATATTAAAACTGAATAAAAACTATATCTTACCAACATCACATAAAAAACTGGCTCTAGATGGGAGAATCATAGTTCAATTTATTATACTGTTCTGCATAAGAAACTAACATTAACTGCATAACAAACAAGGTTAATGTTATAAATGTATTTAGAAAGTTTGCTATAAACTGGAAATTCTTATAGTATGTCTGACTAAATTTAAAACAGTGAGTAAATAGACAAATATGTCTATGAGTTTAAAAGAAATGTATGTAATTGTTTTACAGCTGATTATCAGTAACTCACCATCCTTTAGTGAAGTGGCACTACTACCAGCAGACAGCTGATTGAATTAAACTACTGTTGGTAAATCTGAATAAGTTATCAGCTGATAGGCGCCATATTATATTAAGTCATGTTCTACATTATTCTTGTGATGTTGCTAAGTATGAATGACTAAAAGATTAATAGATGATCTTGCTAAAGGCTAAATACAGTCTTGCTGTTTAAATATTTAAAAAATATTAAACACTTGTAATATATATATATATATATTGCAGTGTCATTAATATAAAGTTGAATAACAAACAACATGCTTTGAGTGCAGGCCTGAAACTGTCCATGCTTTTTTGTTTTTGAAATGTTAAATAATGACTTTCAAATAAAATCCATTTTTAACTGATAATGTTAAAATTAATGTAACTGTTTTTATTTTTGCAGTAATTTGTGGTTTCAGTTAAATGCATTCAATAATATGCATACTTTGAATAGGAGAGTGCGCATTTCTGCATGCATTAAAACAATTTATTATGTTTTAAATAAAACAAAAATGTGGCATACCAGTAGATTATCTGTATAACTTGAAAGAATTGCAATCACTGGAAAATGGAAGTGCTGTATTTGACATGCATACATTGCTGAAGTGTTGAAGGTTTTACAATCATGATTCAGAAAACAGCTTGTTTAGCAAAAAAACATTTATAAATTGCTAATTATAATTTTTGCTTTCATGCTTCAATACATAAACACCTGTCTATCATTTATGAAGATTTGATATGTCATCGATACCAAACCTTATATCAGGGGCTAAGTTTATAAATTACATCTCTGTATAAACACACAACTAAAACAACATAAAATTATGATTCTTACATTAACTACAAAAACAGTAACTAGAAATTAAAAATATTTAATAGACATTTTGTATGCAGGAACAATATTATAGGCAGACTTCTCTGCCAACAACTTGGTAGGAACTTAATTTTCTGTACCAGTTAATGTACATTTATAAAATGGATCTGCAAGTTTATGACTATTTTACATTTCACTGATGATATAATTTTTCTTGCATTAAAAGCAGATAAGTTCAAATATCCTTTGATAACCAGAAAATTTTCAAATCAAAACTGCAGTTTCTGTAGGCCTACTTTGAACGTAAACAAGGTGTGGTAATGAAAAATTTGTCTTTTACTTCCATGTTCCTTAAGGAAATGGAAATATGGTGATGGCAAAAAAATCGTGTTTGAGATTATTGCAGATTCTGATTGTACTACACTCAAAACATGAAAAAAAGTCGTTTTTCGAAAAGTGTCTGTGTGTGTGTCTGTAGATTTTTTTTCTATGGCAAACTATAACAGCCGCAAATTCAAACAGAATCAAATAATTTTTTGCATACAGCCCTGATTTGTAGAGTATTCATGCTCATGACCTATTGTTTTTGGTGAAGATCGGTTGAGGGAAAGGGGTAGTTTACCTGCAACGGTTTTTTTTTATCAAGGGAAATTTTTTTTTTGCAAACGATAACAGCCGCAAATTCAAACAGAATTAAATAATGTTTTGTATACAGCCCTGAATTGTAGAGTTCTCAAGACCTATTGTTTTTGGTGAAGATCGGTTAAGGGAAAGGGGTAGTTTACCTGTAACATTTTATGTTTTAACAAGGGTACTTCCTATGGCAAACGATAACAGCCGCAAATTCAAACAGACTCAAAAGATTATTTGCATACAGCCCTAAATTGTAGAGGTCTCAAGACCTATTGTTTTTGGTGAAGATCGGTTGAGGGAAAGGGGTAGTTTACCTGCAACATTTTTTTAACAAGGGTATTTTCTATGGCAAACGATAACAGCCGCAAATTCAAACAGAATCAAATAATGTTTTGCATACAGCCCTAATTTGTAGAGTACTCAAGACCTGTTGTTTTTGGTGAAGATCGGTTAAGGGGAAGGGGTAGTTTACCTGCAACGTTTTTTTTATCAAGCGTATTTTCTATGGCAAACGATAACAGCCGCAAATTCAAACAGAATCAAATAATTTTTTGCATACGTCCCTGAATTGTAGAGGTCTCAAGGACTTTCGATTTTGGTGAAGATCGGTTAAGGGAAAGGGGTAGTTTACCTGCAACCTTTTACGTTTTAACAAGAGTAAAGTACTTGAAAATTTATTTAAACTTTTTGGAACAATGGTAATTGTTAAAAACAAAATAATTTTGTTGCCAGGCAATAAAATTATAATTTTTCATTTTAACGTAATATAATATTTTTCATTTAATACAGCAATAAAAAGGCAGGTAAGACACACACACACACACACACACACACACACACACACACACACACACACACACACACACACACACACACACACACACACACACACACACACACACACACACACACACACACACACACACACACACACACACACACACACACACACACACACACACACACACACACACACACACACACACACACACACACACACACACACACACACACACACACACACACACACACAATTCACTTTATTTCTGGCCTCACTCATGTTTATTTTCTTACATTTGCAGGCTTTTTAAATGGAAAGTGCCGAAACCCACACCAACATAACGCGTGCAAGCCGAAATTTTTTTTAAGGAATCACTAAAAGGACGGTGGTTCAAATCGGACGCTGAGGTAGAGTTTGCTGTAACCGAATGGTTCCACAAACAGCCGTAAGAATTTTACTAGCCGGAAATCTACAGGTTAGCGCAACAGTGGAACTCATGTCTTAATGTTATTGAAGACTTCTTTTAAAATCGTTGAATAAAAAATGCTTTACGGCTCTATACGTGTTTCTATTGAACAATCCTTGTATTAGTCATACACAATAATACAACTGATTGAACTTCAAATTTTTAAACTTGATTAGTTTCTATATATATGTTTAATGTTACAAATAATTCAAATAACAATCTTGATCATCTGTTAGTTCAGCGGAATAACAGTAACACTTTTAATAACCGCATAAAATAAACACTTAGAAACAACACAGGCGCTTTAACTTAACTGTTTGGACCACAGAAGTGAGGCATGCCTCAACGCTCTATGTGTACAGCGCGGGACAATCCCCCCTCCCTACACTTCCCTATCACACCACTACATTGCTTACATACGATGTATACAAAAAACGCTGAGGCAAGTTCAGGTTGCCTCATTCGCTTTAAACGAACTATGCCGAATCTCACCTGTCACCATCTAGCGGTCGCTCAATAAAGCACGTTTCGGTTTAATAAATTTGACAGTCGCAGTAACAATGTATAATCTTTACGTTATGTAGTTCATACGTATTTATAATTTTTATTCTACAGAATTTTTTAGGGTAGGCATTGCCTCAATTGCCTCCATGTAACTTCGCCACTGACATATATGTGTACAACGTTATCGGCAACAAAGAAGTAGTTTTTGTTAAAATTCCTTCCCGGGATATTTGGCCGTAGTCCAATGTTTTCTACAAAACCCGACATTTCGGCAATGCCATCGACTTCCATCATCAGTGAAAATCGAGTGCGATAACGTGAGGTGGTATACGTTAGTGACCACAGTACTGTGGTTAAGGCTGAAGCAGTAAGTAGAAAGAAGTAGTTTCTATGGTAATATTTCATTTCGAAAATGATTTTAAATATAAATCTTAGAATATGGAAGTCATGTATGGTTCTCCATACCGATATTTTCGAAAAGTGTCTGTGTGTGTGTCTGTCTGTCTTGTGTCTATCTGTAGATTTTTTCTATGGCAAACGATAACAGCCGCAAATTCAAACAAAATCAAATAATTTTTTGCATGCAGCCCTGATTTGTAGAGTACTCAAGATCTATTGTTTTTGGTGAAGATCGGTTAAGGGAAAGGGGTAGTTTACTAGCAACGTTTTTTGTTTTAACAAGGGTATTTTCTGTGGGAAACGATAACAGCCGCAAATTCAAACAGAATCAAATGATTATTTGCATATAGGCCTGAATTGTAGAGTTCTCAAGACCTTTTGTTTTTGGTGAAGATTGGTTATGGGAAAGAAGTAGTTTACCGGCAACGTTTTATGTTATAACAAGGGTATTTCCTATGGCAAACGATAACAGCCGTAAATTCAAACAGAATCAAATAATGTTTTGCATACAGCCCTGAATTGTTGAGTTCTCAAGACCTATTGTTTTTGGTGAAGATCGGTTAAGGGAAAGGGGTAGTTTGCCAGCAACGGTTTTTAATCAAGGGTAATTTTTTCTATGGTAAACGATAATAGACGCAAATTCAAACATAATCAAATAATGTTTTGCATACAGCCCTGAATTGTAGAGTTCTCAAGACTTGTTGGTTTTGGTGAAGATCGGTTAAGGGAATAGGGTAGTTTACCTGCAAAATTTTATGTTTTAACAAGGGTAATTTTTTTATGACAAACGATAACTGCCGAACATTAAAACAGAATCAACTACTCTTCTGCATACGTTTTTGAATTATACAGTACTCAAGGTCTGTTGATTTTGTTGAAGATCGGTTAAGGGAAAGGGGTAGTTTACCTGCAACATTTTATGTTTTAACAAGGGTATTTTTTATGGCAAACGATAACAGCCGCAAATTCAAACAGAATCAAATAATTTTTTGCATACAGCCATGATTTGTAGAGTACTCAAGACGTATTTTTTGTTGTTGTGAAGATCAGTTAAGGGAAAGGGGTAGTTTACCTCCGTTTTTTTATCAAAATTAATTTTTTTTTGGCAAACAATTACAGCCGCAAATCTAACAGAATCAATGTTTTGCATACAGTCCTGTATTGTAGAGTTCTCAATACCTATTGGTGTTGGTGAATATCGGTTAAGGGAAAGGGTAGTTTACCTGGAACGTTTTTTTATCAAGGGTAATTTGTTTCTATGGCAAACGATAACAACCGCAAATTCAAACAAAATCAAATAATTTTTTGCATTCAGCCCTGATTTGTAGAGTACTCAAGATCAGTGAAGATTTTTGGTGAAGATCGGTTAAGGGAAAGGGGTAGTTTACCTGCAACATTTTATGTTGTAACAAGAGAAATGTTTCCATGATGAATGATAACTGCCGCACATTCAAACAGAATAAAATATTTTTTTGCATGCATCCCTGTATTGTAGAGGACTGAAGGTGTATTGATTTTGGTGAAGATCGGTTAAGAGATAGAGGTACTTTACTTGCAACGTTTTATGTTTTAACAAGAGTAAAATACTTAATTTTGATAAATAAAGTATCCTGATAAGAAGCTCATAATAATCCACTGTAGAAACGTAGATGAAATATCTATAAATGAAGAGGTTAGGTGAACAGGGTGGGGGTAATTTTCTATAAATGAAAATTATAGTTGAAGGGAGAGGGGAGAATTTTGTATATGTGTACTACGTTATCGGCAACAAAGAAGTAGTTCTTTGTTAAAATTCCTTCCCGGGCTGTTTAGCTTTACTCCAATGTTTTCTGAAAAAAACCAGACTTTTCGGCAGTGCCATCGACAGTACTGTGGTTAAGGCTGAAGCAAAAAGTAGAAAGAAGTAAGAACATTGACATAGTAAATAACTATAGCATAAAAAACAGCTACGATCTCGTTGAAAAAATTAAAACTATTAAATCAGCACCACATTATAGGCTGGCTTCATTTGACGTAACTAATTTGTACACCAATGTGCCGGTAGATGAGACAATGACAATTCTCAGAAATAGCTTAATTAATACAAATAGGTTAGGTAGAAATGAAATTGATGAACTTATGCAATTGCTAAAAACAATACTCAAACAAAATTATTTCTCTTATGATAATGAGTATTTCATGCAGGAGGATGGTCTGGCAATGGGGTCACCTTTATCGGGAATTTTAGCGGACCTATACTTGAACCACTTTCAGAATACATTTTTAATGTCTAGTCTTAATAAACAGCGAGACAAAATTAAATTTTACGTACGCTACATTGACGACACTTTTATGATATTCAATGGGACGAGTAGACAAATAGAAAATTTGAAAGGATATATGAACAGCATAAACATGAAAATCCAATTTACCCTAGAAATGGAGAATAATAGCTGCCTGAACTTTCTTGATCTCACTATCAGCAAATATAATGACCGTTTTAGATTCAAAATTTATAGAAAGCCCACCACCACGAATATTACTATTCATGCTGATTCGTACCATCCATATTCCCAAAAAATGGCAGCCTTCAACGCGTTCGTTCATAGAATGCTTGCTATTCCCCTTGAGCAAAAAGACAGAGTGGAAGAGACTAATATAATCAAAAGTATAGCTATCGCTAATGGGTATAACAGTGGAATCATAGACAAGCTTATAAGAAAACGCTCGGTAAAAATCAATAGTAAAAGCAGATTAACCGGCCCATCTAAAGAAGATACTAAGTTTATAGTAACTGAGTACACGAATGTACTACCAGTCATTGTAAAGAATGAGCTGAAAAAACGTAAAATAACAGTGGCCTTTAAAACCACAAATAACATCAAAAAACGTTTGGGACAAAGAACTCATATCCCGGCTGAAGAGAAAACTGGAGTGTACAAGCTTGAATGCGATGACTGTGACAAATTCTATTTAGGACAAACGGGAAGGCCATCAGCCGAACGTTTTAAAGAACACTTGCCCAAAAGTGATATCTCGAAAACTAGATCCAGTTACGCTCAGCATTTAATGCTGTATAATCATAAGTACTCAGACTTCCACACAAACTTTAAACTGCTTCATAATTGTAAAAAGGGTGCATACATGAACGCTGTGGAGGAATATGAGATATACAGGGCTTCTAAGTTACAAACGGACCAGCTACTTAATGACAAAGTTTCGTTCCGATCGAATCTGCTGTACAACACGGCCATCGATATCGATGGGTCAGCGGGCAATGATAACGGTTGTATAAGACAAAGTGCAACAGTTGGTCGTTGGCAACGAGACGATGCGCATCGGACTGTGCCGTGACTGTGTCGGTGTTGAATTATGTGTGGTGTTTTTGTGTTTGTGTATTTTAACTAGTTGACGACCCCTTTTGGGTGAATTTGATGTTTTTATAGAATTTGAACCTGATGATGAGAATTTATTCTCGAAACGCGTCGTTTTAAGAAAAAAACCAAATAAGTCACAAGACGGAAGTTAATACAGGTAATTGCCTAATATTAATTCTAAATATTTAGTAACGTGACTTGGAGACAATTAAAACAAAATGAAAATGAAGAAAGAAGTATTTTCTATGGAAATATTTCATTTCGAATATGATTTTAAATATAAATCTTAGAACATGGAAGTCATGTATGGTTCTCCATACAGATATTTACTTCCATATTCCTTAAGGAAATGGAAGTACCGTATGGTGATGGCAAAAAAAATCGTGTTCGAGATTATTGCAGATTCTGATTGTACTACACTCAAAACATGAAAAAAAGTCGTTTTTCGAAAAGTGTCTGTGTGTGTGTGTCTGTCTATCTTGTGTCTATCTGTAGATTTTTTTTCTATGGCAAACGATAACTGGCGCAAATTCAAACAGAATCAAATAATTTCTTGCATACAGCCCTAATTTGTAGAGTACTCACGGCCTATTGTTTTTGGTGAAGATCGGTTGAGGGAAACGGGTAGTTTACCTGCAACAGGTTTTTTTTATCAACGGTAATTTTTTTTTTTTGGCAAACGATAACAGCCGCAAATTCAAACAGAATCAAATAATGTTTCGCATACAGCCCTGAATTGTAGAGTTCTGAAAACCTATTGTTTTTGGTGAAGATCGGTTAAGGGAAAGGGGTAGTTTACCTGTAACATTTTATGTTTTAACAAGGGTAGTTTCTATGGCAAACAATAACAGCCGCAAATTCAAACAGAATCAAATAATTTTTTTGTATACAGCCCTGATTAGTAGAGTTCTCAAGACCTATTGTTTTTAGTGAAGATTGGTTAACGGAAAGGAGTAGTTTACCGGCAACGTTTTATGTTTTAACAAGGGTAATTTTTTCTATGACGAACGATAACTGCCGCATATTCAAACAAAATCAAATAATTTTTTGCATACATCCCTGAATTGTAGAGAACTCAAGGCATTTTGATTTTGGTGAAGATCGGTTAAGGGGAAGGGGTAGTTTACCTGCAACCTTTTATGTTTTAACAACAGTAAAGTACTTGAAAATTCATTTAAACTTTTTAAAACAATGGTAATTGTTAAAAATAAAATAATTTTGTTGCCAGGCAATAAAATTATAATTTTTGCATTTTAATGTAAATCATGTCTGAGAGAAAATATATCGTTCATGGCAGGCAAGCATATCTCAGTCATGTAATGTTTACGTTTCCATTTTATTATTATGACTACCGCAATAAAAAGGTAGGGACCACACACACACACACACACACACACACACACACACACACACACACACACACACACACACACACACACACACACACACACACACACACACACACACACACACACACACACACACACACACACACACACACACACACACACACACACACACACACACACACACACACACACACACACACACACACACACACACACACACACACACACACACACACACACACACACACACACACACACACACAATTTGTGTTATTTATGGCCTCATTCATGTTTATTTTCTTACATTTGCACGCTTTTTAAATGGAAAGTGCCGAAACCCATACCAACATAACGCGTGCAAGCCGAAAAAGTGTCCAGCGTGGATAGCGATTTGCTTCCTGTGGATCGCTGGGCAGTGTAACTGCACGTGTTTACAGAGGAACGATTCATAGACAGACTTTTCGTCTTTAGGGAATGAACCCTCTGCAAGATGCTGAGGGTCCATGAGTGACTTTGGAGCGCTCCTTCTTTTCTGCGTGTTTGTTCTGTGAAACGTACACTGTAGATTCGCAGCTTTACTCTAAGCAATGCTCAATAGGAAATGTAGAAAATTTTTGTCCACGGTGTACCCTCATACACACTAAACCTGCTCTGATGTTTTAATTGCGGACATCATAATATTAAAACTTTGGAAACTTGAGCACTACTTAATGGAGATCAATCATTAACTTATACAAGCCATTAATTTTATGCATATTTTTTATATATATGTGTACAACGTTATCGGTAACAAAGAAGTAGTTTTTGTTAAAATTCCTTCCCGGGATATTTGGCCGTAGTCCAATGTTTTCTACAAAATCAGACATTTCGGCAATGCCATCGACTTCCATCATCAGTGAAAATCGAGTGCGATAACGTGAGGTGGTATACGTTAGTTACCACAGTACTGTGGTTAAGGCTGAAGCAGTAAGTAGAAAGAAGTAGTTTCTATGGTAATATTTCATTTCGAAAATGATTTTAAATATAAATCTTAGAAATGGAAGTCATGTATGGTTCTCCATACCGATATTTTTATAAGTTTTATATGTTTGCTACGTTATTGACAACAAACAAGTAGTTTCTATGGAAGCATTTTTTTTTTTTTGACAAAATTCTATATTTTTTTAGGAATTATCGAACTGAATTTAAGTAACTGATTGGAACTGTATGTGTACCCACAATACATTTCGATGTTTTTAATATGCGATTGTATAGATATATTACGGTGTCGAAAAGAAGATGTGTACTAATTGTAAATTACCCTATTTCTTAATGTAAAACAAAAATACGTGTTGTTTTCATTTGGTAGTTAGGTAATAATGGTTTTGGGTTTTAGTTTACTGCTAAAATAAATAAAAGCTGTGGTTGAGAAAACATAACATTAAACGTGTAATACAATGTGTATAACAGAGTAACACTTAAAATAAAGAACCTAACGTTTTTAAGTTTACAAATTGGAAAAAAACAACAGCAAATACAAAATGAAAAATACAAATATTTATGGTTAACGAAAAAACAAAAAACACTATATTAAGGAATGACAACATATGCTCTACAAATTGTATATAATGAATGTTTGTTTTTTGTTAGTCACAAAACGAGTACTTGTCGGAAAACAAATTTTACCAAAAAAATGAGTTCTGCCACAAAAAAGTGACATGTAGGCCTATAATAATAGGCTAGGGGTTGACCCTTGGGCCACTCCCGCCTTACTTCGAGTTGGGTTTATCGTGGTTTTAGAAAAAAAAAGTTTTACATTACACATTTATTGGTTTCCATGTATAATTTCAGTTTCATGTTAACCTAACATAATCAATTTTTGGTGTCACAGCCACGACCCGGTGATAAATTACTACTACAGTCATTTTCCATTAAAAAATGACAAACGAAATCAATTTCAATCACCAGCCAACTATTTTGCAACATACAAAATTAAAATTTGTATAATTCTTTCACTACATAAAATTATGTGCGATATTCACTACATATCGAAGCCCAAAAATCGCATTATCGAAATAACTGCGGGTACGCATAAAGGCAGTACCAAATGATTTTATATATAATCTGAGAACATGGAAGTCATGTATGGTTCTCCATACCAATTTTTTGAGTGTCTGTGTGTGTGTGTCTGTCTATCTGTAGAATTTTTTCTATGGCAAACGATAACAGCCGCAAATTCAAACAGAAACAAATAATTTTTTTTGCATACAGCTCTGAATTGTAGAGGACTCGAGGCCTATTGATTTTGGTGAAGATCGGTTAATGGAAAGGGGTAGTTTACCAGCAATGTTTTACGTTTTAACAAAAGTAAAGTGCCTAATTTTGATAAATAAAGTATCCTGAAAAGAAGGTCATAATAATCCACTGTAGAAAGGTAGATGAAATATCTATAAATGAAAAGGGTGGTTGAAGGGGGAGGGGGTAATTTTTGTTGTTTATAAATTAAAATGGTAGTTGATAATGGAGGAAGTAAATTTTATAAGTTTTATATGTGTAATACGTTATTGACAACAAAGAAGTAGTTTATATGGAAACATTTCATTTCACTTTAACAAAATTCTATATATTTTTTCATTTTAATTTAAATCATGTATCAGAGAAAATATATCGTTCGTGGCAGGCAAGCATATCTCAATTATGTAATGTTTACGTTTCCATTTTATTATTATGATTACCACAATAAAAAGGCAGGCAAGACACACGCACACACACACAATTCGCATTATTTCTGGCCTCACTCATGTTTATTTTCTTACATTTGCACGCTTTTTAAATGGAAAGTGCCGAAACCCACACCAACACAACGCATGCAAGGCGAAAAAGTGTCCAGCATGGATAGCGATTTGCTTCCTATGGATCGCTGGGCAGTGTAACTGCACGTGTTTACAGAGGAATGGTTCATAGACAGACGTTTCATCTTTAGGGAATGAACCCTCTGCAAGATGCTCAGGGTCCATGAGTGAGTTCGGAGCGCTTTGGAGGAGGGATGATTATCTGCGTAGTTCGGTTTCTTTATAAGAATAAAGTAAGGCTACCTAATTTGTATGGATAAAGTGACTGAAAATAACATTATATTAAACGACTACCCCATAATAACAAAAATATCTATAAGTAGTGAAATTAGTTTGAGGGTGGGCGATATTTTTTTTAGAAATTACCGAACCGAATTCAAGTAAATTATTTTAAACATAAATCTTACAACATGGAAGTCATGTATGGTTCTCTATACCGATTTTTGTCATTGGCATTAGTCATTACTAACCACGTGTTTATAATCGTAATAGGTACGTATTACTGACTACAGTATAAACGTACTTACAGTCATAGTAAGTATGTATCACTTTTTGTTCTTTTGTTTCAATGTTCTTGTGAATGTTATTTTGGTGTGGTAAAGTTACATTTAGTGATGAATTAAGTTTTAAAAATCAAGAAATAAATGTTAATTTTTCTGTCAGAGGTAAAGTTGTATAATAGTTGTTTAGGATGACACAGCTGCAAAAAAACTGGTCCTGGGGGTCAAGCTACTAGTCCAAACCTGTGCTCATCAAAGAGTTAACAAACAAAGTATGAGTATTCTGCTACTTATTTTCTTAATTGTTAACAACATTTAACAAATGTTAATATACATGGTGTTAACACAATGTAAATCTGATATTTTGTTTATTAAACTTCAGATTTTTTCTTTAAATTACAGAAAATGAGAAAAGCTAGATAAGGTAAGGTAGATGTGGCTAGTCATTAAAAATTTTTGACCAACTTGATAGAAATACTGTTCTGTGAAAAGCAATAGTCTACAAAAGGTTAGTTTAGTTTGATACAGTTAATTGTGAAAATTTCGTATTGTTCAAAAAAAGAGCCAATCTACACAAGAATATGAATATGCATAAAATCTGTTTAGAAAATTTATCAAAATTTATCTAGTAGATGTGGTTTTTGCAGGTTGCCAAGGACCTGACCATGATCATAAAATGAACTCATGAAATTGCACAGCCTTTCATGGCCTTGGTTACCTTGGTTATTGTGCAAACATTCCAGGCTAGATAATTCAAACTAATCTCATTCCTACTGAAATTTTGGTAACTCACGTGGTAGCCATCTACACAACAAGGAGCAGATGAGAAAAATTGTCATAACAGACAGATTGTGCAGGGTATCTTGAACCCTGGTTTGTGTGTGTGTGATCTGGGTCAGAGCCTGATGAAGACCAGGTTTAAATGGTTCAGCACAAGGGGTTATGTTTTGGTTCCCTTTTGAACAATTGATGTGCAAGAGAGGACTTCATGAATTACTTCAGCCTAACTCCACGCCAGGAACATGGTTCCATGGCTCCCTAAGGATTCACCTGGAGGAGCTTAGAGGCATGGCGATGTTGTTGATAGGCTTGGCTGCCCGAAGGTGTTGGATGGATTGATGCCCAGGCTGATGGCTCCCACAATTAGGCACATACAAACCTTATGATTCCCTGTACCTGGGACAACAGAGCAGCCAAAGTGGCTTGAGTGGATGCAGGTTGTCATAACATTGGTTACAAAGGACCAAAACTGATTCCTTATTATTAGTGTTGAACCATTTTTTCTATCTGTTCTCTACTCAGAAGATGGTTTGCTACACAAGCTGCTGAAGCATTAATAAGGAATAACAAAATCTGCCTTAATCATTAACCACAGCCATGAAGACCAGAAGTTTTATACACTCACCAAGGAACAATCAGCTGTTGTTGAAAACATGCATTTCCAATTACAGAAAAGGAAAGAAAACGACCATTTGTTGTAATCCTCCTAAGACAGGATTCTTGGTAAGTCATTTTTTTCTAATACTTAATAATCTTTTTGTCAGAAAGTTGTGATGATATCTGTTTTGTATTGATAGATTTGATGCTGTAAAAAGTTATTTATACTTGACCGCGAGTATATAGGTCAAACCGTTGTGCTTAGAATTGTATATCCAAAACGATGGCTAATGTCTGAAATAATAATAACAGCATGCCACTGAGTTCTAGTTTAAGATATGTACCAATGAAGATGTTTAGATGTATACCAATGCAATACAAAATGCATTCCTGTTTTCATTATTGTTAAAGTTTTAAGTAACATAATTTTTGTAGAATGTTAATGTATATGTATCACCAGTTGTAGCCAAGGCAGAGAATGGGGATTTCAATCATCCGTTGGATGTGGTATCCTACACATAGGCAGTGCCAGCTTGCCAGGGACCTCTATATAACTAGAAAGTCTTCTACTACCATCTACACATCAACTCCTGCTTACAACCAATACCACATAGCACGATGGAAAAGCCTGGGTTTAAAACATCTCTCTGGCTATGCCACTGTGTATTGCTGTTTTTGGAACAACAGCAGTGAAGAAATTAGCCTTTATGTTTGCTGTACTGCCCGCAATTCTTCAACAATCATACATTGTTCCAGGTTGCGATATTTTCAACAATCATACCCACTTTATGTATATGATTGTATATTAAAAAATTGTTGAAATTTTATAGTGTCTGATGATGAAAAAGTCTTGTATGACACCGAAAACTTATTTTGTTATGTACATTTTATTTATTCTAACAGATATTATATGGTTCATACTTCAATGCATTTAGTACGTTTAATTTGTATCCTGTTTTATCAGAGTTAAATTAAATTAATAATCTGTTTTGAGCTATTTCTTAGTTGGAGTATATGCATATTAAAAAGTTTCCACATGGACGAGTCCACTTTGAAATTCTGAGTGGCAGGAGGGGGGAAAAGAATCAGCTGTCATGTAGATGCAGTTGAATGAAGGTGTCGCCAACATGTGTGTTGCATTTTATTTTTTTTGTTACTTTAAAAGTTGTATTGTTATTCCTATCTTGATTTTGTTATTATTATTTCTATTTATAATTAATTATAGTGTTATTTTATAGTAATTCAGACCGAATTAGAATTAACTTAAAAAAAGAAGCAAGATTATTAATGCTAGACGTTCGTACATTCTTCAGTGTGTTTCAGAATTTTCAATAATGTCCTGATGTATCTTGGTATCTTTAGTGTTTTTAGCCATATGAGTACTACTAAAAATTAAAAAAAAAATTGTAACTAAACGTAAAAAAACCCCTAGAAAAATAATGGTAGAATATTAGTTCTGTATGTGATGCACATATGTATGTACATTTTACATTTCTCTGTATTGTGTAAAATCAGAACTGAATTGTTTTACTATAGAGGCAAGGAAAACGAGATCATTGATTGGTCGTGATTAGAAGCAAAAGGTTTCCAGACGTATGTTGTACAAACGTTTTTCTTTATCTCAGTGAAAGGAATGCAACTATTAAACAAGGCAGAAAGCTCATGAAACGTCTTGTTCTAATACAAATTATCAATGAGATTAGCAAACCATAAATTTTCAATTCCACCGGTTAAAAATAGCGTACCAAATGAATATATTTTTTGCTTTGTCGACTGTATATTTTATTCTTGGATTTTATTGTCCATGACGTGTCCTTTGATCAACTAAATATAAATATATCACTACCGACTCGGAACACAAAGTTTTTACCTTATAGCCTAAACCAGCTTTTGTTTCCAGTTTAAGCGAAAACTGGTTCAGGCTATAAGGTAAAACTTTTACATTTTTGGCAATAAAAAACTTTGTGTTCCGAGTCAGTAGTGATATACTTGTATATTTTACCTTTTGCATACAAAAATTTAATAAACACTACCCTTGCCTTGTTACCCTATTTTTATCATTTCTGAAACTACTAATGTAAATTCTGTAAATATTAATCTTCTCATAAATTCTTCATCACCACTAACGTTAGTATACTACTTCTGGCTAGTGACTAAGCTGGATAATAAAATTTACAATAAAAACAGATTTTTGTACAAATTTTCTGTAAAATAACTTGAAGTACACACTTTTTTACATCATGTCAGCTGGGTATTTTGTTAAAAGTGTGTATAAATAATTAAAACGACTTTCTTATTTATAACTAAATATCGCTATTATAAACATGAATACAATATTTATTAACAACAGAAGCATATATATATATATATAATAATATTGACAATAGTCATAATAGTAAAAACACATGTAATATATTTTACATTAATTTACATATCACAAATAAATAATATTTCTATAACATATATATTATTCTACAATAAATATAATATAAATTTAAGAATACATCACGTAAAAAAACTATTAATACTTTGGTTATTTTAACAAGTTGAGCATGTTTTAGGAGATACAAAATGGTATTACTTGTGCATGTGTGTTGAAATATTCAAACATCACCACTACCATCTTCACATCATCAGCATATATGTTACAATCAGTTGTTGTATTTTCAATAAATAATAATAATAATAATAATAATGAATTCTTTTTGTACTACTGAAGTAGTTTGGGTGTAGAGCAGGTTATGCTGCCAGCTTTAACCTTTTGACACACAAGGGAGGCGGTATACTTCAATCACTTATTATTATCCCAGGTACTCAAAAACATGGCTTGATTTTTATAATTCTGCCCTGTAATCGAAGCTGGGACATACTGACATTGTCTGTACTAAAATTCAGCTCTATCAAAATATCTGAACCTAAAGAATGTATTATGGACTCTGTGTGTGTGTACATGCACCCACTTGTTTTCAAACAAATATATTGATGAAACTTGCTTATTTATAAAATTATGACAAAATATTTTCAACTAAATTTGTATGAAAGCGAAATACTGATTTATTTGTCAAATAATTTTTTTAATTTTTGAGAAACGACAAGGAGTTATTGAAGTCCAGTCGGCGAGCTAAACACAATTTAAAAATATTTGTATTTACATTTCTAAACAATTTACTGTTATCTCAGGAACAACTGTAGACAGCAAAACTGTATTTTGTGTGTCGTAACAGCTCATTTCTAACTATAGTGAAGGTGACAATGAATTCTGTAGAAACATCAACATTGCGTCATATTAACTGATCAAACCTTGTTAAATCTTTCATTGTGTATGATTCATGATCATCACTAAACTAAGTATTTGTATTTAACACCCTATAGAAACAAAAATATATCTCCATTGTTCTATAATCAGTGTTGTCATCCACTTCCAGAATTATACATTTAGTATATTTATTTATTTATGTTTATTTAGTTTTTTTTTACATATAGCTGTGGTGTCATGACATGAGTGTTGTGAAGAGTGAGGGCAATGAGCCACTCTGGTACCTGAGGAAGGTAGACAATGAAGTCACAAACATTTGACATGCAAAGTGTGCACACACCACCAAAACTTTCACTCTTATCAGAAATCAATTTACATTTTAAATTTATACTGGTATATAACTAATATTACTCATTAGAAGTAAAATAGTCATACATCAAGGTCTACTTTGAAAACACTTACTTAAGAATTAAGTTTTTAATTTACTTTTCTAAGGTCATATAATGTTTAAAAAAGAAGTAGAGGTCATGCACAGTTGAGAATGTAATTGAGGATGGAAGGAAAGAAGACGAAAGATGGACAAAAGTATAGAAAGAACAATTCAAAAGTATGAAGAAACATGCGATATCAAATCATGCTTAAAAGCTATATCTTTCATTAAAAAATTGGTGTAGGTCGATGTTGTGTGTGTATGTTTGAATTTATATGTACTTAAAAATGTGACAGATAAAAAAAATTTTTAATCACTGCCATCTGTAAATACTGTGTAACACCAATCACTTCTCAGTAATCTCTTTGTGTATTTTTTAAAAATGATTTTAAATAACAAAATTACAGCAGAATCAAGATAAAATTAAACAAAAATCATCTTTAAAAAATAATATTTTGTAATAACACAACAGGGAAGCACATGAATAAAACAAAAATCATGACAAAAATGGTGACCACGTGCATTCAGAAAACATGAGATTGAAAGAAAACTAAACAAAATTACTTCTATGGTTTTGCTGTTTTGTATAGTATAATCTTGAATAAGAATATATGCATAAAACGTTGTTGTATGCACAAACACTTTTCTATGCAATCTATTCAATGTATATATGCAATTCTATAAAATATTTCCAATGTAGATTTTTGGTATGCCTACGTCTCATAAGAAAGCTAATTCCAGTACCTACCTTACTTCTGCTGCTGGCTTCTATAAGACTACAATCAATGATATTTTGACTTAAGCCATTTCGATAGCACAGTTATTGTGTAACAATTACTAGTAGTAATTAAAATTCAGGCATTTATTATTTACTAATACCGTATATTAATGGAGTAATATTATTACTCCATGGTTGATTGTCCTAATGAATTATAGCAGTGTGTTGAACAAGTTTCAGTAGTTGAATTATATATAAATTTTAAATACAAAGACTGTGTAATTACACTTTGAAACCTTCATGTTATAACGGCCAAAAGTTATGTTAAATACATGTTATTAGATTGAATTAACAAGTATTTTGCTTACAATGAATTACACTGAATCTCGTACAGATGTTTAAATGTCTTTCTGTAATCAGCTCTTTATAAAAACCATATGTTTCCTTTGCTGTGATCTAATACATAAACCGTGAATTCATTCTTTGTGAATACAGTCTGATGTTTTGTTTAATAGTTATTTGTTTTAAAATGCAATAAGATTAAATAGGTTAGTAAAAAGACAAAAATCTCACTGAATAATTTTCATTTATTTAGTATCACAAAATATGGTTTGTTCATCCATATTGCTATCACCTGTACACAGCTGTATTGATTGTGCTTCATCAAATATGAGTATTTTACTTGGCCCCTTAACTGTTTATGAGCATCACTGTTGAAAATAAAATAACAAAAAACAAAATAAGTGAAAATCATATAAAATAACAAAAAACAAAATAGGTGAAAATCACATAAAATAACAAAATTTTTTTAGATAACTTGAAAAAAGCATTTCACTTTGCAAGCATTCCTACAAAAATATATGAAAAAAGAGGATTATAGGGATTTAGTTACATTTAAAATATTAGATTACCTCGAAGAGTACGCACAAAGGTCGCGCGTCGGGTAGTTTATCGTTAGTCGGCTTCCGTATGACGTGCAGGCAACAAGTGCTGGCCAACTTCGGTTTTTAAAATTGTCCGTTTGGATTCGGTTTTCATTGTAATATTAACATTATTTTAAAAATTTGTTAAGTGTCGTGTTTTATGTTGCGTGTTATATGTACCTGTGTCGACGACACTCAACTGAGTGGAAATTTTTTATAAATGTTATGTAAGTTTACTTAATTGAAAATGGAACACAACTGTTCCGAAATGCATCTTGGATAAAAAACTAAAAAAATCACCAACTGGAATACCTAGAGGTGTACTTGTAAGTACTAAAAATTCTTTATACATTATTTAAAGGTATTCTTTGACTGTTTCATAAAAAAAAAACTTGCAACTGTGTTACTTCAAGATGTATTCAGTTACCATTTTCAGCTCTTGAAAGATTGATTCTTATTTTGGTTCCAAAAAAATTTGGTATGAGCAGCACCAATCTGAAAGTTTGTGGCTTCAAAATCTGTGAAGCTATGCAATAACCTTTTAGTTGATGTTATACATAAAAATTATGTTTTTATCTTCAAAAATAGTATTCATGTCTTCATTACTCGTTTTTTGTTTATTGTTGAAAAGTATATTGTATAATACAGTTTAAAAAGACAGTATCACTGCAGAATATTTTTTTTATAAGTCTCAAAAACAGTATGTATACATTATTAGAACAAAATATTTTTTATCAATGTATAATAAATTAACACATACTTTTTATAGAAGAAACAAGATATTTTAAGAAAACATTTGATTTTTATTATGCATAAAATGGCTGATTTATAAAAGAATTATGAAAAACACTAAAAAGCCCCATATACTATGAGTTAAATTTGTACAAAATGACAGACTTGGAAGTGTTAAAAATAGGTAAATATACTTACTACTGATGATGGTTTTCTGTTTACTTAATAATTTTGTAGTTTAATAAATTCATATAAATATAAATAAAATAAGATGACAATTACCATGGAGACTATAAGTTCAACAAGACTACCTAAGACTGAGAATAAAATTGTAAGGGAAAGATGCAATTAGTCGATGTTAGATTGAAGGTGAGCAACTTGGATTGGTGGATCTAGGATTTTTATGAAGTAGGGATAAGATACTAACATGTTGTATATGACCCCTCATCAGTATCATTAACTTAATTCTCACGAAAATGTTTTGGAATAAAAATACTGTTCAATATGGCAAATCTGTTAAGGTATCCCAAATCCAATTCGGTAGAACTGTCATTCTTTCAATTTATTTTATTCTGTTGTGTTGTATGAATTGTTACAACAAACACATGAAATATAAGTTACTAATTTCAATTTTAACATTTTAAAACCACAAAAGATATTTAGATGAGTTTTCCATCTAAACAGTTAGTATGCAAAGCTGTTTAAAAAGTCTGCCATATCACCCATATTATATCATAGAACAATATCTGAGATCTGAAATATGGCTACCACTTTTCTGAAACACTCTATTCTTAAAAATGAACAAAATATTTTGGTTTCAAAGAATGGTGATTATTTTTCTAACTTTCATGCCAAAACTACCTGGCCAAATTAACAAAGTCTTCATATAATATTTTCTTCATACAAATATGAATCTTTTATTTTTATTTTATTTTTTATTTTAAGGGAGTGCATATTGCAGAGGGTGACTCAGGATCTGCTACTAAAGTGAGCACATGTTCATTGAGAGATCATAAACAGCTGAACAGGAGGAATGATTTTATTACAAAACTCACTTTGATAAGGAAGACTTAATGTGGCTTTAGATTATAAATGATGAATGGATGTGGCAGGCCTAACAGGTGTAATGAAGAATGATTATTGACAGTCATGCTCCAGATTTCAAATTGTTTGAAAAACAGGTGTAGATAAGGAAACGATTATAACTAAACATAATATACGTGAACAAATTAAACTTCTAAATTATAATAATGCTTAAGTAGAAAACATTTTAAAATGAATGAAAATTAAAGTGTAAATTTCCAATCAATTTAAAAATGAAACTAAAATAAATTATTGAATGCTTCAGTTTAAATATGATAAAATTCTATAAACGAAGGTAGCAAAATTTAATATAATTAAGTATGGGAATATTTCTGTACGATACATATTTTTAACAGGTGACATAAATGACTTAGCATGTTAGGTATATTGTTAGAATAAATATGGCACGGTTATATACATATATTTAATTTATGTTTTTCATGCATGCAAGCACATGCAAAAACAAATGTTTTGCTTTCACTTTATAACTTTGTCTTCCACTGTAGTTTATTTGTTGGCTGATTGCATGAGTTGTAATAACTATTTATGATGTAGAAAATGCTTAGCAAGTGTAGTGTGATTTTGTGTGTGTGTGTGTGCATGCTTTTTTCTTCTTATCTTCAGAAACTAGATAGAACCAGGAAGGTCACAAAAGTAAGTTTATGTTAATTTTTACTAAATAGTAGAAGATATGAGAAGAGGCTGTTAGGTAGTTAAAATATTAGATAATCAGCAAATTTCAAATTGAAGAGATTTATTGGTATTTGTGAGATTATTAGTCATAAAGAAAGATGTTACATGTTTATGATAATACTCAACACAACAGGTATGTCCAAATTGCAGTGGCGGCTGGTAACATTTTTGACTGGGGGGCAAAATTTTTTTGGACCCTTATGTAACAAAAGTCACCAGTAGAAACTAAATTATTGCTATTATCATGAAATAATTGTAAAATTGAACCTTTTGCTTTACTACTAAAAGTATTGTTAATATCAAAAACCTACCTTGCAAACTACTAATATTTAAACAGTGTTTGAAACTGAAATTATTTATATCCCTAAGCAGTTCACGTTCCTAACCTTAAATACTTAATAAATTATATTTTATTAAATGCATGGATTACTAAATAAAATATATTTGTTCCCTACCTTGGATTAGTTTATTTGCTTGAACATGAAATCCATTCTCCTCTCCTTTTGCTTGGAAAAATGGTCAATAACTAATTCATTGAAGTTAGCAGTTATTTCTAACATTTTTTTTCTATTGAACATTCCCAGAGCACTTAGTCTGTCCTCTTTCATTGTATTACATGTAAATGTTTTAATGCGTTTGAGAGTTGAGAAACATCGTTCACTTTCTGCTGTAGTCATAGGGATTGTACAAATAATTTTTAATAGTTTTACCAGTTCGGGAAAAACAGTAACTAGATTGTTTTCATATACAAAATTGAGTAGAACCAATGCGCCAGTTGCCTTTGTGAATTTGGGCTTGCTGTATAGAACTACCAGTTCATGTCTTAATGCAGTTTCATTTAAATTAAATTGTTTAGCAGCAATTTGTAACTGTGTTTCTGGAAAGATAAGCTGATGTTTAGAAAACAGGGCTGGTTGCAACAAAATGCTATTGCTAAATGGTCTGAAAATGAAAATCTGTCGTCTATGTTGGTAACTATTATGTCACAAACTTCTTTAGCTGCAGTCTTCTTGCTTTCATCAAAACGTGACCTTTTTGGATTTTGAGATGATTCTCCAAAATCATTTGTTGCAGACAGACTGGCATCAAAATCAATACAATCTCTGACATTTTGAATGTGTGACTTGAATGAGGCAACATACTGGTGTGTGTTAATACTGTCAATTTCTACTTGCTGTAATTGATTAAACAAAATGTCACAGGCTGGCATAATTTTGTTGAAAAATGTTAACGAAAAATTAAAATCATCATTATTTAATGTGTTTTTCAGTCCTAATGCTTTCTGAACAGTGGACTTGTCGCTATCGTTATCATCTATGATTTTTTCAAGAGCAGCGGAAATGTCATGTTTATGAATAAATACTATTGTCACACAACGGGATTTAAAATTCCACCTGGTATTAGAACATTTTGGGAGATTTTTCTTTACTACTTCATCAAGTATGGCAGTTTGTTTGGAAGATCTTGAAAATAATGTTGTAAAGCCATCTAAATTACAGAAAAATATTTTTACCTGCTTGTTTTGTGATACAGCGCGCTCAATAATTAAGTTTAGTTGATGGGCATAGCAGTGTATATACTGGGCATTCTTGTACACGGCTTTAACGTTTGCTTGAACACTGTTATGTTTTCCACTCATTATTGCTGCCCCATCGTAACTTTGTGCAATAATTTTACTAGGCATCTTATCAAGTTCTAATTTTGCTAATTCTTCAAAAATAGTATTACTAATACCTTCAGTGGAGTGCTCTTGTGGACTGACAAAACTGATAAATCTCTCATGTAATTTTCCATTCAATTCATACCTCACAACTAACACCATTTGTGACAGAGTGGCACAATCCATGGTTTCATCTGCTTCAATTGAAATGTAGTCAGTTTCATTTATTTCTTTTTTTATTAGCCCAATGCACACTGCATAAATAGAATCCAAAATTTCATTTTGAATTGTAGAAAGACCAATGAAAAGCCTATTGTTTGTTTTTTCAGTATGCTCTCTTAAGTTGTTATCTAGGCCTGCCATTAAATTTACTAAGCCCCTAAAAATACCTGGATTCTCAGATGTGTTTGTTTCATCGTGTCCCCTTAAAGCTAGTTAAATATTCCACAAAACTTTACACAGTCAATTAACTTACTTAGGATGTATCTGTTCTTAGAGACTTCTTCATTATGCTGTTTAACTTTTAATCTATATACACTGTCTAACTGGCAACTAAAATTGACTTTTCCTAACAATGAATATTCAATACAGTTGTTCATATGAGTTTCACTAATTTTAAGTTTTTTAATTTTTTCTCTCAAATGTTTCAAGTCCTTAATTCCATTTTCAGTCCAGGCTGAATAACTGTTTAGGTTCATCACCAAACATACATAAAAAAAAGGAATTCATCACCTCACATCCACATATCCAATCAGCATGTAAGTAGCAGTTTCTATTAAATTTTCTTGTGTAGTTTTTTTTACTAGATGCTGGCCTGTCCATTTTATAATTTTGTTGTGTGGTATCTAAATTGGGTTTTGGTAGCCCTAAGTTTTTTAGTTCCATTTTCTTTTCGTAAGTAAGTGAATTTGAAATAATCAAATGTTTAATATTACTTACAGAATTCATAGCCATCTTTTTTGTTTCTAACAAATATGCACAGAACACACAGGCTCAGGCCTACACAGAATAAGTTACACGTTTATGTACACAAGGTTCGACAAAAACACTATCTTACACAGAATACACTGCCTAATAAAGAATAAATTATTAGAACATTATGTTTACACAAAAAGTACAATAAGAACACAATCAAAACTATATAAAACACAAGAGAAAATACATGCACTTTAAACAGCAACAGAGAAGTTTTGAACAACGCTCCGGTTCTCTATGAAAAGAGCCACGAAATCAGACAGCGGGCAGAGTCCTCCCTATTATGGCTACCGCTAATTTAAAAGCATAGACACGTCCTCTTTCCCCGCTCCCCGCAAGACCCGCCTATGCAGGGAGGGCTGTCATATTAGCGTCCGGCTGTGGGACCATGCCGAAAACATCGGGTGAAAAATTAGTCACCGCAAAAATATCTATCACATAAGGATACTACACATTATAGTTATATTATTGACAAGTTTAATTTGCAAATTTAGTGGGAGGGCTGCACCCTTTTGCCCTCCCTGTATGAGCCGCCACTGCCAAGTTGATTTTACAGCTTCGGCTGATTCTGAAGTAAAAAGAAGAGTTACATTAAAAATATGGTTCAGATAATTTGTTGTATCCAAGTACAAACAGGCTGTCAGCACTAATCCCCACCTGATGCACAGATGAATGCAGAGATTGACAGAGTGAAGATATTAAAATCTCAGACCACAGTTTTTACAATAACAATGTGGGGTTAGTCAGTTAATCATTCGTGAGAATATCACAGACATAAAAATAATCTTGTCACCTTTCATTCGATCATAAGGAAAGTTAACTTGCTAAGGCAGTTAAATTTAAAACATAATTACAAAACTAACAGAGTAATATAAAGTGTTCAAGATTGATGGACACTAATTTTGTTTCGAAAATTACATTGATGTGAAGATGATTTTGATGATGATGATGAACAAATGATGATAATTTTTTGTTATTAACAGACCATGTATTAACCTCTCTAGTGGACGAGAAAGCTCACTTGTGTTTTTATTTGCTACACTTTTTGGACAGTTACTTGGTATCATATACTGTATATATATTATAATTTAAATTTTTAAATTAAAAGAGGTAAACATTTTGTGCTTTGAATTTGTATGTATGAATATGCAGATTCATGTATATTGTCAGTTTACGTAAACAATCTGAACACCAGGTATTTCAAATGTTTGACTGCCATAACTAAAACTACAATACCAGATCTATAGACTTTATAACTACAGAGACATAACAGTTATAAAATCTATAGGGTATGTAACATTGTGGTAATATCTGCAGATGACTTTTCAGAATTTGTAGTTCGTGTAACAACATGTGGTTCTAAATGTCCACAGTTTTGAGGACTTGTGTTGTTCCGTACTTTAGGTTTGACTTACCAGCCATGGGTCACAGTCCAAACCTGTTTCTCCTTATCCTACATGTAAACAGGTTTCATTTTGTACGCTCGTTTCCAGATCTCACAAAGACAGACCGTCGAGTGAAAGCGGTAGAATATTGCCAGAGGCATCGACACGTGAGTGATGATCGTCCATGCCCAGAGTCCGTAGAAATGAAGTTGTATCGGATGACTCTCGGCTCGTGACTTTTCAAGTGTGTTTATTGCCCACATCGCAAGGTTTGTTACTAACAAAAACGTCACTATTTCTCTGCCAGGTTTGCGACGGATTTGTTCGGGAGTTACACATGACCTGTGTGACAATAAATATTATTACAGAAGTAACTTTTTAATTTTATTTTTATCCATTTCATTTTTGTGTTTGACAGTTTATTTGAATGAATTTGATCATGAGTTATACTTTTAACCTTTTCAGTTATTTTATAGTTCATGTTTTATGAAGTATTTTTGTTTGACTTATATAACATTTTCAGACTTCATTTGAACAAAAATATGATTTTAGCCTCATGTTAAGAGCCATTTTAAGAATAAAATTAAATGGCATGTTCTTGCCATTTTGGGCAGATGAATATTACTTGTTTTACTAAGGGGACTAATCGCTTCAAGAAAAACGAAATGTGTACCGGTATATAATAAAGTTTTAATTACTACCGCAAGTAGATTGTATTATCAAATTATTTTATTGAAATCAAATCAAAATGATTATTTGTTAATTCACTTGAAACCTCTGAAGTGAACTGAATTTCACTTGAATTCACATTTCAGTCAGTGAAATGTGAGTCAGGTTAATTAAAACAATAAAAAATTAACACAATCGCTTGCTGACGTAATGACAATTTGATAATCACAGAAACTCAAAAAATTACTTATAAAGAGATGATGAATACACATATATATGTATGAATGTATGTGCCATCAATCAAGTGAATATATATTGCCATCAGTAACCTGTGATATAACATTAAGTCAGGATGTCGTGGTAAAGTTAATAAACGTTTACATTTTTAATCAAAACGTAACGCTGGACGAGTTATTAAAATTGGATTGCTCCACTATGTACCTACTCATTATGGGGGATTTCAATGCCAAACATGCGGCATGGAATGAGGGAGCCGAGAATAGAAACGGCCCACTGGTGTACAACTGGATTCTCTCCTCTAATCTTATACTCCTAAACCAGAACAAAGAGCCGACGTATCAATCACCCAGTTCGGGATCTCTCAGCACACTGGACCTGACCCTCATCTCACCAGATATGATCGATATAATCAAAGATTGGCGTATAGAAAGTGACCTCACTAGCGACCATTTTCCTATTTTTTTCAGCGTCGATTCGGGAAAGAATGATCAAGCACGAAACGCCATCACCACTAAGTTCAAAGTGAAAGAAGCAAACTGGACTCTCTTTAAGCTCCACACGAGCAACTGTAATGCAAACAGTATTGATGAAATCGAAAATAGTATAATAACCGCCGCCTCAAAGTGCCTCCCAACTTCAAAACCAAACAGACGGCAAAAGCCTTCTAATATTTGGTGGACAAAGGAAATATCGGCATAAGAAAGGGAAGACAAAGGGCTAGGAAGCAGTGGAAGAAATTCCGGACACCTGCGTTCAGGAGTGAGTACAACAAAGCCTCTGCTAAATGTAAAAGAGCAGTGAAAGCAGCAAAAAGAACATCTTGGTGTAACTTTGTTAATGGGATAAACTCAAACACTCCATGTTCGGCCGTATGGAAGCGATTCAGGGCAATCCAAGGTAAAGCGGACCAAACAATTTTTCAAATTCAAACAGCCACTGGTCTCACGGTCACCAGTGAGAGGGAAATTGCTGAAGTTTTTAACAAGATGTACATAGGAAAATCAGGTGACGAAGCGATTTGGCCTTCCAATCTTAAGCCTCGGAAGCACAGATTCTCGGTGGAGTTGGACGCAGCAATATCACAAAAGGATGACTGCGACCCACTGTTTACAAGCTCTGAAATGAGAGCTGCAATAGATCAACTCAAACCGTCTACTCCTGGCGGGGACAAGGTGCACAATTTAATGATTCAAAATTGCTCGGAAGACCTGTTGCATGAACTACTGCTCTGTCTAAACCGTATCTGGGTGTCTGGGGAAATACCACAGAAATGGAAACAGGCCATTATAGTTCCTCTGTTAAAAACCGGGAAACCTCCGGAACTGGCTTCGTCTTACAGACCCATAGCCCTGAAATCATGCCCTGGCAAACTTCTGGAGAGGTTGGTCAACAATCGTCTAACGTGGAGGCTTGAAAAACGTGCTATTCTCAGGCCATACCAATTTGGGTTCAGGCCGAAAAGAAGTACATGCGATGCCCTTTTATATTTCTCCGAAAGTATCTATTCAGGGTTCTCAAACAATGAATGTACGACAGCAGTGTTGATTGACTTCGAAGCCGCATTCGACCGAGTTTCAAGGATATCGATCATCGCACAATGCATGAAAATTGGGTTGAAAGGCAATATTTTACAATACATTGTCCATTTCCTCAGAGACAGGACTATCAAAACCAAAATAAATGAAACCCTCTCCACCGAAGGAACTACTCTTAATGGAATACCACAAGGTTCCGTCATCAGCCCAACACTTTTTAATATTGTTCTTCACGACGACTTGGTAAATGTGATCCCAACAAACGTGTCTGTGGCGATTTTTGCAGATGATATTATGATCTGGTCAACGCATAAGGAACCGGAAATTGCGACAAATAGAGTTCAAGAATCTCTCGATAAAATTTACCAATGGTCCGAAAAATGGGGTTTAGTCATCTCCACGGCAAAAACAGAAGTGTTTTTTCTCTAGGTGCTACACCCACAAACTTTATAAGCCATTGCTGAAACTCAATAAAAATGCCCTCCCCTATAACGCGAACCCTATACTTTTAGGAATAAAGCTGGATCCCAAAATCCTATGGAGGGATCAGGTAAGCTACACTATTGAAAAGTGTATCGGCAGACTGAATGCTCTAAAAGTGATTGCTAGTAGAGAATGGGTTGCAGAGACGATTAAAATGGGGTACATTTTAAGACAATTTTATCAGTCTTTTGTAAGATCCAAAATCCTATATTCGTGTGAAGTGTGGGGAGGAGCGGCTGAAACACACATCAAGAAATTGCAAACGTTCCAGAATGTTGTGCTTAGAATTTGTTTGGGCTGCCCAAAAACAACAAGTGTTCAAGCAATGGAAATCGAGCTGGCAATCGAACCACTGGATTTTTATATCCAAACCAGAAAGTGGAGGAAGCACTTCCAATTGCAAGCTATCCAGCCAGTAAAAGGCTTTAACGAGGTTAACATCCGGCAATCTCTATTCAACCACTGAAATAGGCCAGGCGGAGTTTTAGAATTCATTCAGCCTGAGTTGATCCCGGCTGTTTTTGATATCCCGCCCTGGCTACGTGACCAATTAAAGGCATGTACAAAAATTCCTGGTTCACTGACCAAAGGACAAGACTTGCCAGCACTTCTAAGGGAAGTGTCAATAACATTGATTCAGGAAAAATATCATGGATTCGCCAAGATATACACTGACGGTTCTGTTGACAAAGTCAACAATAAAGGAGGAGCTGCTTATTATTGCCCAGAAACAGGTGACTCTTTTTCATTGCCCTGCGATGCATCCTCAAGTATGAACACTGAATTATTAGCCCTGAATGCTGCACTGGAGTTTTGCAAAGCCATCGTTGCGCGTGACATCTGCATTCTCACGGACTCCATGTCTTCTATACAGGCCTTACAAGCGCAGAACACCACAGATTATTACTTTCGAACATCAGAAATCCTGCAACAACTTAATAGTTTAAAAAGTAAGAATGTTGTTTTTCAATGGATTCCAAGTCACTGCGGGATTGATGGAAATGAAGTAGCAGATACTCTTGCCAGTAAAGCTTGCTGCATGGGCCCTGTACAGGCGTAGCGTTATTCTCTGACACAGTGTAAAGAAGCAGCCAGGAAGTTCTTCATTGACTCCTTGAAACGGAGATGGGAGAATTGTAGCACCGGACGCGAGTACTTCGCCATCCAAAGCTCCCCAAACCGCCCAAAAATCTATAAAGGGATGCCTCGATCTGTGGCGTCATTTGCGGCAAGAGCACGAATGGGTCACATCGTGACGAACAGGTACCTGCATAAGTTTCACCTAAAAGACAGTCCTCTTTGTGGAATGTGCAAGGAGCAGGACGAAACCCTAAATCACATTCTCTTGGATTGCCCGGCAACGCTACCAGCGAGGGAAAATCTTAAACGCAAAATGGCCGGAGAAAAAACTGGATAAAATACTATCCGAGAGTTGTTGGTGGCCGCTAGCAGCAGACACTTACAGGAGACATCGAGCCATCAAAGCAGCCAGCCTCAGATGCTCGTATTAAGAAGTAAGTAAGTAAGTATCAATCAAGTGAATAACAGATGCCAGCAAAAAATTAGTACATCTAGAGCATATAAAATTTTCTATGTGCAAAACTGGAAATAAAATTTTAGTAAGTGTGTTTAATATGTAAAAGTATAGAATATGAAAATTTAAATATCTAGAATAAACTAAAACCTAGCATAAGAGACTGAATAAACTAGAACCTCTATACATAGTATGGAATATCCTCTATGACAAAATTTTAAGTGTTTAGAGAATATATGTTCATTTTATAATTCACTTTCATCTTTGTTTTGAAGAGGACTGAAATTTTCTAATGAATAAAGGCCTTTATGGCTGGAGTCATTAGATTAATATAGTCTAGGCTGTTAAACATTAGGTGTTCAAATATTTTCTGGCGAATGTTTCAACCATACCATCTTTCATACCATATTGTGGCAGCCATCTTTAGCAGCATAACAGATGAGGTAGTGGAGTCTGTCAGGTATCAGGAGCTCTCAGCAGGGAATAATAACACCAGGTTGTCTGCTGTGAGCTCTGAAGAAGCTCTGTGAACTTGTCTGTTATGCCCCTGCAGATAACTACTATGAGACTAACTGAAATGTTGGCCAGAAGATTTTTGAACATCTGGCCAGGTCTAAATGGCTGCAGAATGTTTTACATTAAATTACAATTTCCTGCTACAAACTGAACATAGCATATGATCTTACCTCCTGGAAGCATCAAGTACAAACATAGTCTGACAAAGTGTCTGCAGCAACGATGCAAGAGCAGTAACTAACACGAGTGCTGTGTTTTCCTCAATAGTGAAGTGGCCACCAATTATTGTGAATGTACTGTAAATAAACATTCCAGTCTGAGCCCCAATGAGGAGAATATTGTCAAGTTCCAGATTGCGACAGCCGTCATATTTCAGTTGGCGAACCTAGACAGATACACAAAATAAACTTACCGGTATACAGTATATTTAAAAGAATTGTATTCAATCTAACATAGTTATCATAAACAGAAAACAAAAGTAAATTGAAAGGTATGTAGTTTTATCATCATCATCATCATCATCAACAACCACTGCAGAAAATTTTGTTCAAAAGTTAAAGCCTGAGTTTGTTACCTCCAGAGAAATATTATCAACAAAATCATGTATTTTGTCTCTCATTTTGCCCCCTCCCTCATATTGTTGTACCACTGTCAATTTTGATCCCATCATCATTGTAGCCCAGATCTTCATCACCATTGTCTAACGCCTACATCTTGTCACAGCAATCACTGATTTCTGCTGCTGTTTTCATTTGGACATAGCTTTAACAAGTCATTCTTATCTTCACAGCTTCCAATACACATTACAGATCTCTCTCGCCTTCTCCTCCATAATTCTTGCCTTCCATAATTCTAGCAATAAAGCCTTTATGTTTTGTTCTTCTTGGTTAGCAGCCCGCTGGCTGGTTGGCAGCAGCTCTCCACTCCTCCCTGTTGTTCGTCTTCCTTTTTTAATTACTGGTATGAATTACGGTTTGTGTCATGCCAACTTGTCCTATATAACTTTTACATTTTACATGTCCTATAAATTTAATGCCTTAAATATGTAATTTCTTATAGTACCAGTAACTCATTTACTCTTCCACATTGCTTTCTAAATTTTTTCTCTCTGAGCCAATTAGTTAAAATAGTTTAATAACAGTTTTTAGTCTGTGTTAAATAAGTTTATGAATAAAGACAAATATAGTGGTGTAATAATCTTTTACACATTTACCGACCCTTGACATTTCTTCTTCTGACTTTAAGGGATATAACTCTATCTTCCTGAATCCTGTATTGGGGCCACACTGCAGCCCCAACAGAACTATCTTTACAACAGACCATGATTTTTACTAGAACACAGATTTGATTGCACAGCCATTGTTAACCAACATTCTAACTGCTCTTGTTGTAAAGAACTTTCATTGTTTTCTTAATTTGTAGTTAACAAAAAATAATTAATTACCAATTTTTGTCTGACAGTACTTTCAATTAAACAGGAGAGTTGTTTTATTTATTATTCTTGGATATATTTATTTGCTTGTTTAAAACGTTGTTGTCTTCTGAATAAATCAATTATGTCTGCTTGAAATCATTTTAAATGACATGATGCTTTCAGTGTGTAATAGAAAATAAAGAAAAAACACCAGAAAAAAGTCATGTAGCCCAGATAATATGATAATTATATTTAATATTCATACACATTTTAATAATTGCATTTATATGTATGAGCATTCATCTGTAATTAGGTATCATCTAATTTTTAAAAACATTAGTAAATATTGATATTTAATCTTATAATACTATTCTTATAAACGTGAGGCTAACATTATGCATAGACTTAGTGATTTAGAGCACTGTCAATAGCGCTAAACATCTTAACATTTTGTACTGTTATTTATACTATGTTTAAATAAATTTAAAAAAAAATCCCTTTTAAATATCATATAAGATATTATGATTACTGTCCAACAGTTAATAATATTGTTGTGAGGGTCTCACTGATTGTTCTATGGTACAGTGGAAAACTGCCTCTTCTCTTCCCTGTCCGTGTTCTTCTTTTGTTGTCTTTCTGCTTCTTCCACCTCCTGTCTGTGTTTCTCGTCTTGTAATTTTTCTACTTCATCCACCTTTTGTTGGTGTCTCTTCTCTGCTTCTTCAGCCTCTATCTACAACAGCAACGCCTGGAAAGTTTCCATCATCTGACTGGTATCCATTGTTTACAGATTAATTACAAATCATACTAGTTTTGTACAAAGTGTCCACTGTTTCCACTTTTAATGGTTCTACCCCACTTGTGACACCACTGTTATGACAGTCTCACTGATCGTCATATGGTACAGTTAAAAAAAAAATACAGACACCAATGAAGCCACTAATTACCTGCTTTAATTAATCACAAATAACAGTTTGCAATCAACAAGTTATTCAATAAGATTATGTTCGTCCAATAATTCAAGTTAAATTTGTCCACACGCGATAATAATGTCAACTAATAGAGTTCCACTAATTATAACTTAGTAAACACTTTTCACTAAGCCTCAACAATGGCTCGATCCACACTAAGGAAATCACTCACTGTAACAGACTGATAAAGCTAGCTGCTGTGGCTTTTATTGGTCATGCAAGTGTTTCAGAATAAACTGTCCATCCTTACTGTGGTGTGCCAGCTGATGCATATTTTAAGCATGCTCTTGATCAATGTGGAAGTACTTGAGTGCTACATGAGTGAACGGCCTTGATACAGACGAGGCACGTCGGGCTAGTTGAGAAGCTTGTAGAACGACACTCTTGCCTTTTTGAGATAGTTCCATCATTACAATATATAAAACTGAACAATTGAATTATTATTAATTTAAAATCAAAATTAACTTTAATGTACAATTAAGGCAGGAACCATTTCTTACCTGGATCATTCCAACTAAAGTGGCGAGAGTTGTCATTCCATACAGGGACAGTTCACATATGGTAAGTTCCATTACTGCAAAGCTGACGAGTTCAGGTCGAGAGATTAACACAAAAAACAAGATCAGTGAGATAATAGTGAGAACAAGTATCAATATGCCCACAAACAGACCCTTGTGAGCTTGTGCGCAGTCGACTGAGTAGTGATGCGGGGAGCGTTTGTAATGAGTAAGCGGTGCGACCTTGTCAAGTTTCTCCGAGTGTGGGTGAATGTGGTGTGGAAAACGACTGATATTTTTCCACATCACATAAAGTATGGCGGCACAGATCAGACTGTATTCTATGGTACAAGGGAAGAGAAATGGACTAGCATCTTGTACAAGAGAACCAATGATGTTAGTTCGTCTGCATTCATATGCATGGTGCGGCCCTTTCAGTCCTCTTGCCACTCTCAGATGTACAGGAACAGAAGGAGTCGCTGGAACTTTAAATGGAGCTGCAAAAAATGCAAAACACTTGTAAATTAGATTTAGTTTTCTTCACTTTATATAATAATGAAACTTTCTCATGCGAAAACTTACTTGTCTTTTTCGTCGAACGCATTTCGGCGTCGTATTCGCCTTCGTCAGCTTAGAACAGACGAACAGATAGAGTCTGTTCTAAGCTGACGAAGGCGAATACGACGCCAAAACGCGTTCGACGAAAAAGACAAGTAAGTTTTCACATGAGAAAGTTTCATTATTATATAAAGTGTAGTGCTGTGAAAGAAGATGATGAACAAACAAGACAACTAGTTTTCTTCAGTATGCAGTATTAGTAAGCACTGTACAACTGTACGTAGTATTAATTACAACTGTGCATAGAGTAACCTATTGAGTACATATTTAATACTACACTTATCTTTCAGAATTTTGTTATTCTTTCCCACGGTTTTGTGTTTTCAAAATTAACACGATTGATTTTACAGTCTAAGCATAACAGTTACCTGTATGTATACTCCTTACAGACTGGCAAATTTTGTATATATTGCTGGCACTGTATTTTTTATTAAGTATACTCTCTCTCTCTCTCTCTCTCTCTCTCTCTCTCTCTCTCTCTCTCTCTCTCTCTCTCTCTCTCTCTCTCTCTCTATATATATATATATATATATATATATATATATATATATATATATACATATATATTACTTCTTTGTAAGTAACTCGTTGAGTTTCCTGCAGGGCTCGTATGTAATATCTTCAAATAAATACACTGCAAGTAGATTTATTTTCACCTGACGCACGTTTCACAGAAATTATTCTGTATTTTCAGAGATTTGTTTGAATTGTAATTGAATGTTTCACTTACAATACAGCTAAATACAATATAGCTTACAATGTGTTAGTTGTAGTGTAAGCCAAACATCCAATTACAATTTAAACAAACCTCTGAAAATAGAGAATAATTTCTGTGAAACGTGCATCAGGTGAAAATAAACATTTGATGATACTACTCTGTATATATGAAATAAAAATTCCAATCCTTCTTTATTCAGTTATGCTACTAATATTTACTGAAAATTACAAATGAAATTACAACATTTTTTAAAATAAGGAATTTGGTACGATATATAAAGTTTTATTTTGAGACTGTCAGCAATTTATTCAACGCAATTGGAATCCCACATAGATGGAATGTCAGTTTTATTGAATATTTGAATAATTATTTTATTTAAAAAAACATGCCAAATGTAAAATGGAATACAAAAACAATGATCAGAATTATGCTATAAACAGAACTGTATCAATTGTTTATAAATCAATCCTGTTTATGTTCAGAAAATCACAATCACATTATGTTCATAAAAAAACTGAAATTAGAGAGAGAACTGTATGCAGTGCCGCTTTTACCAATAGGCAGACTAGGCACGTGCCTAGAGCGCAAAATTTTGAGGGGCGCAAAATTTTGAAAGAGGAAAAATATTGAGAGAAGCTAAGTTTTGAGAACTGTATAAAAAAATCAGAAAATTAATCGAAAAAATTAAATCACAATTTTAAAGACAAATACGGTAGGTATTTAAAACGCTGTTCTATAAAGTTTCTAGTTGCATTTAAGAAAATGATAGAACGAAAACCCAGAGACGCTGTCTTTTTTCAGCAAAAGCGCCTGCTCTGCGAAACGATGCAACGCCACTACGCGCCTCCGTAATAGCACTTGCGACTTGCCCTCCCTACATTATGACCAATATGGACTCACCCAGTCTCCTGATGAGTGAGACTAGAGCGAGACGTAAACAGCAAGATAACCTATTAGTTACAGTTGGCGCGATGCAAGGTGCTGTTATTGCTGAACGAGTAGTTATTTGTCTGTCCAAGTGAAAGTGAAATAGAATATCATAAATATATTTTACTTCATTCGTGCCCCAAAACGCCATCAGAGTTTCTCATCTCTCGCCTACGCCCGCACCTACCGCGAAATGTTCATTTTCCCGGCCTTGTAACGTAAATAACTATAGTGAAATAAATTTTATTTTACGGTATGTTTAGTGAAGTGAGCTCAAGAGGTAATAATTATCATGTTTAAAAACCCAAGTGGAGCTAAATTCAAGAAAAGGGCAAAAGAAAAAGATGAGAAGGAGGAAAAGGTTTTAGCAAAAGTCCCTAAAATAAGTAACTTTTTTCAAGCCAGCACAAGTGGAATTAAAGGGAATGTTAGTGAAGTGAAGAGCGTGGACCAATGTGTAAACAAAGACCATGATAGGCATACAGATACTTCTGATGTTTCAGTTCACGTTGAAAATGAACCCTCAGCGACCTCTGAACTTGAAAATTCACCAAGGAAAGAAGACCAGCAAAGTGTCTCAAATGACCCAGCCTTTTGGAGAAAAGATGAGTTCACATGTGAGTACATTGCACAAAATGGTTTTAAACAAAACACTGAAAGTGGCTTTTCTGGGTCTGAGCGTGACTACGGGTACAGGGGTGTTAAAAGATATTGTAATGAAGGGTTTTTCAAAAAACTCCTTCAAAATGGAGAACTGAGGAATCGTGAATATCTCGTTTATTCACCTTCAAAAGGTTTTGTAACTTGTGCTTATTGTAAACTCTATTCAAACACATCATCCAACTTCACTGAGGGATTTAATGACTGGAAGAATGCCAGTAGCTTACTCCAATCCCACGAAAATTCTGCTATACACAGAAAGGCCATATTAGCTTATATTAACTTAGTCGAACTAATTCAGAGACCCGCATTAACAACAAAGTAATTGAAGCTCGCCGGACTGAAGGTCAATACTGGAAAGAAGTTTTCAAGTGTGTAACTTCGAAACAGTAAAATATCTGTCAACAAGAGGGTACCCTTTTCGTGGGACGGATCACCTTTTTGGTTCTTCACAAAATGGAGCTTATCTAGGAGCCTTGAAATTGATAGCTCAGTTTGATCCTTTTTTCTCTCAACACATAGCTAGATTTGGGAACAAAGGGCAAGGAAGTATGTCATACCTTTCACACTTCACATGTGATGAGTTTATCGTGATTATGGGAGACACTGTTTTACAAAAAGTTATTGAGGAGACTAAAGAATCCAAGTACTATTCTCTAGTTATTAATTCAACCCCTAACATAGCACATGTTGATCAGCTGACTCTAATCGTACGCTATGTAAAAAAAGACGATGAACCTGTGGAGAGATTTTTAAAATTCCTACCAAATACAGGACATAAATAAGAAGAGTTGACAACGGCTGTCTTGAAAACGCTCGAAACTTTTGGCCTTGACATTAAAGACTGTAGAGATCAAAGCTATGACAACGCTGCCAACATGTCTGGAGTATATTCTGGTCTTCAGGCAAGAATCAAGGAACACAATGAACTGGCAGAATATATTCCCTGTTCCGCCCACTCATTAAACCTAGTTGGAGTAACAGCAGCCAAAGCCTGTGACAATGCTTTAGCATTTTTTGACCTTGTTCAGGCCGTGTACAACTTTTTTTCTGCCTCCACCCATCGTTGGGCTGTTTTGAAAGAAATTTTTAAAGATGGTTGTCCTGTGGTAAAATCACTGTCAGTTACAAGATGGTCAGCCCGAGCTGATGCTTTGAAGGGTTTGCTTAAATTTCTGCCCGAAATAACGGAATCATTGAAGAAAATATCTGAGGATGTTGATGAAAAGCCTGCCTGTCGCCAAGAGTCAAAAGGCTTAGCACGAAAACTGCAGAAACCAGAAAATGTGTTTTTGCTGGTATTCTGGGAAGAAGCTATGAATAAATTTCACAAAGTTAGTAAAGCTTTACAAAACGAAAATGTTGACATTGGGAATATTGTTGCTCTGTTCACATCATTGGAAAATTACATGGTTTTATGTAGAGACAAGTTTTCTCTATACTTACAGAAGACTGATATTATAACAAAATCCAGTGAATGGAGTTGTGAAGCTCGAAAACGAAAACCCAAACTGTTCTTTGACAAAAAACAAGAATCATCTGATTCTGACTCTAATCTTGATGCTAAAGAGTATTTCAGGACAGGAACTTATCTTGTAATAATTGACAGGTTAATTGCAGAGCTGCAAAGAAGAGCGGTAACATATGAAATGATCTTCAAGAGATTTGGTTTTATTTTAAACCTGCTAACACTTGACGATAAAAATATCCTTTCTTGCTGCAGGGAGCTTGTGAAAATATATAGCAAAGATTTGCAGGATACTTTTCCTGATGAATGTGTACAGTTTAAATACTTCCTGAAGGACACACCTCATGCGACTTTTTTTGAACCAAGTTCAGGAACTGACGACAAAGAAGAGAAAGAGAAGAAAGAAAAGAAAAAAAGATCATTCTCATATCTTCTGCGCACAGTTAGGGAAGGAAACTTACAAAACTTTTTCCCGAACGTAGAAATCATCCTTAGAATTATTCTAAGTATGGCCGTGACAAATTGCGCTGGTGAACGTTCATTTTCTACAATGAAACGTGTTAAGAACTATTTGCGAAACTCAATGGGAGAAATTAAACTGAGTGCTCTAGCCGTCATGGCGATCGAAAGTGACATGACTGAAGCGCTGGATTTCCAAGAAGTTATAAAGAAATTTGTTAAAATCAAGCCGCAGAGAAAAGTGATCACAGTATAAAAATTGAAAAAGTAAAGACTTTTTACTGTGCACTAGAAACCACCAATGGACTTGTTGAACGTAAACGTTAAAAAGTAACGTAGATATTCGTGGACTTTCTACTCGATAAGATTGCAATGCTGTGACTAAAAAATTTTGAAAATTAAATTATAGACTTAGTAGTTTTTTTGTAGATTTTTAAACAATTAATTACTATGTATTGTAGTTTGTAATAGATCACTGTTCAAAATATAATTAAAAAACGATTATTACTCAAAGATAATTCTATTATTTATTTATAGGCCTAATCCTAATGGCAGTCCTCATTTAATAGTCTAAAAAATGCGTGTAATGTGAGAATAGGCAATAAATATCAACGACGACAATTAATTGGGAGTGGGGGGCGCCGGCCCTTGAAGTGCCTAGGGGCGCCTAAATCCTAAATGCGGACCTGACTGTATGTCATCATATATCGATACTGAAACATTTTATGCATGTGGAACCCAAGATCCATTGAAATGTGGTAATAATAACAACAAACCCTTGATCCCCAGTTACACTCAGGTTCTGTGTGCTAAGCAAAGTTACACTACCTGAACTGTACTCGGAACTTAGACCAGAAACATCAACTGATCTTTATGTCTTAAAGCTTGTATGGTAATCAGAAATGCCAAAAACAAATTCACACACACACACACACACACACACACACACACACACACACACACACACACACACACACACACACACACACACACACACACACACACACACACACACACACACACACACACACACACACACACACACACACACACACACACACACACACACACACACACACACACACATACACACACACACACACACACACACACACACACACACACACACACACACACACACACACACACACACACACACACACACACCATGTATAGTTTGCTCCTGAGTAAAGCTGTGTGTACAGCTGTTAATTTATACACAAAAACATATCACAGTAAGTGTATAATACATTACTCACATATAAATGATCCTGAACTACTGTGATGACTTCTATGGATGTCGATAGTGTTGTTTTCCGGATTGTAAAATGTTAAAATCTCGTGTTTAGTTTCTTGTACGAGCACGTTGAGCCACACGGACAAGTTTGTACCGATCATGTGCATCAGACCAAACCTGGCTAATATTCTGTGCCGGGTTACTCTCATCTGTTGCTGCAACACACAGCAGTTATTTAACTTGGGAACCACTATGTGTGTGAATTGCTAGCACAATGAAATTATGATTTTGCCAGCTGAGAAGGACTGTGCCATTTTAACCCTTTGATCAGTAGTCATATATATATATATATATATATATATATATATATATATATATATATATATGTTTTTTCTCAAAGGGGCCAAATTCAATAATCGTGTATATGTACATTTTCAACTTTTGGTGCCTCAGTGTAGCCGCTGTAGCGAGTTAGTTGCAATGTTATTCATAATGCACTCTAGTGGTTTGTTTTCCAAACATTTGGTATTAATTAGTTTTTAGCACAATGTAATATATGTGGCTATTGTATATGTTCTCTTTCACACGGATTTGTGTGTTGTGGTGAAGTGTGTTTGGAGGTTATGTTGTCCTTAGATTACAAAAGTGTAGATGTGTGAACAGTGTTTTCTTTTATAATTTTTTTTCATATTATTTGAGACTTGTCCAGAAGGGCAAGCCCCCTTCAGCTAAAGGATGCACGCCAGTGCAGGCTGGAAGCGAAGAAGATCGAGGCACATTGGAGGTAGAGTAGTGTGTGTGTGTGTGTGTGTGTGTGTGTGTGTGTGTAGTGTGTAGCCATATAGGTAATGGGAGTCGCTGATGGAAGTGGCATAGAGTTTATACATGAGTATACATGCAGCCAAGACTTGGACAAGTAACGCAAGTTGCCGAAGCTGGAGACAGAGAGGCATCAAGGTAGGTGGGGTACACAAAAAAAAGAGTGATATAGACTAGGTAAGTTACTAGGTAGTTAGGAAAAATTTAAATTGTTATGTGATCAGTAAGGACGGCAGGTTGAGTATGTTTGAAGATGGGAATATAAGTGTTTCTATTTCTGTGACGCTGGCAGCGAGGAGTTCTGGGAGGAGGTCCATCAGCTATGGTAAGGAAGGTCTGCAGATGTTGCGGGTAGTTCTATTGATGGAGGTGGCTATGGATTGTAGGGAAGTGTGTTCTTTTGCAGTTTGTGAGTATTTCTAGTTGATCTTGTAGAGGAGAGAGTCAAGGTTTGGGAAGAGTTTGTTGAATGTATACAGAGTGCTATTAGAGGTTTTAGTAAGGGGAGGTCAGCAGTAGATAACTCAAAGGGCTCGCCATTCTGTGATTCTGTACGGTTTGGGGGTGGGGTCGGCAGGCAGGAGTATGGGATGGACGTATGTCATGATCGGGCGGATACAAACTATGTAGATTTGGCTTAGTAGTCCGCTGGAGCAACGATTGTTGTTGCTGAGCTTTTGTAATTAGCCCATATTGTTCATCTTATATAATTATACAGTGTGTAAAATTTTAATTTATTGTTGGATGTTTCTGATAAACTATCTTTGCAAAAGTCTAACTATTCGACTGAGGACAAAATTTATGAACACATTACAAACTATGAATCAGGGAACAAAGTATCTGTTTTTGACAAATCATAGAGTGGAGAAAATCTATTTAACACTATTTATATATTTTTTATCAGTTTTCCTATAATTAAAGTTTACAATTGCATTAAATTATGTTTTACACATTTTAAGAAAATTACAATCAGAGTAGTATTAACATACTAACTGAGTTGCCACTAATCAAAGGGTTAAATATACAAACTGTAGTGTTACAAATAAAAAGGAATGGCCCAGACCATTATGAAGAAATCTTACCTCATCATTTAGAAAAATAAAATACATCTGTATGAAGATGAATGCCATCCTAGTAGCCGGAGTTAAAGCTAACAACACGTTGTGGCATTTAGTATTTCTTTCAAGCTCAAAATACTGTCCAAATTCCAGTCCTGAGTATATCATACTTCCTATGCCAAAAGCTGTAAAATTAAGAGCTTCATTTTAGTTTTAATAATTGGTACACATTGTTAGTAAATTACCCAAGACAATGATTGTTGTATAATTATATATAATATTGAGCACATGCATTGTAGTCAAGTAGTAAAATGCAGACTTGCCTTAGCTAAGGAAGCCCTTAATAGATAGAAATGATTATTGTGTGGGCCACTAGACATAAAGCTGAAAAAGAGGTTAATGAAATGTTTTGTTTGGCATATGCTCCAATCCAGGGGGAGAAACTTGGAGGTTGAGGAAAGAAGAGGAGATAAGATTACATGCTTTCAAATTGTGGACATGGAGTAGGATGTAGCAAATTTTCTGGAAGGACAGAGTAACAAATGAGAGGTGGTTGGAAGAGTAGGGGAAAAAAGGAAGAGTGTTGGATATCATCAGGGGCAGGAAGAGAAAGTGGTTGGGACATTGCGTATGGCAAACACAAGGTGATGTGATGTAATGTACAGTGTGATGTGATGTACACACACTGGAGGACGAAGGTGGGACCAAATGATAGACGTATACATGTGCAATACTACGAAATGAAGAGACTACCCCAGGATAGCGAAGCATCCAGGGACCATGCTCATAAAAATGCTCATGGGGAGAAAACACTTGATGATATACAATGTTTACGCTGATTTTATTTAGATGTGAAAATGACAACTTATTATGAAGGAATATACATAATTTATATAAATGGAGATTTCCACTTTTTATACCTTGAGCTTTGCTAATAATTAAGGGGTCATCACATAGGACAAGGACAAACTCACCAGTATGATAAGAAAGTACTGGAAAAATATGCAGAGAATAGGTTAGAAATACAATTAGACAAATGTGAATACATCCTCGAAGGCGAAAGCCGCATGGCCCACGGAAAGCATGGCATACAATGGATGTGTGTTATGTAGCTGTTGAAAGAAGCTGAAAGGCAAGTTTTCAGCGCCTTAAGACTGGAACCTTCTGCTACGGGAGACAACCCCAACAGAAAACAGACCTGTTAGGATACCTCCAGGTGGCAGCCCCACCACGTAACTACTTAGCTAGAGGTTGGTTACTTCTACTAAGGAAACTAAAACATACTCAAAATCTTCACGAAAAGCCGGATGGATCTCAACTGAATGGATGAGATATAGACCAAGGAAGAGATGGCTTAAGTGAAAGTGGAACAGGCTGTAAGCCTATACCTTGACATGGAGAAGGAGAAGAAGAAGAAGAATGAGGAGAAGGAGGACAGAAATATGAATATTAGGCAGTGGGTGAGGATGTAAAGAGTGTTGAAACAGGAATTTATAATATATATAATATATTTCGTTTATGATAATATAAAATGAACAGATCTATGCTAATTTTAGTACGTAGGCTTTCATGGCCAGTGTCACTATAAATACTTAAAACTTCCGGGCTGAAAGGCCGTGGTCGAATGCTTGATGTTGTGTAGCTAGACGTTTCTGCCACACCACCGGTGGCCATCTTCAGTAGCAAAAATGTTCGAAATAGGTGGTATGCCGAACAAGTCGCCCAGTGAACTGGGAACAAGCAACAGTGAGAGAAGGCTACGCTGTTTCTATTTATAACGTTTTGGCTGCTTAAGGTGTATAACGCGAACCAATGAGAAGCCAGTTCATCATTCTCCACTCTGATTGGCCGTGGAAAATAAACCATGCCAGACACTATTTAGATCTATATAGATTTAGATCTATGCTAAGTACAAATGTTTAGGATTAATTAATTAAATACTGTGCAACAGAGGAGATAAAAACAGACACAACAGTAAATAAGTACCAGACAGTTCAACTCGTTATTTTGGGAAGTAGTATAACTAGAAAAACCAAAACTCAAATATGTTAAACTACAATCCACATTATAGTGGGTGGCCAATGGAGATTAGAACTGGGTAATCAACAAGAATTCAGGAATAAAATCAATATGGTGTAAGCTCAAAGATTTAGACAGCACATTAAGGTTAAAGATGACATAAAGAGGAAAATGGAGGTACAAGAGCATACACATTAAGCTATTTGAAAAGAAGAGACTGACATTGTATGGGCAAATTATAATGGAGTTACAGACTGGAGCACTGCACTGAGAAGAAGAGGAGGTAGGTCTTAAAGATCCTGGAGAGATGAAGTTGAGACAAAGCGGAGCCACTTCCTTATTCCTGTAGAATGGGAACACAGAAAATTGTGCTTGTGCTTGAGAAAAGGAAACAGACAACATCTATATTAAGCATACATTAAGTAATTTACTTACCAAGAAAAGAACTGTTAGCAACATGTGTTTGGATGTATATAATATTATATAAAATTATATACTAATTTATTTCTATTGTATAAATTCTATAAAATTATACAAACCAACAGCACCCATCCTGAGGTAGAAGCTACCATAGTGCTGAAACGGAATGATAGCTCTGCCATTGCTGTGGCCTCTGTAGTAGTGGTTGTCTGTGGTTGTGCTCATTTCGGTGTCAGTCATGTAGTTTTGTCTTGTATCCCTCCCGCTTTCACACTCATCGCTCCCATCTGTCGATGAGTTCAGTGGATCTCTACCACGTTCTAAAAGAAATTTTTCATTAGTCTCATAAAAAACATAAAACCTATGCATATGTATTGTTAAATTCATATAAACTGTAATATAATAGTCACCTAGAATCAGGTGCAGATCTATGGTGGAGGTCACTTCAGGCAATTTTGTTTTCATCGTTTTGTGACTGTAGAATGGTTTTTAATTTTATACTTCTTCTTCTTCTACATTTCATGGATTAGGCAATATAACTGTTGTGACTTCACATTATTTCAGAAGGCTTGTACTTGTTTACAATTACTGATATTCTATCTCCATCCATGCGACTTAAATGCTGTCTCCATTTCTCCTGTGTTCTTCCATTTTCTCATTTAGATTATATATATTTAAGTATGTCCATATATCTTCATTTCTTATATGATCCCTTCTTCTGCATCCTTTAACCCTTCTTAAAAATCTCGACTCACTTGATTGTATGTTGCTTTTGTCTCTTTGTTTTGTAATCCAGGATTCACTTCTATATAATAGCACTTGAATGGCCATTGTTTTGTAGATTTTTAATTTTGTCTCACGCCTCGTTTTATTTTTCAGTGTTCTATTTATAGTTCCACATATGGGTTGAAATCTACTGACTTTATTTTGTATATTTTTAATTTTACACTTGTGATTGTGAATATGATAAAAAATTTGTATCATTTTATGTAGCTTCATGGTTTTACTCTAAACTTACTATAAAGTAATTGTGACTGCACCTTTCCACCATATTAATTTTGTTTCATACACACTATAAGTGTATATTATTGGAAGAACTATGTATTGACAAACACAGATCTGATTTTATAGTGCTATGTCGATAAAATTATTGTGTTGACAATAACAAGCTGTATTTGTACCTTCATTCATTCTTATCATTTATAATTTAGGCCTTTGAAGAAGCGACAAAGTCCAACTTTCCATCCCCTCCCAAAGACAACTGTTCCCCCTCCCCAATTTCTTGCTGCATCTGCCCTTGTACAGAATGATCTGTGTCATTCACCTTGATGTTCAGTCTTAATGCTGTACCTCATTGCTGTATGATACTATTTATTATTATGATTGATATTCTTAACCATTTCATGTGACATTATACTTTTTTTAAACATTGTTATTGCCTCCAGAAGTGGTTATGAGTATAAAATAGGTTAATTACCTTTCGTCACACTTCTTAAATATCCAAAATTCAGGATTACTCGAGTTTCGACATTGTTATGTCATCATCAGATCCTTAGAATGGGGTTGAAACTACATCTATCGATGTTCACACATCTTGTCAGACGATAAACATGACACACACGAAGGGACAAAAACATTTAAACACTTAAAACATTCAAAATAAATAGGGAGCGAATCACACGATATGCGACCGTTGCGGACCTGTACAGGACCGATACTTTTTCTTTCGCTGACTGAAGGAAACTTATCTGTTTGTTTATGACAGTGAATATCTCAATATTTCCAAGTGATTTTAGACAGCTTTTACAAAATACAAAAGAAATAAATACAACTTACTTATTGAATCACTGTTGCTGCTGTTGTTCTTTGGTTTTTGTTCATCTCTGCAAAGCATGGCATACATGTAGAATAAAAATGCCATACTTCCAAAGTACAGGTACAAGTAGAAACCCTGAAAACACATGTACCACCTTTTTACCATATATACTATTATATATAATACACACATACTATTGGATTTTATTACATTCATATTAAACATTATTGCTGTTGATTGATATGAATTTAAAATTTTCAACATTGTCTTCAGCGAGGATTAAACAAAAATGGTTTGTTCCAGACCCAAGCAGGTCGCTCCAATGTTTCTTCAGATGCCCCACACCTCTCCATCCTCTTGGCTTGTAATGCAATAGTTGTTTGGGGATACGACAGTCATCCATTCGTTTAAGATGTTCCAACCACTTTAGCCGATATTGGGCAATCCTGTCAAATATACTCATAATATTCAGTTTCTGCTGTACATTAACATTCTTATGTATCTTGAAGAGTATACCCTGCCACACACCCCGCCACACACCTGAGAACTCTTATCTCAGCTGCTTGGATATGACCGGCCTGGGATTTCGTTAAACATTTTTTTTACTAATTATTTGTGTTTTGGCATTTATTTATTTTTCGATTTATTGCAATTTATTTGACTTTAATAAATTTAGATATTTTCCCAAAGAGTATTACATAACCTCTAATGAAGTTAATTTATATTCTTAATCTCTCTCTGCATCAGGTCTGCATGTCTGCCAGTGCCTAGCTGCCATTAATCCCTGCCCATCCACTATCCCTAGATGAAATTGGAGGGCTCTGTCTCCTTATGAAGCATCTAGGCTTTATTTATATTTTTACGGCGTTCGGTCGTTAGCCCAGCACCTGAATTCATATGCTGGAGGACGAGGGGACTTACATTCAGGTATTTAATCATTCTAGAGAGAGTGCATTCAACTTGGCCATAAACTACCATATACTACTCTTCTAACAGTTTGATTTTGAAGTGTTCTTCTTCTAGTCTTTATGGGCCCTGGCCCCCGACTCTACAAGTACCAATGGCGCAGTACATATTTAATGGTGGCATCTACTCACCATATCACATTATTGTTCATGGGCTCAGGTAACATTTGTAGAGTGTAAACAGGTGCCACAGGGTACCCACAAGATCAAGGCCGCCTTAGACACTGTGTATTTGACATAGCTTTATTCACAGCTGTCCACCATTCCTGATGGGATTATCTGTTATTTTCTTAATACAATATTAATTAAGTTTTAGTTAATAATTTCAGCTTTCAGTTATTATTAAGTTTTGGAAAATATGTTTATTTTAACTGAAGTAAATCATTAACTAATGACTTTTTAAAACTCAGCTGTAAATACAGATTCACGCGTCATTGATATTTGTTAAAAGGCTTTTAATATGGCCTATATAAAGTTTATGCAAATTTGGTACTGCATTTTAATGTTCTAAAATTTTCTTAAGGATTTTGGAGTTTGCAAGATTATCTTAATATGGAGTTATTTATTAAAAAAAAAATGGATTTTATATTATTTTGATTACTAATACTGTTTACAATTTGATTTGTAATTTTGTATTGAATTTTATTAACTAATACTTCTATAATTTTGTAATAATAATCATGATTCACTATAATTAAGAATATTACCCGGTGCTGATGATGTTACCACGGAAGTAACAAAGCAGCTAAAAAATAAATAAGAGTGTTTCCAAAAACTTTACAAACATTGGTAGAAGTGTGTTTACATTATAGAAGGAAATTACTTTAAAGGAAATACAATATAAAACATTTTAATGTATAGAGTGTTTGTGAAGTACACTAATTTGAGGAATGTTTTGAATCTACCTTGTACTTCCACCTCCCCACACACACATACATTCACGCAGACATATCAGAAAGTTTTTTGACTACGTATTTTTTGTAGCCTAATTATAAAATTAAAAAAAACTAAGGCTAAACATATAAGTTACCTCATAAAATGACGTAGGAATATGAGACGATATCACTTCAGCCATAGGGAAGGCGATTCCCATAACGACTAAGAGTTTTCCATACAGGGCAGACAACGTAGTCGCCAAAGCTTGTCTGCAATTGTTAATCAATATTTTCATCAGTAATAGTCTTACTATAAAGAAAATGAAACCAATACATGAACATATAATATAAACAGAGCACTTACGCTCCCATCTTTCTCCAGTTGACTTGTAATTGGTCGATTCTGGATGGCCTCTTGATCTGTGGTAAAGCAGTATGGTACAATACTGGAGGTAACATAGCCGGGCCTGGTGTTGGTAACCTGTAAAGACAAAGAGAACAGTCTATCGTGTTATATGTTTACACGTTGTAACATGACATAAGATAGCACCAAAACTCATTACTAATAAATAGAAGAAGAGATGAAAATTGAAAGAAAAATAAATAAATTATAACCTGAAGATTGATAGCCCAACACTAATAACTAAGTAATGACTAAGACACTGACAAGGACTAAACCCAATAGATTGGATAAGGTGAGAGAAATAAAAAAAACCAATGATACAACCCAAAATATGACTACAATCAAAACAACCCAAAATGTAACTAATGTATAATGTAAAATAAATGTACAACATCAGATAGGGCAATAGATAAATAAATAAATAATGTAAATATATGAACTGTAAAAAGTAAACAAGATATAAAATGTTATTAAAAGAAAAGAAAAATAAAAATAAATGTAAAACCCCAGACAGGAAAATATGAATAAAAAATACCCTATTAAGTAATAAGTTAGCCACAAGTAAGTAAAATACAATCAAACTTAGCAACATTAATTATGAGTGCAGAGGTGAACGGGTGATAGTAAAGAAACTATTAGTGATGGACATTATATAAATAAAATAATAAACCAAGCGATAGTTATGTTAAATAAAGAAACACTATTTTAAATAAATGTGAAGTGTAAGTGACTGTCAAGTGAAATACTATTTACATAAGACTATATAAAATATATAGCAAACCATGTTAGAGTAGTAGTTTAGCCAGTAAGACTTATTGTGTTATTAAAATAAGGAACGTTAACAAAATATATAAATAATAAACATTTTGAAAAATGAGATGAAAGTGATATATTAGAGTGGAAACAGGGAGAATTAGACACTATATTTTATTAAGGGAGTTCATATAAGTATGTTGATAATAATAATTAGTGATGTTCAAAGATTGTTATAAGAGTTTTGTTAGTAAATGAACAAAATAATGTTGGTAAGATTAAATGACTAAAAACCAATTAAATGATTAAATGATTAATGTTAAAGTCAGAAAACCATTAAGAGTTAAAAGGTTTAGTTACAGGCATGAACCTGTAAAGAAGAATTAATGAGTTATAATAATAGGTGTGATGATCAAAAGCATCAAATGTTTTTTTGTTAATTTGTGTCTTTAATAATGTTTAATAACCAAATAAATAAAATTAATAGATATAAAATATTGTAAAGAGGATAAAATAGAAGTATTATGAAATCTAGGCATTAGGCCTAGCATTGATGAACAGAATTTTGTAAGTTTTAAGATAAAAAACAGCCCAAAATCAACTAAAGTGTATAATATGTTTAGGTATTCAAATAAAAATATAAGGTACAAAACTGGCTACATAATGTTTAGTTTAAAGGTAATTAAATAAAGAAATATCAAATAGAAAAAATAAGAAATCTGTTATGAAGTGACCAAATGTAAACATGATTGGTACCAAAATAATCTGTAAGAAAAAAGCAAAGCCATGGTGTTATTGGATTTAGTATTACCAATAGCATAAAGAAGTTATAATAATTTAAAAGATTTTTATAAATTTTGAACAAAAAAACGTTAGTGAATATAACAATGTTATAAGTTACTAGCCAATGGGAAACAGAGTTACACAGAGAGTTGCCATGACAACAAAAGCTTGTTACATGTTTAACCGTTGAAAATTTATTATTCCATTATTGACTGTCATAGAGGGTGGATGTATGAAGCCCATGAAGATAAATAAGTAAAGAAATCAATAAATTTTATCAAACAGTGATTAAGAAGACAAAATTAATAACCATAATACCACTAATGATGAGAAGTTAATTAATTCAACAAAAGAATTAATAAATATTATACAAAAATTTTGATGAAGAGATCCTAATTCGGAAGTAACCACCTACAGAAGGAAGAATAGAAGAAAAAACCTAACTAAACCTTGGAATCTACCTTAACCAGCAATACTGATGGAATTCGAACACCAGAATTGGATCATTTGAACCTGGATCTCACTAAACCATACAAGAAGGGACCAGTAGAAGCGTTCCAGAAGAAGAGGATTGCCCAAGACAAGAAGAAATAAAGGAGTGCTGAGTATATTTTTAATGTTTTAACCAAAAACGAAACCATAAATAATCCACATTAACTGAACATATTTATTTCACTTCACCAACCACTCAATTAACTTTTTAGACTGATTTCTATTTAATAATCACCTCTGATAGAACAAATATATCACTGAATTTTGAATTTAAATTAATGTGTTTTAAAAAACGCGAACTTGCTAAGTAAGAAATTAACCTATTGAACACTATTTCTCATAGCGGTAACTTACTTTCTATACTTAAATATATCACTTGTTATGAACTAGTTATAAGGTATTTTGTAAGATTATGTGCATTTATTAGTCTGTAAACCAATATTTCTGTAGTCCAAAGAACTTTTCCCTGAGATATTTAAAATAAACAAACGAAGAAAACTAAACGCCATTACGCAGCGTCTATCTACACACACGAACCGAATGAGCAGACAGCCAACTATGAACAAGTAAGCATGCCGGCGCAATGATAAATGTTATGTTTTATTTCAGAAATTGTAATTGACCAATATATTTGAACCTGTTAATAAATCATCGTAACTATCCTAAACTGTATGTTTGATTTATTCAAAGATTAATATAAAAGTTTGGGGTAAACAAAAAATTAAAAATACATTAGTTGACAAAGTCGATTTCGCCAAGCAGTGTTAACCAAGCAGGCGGTGAGGCGGAGAATTCAAATCGAACAGCGGACTGAGTGAGCCGACGGTCGACTTTCGTACGTATTTATAACACGTAAAAAATGACTTGTTACCAATAACGACAAAGTAAGTACTCATAAAGTAACGCAAATACTTGTCTAGTTACAACGTTAAATTTATTTTCTGAATCTTCAGAGTATAAAGCTTGTACAGAGTGATCAAAAAGTCATTTTGAATACATTGTCATGATGCAATAGCCATGTTTGGTTGGTCCATATCTCAAAACATTTCCATAAAACTTGTTTTTGAAGAAACCTCAAAACACTGTGAGGTTAACAATTAATAGCCCACTGACTGCCTGGCCTGCAGATAAAATTCTTTGTAGATACTGTCCTTAATGTCAAAAAAGCAAATCAACACAGACTATATTGATCTGAACTTGGGACACTTTTCTCAGTCTCAACGAACTTGACTTCCACTTAATGACAGCCATTTTGTTCCCATAAACCAGTGTTTTATTACCAGTAAATTATCTCTGAAATTAAATTTAAGTCATTTTCAAACGTTCTTTGAGCTCCCTGTACACATGAACTCAATGTTCTTTTTGATTAATTGTTAACAGATATTGCAATTTTGTTTCTGCAGCGTGGATTATTCAAAGTTGTTCTGACAAAATTGACTGGTAAGACCCATATGACAAATCTACAGCTTTACAAATGTCATGAATTGCTTGCCAATGATCTTCATGAATTGTTTCACAAATTTTTGTGACATTTCTGTTGGTGATACCAGTTGAAGGGTGTCCAGAATATTTGTCATATTCAACGGATGTTCCACCACACTTGAACTACTCACAGATTTGAGTCTGCCCAATAACTTCACTGCCAAATCTAGTTTCAACACTTAGCATCTCTGCTGTCTTTGAATTTTAAGACAAAATTTGACACTAAATCTTTGCTCATTCAAATCAGTCATGTTGGCAATCACAAATCACTACAAACTTATTATTATTAATTCGGGGTCAAAATGTCCTACGATGTTGTCCAATGCCTAACCTCCTTTGTTGTCTGTTGTTGCAGTTTTCATCGTTTAGTCTTCTATCGCTCATTGATTTTCTTAAGCTATCTATCCATGTTTTATTGGGTCTTCCTTTCTTTCTGTGCTCTCTAGGTATCCATCTCATTGTTTTCTTTGGTAGTTGGTCATGTCCCATTCTTTGTACATGTCCGTACCAGATTAATTGTTTTTCTTCAGTGCAGTCGATGATTGTCTTTGGTACGCCCATTTCTTTTTTGATCGTTTCATTTCATATTCCTTGTAGCCTTGAAGTTCTAGCAGCTCGTCTCAAAGCATCCAGAAGTAATACTTAAGTACTAGAGTGGGTTAAGAATCGTTCTCTCTGATATGTGGCTAAGGTATGACGTGCTTGATTACTAACTTAACAGACAAACTAAATAGGATATAACTAAGTAATGTGAAACATTGTTTGCAGCCTTTGCACATTCAGACCAGTCGAATAACTGGCGGGCCCACAATGTGGGGGGGGGGCAGGAGGTGCTGCAGATTTTGGGAGCGTGCACATACATTTACCTTAATTTTTTATGAATCGGTAAGAACCATTGAAGTTCAGTAAACCAGATTTCCTCATAGAATTTAACATAAAAAACAAATACATTAATTTTTTTACTGTTATTTTAGCAGTACCTAATGGTGTGCTTTGAGAGTAGACTATTTGGTTAACTACACAATAGAGCAGCGGTTCCACTTAAGAATACACCGAGGCCAGTTAAGAATTGCATTTAAAATGATGTTTTGATATACAAAATAAAATGTCTTTATATCAGAATAACTGTCTTTCATTCCAACGCCAATATTACTCTTATACTAAAATTATTGTAGTTTATGAAGCTATAACCAGATGACAAAGTTTTAAAGGTGAAATAGATTTTTGGTCTGTTTAAAAATATGAGATTAGTTAATTAACTGTACAATATAAAATTTAATGTAAACATACACTGTCTTCATTAATTTAAATTTATTTGTACTTTTTTCAAGATGCATATACATTCAACAAATGACAAAATTATAATTGGTTACAGTGACCAATGGCGAAGTGTGACAAAATCATTTGGGTAGACATAAAAATACCAGTCAACAGCACCCTCCTACTAGAATTGTTGACATTTTTAATGAACCAGTAAAACTATGGTAAATAGAGATACCTCTACCTTTATCAGATAATAGCTAAGTGAATGTCGCATTTCATTATACATATAATTAGGCCTAAATATAAAGAAAAAACTATATTATTGTTATTAGTGTTGTTTATGAATCTTAATTTGAAAATATTCTACAACTATGTAAGTAAATGCCTATTTTAATAAATAATAAATATAATAAAAGTAATAAATTGTAATTACCTTTTATGCTGCTTGAGCCCTTCGTTGGGAAGCCATAGATAACTATGGATATAATATATATATCAATGCAAATTTGATAATGATGCAATCTCATGCAAATAAGTTTTTAATTTGTTTTATTGCGAATAGATTGATTAATTAGTCCCACTCTATGGGCATCATATGGAGATATGCCTGTTAATGCCTATATCACATTTAATTAAATGTGTACGTTAGCGTGGAACGAAAATGGCCTTTTTTTAATTTTTTTTTTTTTGGTTTTGTAATAGTGGGGAAAAATTGCCTTTTAGGTTCAAAAAGAAGAAAAAAAAATTTGGTTGCTATACTACAACATCTTGAGGTGCCGCAAAGAGCTTAAAGTTTGTAAAAAAATTGAAAAATGTTTATAAAAAAAAACAAAAAATACTTTCTGTTCTTGCTTTTAAAACACGTCGTAAACCAAGTTCTCTTACATTTTTGCGCTCATCACATAGCATGGACAAAAGGAAATTTTTTTCTGCAGCAGCAAAGTACCCATTTCTTTGAATAACCGGGTCTAGAACATTCTTGAAATCATCAGAGAGATAGCATGAATATGAGATAAGCTTAAACAGATGTTTGGAACCTAAGTACATGAAGGTTTTAACTTAATGTTAAACCACACAGGTGCATACACTTTCACAATGTACTCAGCCAGAGTCTTAAGGTTTTCAGTTGGATTTTCAGTTGCCACATACAATCTAAGTATACAGTTTGCTAATGTAAGCCAGCTGGAGTGAGCAAGTTTTCCAGGGTTTCTTAAAGATAAATCTAGTGAGCAATTTCCACTTGATACAGCGATACACATATCCAATAAATACTTCTGATCTGTACTTAAATCATTTATGTTCTCCAAAAGAGGAAGGTTATTTTCAATTGGCAAGAAAGTAACCACAGGAAGATTAGCACAGTTTTCCAGCTGCTGACCTATTTCGCCTTTAAACTCATTGGGTCCCTTCGTTTTACCATCTAAATGACAAAAAAGATGTCGCAAAGGTAGCTCATTTCCATGGAACAAACAAACTAAACATTGTAAAGGTCTTCCTATTTCATTTTCCATCAAAGAAATCACACCATTATTATGTCCAGTGTTTACAACGGTTCCATCACGCCCATTAGCAGTAAAGTTCAAAAGTTGTTCGTTGTGTTCTCTATCTTCAAGAAACTCCAGCATACTGTCTGCTATTCTTTTCCAGTGCCAGATTTAGGTGTTACGTGGCCTAAAAACTTTGAGTTTGGTTCCTCTATTAGTGAAACATGCTCTTCTGAAATAACTTTTTTGTACAACTTAATTCCTTTCTTTTCTTGAACAATTGTTTTGTCTCTTCTTCCATCAAAAAACAATCCTCTATTTTCGGTTATCTGATCTTAAAGACTGTCATTAATGAGATCTCTTCGATTGTTTGATCTTGCTTGTCTAATTTTCATCCTGTCTATTACTTTGGTTTTGTCTTCCCCTGTGATTACACCCAAGTCCTGTAAAGCAGCACTAGCTATAGCTGCAGCAGCTCTATTTGATATTCGGGTACGGTCACAAATGGAAGCTACAGATAGCAATTTAATACGCATTTGAGTGCTTATCTTTTTCTCTTTTTTCAGTTTTGAAGGGCCTGGTAGATTTATCTCTTCTTGTATATTTGAAGGACCTGGTTGGTTTGCCTCTTCAGCGCTGTCTGCCTTCCATCCCTTCCCCCTCCCAACATCCGCTACGGCGATGACTCATGCTCCCGGATGCCAATGCAATAGTTAAACTGTTTTTATCTTTCTATTCATATTAAAACGCCTATTTGAAACTTTTTATTGCATTATCGAGACACGTAAAATTCTTTGAAAAAGTTACAAAAAGTGTGTTTTTATAAAACTTTACTGCTCTTGCGGTACCTCAAGACATAATCCAAAAAGTTAAAAAAAAATTGTATGTCTTTTTTGATATAAAAACTGCTTTTTTGACAGTATTTGATATAAAAAAAATTTTTTGACAACTTCTTAAAAAAACTTAAAAATGTAGCGAAAATTGCAATTTTATGAAAATTTATCGTCCTTGTGGCACCTCAAGACGTGCTCCAATATTTTTCATATCTTTTTTTTTATCTTATCTACACCAAAAGGCAACTTTTCCGCACTATTACAAATTAAAAATCCAAACTTGATTTTTTCGTTCCACCCTAGTGTACGTGTAATAAGTGTGATGAGTACCATTAATTAACAGTCATAACTTTGACTTTACTATGAGTGTTACTACATTATCACTAATTTATTCCACTCATTGGGTATCATTTGTATATACGTGTAATTACGTAAGATAATTGGTATTAACTAGGGTGATTATAAATGATTCAACTTGTACACCAAATTCTGCATTACGAACAATAATTTATTCAGACCTTCTGCAATGGTCCTCAATTTCTGAAATTAAAATAACATTATTTTGCAATAATATATGATACATTACTTTATTAATTCGTTCATTACTTCTATGAGGATTCATCTCATTATGATAACTTAATTATAAGTAGTTAAATCATGACTTCTTTACACATTACAAAATTTCTCTTATTAATGGATTTATATTTCAATTTTGCCTTTCGCAATATATCATTCAACTTTACTCTAAATGAATTTAAATTTGATTTCTAACTAGATCAGAGGTGTGTTCTTTGTGAGGAACAGGACAGTGGCTACTAAACATAAGTGATACATAAATGTTTTACTTTTGGTAAGTATCCACAAACTACGGCGTGTGTCTACGATGATTTCCTCTCTCCCTCGCTCCTCAGGATGACTGATGACTTGGTGGACACTCTCATCATCGTCTGAATGATACGCTATTCACTATCGCTGAGATTTTGCACTCCGGCATCAACATTCTTTTAGTTCGCACTCGTTTAGAAGTTATATAATATGTAACATATTATGTAACATAAGTTAGTTAGTGCGATCATTTAGTTTTGAATTATTCATTTCTCGACTTATTCGTGTGTGATTGTAACTTTACCACTTTGTTAACAAGTACTGATTGTTTGTAATTTATTTAGTCGACACAGTTATTTCACTTATGAACCTTTTAATTACGATATCTGACATGGTTAACCGACGTAAATAGTACATTAGTTCATCACACAATCATGATATTTAGTTCATATTTCTGAATTATCTTTCACGATTACGCACAATGTCTCTACTTTATTCACACCATCAGAGTTTTTGAGCATCTTTACACAACTCGTTATTATACAAACTTTTAATTTGAACTAAGTTTCTTTTTAAGTTCTAATTCGTTACGTACAATACGATCTTGCGATTCACCATCAACATTTTACTCCGCACTTTACGACTCGTCAGTATATTGAGATAATACAAAGTCTGATTAAGATTAGCCCAAAATTACTATTGAGAAAACTCCATGACTAAGACTCTTATTGTTACTAAGACATAGAATAAAACTTCCGATTTTGTACTGGCGAAATAAACAGACTCCTGAAGAATATAATACTTAGACAAAATGTATAAGACAAAGTTATACTAAGACAAAAACGTATATAAGCCCCCTTTGCTCGTCGTCAACACGTATTTTTATACCTTGAGTCCTTCCACTTTCCTGCATCCAATTCACTCCTTCCCACCATCTACGTTCTTATTGGTTTTTGTCTTCATTTTCCATGAAAATTCCTCCCTGAGTCTCTAGCTAGACTCCTGGCTTCATCCTTATTCGCTCTGGACCCTTGTCTCCTTGGTAACGTCTTCTAAAGAACCGCCTTTACCAAACTCCAGTTTGTGGTAGGCTCATCTAGATCCCTTCTCTTATATCTTCCTGTTTCGCTCCTCCCTTGCTGTAAGACGAAAGACCGAATTTCACGCTTGTCCATCATTCAATTGTTCTTGTATTTCCATTCACCTCGTTCCTACTAATTGCTGTCCAGTTACCCGTGTGTCCTTTAGTTTAGGTGTGACCAATTGCAGTATTGTCCCCTTATTTCCTTCATTTAGTTCACACGCTGATGGAGGTCGCTTTCTCGGTAAGGCACATCTGCTCTGCAGCTCTCCTGCTCAGCCCGTACTCTAGCTGGTAAACAAGTTCCCCGCTGCTTCACTATGCATGATCCTTTGTTCATGTAACGTCCGTATGAGTTTTGCCATTGTGAACTCTGTACATCTGTGTGTCGTCGCTAAGCTCCCACACGTGGCTTGACAATACTCGCGTCGCCATCGTATTCATATTCTTGGTAATTGGCTCGGTAAGACGTATCCCTTTGTTTTTCTGTTACTGCAGCTCGTTCCCAAGCAATACTCTTACGCCGAACATCTGCTATAACCGAGGCATTGTCTTCTCTAGCTGTACCTACTTCGTCGCTAATGTGTCACACGTGTCGTTGTCCGAATGGCAGCTGGTCGACTCCAACGTATATCATTTCTGACAGCTGACACCTGCTACTGTTCCTCCTCACGCAATAAAAAAAATTCCTCTACCAAGTTGCGTTACAATTCTTTAAAAAATATATATTTTACTCACATTTCTTGAATGATGACAAATCCGGATTACTGTAGACATTACTCAATCGTTCATATTTTCTTGCAAATGAGTTCAACTCGTCTTGAAGTTTGCAAAAATATCTATTACCCTGTCCTTGAAAGTTGGGTCCTTTGTGCACATAAATGTCAATTCTTTTTCAATGGACAAAGTAGCAAATTGTGATAATCTTTTATTTTTGATGGCATTATGAAGGTACGTTTTGATCCTCTTCAGTGTACTCATTGAACGCTCAGTTGATGCCGATGTAACCAGAATACTCAGTACTAATTTCAGTAACTTTAATGTTTGTTCATACACACTATTGAGTTGATTCTCCACAATATATTCTAGCAGTTTAACTCACGGAAGCATTTTATCATAACTGTTGTAGATGTTCAATAATTCATTGTGCAATGTTACCCAGTCAAAGAATTTTGGGAACAAACATTGCAGCTTGTCAGACTGGAGTTGAGGAAAATTCCTCCGAAATTCAACAAACCTTTTCTCATTTAGAAGTTCTACAAAAAATATATTTTCAAATTTGCCGAATCGGGTGTCTAGTTGCACTGTTACAGATTCAAGAATTTCATAAGCAACGGGTTTATGCATTTCACTTACAAATTCCAGCATTATTAGGGTCAGCATTCATGTGCCTACATTCGTCCATACAGTTTTGCAGCACTTTATTTGAATGCAGTGCTGCAATATTTTCTTTCACTGTCCTAATTTCAAGCAGAATTATCACTGTTGCACACCACTAAATATTTCTTATGGAACATACTGGCCTCACTATCCAACCATAAACAGCTATATACACTGAAATACTGTATAAAAAATGCGTATACATAAACAGAAACATTTGTTATTGTATAAACAAAATTAACTGAATTAGGCTAGCCAAGCAGTCACAGAAGTCCGAATCAGTGGCGTAACTATTAACTATTTTTTCTCAGCCCCACCACAGGAATCCTTTGCAGGACCCCCTACCACCCCTATTCATGTCATTGTTCTTACTTGAATATTAACCCCTCCTTATACTTGTGGCAACTACTGAAAGTGCATAATATAACATCAACAGGATAGCTGATCTTTCTTGTATGATGTATACTCAAATACTAATATATAACTTTTGCTTCAGTTAATAGTTTGATTTGTTATTTAGAATCTTTTATATCTTTGATCAATATCAAAAAATACTGATTATCAGACATGTCAGTGTAGTGGCGAAGCGTCAGGGGAGACAGGGTAGACATTGTCTCCCCAAGTAATTTATTCATAAAGAAATTAACTTTTATTTGTGAATTAAGATGCGTAAGATACTCAGAAAGGGTATAAAATTAATTTATGAAGTTAAATATTACGGGACATGATGCAACCGTCTGATTCATGGAACCTTGCTGTGCGATGTAACTGTACGCGGAGTATCAGGGTAGACGTTACTTGGAATGTTTTTTCAACATGACTGGTGGTGAGGAGGGCTTTGGTGAACGACAACGGGAAGGGACCTGCGCGCAAAGCATAATCATATATATCCAGTACATCACGTCAAAAGACACGTCTCCCCTGACTGAATAGTACAGAATTTTTGCCTGGCTGCCTGTGTTTGTTTCATTATGCGCGCGGAGTGAATATTTGTTTTTGTTGAGTTTATAAATTATTTTTAATTTTGTATATAGTGTTATAGACTAAGAAGTGTGTGATCATTTACGTACTAATTATTTATTAGTAAACATTTTTAAGTGTTGTCCTTTAAGTGTTTTAACCATGCTGTTTAATTGATTTAATGCAGCAAAATGAATACAGTTATTACCAGTTCTGTCGCAGAAGTATTTGATATGAACTCTGACAACTTTGATTCTCTAGAATTTTTGTTAAAATACGAAATCAGTACGTTACCTTTAGAGCAAAATTTATTGCTAAAGTAAAAATAATCGCTGCCGCCTTTAGATCTGTCGCAGAAGGATGGAAAAATCGTCAGAAAATTTCAGAAAGTTTTGTATAGTAAATATAGATGGCTCTCCAGTTACCAATTGATGCTGCTATGTTCCATAGGAAATAACATTAGGTTAAGGCCAGGTAGTGAAGGCCAACATTGTGTTAGTTAAGTGTATTTCAGTGTATATGGTTGGATAGTGAGACCAGTTACCAATTGATGCTGATATGTTCTAAAGGAAATAAAATAGGTTAAGGCCAGCTAGTGAAGGCCAACATTGTGTTAGTTAAATGTACTTCAGTGTATATGGTTGGATAGTGAGACCAGTTACCAATTGATGCTGATATGTTCCATAGGAAATAACATTAGGTTAAGGCCAGGTAGTGAAGGCCAACATTGTTAGTTAAGTGTATTTCAGTGTATATGGTTGGATAGTGAGACCAGTTACCAATTGATGCTGATATGTTCCATAGGAAATAACATTAGGTTAAGGCCAGGTAGTGAAGGCCAACATTGTGTTAGTTAAGTGTATTTCAGTGTATATGGTTGGATAGTGAGACCAGTTACCAATTGATGCTGATATGTTCCATAGGAAATGAAATTAGGTTAAGGCCAGCTAGTGAAGGCCAACATTGTGTTAGTTGTGTATTTCAGTGTATATGGTTGGATAGTGAGACCAGTTACCAATTGATGCTGATATGGTCTAAAGGAAATAAAATAGGTTAAGGCCAGCTAGTGAAGGCCAACATTGTGTTAGTTAAATGTATTTCAGTGTATATGGTTGGATAGTGAGACCAGTTACCAATTGATGGTGATATGTTCCATAGGAAATAACATTAGGTTAAGGCTAGGTAGTGAAGGCCAACATTGTGTTAGTTAAGTGTATTTCAGTGTATATGGTTGGATAGTGAGACCAGTTACCAATTGATGCTGATATGTTCCATAGGAAATGAAATTAGGTTAAGGCCAGCTAGTGAAGGCCAACATTGTGTTAGTTGTGTATTTCAGTGTATATGGTTGGATAGTGAGACCAGTTACCAATTGATGCTGATATGTTCCATAGGAAATAACATTAGGTTAAGGCCAGGTAGTGAAGGCCAACATTGTTAGTTAAGTGTATTTCAGTGTATATGGTTGGATAGTGAGACCAGTTACCAATTGATGCTGATATGTTCCATAGGAAATAACATTAGGTTAAGGCCAGCTAGTGAAGGCCTACATTGTGTTAGTTAAATGTATTTCAGTGTATATGGTTGGATAGTGAGACCAGTTACCAATTGATGCTGATATGTTCCATAGGAAATAACATTAGGTTAAGGCCAGCTAGTGAAGGCCAACATTGTTAGTTAAGTGTATTTCAGGTTATATGGTTGGATAGTGAGACCAGTTACCAATTGATGCTGATATGTTCCATAGGAAATAACATTTGGTTAAGGCCAGCTAGTGAAGGCCTACATTGTGTTAGTTAAATGTATTTCAGTGTATATGGTTGGACAGTGAGACCAGTTACCAATTGATGCTGATATGTTCCATAGGAAATAACATTAGGTTTAGGCCAGCTAGTGAAGGCCAACATTGTTAGTTAAGTGTATTTCAGTGTATATGGTTGGATAGTGAGACCAGTTACCAATTGATGCTGATATGTTCCATAGGAAATAACATTAGGTTAAGGCCAGCTAGTGAAGGCCTACATTGTGTTAGTTAATGTATTTCAGTGTATATGGTTGGATAGTGAGACCAGTTACCAATTGATGCTGATATGTTCCATAGGAAATAACATTAGGTTAAGGCCAGCTAGTGAAGGCCTACATTGTGTTAGTTAATGTATTTCAGTGTATATGGTTGGATAGTGAGACCAGTTACCAATTGATGCTGATATGTTCCATAGGAAATAACATTAGGTTAAGGCCAGGTAGTGAAGACCAACATTGTGTTAGTTAAGTGTATTTCAGTGTATTATGGTTGGATAGTGAGACCAGTTACCAATTGATGCTGATATGTTCCATAGGAAATGAAATTAGGTTAAGGCCAGCTAGTGAAGGGGAACATTGTGTTAGTTAAGTGTATTTTCTTTTATCAGTTGGATACAGTTAATTCAGAAAAAATTTTGAAATATTTTTAAATAAAATTTTCTATATGAAAGATAAATATATTAAGTATATTCAATTAAATACATGGATCGATAGAAAATAATTAGGGTGACTTTTGAAAGAAATTTCTTTATACAATGGAAACATTTGACTTCTTGAACATAAACGCAAATATTTATATTAAATATCAGTCTTTTAATTTTAGGTTTATGTAAACAATGTTGTAACAAAAACATAATAAAAAGTGGCTTCAAGTTCCTAACACGTTTCAGTATGTTAACCCCAAAATATAAAATACATGTTTATAGAAAATTGTTTTTAATGTACTTAATTTTTAAAATATTCTTGTACTATTTCCTTCTTTTTCATTGATCTCTCTGTTTAGCTACCTTTCATTCACTTGCCTCTCCTTATTCCTTGTCCAACACTCTTCTTTGTTACAGAATCCGTATTTTAATTTAGCAACAATTTTCAAATATTAAAATGTCTGTTTGAAGTAGACTCAGTGGGTTAACAGGGCAGTAGATGTAAGTTAGTAGTGGGTGATATTATATTAAATATATCCTTTAATATACAAAAATATTAGTAATACAAACACACACACACACACACACACACACACACACACACACACACACACACACACACACACACACACACACACACACACACACACACACACACACACACACACACACACACACACACACACACACACACACACACACACACACACACACACACACGGTATGTACATAAAGGGAAAAATTTGTGTAAGGCTAAAAACTAAAAATAAAATTTTAGAAAATGTTTACAGCCTGGTGGCCTTAATTAAAATAACAAGTGAAAACTGTGCAGTCTCTAAATGATTTGCTACAATCTGTGTGCAAGCATATCACAAATAATGTGTAGCATACTTTAAATTAACATGTTAAAACGTAATTGTTAAGATACAATATTATGTGCCTAGGTGTAAGGTACATCTGCTGCTAGTACCATGAAACACAGCACATTGATAAAAAAAAATCTGAGAATAAATTAAACACACAGTCACGCAAGCATTCACACACAAAACTAAAGAAACATAAATAATGAAGCATACCCTGAAAGTGATGTTGATAATGGATGGCCTTCTCTTGATGTAGATGTCGTAGCCCTGGATATTCGGCCATTGGTAGGTAGTTGGCGAGCAGGTGAAGAGTGATGCGATAACGTTTCAGGACTTACGATAACCGCACTTGGCGAGGCAGGCGACGGGAGCAGTACAGGTTCTCCCACTGTTGACACCCAACTGTAACAAAAACAGTGATTATTACAAATCGAGTAAATTAATAAAAATAAAACTAATTAACAGAATGTATTCAGGATGGAATTAGTAGTATTCAATACTGAGCAGTTAAAAGTAACGAAAACAAGAAAACAATATATTTAATAAGAGTGAAAGAATATTGTGTGTAGAATGCATTTGTGTTTGCATATAAAATTCCCATTTTGTTCATATAAAATTTTGTCTTTTGAAATGAGTATGCAAGAAAGTAATTTTAATTTTTATGTATCAAGAAATATTTCATTGTCTTTCTGTATAAAAATTCAGTTTGCAAGATTTTGTTAATCCAGCATTTTGTACTTTTATGTTAGGAGAATGTATAGTATTGTAATGTATAGTAATGTATGTATCTGAATGCACCTTATAATGTGTTTGGTAAAGAAAATATAATTTGGTTGTACAAACTGTTTTACAAATTGATCTCACAGAAAGTTAATTACTTATTATTAAAATAACAAAATAGAAAAACTTAAAAAGTATTATCATATTCGCCATATTCGGTACTATCATAAAACCTGATAGTCTGTTGTCGTCGCATCAACATCATTGATAGTGATCGATCCAGTTCCTCTGTGGCAGACTAATACACCTCTTCCCACATTGTCTGTCTTTTATGAGTAGTTTTGGATTACGACAATTGCACAATCTTATTAAGCAATCCATCAAAAAGTTCTGATACTGGTAGAAAGATTAAATCTAAATATACAGTACTTACAGAGTCTGAGTTCAAAACAATAGCGAGATTAACAATAAACACAAGCAAAAACTGATGGGCAAAGAGTTCTGGATTTCAGCGAACTGTGTAATCCAGCAGGCAGTGCTTGTAAGAAATTTGCACAGTTTAACAGTAATTTCAACAGTATGCTAACCAATCCTTTCTTGCGGCAATGACTGCAGAAAACTTTTCAATTGAACACGAGCGGCACAGAAGGTCAAACACTCATTGGCAGCTTGCCAGTTTCACTGGTAGAAGACTCTCCACTTGATTGGTGTCTTCCTTTTCTCAACCCCTCCTCCATAATCGCAGGGACAGAAATAAGACATTTCTTCAATTGTTTTAATATTTAATATGGCCTGTTATGTAGGCTGAATGTTTTTTTTTACAATGTTTGGAAATGAATTACCATGTTTTTCAAACATGCAAAGCCTCCAGCAACTATTAAATGAAGTGGGTAACAAGTTTTTACACAAGAAAAGTAGACTGTCATTCTCCAAGTGCAAATTGTTGGAACTCGTATAAAATATTGCCACTCAAAATTTTGGGATTTAATGTACGCGTAAATGTTATTGAAAATGATTGTGTATTTTTAAATGTTACACATAATTTCAACCAAAATTAATTAAAATTCCATTTTACTACCATGTTCCTTAAGGAAATGAAAGTATGGTGATGGCAAGAAAAATTGTGTTCGAGATTATTGCAGATTCTGATTGTACTACACTCAAAACATGAAAAAAAGTCATTTTTCGAAAAGTGTCTGTGTGTCTATCTGTAGATTTTTTTTATGGCAAACGATAACAGCCGCAAATTCAAACTGAATCAAATCATTTTTTGCATACAGCCCTGATTTATAGAGTACTGACGACCTATTGCTTTTGGTGAAGATCGGTTGAGGGAAAGGGGTAGTTTACCAGCAACGTTTTTTTTAAATCAAGGGTAATTGTTTTCTATGGCAAACCATAACAGCCGCAAATTTTAACAGAATCAACTACTCTTTTGCATACAGCCCTGAATTGTAGAGTTCTCAAGACCTATTGTTTTTGGTGAAGATCGGTTAAGGGAAAGGGGTAGTTTACCTGCAATATTTTATGTTTTAACAAGGGTATTTTATATGGCAAACGATAACAGCCGCAAATTCAAACAGAATCAAATGATTATTTGCATACAGCCTAAAGTGTAGAGTTCTCAAGACCTATTGATTTTGGTGAAGATCGGTTAAGGGAAAGGGGTAGTTTACCTGCAACGGTTTTTTTTAAACAAGTGCAATTTTTTTCTATGGCAAACGATAACAGCCGCAAATTCAAACAGAATGAAATAATTTTTTGCATGCAGCCCTGATTTGTAGAGTACTCGCGACCAATTGTTTTTGGTGAAGATCGGTTGAGGGAAGGGGGTAGTTTACCTGCAACGGTTTTTTTTTATCAAGGGTAATTTTGTTTGTTTGGCAAACGATAACAGCCGCAAATTCAAACAGAATCAAATAATGTTTCGCATATAGCCCTGAATTATAGGGTTCTCAAGATCTGTTGATTTTGGTAAAGATCGGTTAAGGGAAAGGGGTAGTTTACCTGCAACGTTTTATGTTTTAACAAGGGTATTTTCTATGGCAAACGATAACAGCCGCAAATTCAAACATAATCAAATACGTTTTTGCATACAGCCCTGATTTCTTGAGTACTAAAGACCTATTGTTTTTGGTGAAGATCGTTCAAGGGAAAGGGGTAGTTTACCTGCCACGTTTTTTGTTTTATCAAGGGTATTTTGTATGGCAAACGATAACAGCCGCAAATTCAAACAAAATCGTATAATATTTTGCATACAGCCCTGAATTGCAGAGTTCTCAAGACCTATCGTTTTTGGTGAAGTTGGGTTAAGGGAAAGGGGTAGTTTACCTGTAACGGTTTTTTATCAAGGGTAATTTTACTTCCATATTTCCTTAAGGAATGGAAGTATGGTGATGGCAAAAAAAATCGTGTTCGAGATTATTGCAGATTCTGATTCTACTACACTCAAAACATGAAAAAAAGTCGTTTTCCGAAAAGTGTCTGTGTGTCTGTAGATTTTTTTTCTATGGCAAACGATAACTGCCGCAAATTCAAACAGAATCAAATAATTTTTTGCATACAGCCCTGAATTGTAGAGTTCTCAAGACCTTTTGTTTTTGCTGAAGATCGGTTAAGGGAAAGGGGTAGTTTACTTGTAATGTTTTATGTTTTAACAAGGGTATTTCTTATGGCAAACGATAACAGCCGCAAATTCAAACAGAATCAAAAGATTATTTGCATACAGCCCTAAATTGTAGAGTTCTCAAGACCTATTGTTTTTGGTGAAGATCGGTTGAGGGGAAGGGGTAGTTTACTTGCAACATTTTTTTAACAAGGGTATTTTCTATGGCAAACGATAACAGCCGCAAATTCAAACAGAATCAAATAATTTTCTGCATACAGCCCTGATTTGTAGAGTACTCAAGACATATTGTTTTTGGTGAAGATCGGTTGAGGGGAAGGGGTAGTTTACCTGCAACGGTTTTTTTTATCAAGGGAAATTTTTTTTTTGGCAAACGATAGCCGCAAATTCAAACAGACTTAAATAATGTTTCGTATACAGCCCTGAATTGTAGAGTTTTCACGACCTATTGTTTTTGGTGAAGATCGGTTAAGGGAAAGGGGTAGTTTACCTGTAACGTTTTATGTTTTAACAAGGGTATTTCCTATGGCAAACGATAACAGCCGCAAATTCAAACAGGATCAAACGATTATTTGCATACAGCCCTAAATTGTAGAGTTCTCAAGACCTATTGTTTTTGGTGAAGATCGGTTGAGGGAAAGGGGTAGTTTACTTGCAACATTTTTTTAACAAGGGTATTTTATATGGCAAACGATAACAGCCGCAAATTCAAACAGAATCAAATAATGTTTTGCATACAGCCCTGATTTGTAGAGTACTCAAGACCTATTGTTTTTGGTGAAGATCTGTTAAGGGGAAGGGGTAGTTTACCTGCACCGTTTTTTTATCAAGCGTATTTTCTATGGCAAACGATAACAGCCGCAAATTCAAACAGAATCAAATAATGTTTTGCATACATCCCTGAATTGTAGAGGTTTCAAGGACTTTCGATTTTGGTGAAGATCGGTTAAGGGGAAGGGGTAGTTTACAGGCAACCTTTTACGTTTTAACAAGAGTAAAGTACTTGAAAATTTATTTAAACTTTTTGAAACAATGGTAATTGTTAAAAATAAAATAATTTTGTTGCCAGGCAATAAAATTAAAATTTTTTAATTTTAATGTAATATAATATTTTTCATTTAATACGGCAATAAAAAGGCAGGTAAGACACAAACACACAATTCACGTTATTTCTGGCCTCACTCATGTTTATTTTCTTACGTTTGCACGCTTTTTAAATGGAAAGTGCCGAAACCCACACCAACATAACGCGTGCAAGCCGAAAAAATGGACATCAATTTGCTTACTGGCGAAGCTAGTAGTTAATGAATGGATAGGCAAAAATCTTATCTTAAATTTTTTTTAAGGAATCACTAAAAGGACGGTGGGTCAAATCGGACGCTGAGGTAGAGTTGCTGTAACTGAATGGTTCCACAAACAGCCGTAAGAATTTTACTAGCAGGGAATCTACAGGTTAGCGCAACAGTGGAACTCATGTCTTAATGTTATTGGAGACTTCTTTTAAAATCGTTGAATAAAAAATGCTTTACAGCTCTATACGTGTGTCTATTGAACAATCCTTGTATTAGTCATACACAATAATACAACTGATTGAACTTCAAATTTTTAAACTTGATTAGTTTCTATATATATGTTTAATGTTACAAATAATTCAAATAACAATCTTGATCATCTGTTAGTTCAGCGGAATAACAGTGACACTTTTAATAACCGCATAAAATAAACACTTAGAAACAACACAGGCGCTTTAACTTAACTGTTTGGACCACAGAAGTGAGGCATGCCTCAACGCTCTATGTGTACAGCGCGGGACAATCCCCCCTCCCTACACTTCCCTATCACACCACTACATTGCTTACATACGATGTATACAAAAAACGCTGAGGCAAGTTCAGGTTGCCTCATTCGCTTTAAACGAACTATGCCGAATCTCACCTGTCACCATCTAGCGGTCGCTCAATAAAGCACGTTTCGGTTTAATAAATTTGACAGTCCCAGTAACAATGTATAATCTTTACGTTATGTAGTTCATACGTATTTATAATTTTTATTCTACAGAATTTGTTAGGGTAGGCATTGCCTCAATTGCCTCCATGTAATTTCGCCACTGATATATATGTGTACAACGTTATCGGCAACAAAGAAGTAGTTTTTGTTAAAATTCCTTCCCGGGATATTTGGCCGTAGTCCAATGTTTTCTACAAAACCAGACGTTTCGGCAATGCCATCGACTTCCATCATCAGTGAAAATCGAGTGCGATAACGTGAGGTGGTATACGTTAGTGACCACAGTACTGTGGTTAAGGCTGAAGCAGTAAGTAGAAAGAAGTAGTTTCTATGGTAATATTTCATTTCGACAATGATTTTAAATATAAATCTTAGAATATGGAAGTCATGTATGGTTCTCCATACCGATATTTTACTTCCATATTCCTTAAGGAATGGAAGTATGGTGATGGCAAAAAAAATCGTGTTCGAGATTATTGCAGATTCTGATTCTACTACACTCAAAACATGAAAAAAAGTCGTTTTCCGAAAAGTGTGTGTGTGTGTGTGTGTGTCTGTCTGTCTATAGATTTTTTTTCTATGGCAAACGATAACTGCCGCAAATTCAAACAGAATCAAATAATTTTTTGCATACAGCCCTGATTTGTAGAGGACTCGCGACCTATTGTTTTTGGTGAAGATCGGTTGATGGAAAGGGGTAGTTTACCTGCAACGGTTTTTTTTATCAAGGGAAATTTTTTTTTTGGCAAACGATAACAGCCGCAAATTCAAACAGAATCAAATAATGTTTCGTATACAGCCCTGAATTGTAGAGTTCTCAAGACCTTTTGTTTTTGGTGAAGATCGGTTAAGGGAAAGGGGTAGTTTACTTGTAATGTTTTATGTTTTAACAAGGGTATTTCTTATGGCAAACGATAACAGCCGCAAATTCAAACAGAATCAAAAGATTATTTGCATACAGCCCTTTATTGCAGAGTTCTCAAGACCTATTGTTTTTGGTGAAGATCGGTTGAGGGAAAGGGGTAGTTTACTTGCAACATTTTTTTAACAAGGGTATTTTCTATGGCAAACGATAACAGCCGCAAATTCAAACAGAATCAAATAATTTTCTGCATACAGCCCTGATTTGTAGAGTACTCAAGACCTGTTGTTTGTGGTGAAGATCGGTTGAGGGGAAGGGGTAGTTTACCTGCAACGGTTTTTTTTATCAAGGGAAATTTTTTTTTGGCAAACGATAGCCGCAGATTCAAACAGACTTAAATAATGTTTCGTATACAGCCCTGAATTGTAGAGTTTTCACGACCTATTGTTTTTGGTGAAGATCGGTTAAGGGAAAGGGGTAGTTTACCTGTAACGTTTTATGTTTTAACAAGGGTATTTCTTATGGCAAACGATAACAGCCGCAAATTCAAACAGGATCAAACGATTATTTGCATACAGCCCTAAATTGTAGAGTTCTCAAGACCTATTGTTTTTGGTGAAGATCGGTTGAGGGAAAGGGGTAGTTTACTTGCAACATTTTTTTAACAAGGGTATTTTATATGGCAAACGATAACAGCCGCAAATTCAAACAGAATCAAATAATGTTTTGCAAACAGCCCTGATTTGTAGAGTACTCAAGACCTATTGTTTTTGGTGAAGATCTGTTAAGGGGAAGGGGTAGTTTACCTGCACCGTTTTTTTATCAAGCGTATTTTCTATGGCAAACGATAACAGCCGCAAATTCAAACAGAATCAAATAATTTTTTGCATACGTCCCTGAATTGTAGAGGTCTCAAGGACTTTCGATTTTGGTGAAGATCGGTTAAGGGGAAGGGGTAGTTTACCGGCAAACCTTTTACGTTTTAACAAGAGTAAAATACTTGCAAATTTATTTAAACTTTTTGAAACAATGGTAATTGTTAAAAATAAAATAATTTTGTTGCCAGGCAATAAAATTAAAATTTTTTAATTTTAATGTAATATAATATTTTTCATTTAATACGGCAATAAAAAGGCAGGTAAGACACAAACACACAATTCACGTTATTTCTGGCCTCACTCATGTTTATTTTCTTACGTTTGCACGCTTTTTAAATGGAAAGTGCCGAAACCCACACCAACATAACGCGTGCAAGCAGAAAAAATGGACATCAATTTGCTTACTGGCGAAGCTAGTAGTTAATGAATGGATAGGCAAAAATCTTATCTTAAATTTTTTTTAAGGAATCACTAAAAGGACGGTGGGTCAAATCGGACGCTGAGGTAGAGTTGCTGTAACTGAATGGTTCCACAAACAGCCGTAAGAATTTTACTAGCAGGGAATCTACAGGTTAGCGCAACAGTGGAACTCATGTCTTAATGTTATTGGAGACTTCTTTTAAAATCGTTGAATAAAAAATGCTTTACAGCTCTATACGTGTGTCTATTGAACAATCCTTGTATTAGTCATACACAATAATACAACTGATTGAACTTCAAATTTTTAAACTTGATTAGTTTCTATATATATGTTTAATGTTACAAATAATTCAAATAACAATCTTGATCATCTGTTAGTTCAGCGGAATAACAGTGACACTTTTAATAACCGCATAAAATAAACACTTAGAAACAACACAGGCGCTTTAACTTAACTGTTTGGACCACAGAAGTGAGGCATGCCTCAACGCTCTATGTGTACAGCGCGGGACAATCCCCCCTCCCTACACTTCCCTATCACACCACTACATTGCTTACATACGATGTATACAAAAAACGCTGAGGCAAGTTCAGGTTGCCTCATTCGCTTTAAACGAACTATGCCGAATCTCACCTGTCACCATCTAGCGGTCGCTCAATAAAGCACGTTTCGGTTTAATAAATTTGACAGTCCCAGTAACAATGTATAATCTTTACGTTATGTAGTTCATACGTATTTATAATTTTTATTCTACAGAATTTGTTAGGGTAGGCATTGCCTCAATTGCCTCCATGTAACTTCGCCACTGATATATATGTGTACAACGTTATCGGCAACAAAGAAGTAGTTTTTGTTAAAATTCCTTCCCGGGATATTTGGCCGTAGTCCAATGTTTTCTACAAAACCAGACGTTTCGGCAATGCCATCGACTTCCATCATCAGTGAAAATCGAGTGCGATAACGTGAGGTGGTATACGTTAGTGACCACAGTACTGTGGTTAAGGCTGAAGCAGTAAGTAGAAAGAAGTAGTTTCTATGGTAATATTTCATTTCGACAATGATTTTAAATATAAATCTTAGAATATGGAAGTCATGTATGGTTCTCCATACCGATATTTTACTTCCATATTCCTTAAGGAATGGAAGTATGGTGATGGCAAAAAAAATCGTGTTCGAGATTATTGCAGATTCTGATTCTACTACACTCAAAACATGAAAAAAAGTCGTTTTCCGAAAAGTGTGTGTGTGTGTGTGTGTGTGTCTGTCTGTCTGTAGATTTTTTTTCTATGGCAAACGATAACTGCCGCAAATTCAAACAGAATCAAATAATTTTTTGCATACAGTCCTGATTTGTAGAGGACTCGCGACCTATTGTTTTTGGTGAAGATCGGTTGATGGAAAGGGGTAGTTTACCTGCAACGGTTTTTTTTATCAAGGGAAATTTTTTTTTTTGGCAAACGATAACAGCCGCAAATTCAAACAGAATCAAATAATGTTTCGTATACAGCCCTGAATTGTAGAGTTCTCAAGACCTTTTGTTTTTGGTGAAGATCGGTTAAGGGAAAGGGGTAGTTTACTTGTAATGTTTTATGTTTTAACAAGGGTATTTCTTATGGCAAACGATAACAGCCGCAAATTCAAACAGAATCAAAAGATTATTTGCATACAGCCCTAAATTGTAGAGTTCTCAAGACCTATTGTTTTTGGTGAAGATCGGTTGAGGGAAAGGGGTAGTTTACTTGCAACATTTTTTTAACAAGGGTATTTTCTATGGCAAACGATAACAGCCGCAAATTCAAACAGAATCAAATAATTTTCTGCATACAGCCCTGATTTGTTGAGTACTCAAGACCTGTTGTTTTTGGTGAAGATCGGTTGAGGGGAAGGGGTAGTTTACTTGCAACGGTTTTTTTTATCAAGGGAAATTATTTTTGGCAAACGATAGCCGCAAATTCAAACAGACTTAAATAATGTTTCGTATACAGCCCTGAATTGTAGAGTTTTCACGACCTATTGTTTTTGGTGAAGATCGGTTAAGGGAAAGGGGTAGTTTACCTGTAACGTTTTATGTTTTAACAAGGGTATTTCCTATGGCAAACGATAACAGCCGCAAATTCAAACAGGATCAAACGATTATTTGCATACAGCCCTAAATTGTAGAGTTCTCAAGACCTATTGTTTTTGGTGAAGATCGGTTGAGGGAAAGGGGTAGTTTACTTGCAACATTTTTTTAACAAGGGTATTTTATATGGCAAACGATAACAGCCGCAAATTCAAACAGAATCAAATAATGTTTTGCATACAGCCCTGATTTGTAGAGTACTCAAGACCTATTGTTTTTGGTGAAGATCTGTTAAGGGGAAGGGGTAGTTTACCTGCACCGTTTTTTTATCAAGCGTATTTTCTATGGCAAACGATAACAGCCGCAAATTCAAACAGAATCAAATAATTTTTTGCATACGTCCCTGAATTGTAGAGGTCTCAAGGACTTTCGATTTTGGTGAAGATCGGTTAAGAGGAAGGGGTAGTTTACCTGCAACCTTTTACGTTTTAACAAGAGTAAAGTACTTGCAAATTTATTTAAACTTTTTGAAACAATGGTAATTGTTAAAAATAAAATAATTTTGTTGCCAGGCAATAAAATTAAAATTTTTTAATTTTAATGTAATATAATATTTTTCATTTAATACGGCAATAAAAAGGCAGGTAAGACACAAACACACAATTCACGTTATTTCTGGCCTCACTCATGTTTATTTTCTTACGTTTGCACGCTTTTTAAATGGAAAGTGCCGAAACCCACACCAACATAACGCGTGCAAGCCGAAAAAATGGACATCAATTTGCTTACTGGCGAAGCTAGTAGTTAATGAATGGATAGGCAAAAATCTTATCTTAAATTTTTTTTAAGGAATCACTAAAAGGACGGTGGGTCAAATCGGACGCTGAGGTAGAGTTGCTGTAACTGAATGGTTCCACAAACAGCCGTAAGAATTTTACTAGCAGGGTATCTACAGGTTAGCGCAACAGTGGAACTCATGTCTTAATGTTATTGGAGACTTCTTTTAAAATCGTTGAATAAAAAATGCTTTACAGCTCTATACGTGTGTCTATTGAACAATCCTTGTATTAGTCATACACAATAATACAACTGATTGAACTTCAAATTTTTAAACTTGATTAGTTTCTATATATATGTTTAATGTTACAAATAATTCAAATAACAATCTTGATCATCTGTTAGTTCAGCGGAATAACAGTGACACTTTTAATAACCGCATAAAATAAACACTTAGAAACAACACAGGCGCTTTAACTTAACTGTTTGGACCACAGAAGTGAGGCATGCCTCAACGCTCTATGTGTACAGCGCGGGACAATCCCCCCTCCCTACACTTCCCTATCACACCACTACATTGCTTACATACGATGTATACAAAAAACGCTGAGGCAAGTTCAGGTTGCCTCATTCGCTTTAAACGAACTATGCCGAATCTCACCTGTCACCATCTAGCGGTCGCTCAATAAAGCACGTTTCGGTTTAATAAATTTGACAGTCCCAGTAACAATGTATAATCTTTACGTTATGTAGTTCATACGTATTTATAATTTTTATTCTACAGAATTTGTTAGGGTAGGCATTGCCTCAATTGCCTCCATGTAATTTCGCCACTGATATATATGTGTACAACGTTATCGGCAACAAAGAAGTAGTTTTTGTTAAAATTCCTTCCCGGGATATTTGGCCGTAGTCCAATGTTTTCTACAAAACCAGACGTTTCGGCAATGCCATCGACTTCCATCATCAGTGAAAATCGAGTGCGATAACGTGAGGTGGTATACGTTAGTGACCACAGTACTGTGGTTAAGGCTGAAGCAGTAAGTAGAAAGAAGTAGTTTCTATGGTAATATTTCATTTCGACAATGATTTTAAATATAAATCTTAGAATATGGAAGTCATGTATGGTTCTCCATACCGATATTTACTTCCATATTCCTTAAGGAATGGAAGTATGGTGATGGCAAAAAAAATCGTGTTCGAGATTATTGCAGATTCTGATTCTACTACACTCAAAACATGAAAAAAAGTCGTTTTCCGAAAAGTGTCTGTGTGTCTGTCTGTCTATCTGTGTATCTGTCTGTAGATTTTTTTTCTATGGCAAACGATAACTGCCGCAAATTCAAACAGAATCAAATAATTTTTTGTATGCAGCCCTGATTTGCAGAGTACTCGCGACCTATTGTTTTTGGTGAAGATCGGTTGAGGGAAAGGGGTAGTTTACCTGCAACGGTTTTTTTTTAGCAAGGGTAATTTTGTTTGTTTGGCAAACGATAACAGCCGCAAATTCAAACAGAATCAAATAATGTTTCGCATACAGCCCTGAATTGTAGAGTTCTCAAGATCTGCTGTTTTTGGTGAAGATCGGTTAAGGGAAAGGGGTAGTTTACCTGTAACGTTTTATGTTTTAACAAGGGTATTTCCTATGGCAAACGATAACAGCCGTAAATTCAAACAGAATCTAAAGATTATTTGCATACAGCCCTAAATTGTAGAGTTCTCAAGACCTATTGTTTTTGGTGAAGATCGGTTGAGGGAAAGGGGTAGTTTACCTGCAACGTTTTTTTAACAAGGGTATTTTTTTTCTATGGCAAACGATAACAGCCGCAAATTCAAACAGAATCAAATAATGTTTTGCATACAGCCCTGATTTGTAGAGTACTCAAGACCTATTGTTTTTGGTGAAGATCGGTTAAGGGAAAGGGGTAGTTTACCTGTAACGTTTTATGTTTTAACAAGGGTATTTCCTATGGCAAACGATAACAGCCGTAAATTCAAACAGAATCTAAAGATTATTTGCATACAGCCCTAAATTGTAGAGTTCTCAAGACCTATTGTTTTTGGTGAAGATCGGTTGAGGGAAAGGGGTAGTTTACCTGCAACGTTTTTTTAACAAGGGTATTTTTTTTCTATGGCAAACGATAACTGCCGCAAATTCAAACAGAATCAAATAACTTTTTGCATACAGCCCTGATTTGTAGAGTACTCACGACCTATTGTTCTTGGTGAGGATCGGTTGAGGGAAAGGGGTAGTTTACCTGCAACGGTTTTTTTTTATCAAGGGAAATTTTTTTTTTTTGCCAAACGATAACAGCCGCAAATTCAAACAGAATCAAATAATGTTTCGCATACAGCCCTGAATTGTAGAGTTCTCAAGACCTATTGGTTTTTGGTGACGATCGGTTAAGGGAAAGGGGTAGTTTACCTGTAACGTTTTATGTTCTAACAAGGGTATTTCCTATGGCAAACGATAACAGCCGCAAATTCAAACAGAATCAAAAGATTATTTGCATACAGCCCTAAATTGTAGAGTTCTGAAGACCTATTGTTTTTGGTTAAGATCGGTTAAGGGAAAGGGGTAGTTTACCTACAACGTTTTTTTAACAAGGTTATTTTCTATGGCAAACGATAACAGCCGCAAATTCAAACATAATCAAATAATTTTCTGCATACAGCCCTGGTTTGCAGAGTACTCAAGACGTACTGTTTTTGGTTAAGATCGGTTAAGGGAAAGGGGTAGTTTCCTGCAACGTTTGTTATAAAGCGTATTTTCTATGGCAAACGATAACTGCCGCAAATTCAAACAGAATCAAATAATTTTTTGCATACATAAGTGAATTGTAGAGGACTCAAGGCAATTAGATTTTGGTGAAGATCGGTTAATGGGAAGGGGTAGTTTACCAGCAACATTTTACGTTTTAACAAGAGTAAAGTACTTGAAAATTCATTTAAACTTTTTCAAACAATGGTAATTGTTAAAAATAAAATAATTTTGTTGCCAGGCAATAAAATTATAATTTTTTCATTTTAATGTAAATTATGTATATATTACAAAATATATCGTGCTTGGCAGGCAAGCATATTTCAGATTATAAGTCTTAGAATATGGAAGTCATGTATGGTTCTCCATACCGATATTTTACTTCCATATTCCTTAAGGAAATGGAAGTATGGTGATGGCAAAAAAAATCGTGTTCGAGATTATTGCAGATTCTGATTGTACTACACTCAAAACATGAAAAAAAGTCGTTTTCCGAAAAGTGTCTGTGTGTGTGTCTGTCTGTGTGTAGATTTTTTTTCTATGGCAAACGATAACTGCCGCAAATTCAAACAGAATCAAATAATTTTTTGCATACAGCCCTGAATTGTTAAGTACTCACGACCTATTGTTTTTGGTGAAGATTGGTTGAGGGAAAGGGGTAGTTTACCTGCAACGGTGTTTTTTTATCAAGGGAAAATTTTTTTTTTGGCAAACGATAACAGCCGCAAATTCAAACAGAATCAAATAATGTTCGCATACAGCCCTGAATTGTAGACTTCTCAAGACCTATTGTTTTTGGTGAAGATTGGTTAAGGGAAAGGGTAGTTTACCTGTAACGTTTTATGTTTTAACAAGGGTATTTCCTATGGCAAACGATAACAGCCGCATATTCAAACAGAATCAAAAGATTATTTGCATACAGCCCTAAATTGTAGAGTTCTCAAGACCTTTTGTTTTTGGTGAAGCTCGGTTAAGGGAAAGGGGTAGTTTACCTGCAGCGTTTTTTTAACAAGGGTATTTTCTATGGCAAACGATAACAGCCGCAAATTCAAACAGAATCATATAATGTTTTTCATACAGCCGTGATTTGCAGAGTTCTCAAGACCTATTGTTTTTGGTGAAGATCGGTTAAGGGAAAGGGGTAGTTTACCTGCAGCGTTTTTTTATCAAGGGTATTTTCTATGGCAAACGATAACAGCCGCAAATTCGAACAGAATGAAAAGATTATTTGCATACAGCCGTGATTTGTAGAGTACTCAAGACCTATTGTTTTTGGTGAAGATCGGTTGAGGGTAAGGGGGAGTTTACCTGCAACGTTTTTTATCAAGCGTATTTTCTATGGCAAACGATAACTGCCGCAAATTCAAACAGAATCAAATAATTTTTTGCATACGTCACTGAATTGTAGAGGACTCAAGGCCTTTTGATTTTGGTGAAGATCGGTTAAGGGGAAGGTTTACCTGCAACCTTTTACGTTTTAACAAGAGTAAAGTACTTGAAAATTCATTTAAACTTTTTCAAACAATGGTAATTGTTAAAAATAAAATAATTTTGTTGCCAGGCAATAAAATTATAATTTTTTCATTTTAATGTAAATCTGTATATAGTATAAAGTAAAGTCGGTCCGTTTTCTCTCTGTGTTTGAAATCGCTAATCTCAGGAAGTACTGAACGGATTTTATTCAAATTTTCGCCAATAGATAGAGTGTCTATCGAGGAACATTTATGTGTATAATTAATACATATATGTTGTACATTAGCTTAGCTATCACGGTTTATGTCAAGTAAGTGGTATAGTTTACATCTTATATATAAAAATGAATGTTTTGTTTGTTTGTCCCGTATGCGTTTCTATACCATTCATCCGATTGCGATGAAACTTCGGTGAGTTGTTGTGCGCACGTCCGCGAAGGTTTCTTCCACATCTCCTCCTAAACCACTGTACCGATTTCAACCAAACTTGGCACAAATATTTTATGCAACGGGAGAACCAACATAGGATAGGTGTTTTTTCGATGGGGTCCTTTTGGGGGTTCTTTGGGGTCTTCCACATCGCCTCCTAAACCACTGGACCGATTTCAACCAAACTTGGCACAAATATTTTACGCAAAGGGAGAACCAACATAGGACAAGTGTTTTTTTCGTATTTGATCCTTTGGGGGGTCCTTTGGGGTCTTCCACGTCTCCACCTAAACCATTGGACCGATTTCAACCAAACTTGGCACAAATATTTTACGCAACGGGAGAACCAACATAGGACAGGTGTTTTTTTCGATACGATCCTCTGGGGGGTCCTTTGCGGTCTTAAAACACTATTAGATCTGGTTACTATGGCAACCCAATAGAATAGATTCTGTTCTAAATATATTATCGCATTAAATTGAAGACCTTGCGAACGAAGTTGTGGGCAACAGCTATTTATTTTTAAGAAGCCTACTTTAATTAAACTAACATTTTCATTACGTACAACGTGAAACTCCGTAGCGAAGCACGAGTATTCTGCTAGTCATGTATAAGAGAAAATATATCGTGCGTGGCAGGCAAGCATATCTCAGTTATGTACTGTTTACGTTTCCATTTTATTATTATCACTACCGCAATAAAAATGCAGGGAAGACACACACACACACACACACACACACACACACACACACACACACACACACACACACACACACACACACACACACACACACACACACACACACACACACACACACACACACACACACACACACACACACACACACACACACACACACACACACACACACACACACACACACACACACACACACACACACACACACACACACACACACACACACACACACACACACACACACACAATTCGCGTTATTTCTAGCCTCATTCATGTTTATTTTCTTACATTTGCACGGTTTTTAAATGGAAAGTGCCGAACCCATACCAACATAACGCATGCAAGCCGAAAAAGTGTCCAGCGTGGATAGCGATTTGCTTCCTGTGGATCGCTGGGCAGTGTAACTGCACGTGTTTACAGAGGAACGATTCATAGACAGACTTTTTGTCTTTAGGGAATGAACCCTCTGCAAGATGCTGAGGGTCCATGAGTGACTTCGGAGCGCTCCTTCTTTTCCGCGTGTTTGTTCTGTGAAACGTACACTGTAGATTCGCAGATTTATTCTAAGCAACGCTCAATAGGAAATGTTGAAAATTTTTGTCCACGGTGAACCCTCATACACACTAAACCTGCTCTGATGTTTTAATTACGGACATCATAATATTAAAACTTTGGAAACTTGAGCACTACTTAATGGAGATCAATCATTAACTTATACAAGCCATTAATTTTATGCATATTTTTTATATATATGTGTACAACGTTATCGGCAACAAAGAAGTAGTTTTTGTTAAAATTCCTTCCCGGGATATTTGGCCGTAGTCCAATGTTTTCTACAAAACCAGACGTTTCGGCAATGCCATTGCCTTCCATCATCAGTGAAAATCGAGTGCGATAACGTAAGGTGGTATATGTTAGTGACCACAGTACTGTGGTTAAGGCTGAAGCAGTAAGTAGAAAGAAGTAGTTTCTATGGTAATATTTCATTTCGAAAATGATTTTAAAAATAAATCTTAGAATATGGAAGTCATGTATGGTTCTCCATACCGCTATTTACTTCCATATTCCTTAAGGAATGGAAGTATGGTGATGGCAAAAAAAATCGTGTTCGAGATTATTGCAGATTCTGATTCTACTACACTCAAAACATGAAAAAAAGTCGTTTTCCGAAAAGTGTCTGTGTGTGTGTCTGTGTGTCTATCTGTGTGTCTGTCTGTCTGTCTATCTGTAGATTTTTTTTCTATGGCAAACGATAACTGCCGCAAATTCAAACAGAATCAAATAATTTTTTGCATGCAGCTCTGATTTGCAGAGTACTCGCGACCTATTGTTTTTGGTGAAGATCGGTTGAGGGAAAGGGGTAGTTTACCTGCAACGGTTTTTTTTAGCAAGGGTAATTTTGTTTGTTTGGCAAACGATAACAGCCGCAAATTCAAACAGAATCAAATAATGTTTCGCATACAGCCCTGAATTGTAAAGGTCTCAAGATTTGTTGATTTTGGTGAAGATCGGTTAAGGGAAAGGGGTAGTTTACCTGTAACGTTTTATGTTTTAACAAGGGTATTTCCTATGGCAAACGATAACAGCCGCAAATTCAAACAGAATCAAAAGATTATTTGCATACAGCCCTAAATTGTAGAGTTCTCAAGACCTATTGTTTTTGGTGAAGTTCGGTTAAGGGAAAGGGGTAGTTTACCTGCAACGTTTTTTAACAAGGGTATTTTCTATGGCAAACGATAACAGCCGCACATTCAAACAGAATCAAATAATGTTTTGCATAGAGCCCTGATTTGTAGAGTACTCAAGACCTATTGTTTTTGGTGAAGATCGGTTAAGGGAAAGGGGTAGTTTACCTGTAACGTTTTATGTTTTAACAAGGGTATTTCCTATGGCAAACGATAACAGCCGTAAATTCAAACAGAATCTAAAGATTATTTGCATACAGCCCTAAATTGTAGAGTTCTCAAGACCTATTGTTTTTGGTGAAGATCGGTTGAGGGAAAGGGGTAGTTTACCTGCAACGTTTTTTTAACAAGGGTATTTTTTTTCTATGGCAAACGATAACTGCCGCAAATTCAAACAGAATCAAATAACTTTTTGCATACAGCCCTGATTTGTAGAGTACTCACGACCTATTGTTCTTGGTGAAGATCGGTTAAGGGAAAGGGGTAGTTTACCTGCAACGGTTTTTTTTTATCAAGGGAAATTTTTTTTTTTTGCCAAACGATAACAGCCGCAAATTCAAACAGAATCAAATAATGTTTCGCATACAGCCCTGAATTGTAGAGTTCTCAAGACCTATTGGTTTTTGGTGACGATCGGTTAAGGGAAAGGGGTAGTTTACCTGTAACGTTTTATGTTCTAACAAGGGTATTTCCTATGGCAAACGATAACAGCCGCAAATTCAAACAGAATCAAAAGATTATTTGCATACAGCCCTAAATTGTAGAGTTCTGAAGACCTATTGTTTTTGGTTAAGATCGGTTAAGGGAAAGGGGTAGTTTACCTACAACGTTTTTTTAACAAGGTTATTTTCTATGGCAAACGATAACAGCCGCAAATTCAAACATAATCAAATAATTTTCTGCATACAGCCCTGGTTTGCAGAGTACTCAAGACGTACTGTTTTTGGTTAAGATCGGTTAAGGGAAAGGGGTAGTTTCCTGCAACGTTTGTTATAAAGCGTATTTTCTATGGCAAACGATAACTGCCGCAAATTCAAACAGAATCAAATAATTTTTTGCATACGTAAGTGAATTGTAGAGGACTCAAGGCAATTAGATTTTGGTGAAGATCGGTTAATGGGAAGGGGTAGTTTACCAGCAACATTTAACGTTTTAACAAGAGTAAAGTACTTGAAAATTCATTTAAACTTTTTCAAACAATGGTAATTGTTAAAAATAAAATAATTTTGTTGGCAGGCAATAAAATTATAATTTTTTCATTTTAATGTAAATTATGTATATATTACAAAATATATCGTGCTTGGCAGGCAAGCATATTTCAGATTATAAGTCTTAGAATATGGAAGTCATGTATGGTTCTCCATACCGATTTTTTACTTCCATATTCCTTAAGGAAATGGAAGTATGGTGATGGCAAAAAAAATCGTGTTCGAGATTATTGCAGATTCTGATTGTACTACACTCAAAACATGAAAAAAAGTCGTTTTCCGAAAAGTGTCTGTGTGTGTGTCTGTCTGTGTGTAGATTTTTTTTCTATGGCAAACGATAACTGCCGCAAATTCAAACAGAATCAAATAATTTTTTGCATACAGCCCTGAATTTTTAAGTACTCACGACCTATTGTTTTTGGTGAAGATTGGTTGAGGGAAAGGGGTAGTTTACCTGCAACGGTGTTTTTTTATCAAGGGAAAAATTTTTTTTTGGCAAACGATAACAGCCGCAAATTCAAACAGAATCAAATAATGTTCGCATACAGCCCTGAATTGTAGACTTCTCAAGACCTATTGTTTTTGGTGAAGATTGGTTAAGGGAAAGGGTAGTTTACCTGTAACGTTTTATGTTTTAACAAGGGTATTTCCTATGGCAAACGATAACAGCCGCATATTCAAACAGAATCAAAAGATTATTTGCATACAGCCCTAAATTGTAGAGTTCTCAAGACCTTTTGTTTTTGGTGAAGCTCGGTTAAGGGAAAGGGGTAGTTTACCTGCAGCGTTTTTTTAACAAGGGTATTTTCTATGGCAAACGATAACAGCCGCAAATTCAAACAGAATCATATAATGTTTTTCATACAGCCGTGATTTGCAGAGTTCTCAAGACCTATTGTTTTTGGTGAAGATCGGTTAAGGGAAAGGGGTAGTTTACCTGCAGCGTTTTTTTATCAAGGGTATTTTCTATGGCAAACGATAACAGCCGCAAATTCGAACAGAATGAAAAGATTATTTGCATACAGCCGTGATTTGTAGAGTACTCAAGACCTATTGTTTTTGGTGAAGATCGGTTGAGGGTAAGGGGGAGTTTACCTGCAACGTTTTTTATCAAGCGTATTTTCTATGGCAAACGATAACTGCCGCAAATTCAAACAGAATCAAATAATTTTTTGCATACGTCACTGAATTGTAGAGGACTCAAGGCCTTTTGATTTTGGTGAAGATCGGTTAAGGGGAAGGTTTACCTGCAACCTTTTACGTTTTAACAAGAGTAAAGTACTTGAAAATTCATTTAAACTTTTTCAAACAATGGTAATTGTTAAAAATAAAATAATTTTGTTGCCAGGCAATAAAATTATAATTTTTTCATTTTAATGTAAATCTGTATATAGTATAAAGTAAAGTCGGTCCGTTTTCTCTCTGTGTTTGAAATCGCTAATCTCAGGAAGTACTGAACGGATTTTATTCAAATTTTCGCCAATAGATAGAGTGTCTATCGAGGAACATTTATGTGTATAATTAATACATATATGTTGTACATTAGCTTAGCTATCACGGTTTATGTCAAGTAAGTGGTATAGTTTACATCTTATATATAAAAATGAATGTTTTGTTTGTTTGTCCCGTATGCGTTTCTATACCATTCATCCGATTGCGATGAAACTTCGGTGAGTTGTTGTGCGCACGTCCGCGAAGGTTTCTTCCACATCTCCTCCTAAACCACTGTACCGATTTCAACCAAACTTGGCACAAATATTTTATGCAACGGGAGAACCAACATAGGATAGGTGTTTTTTCGATGGGGTCCTTTTGGGGGTTCTTTGGGGTCTTCCACATCGCCTCCTAAACCACTGGACCGATTTCAACCAAACTTGGCACAAATATTTTACGCAAAGGGAGAACCAACATAGGACAAGTGTTTTTTTCGTATTTGATCCTTTGGGGGGTCCTTTGGGGTCTTCCACGTCTCCACCTAAACCATTGGACCGATTTCAACCAAACTTGGCACAAATATTTTACGCAACGGGAGAACCAACATAGGACAGGTGTTTTTTTCGATACGATCCTCTGGGGGGTCCTTTGCGGTCTTAAAACACTATTAGATCTGGTTACTATGGCAACCCAATAGAATAGATTCTGTTCTAAATATATTATCGCATTAAATTGAAGACCTTGCGAACGAAGTTGTGGGCAACAGCTATTTATTTTTAAGAAGCCTACTTTAATTAAACTAACATTTTCATTACGTACAACGTGAAACTCCGTAGCGAAGCACGAGTATTCTGCTAGTCATGTATAAGAGAAAATATATCGTGCGTGGCAGGCAAGCATATCTCAGTTATGTACTGTTTACGTTTCCATTTTATTATTATCACTACCGCAATAAAAATGCAGGGAAGACACACACACACACACACACACACACACACACACACACACACACACACACACACACACACACACACACACACACACACACACACACACACACACACACACACACACACACACACACACACACACACACACACACACACAATTCGCGTTATTTCTAGCCTCATTCATGTTTATTTTCTTACATTTGCACGGTTTTTAAATGGAAAGTGCCGAACCCATACCAACATAACGCATGCAAGCCGAAAAAGTGTCCAGCGTGGATAGCGATTTGCTTCCTGTGGATCGCTGGGCAGTGTAACTGCACGTGTTTACAGAGGAACGATTCATAGACAGACTTTTTGTCTTTAGGGAATGAACCCTCTGCAAGATGCTGAGGGTCCATGAGTGACTTCGGAGCGCTCCTTCTTTTCCGCGTGTTTGTTCTGTGAAACGTACACTGTAGATTCGCAGATTTATTCTAAGCAACGCTCAATAGGAAATGTTGAAAATTTTTGTCCACGGTGAACCCTCATACACACTAAACCTGCTCTGATGTTTTAATTACGGACATCATAATATTAAAACTTTGGAAACTTGAGCACTACTTAATGGAGATCAATCATTAACTTATACAAGCCATTAATTTTATGCATATTTTTTATATATATGTGTACAACGTTATCGGCAACAAAGAAGTAGTTTTTGTTAAAATTCCTTCCCGGGATATTTGGCCGTAGTCCAATGTTTTCTACAAAACCAGACGTTTCGGCAATGCCATTGCCTTCCATCATCAGTGAAAATCGAGTGCGATAACGTAAGGTGGTATATGTTAGTGACCACAGTACTGTGGTTAAGGCTGAAGCAGTAAGTAGAAAGAAGTAGTTTCTATGGTAATATTTCATTTCGAAAATGATTTTAAAAATAAATCTTAGAATATGGAAGTCATGTATGGTTCTCCATACCGCTATTTACTTCCATATTCCTTAAGGAATGGAAGTATGGTGATGGCAAAAAAAATCGTGTTCGAGATTATTGCAGATTTTGATTCTACTACACTCAAAACATGAAAAAAAGTCGTTTTCCGAAAAGTGTCTGTGTGTGTGTCTGTGTGTCTATCTGTGTGTCTGTCTGTCTGTCTATCTGTAGATTTTTTTTCTATGGCAAACGATAACTGCCGCAAATTCAAACAGAATCAAATAATTTTTTGCATGCAGCTCTGATTTGCAGAGTACTCGCGACCTATTGTTTTTGGTGAAGATCGGTTGAGGGAAAGGGGTAGTTTACCTGCAACGGTTTTTTTTAGCAAGGGTAATTTTGTTTGTTTGGCAAACGATAACAGCCGCAAATTCAAACAGAATCAAATAATGTTTCGCATACAGCCCTGAATTGTAAAGGTCTCAAGATTTGTTGATTTTGGTGAAGATCGGTTAAGGGAAAGGGGTAGTTTACCTGTAACGTTTTATGTTTTAACAAGGGTATTTCCTATGGCAAACGATAACAGCCGCAAATTCAAACAGAATCAAAAGATTATTTGCATACAGCCCTAAATTGTAGAGTTCTCAAGACCTATTGTTTTTGGTGAAGTTCGGTTAAGGGAAAGGGGTAGTTTACCTGCAACGTTTTTTAACAAGGGTATTTTCTATGGCAAACGATAACAGCCGCACATTCAAACAGAATCAAATAATGTTTTGCATAGAGCCCTGATTTGTAGAGTACTCAAGACCTATTGTTTTTGGTGAAGATCGGTTAAGGGAAAGGGGTAGTTTACCTGTAACGTTTTATGTTTTAACAAGGGTATTTCCTATGGCAAACGATAACAGCCGTAAATTCAAACAGAATCTAAAGATTATTTGCATACAGCCCTAAATTGTAGAGTTCTCAAGACCTATTGTTTTTGGTGAAGATCGGTTGAGGGAAAGGGGTAGTTTACCTGCAACGTTTTTTTAACAAGGGTATTTTTTTTCTATGGCAAACGATAACTGCCGCAAATTCAAACAGAATCAAATAACTTTTTGCATACAGCCCTGATTTGTAGAGTACTCACGACCTATTGTTCTTGGTGAAGATCGGTTGAGGGAAAGGGGTAGTTTACCTGCAACGGTTTTTTTTTTATCAAGGGAAATTTTTTTTTTTTGCCAAACGATAACAGCCGCAAATTCAAACAGAATCAAATAATGTTTCGCATACAGCCCTGAATTGTAGAGTTCTCAAGACCTATTGGTTTTTGGTGACGATCGGTTAAGGGAAAGGGGTAGTTTACCTGTAACGTTTTATGTTCTAACAAGGGTATTTCCTATGGCAAACGATAACAGCCGCAAATTCAAACAGAATCAAAAGATTATTTGCATACAGCCCTAAATTGTAGAGTTCTGAAGACCTATTGTTTTTGGTTAAGATCGGTTAAGGGAAAGGGGTAGTTTACCTACAACATTTTTTTAACAAGGTTATTTTCTATGGCAAACGATAACAGCCGCAAATTCAAACATAATCAAATAATTTTCTGCATACAGCCCTGGTTTGCAGAGTACTCAAGACGTACTGTTTTTGGTTAAGATCGGTTAAGGGAAAGGGGTAGTTTCCTGCAACGTTTGTTATAAAGCGTATTTTCTATGGCAAACGATAACTGCCGCAAATTCAAACAGAATCAAATAATTTTTTGCATACGTAAGTGAATTGTAGAGGACTCAAGGCAATTAGATTTTGGTGAAGATCGGTTAATGGGAAGGGGTAGTTTACCAGCAACATTTAACGTTTTAACAAGAGTAAAGTACTTGAAAATTCATTTAAACTTTTTCAAACAATGGTAATTGTTAAAAATAAAATAATTTTGTTGCCAGGCAATAAAATTATAATTTTTTCATTTTAATGTAAATTATGTATATATTACAAAATATATCGTGCTTGGCAGGCAAGCATATTTCAGATTATAAGTCTTAGAATATGGAAGTCATGTATGGTTCTCCATACCGATTTTTTACTTCCATATTCCTTAAGGAAATGGAAGTATGGTGATGGCAAAAAAAATCGTGTTCGAGATTATTGCAGATTCTGATTGTACTACACTCAAAACATGAAAAAAAGTCGTTTTCCGAAAAGTGTCTGTGTGTGTGTCTGTCTGTGTGTAGATTTTTTTTCTATGGCAAACGATAACTGCCGCAAATTCAAACAGAATCAAATAATTTTTTGCATACAGCCCTGAATTGTTAAGTACTCACGACCTATTGTTTTTGGTGAAGATTGGTTGAGGGAAAGGGGTAGTTTACCTGCAACGGTGTTTTTTTATCAAGGGAAAAATTTTTTTTTGGCAAACGATAACAGCCGCAAATTCAAACAGAATCAAATAATGTTCGCATACAGCCCTGAATTGTAGACTTCTCAAGACCTATTGTTTTTGGTGAAGATTGGTTAAGGGAAAGGGTAGTTTACCTGTAACGTTTTATGTTTTAACAAGGGTATTTCCTATGGCAAACGATAACAGCCGCATATTCAAACAGAATCAAAAGATTATTTGCATACAGCCCTAAATTGTAGAGTTCTCAAGACCTTTTGTTTTTGGTGAAGCTCGGTTAAGGGAAAGGGGTAGTTTACCTGCAGCGTTTTTTTAACAAGGGTATTTTCTATGGCAAACGATAACAGCCGCAAATTCAAACAGAATCATATAATGTTTTTCATACAGCCGTGATTTGCAGAGTTCTCAAGACCTATTGTTTTTGGTGAAGATCGGTTAAGGGAAAGGGGTAGTTTACCTGCAGCGTTTTTTTATCAAGGGTATTTTCTATGGCAAACGATAACAGCCGCAAATTCGAACAGAATGAAAAGATTATTTGCATACAGCCGTGATTTGTAGAGTACTCAAGACCTATTGTTTTTGGTGAAGATCGGTTGAGGGTAAGGGGGAGTTTACCTGCAACGTTTTTTATCAAGCGTATTTTCTATGGCAAACGATAACTGCCGCAAATTCAAACAGAATCAAATAATTTTTTGCATACGTCACTGAATTGTAGAGGACTCAAGGCCTTTTGATTTTGGTGAAGATCGGTTAAGGGGAAGGTTTACCTGCAACCTTTTACGTTTTAACAAGAGTAAAGTACTTGAAAATTCATTTAAACTTTTTCAAACAATGGTAATTGTTAAAAATAAAATAATTTTGTTGCCAGGCAATAAAATTATAATTTTTTCATTTTAATGTAAATCTGTATATAGTATAAAGTAAAGTCGGTCCGTTTTCTCTCTGTGTTTGAAATCGCTAATCTCAGGAAGTACTGAACGGATTTTATTCAAATTTTCGCCAATAGATAGAGTGTCTATCGAGGAACATTTATGTGTATAATTAATACATATATGTTGTACATTAGCTTAGCTATCACGGTTTATGTCAAGTAAGTGGTATAGTTTACATCTTATATATAAAAATGAATGTTTTGTTTGTTTGTCCCGTATGCGTTTCTATACCATTCATCCGATTGCGATGAAACTTCGGTGAGTTGTTGTGCGCACGTCCGCGAAGGTTTCTTCCACATCTCCTCCTAAACCACTGTACCGATTTCAACCAAACTTGGCACAAATATTTTATGCAACGGGAGAACCAACATAGGATAGGTGTTTTTTCGATGGGGTCCTTTTGGGGGTTCTTTGGGGTCTTCCACATCGCCTCCTAAACCACTGGACCGATTTCAACCAAACTTGGCACAAATATTTTACGCAAAGGGAGAACCAACATAGGACAAGTGTTTTTTTCGTATTTGATCCTTTGGGGGGTCCTTTGGGGTCTTCCACGTCTCCACCTAAACCATTGGACCGATTTCAACCAAACTTGGCACAAATATTTTACGCAACGGGAGAACCAACATAGGACAGGTGTTTTTTTCGATACGATCCTCTGGGGGGTCCTTTGCGGTCTTAAAACACTATTAGATCTGGTTACTATGGCAACCCAATAGAATAGATTCTGTTCTAAATATATTATCGCATTAAATTGAAGACCTTGCGAACGAAGTTGTGGGCAACAGCTATTTATTTTTAAGAAGCCTACTTTAATTAAACTAACATTTTCATTACGTACAACGTGAAACTCCGTAGCGAAGCACGAGTATTCTGCTAGTCATGTATAAGAGAAAATATATCGTGCGTGGCAGGCAAGCATATCTCAGTTATGTACTGTTTACGTTTCCATTTTATTATTATCACTACCGCAATAAAAATGCAGGGAAGACACACACACACACACACACACACACACACACACACACACACACACACACACACACACACACACACACACACACACACACACACACACACACACACACACACACACACACACACACACACACACACACACACACACACACACACACACACACACACACACACACACACACACACACACACACACACACACACACACACACACACACACACACACACACACACACAATTCGCGTTATTTCTAGCCTCATTCATGTTTATTTTCTTACATTTGCACGGTTTTTAAATGGAAAGTGCCGAACCCATACCAACATAACGCATGCAAGCCGAAAAAGTGTCCAGCGTGGATAGCGATTTGCTTCCTGTGGATCGCTGGGCAGTGTAACTGCACGTGTTTACAGAGGAACGATTCATAGACAGACTTTTTGTCTTTAGGGAATGAACCCTCTGCAAGATGCTGAGGGTCCATGAGTGACTTCGGAGCGCTCCTTCTTTTCCGCGTGTTTGTTCTGTGAAACGTACACTGTAGATTCGCAGATTTATTCTAAGCAACGCTCAATAGGAAATGTTGAAAATTTTTGTCCACGGTGAACCCTCATACACACTAAACCTGCTCTGATGTTTTAATTACGGACATCATAATATTAAAACTTTGGAAACTTGAGCACTACTTAATGGAGATCAATCATTAACTTATACAAGCCATTAATTTTATGCATATTTTTTATATATATGTGTACAACGTTATCGGCAACAAAGAAGTAGTTTTTGTTAAAATTCCTTCCCGGGATATTTGGCCGTAGTCCAATGTTTTCTACAAAACCAGACGTTTCGGCAATGCCATTGCCTTCCATCATCAGTGAAAATCGAGTGCGATAACGTAAGGTGGTATATGTTAGTGACCACAGTACTGTGGTTAAGGCTGAAGCAGTAAGTAGAAAGAAGTAGTTTCTATGGTAATATTTCATTTCGAAAATGATTTTAAAAATAAATCTTAGAATATGGAAGTCATGTATGGTTCTCCATACCGCTATTTACTTCCATATTCCTTAAGGAATGGAAGTATGGTGATGGCAAAAAAAATCGTGTTCGAGATTATTGCAGATTCTGATTCTACTACACTCAAAACATGAAAAAAAGTCGTTTTCCGAAAAGTGTCTGTGTGTGTGTCTGTGTGTCTATCTGTGTGTCTGTCTGTCTGTCTATCTGTAGATTTTTTTTCTATGGCAAACGATAACTGCCGCAAATTCAAACAGAATCAAATAATTTTTTGCATGCAGCTCTGATTTGCAGAGTACTCGCGACCTATTGTTTTTGGTGAAGATCGGTTGAGGGAAAGGGGTAGTTTACCTGCAACGGTTTTTTTTAGCAAGGGTAATTTTGTTTGTTTGGCAAACGATAACAGCCGCAAATTCAAACAGAATCAAATAATGTTTCGCATACAGCCCTGAATTGTAAAGGTCTCAAGATTTGTTGATTTTGGTGAAGATCGGTTAAGGGAAAGGGGTAGTTTACCTGTAACGTTTTATGTTTTAACAAGGGTATTTCCTATGGCAAACGATAACAGCCGCAAATTCAAACAGAATCAAAAGATTATTTGCATACAGCCCTAAATTGTAGAGTTCTCAAGACCTATTGTTTTTGGTGAAGTTCGGTTAAGGGAAAGGGGTAGTTTACCTGCAACGTTTTTTAACAAGGGTATTTTCTATGGCAAACGATAACAGCCGCACATTCAAACAGAATCAAATAATGTTTTGCATAGAGCCCTGATTTGTAGAGTACTCAAGACCTATTTTTTTGGTGAAGATCGGTTAAGGGAAAGGGGTAGTTTACCTGTAACGTTTTATGTTTTAACAAGGGTATTTCCTATGGCAAACGATAACAGCCGTAAATTCAAACAGAATCTAAAGATTATTTGCATACAGCCCTAAATTGTAGAGTTCTCAAGACCTATTGTTTTTGGTGAAGATCGGTTGAGGGAAAGGGGTAGTTTACCTGCAACGTTTTTTTAACAAGGGTATTTTTTTTCTATGGCAAACGATAACTGCCGCAAATTCAAACAGAATCAAATAACTTTTTGCATACAGCCCTGATTTGTAGAGTACTCACGACCTATTGTTCTTGGTGAAGATCGGTTAAGGGAAAGGGGTAGTTTACCTGCAACGGTTTTTTTTTATCAAGGGAAATTTTTTTTTTTTGCCAAACGATAACAGCCGCAAATTCAAACAGAATCAAATAATGTTTCGCATACAGCCCTGAATTGTAGAGTTCTCAAGACCTATTGGTTTTTGGTGACGATCGGTTAAGGGAAAGGGGTAGTTTACCTGTAACGTTTTATGTTCTAACAAGGGTATTTCCTATGGCAAACGATAACAGCCGCAAATTCAAACAGAATCAAAAGATTATTTGCATACAGCCCTAAATTGTAGAGTTCTGAAGACCTATTGTTTTTGGTTAAGATCGGTTAAGGGAAAGGGGTAGTTTACCTACAACGTTTTTTTAACAAGGTTATTTTCTATGGCAAACGATAACAGCCGCAAATTCAAACATAATCAAATAATTTTCTGCATACAGCCCTGGTTTGCAGAGTACTCAAGACGTACTGTTTTTGGTTAAGATCGGTTAAGGGAAAGGGGTAGTTTCCTGCAACGTTTGTTATAAAGCGTATTTTCTATGGCAAACGATAACTGCCGCAAATTCAAACAGAATCAAATAATTTTTTGCATACGTAAGTGAATTGTAGAGGACTCAAGGCAATTAGATTTTGGTGAAGATCGGTTAATGGGAAGGGGTAGTTTACCAGCAACATTTAACGTTTTAACAAGAGTAAAGTACTTGAAAATTCATTTAAACTTTTTCAAACAATGGTAATTGTTAAAAATAAAATAATTTTGTTGCCAGGCAATAAAATTATAATTTTTTCATTTTAATGTAAATTATGTATATATTACAAAATATATCGTGCTTGGCAGGCAAGCATATTTCAGATTATAAGTCTTAGAATATGGAAGTCATGTATGGTTCTCCATACCGATTTTTTACTTCCATATTCCTTAAGGAAATGGAAGTATGGTGATGGCAAAAAAAATCGTGTTCGAGATTATTGCAGATTCTGATTGTACTACACTCAAAACATGAAAAAAAGTCGTTTTCCGAAAAGTGTCTGTGTGTGTGTCTGTCTGTGTGTAGATTTTTTTTCTATGGCAAACGATAACTGCCGCAAATTCAAACAGAATCAAATAATTTTTTGCATACAGCCCTGAATTTTTAAGTACTCACGACCTATTGTTTTTGGTGAAGATTGGTTGAGGGAAAGGGGTAGTTTACCTGCAACGGTGTTTTTTTATCAAGGGAAAAATTTTTTTTTGGCAAACGATAACAGCCGCAAATTCAAACAGAATCAAATAATGTTCGCATACAGCCCTGAATTGTAGACTTCTCAAGACCTATTGTTTTTGGTGAAGATTGGTTAAGGGAAAGGGTAGTTTACCTGTAACGTTTTATGTTTTAACAAGGGTATTTCCTATGGCAAACGATAACAGCCGCATATTCAAACAGAATCAAAAGATTATTTGCATACAGCCCTAAATTGTAGAGTTCTCAAGACCTTTTGTTTTTGGTGAAGCTCGGTTAAGGGAAAGGGGTAGTTTACCTGCAGCGTTTTTTTAACAAGGGTATTTTCTATGGCAAACGATAACAGCCGCAAATTCAAACAGAATCATATAATGTTTTTCATACAGCCGTGATTTGCAGAGTTCTCAAGACCTATTGTTTTTGGTGAAGATCGGTTAAGGGAAAGGGGTAGTTTACCTGCAGCGTTTTTTTATCAAGGGTATTTTCTATGGCAAACGATAACAGCCGCAAATTCGAACAGAATGAAAAGATTATTTGCATACAGCCGTGATTTGTAGAGTACTCAAGACCTATTGTTTTTGGTGAAGATCGGTTGAGGGTAAGGGGGAGTTTACCTGCAACGTTTTTTATCAAGCGTATTTTCTATGGCAAACGATAACTGCCGCAAATTCAAACAGAATCAAATAATTTTTTGCATACGTCACTGAATTGTAGAGGACTCAAGGCGTTTTGATTTTGGTGAAGATCGGTTAAGGGGAAGGTTTACCTGCAACCTTTTACGTTTTAACAAGAGTAAAGTACTTGAAAATTCATTTAAACTTTTTCAAACAATGGTAATTGTTAAAAATAAAATAATTTTGTTGCCAGGCAATAAAATTATAATTTTTTCATTTTAATGTAAATCTGTATATAGTATAAAGTAAAGTCGGTCCGTTTTCTCTCTGTGTTTGAAATCGCTAATCTCAGGAAGTACTGAACGGATTTTATTCAAATTTTCGCCAATAGATAGAGTGTCTATCGAGGAACATTTATGTGTATAATTAATACATATATGTTGTACATTAGCTTAGCTATCACGGTTTATGTCAAGTAAGTGGTATAGTTTACATCTTATATATAAAAATGAATGTTTTGTTTGTTTGTCCCGTATGCGTTTCTATACCATTCATCCGATTGCGATGAAACTTCGGTGAGTTGTTGTGCGCACGTCCGCGAAGGTTTCTTCCACATCTCCTCCTAAACCACTGTACCGATTTCAACCAAACTTGGCACAAATATTTTATGCAACGGGAGAACCAACATAGGATAGGTGTTTTTTCGATGGGGTCCTTTTGGGGGTTCTTTGGGGTCTTCCACATCGCCTCCTAAACCACTGGACCGATTTCAACCAAACTTGGCACAAATATTTTACGCAAAGGGAGAACCAACATAGGACAAGTGTTTTTTTCGTATTTGATCCTTTGGGGGGTCCTTTGGGGTCTTCCACGTCTCCACCTAAACCATTGGACCGATTTCAACCAAACTTGGCACAAATATTTTACGCAACGGGAGAACCAACATAGGACAGGTGTTTTTTTCGATACGATCCTCTGGGGGGTCCTTTGCGGTCTTAAAACACTATTAGATCTGGTTACTATGGCAACCCAATAGAATAGATTCTGTTCTAAATATATTATCGCATTAAATTGAAGACCTTGCGAACGAAGTTGTGGGCAACAGCTATTTATTTTTAAGAAGCCTACTTTAATTAAACTAACATTTTCATTACGTACAACGTGAAACTCCGTAGCGAAGCACGAGTATTCTGCTAGTCATGTATAAGAGAAAATATATCGTGCGTGGCAGGCAAGCATATCTCAGTTATGTACTGTTTACGTTTCCATTTTATTATTATCACTACCGCAATAAAAATGCAGGGAACACACACACACACACACACACACACACACACACACACACACACACACACACACACACACACACACACACACACACACACACACACACACACACACACACACACACACACACACACACACACACACACACACACACACACACACACACACACACACACACACACACACACACACACACACACACACACACACACACACACACACACACACACACACACACACACACACACACACACACACACACACACACACACACACACACACAATTCGCGTTATTTCTAGCCTCATTCATGTTTATTTTCTTACATTTGCACGGTTTTTAAATGGAAAGTGCCGAACCCATACCAACATAACGCATGCAAGCCGAAAAAGTGTCCAGCGTGGATAGCGATTTGCTTCCTGTGGATCGCTGGGCAGTGTAACTGCACGTGTTTACAGAGGAACGATTCATAGACAGACTTTTTGTCTTTAGGGAATGAACCCTCTGCAAGATGCTGAGGGTCCATGAGTGACTTCGGAGCGCTCCTTCTTTTCCGCGTGTTTGTTCTGTGAAACGTACACTGTAGATTCGCAGATTTATTCTAAGCAACGCTCAATAGGAAATGTTGAAAATTTTTGTCCACGGTGAACCCTCATACACACTAAACCTGCTCTGATGTTTTAATTACGGACATCATAATATTAAAACTTTGGAAACTTGAGCACTACTTAATGGAGATCAATCATTAACTTATACAAGCCATTAATTTTATGCATATTTTTTATATATATGTGTACAACGTTATCGGCAACAAAGAAGTAGTTTTTGTTAAAATTCCTTCCCGGGATATTTGGCCGTAGTCCAATGTTTTCTACAAAACCAGACGTTTCGGCAATGCCATTGCCTTCCATCATCAGTGAAAATCGAGTGCGATAACGTAAGGTGGTATATGTTAGTGACCACAGTACTGTGGTTAAGGCTGAAGCAGTAAGTAGAAAGAAGTAGTTTCTATGGTAATATTTCATTTCGAAAATGATTTTAAAAATAAATCTTAGAATATGGAAGTCATGTATGGTTCTCCATACCGCTATTTACTTCCATATTCCTTAAGGAATGGAAGTATGGTGATGGCAAAAAAAATCGTGTTCGAGATTATTGCAGATTCTGATTCTACTACACTCAAAACATGAAAAAAAGTCGTTTTCCGAAAAGTGTCTGTGTGTGTGTCTGTGTGTCTATCTGTGTGTCTGTCTGTCTGTCTATCTGTAGATTTTTTTTCTATGGCAAACGATAACTGCCGCAAATTCAAACAGAATCAAATAATTTTTTGCATGCAGCTCTGATTTGCAGAGTACTCGCGACCTATTGTTTTTGGTGAAGATCGGTTGAGGGAAAGGGGTAGTTTACCTGCAACGGTTTTTTTTAGCAAGGGTAATTTTGTTTGTTTGGCAAACGATAACAGCCGCAAATTCAAACAGAATCAAATAATGTTTCGCATACAGCCCTGAATTGTAAAGGTCTCAAGATCTGTTGATTTTGGTGAAGATCGGTTAAGGGAAAGGGGTAGTTTACCTGTAACGTTTTATGTTTTAACAAGGGTATTTCCTATGGCAAACGATAACAGCCGCAAATTCAAACAGAATCAAAAGATTATTTGCATACAGCCCTAAATTGTAGAGTTCTCAAGACCTATTGTTTTTGGTGAAGTTCGGTTAAGGGAAAGGGGTAGTTTACCTGCAACGTTTTTTAACAAGGGTATTTTCTATGGCAAACGATAACAGCCGCACATTCAAACAGAATCAAATAATGTTTTGCATAGAGCCCTGATTTGTAGAGTACTCAAGACCTATTGTTTTTGGTGAAGATCGGTTAAGGGAAAGGGGTAGTTTACCTGTAACGTTTTATGTTTTAACAAGGGTATTACTTATGGCAAACGATAACAGCCGCAAATTCAAACAGAATCAAAAGATTATTTGCATACAGCCCTAAATTGTAGAGTTCTCAAGACCTTTTGTTTTTGATGAAGATCGGTTGAGGGAAAGGGGTAGTTTACCTGCAACGTTTTTTTAACAAGGGTATTTTCTATGGCAAACGATAACAGCCGCAAATTCAAACAGAATCAAATAATTTTTTGCATACGTCCCTGAATTGTAGAGGTCTCAATGAATTTCGATTTTGGTGAAGATCGGTTAAGGGGAAGGGGTAGTTTACCTGCAACCTTTAACGTTTTAACAAGAGTAAAGTACTTGAAAATTTATTTAAACTTTTTGAAACAATGGTAATTGTTAAAAATAAAATAATTTTGTTGCCAGGCAATAAAATTATAATTTTTTCATTTTAATGTAATATAATATTTTTCATTTAATACAGCAATAAAAAGGCAGGTAAGACACAGCCTGGCTGTTTGGCTGAAAATGATTTTAAATATAAATCTTAGAATATGGAAGTCATGTATGGTTCTCCATACCGATATTTTCTATGGCAAACGATAACTGCCGCAAATTCAAACAGAATCAAATAATTGTTTGCATACAGCCCTGATTTGTAGAGTACTCACGACGTCTTGTTTTTGGTGAAGATCGGTTGAGGGAAAGGGGTAGTTTACCTGCAACGGTTTTTTTTTATCAAGGGAAATATTTTTTTTGGCAAACGATAACAGCCGCAAATTCAAACAGAATAAAATAATGTTTCGCATACAACCCTGAATTGTAGAGTTCTCGAGACCTATTGTTTTTGGTGAAGATCGGTTAAGGGAAAGGGGTAGTTTACCTGTAACGTTTTATGTTTTAACAAGGGTATTTCCTATGGCAAACGATAACAGCCGCAAATTCAAACAGAATCAAAAGATTATTTGCATACAGCCCTAAAGTTTAGAGTTCTCAAGACCTGTTGTTTTTGGTGAAGATCGGTTAAGGGAAAGGGGTAGTTTACCTACAACGTTTCTTTAACAAGGGTATTTTCTATGGCAAACGATAACAGCCGCAAATTCAAACGGAATCAAACAATTTTCTGCATCCAGGCCTGATTTGTAGAGTACTCAAGATCTGTTGTTTTTGGTGAAGATCGGTTAAGGGGAAGGGGTAGTTTACCTGCAACGTTTTTTATCAAGCGTATTTTTTTTGGCAAACGATAACTGCCGCAAATTCAAACAGAATCAAATAATTTTTTGCATACGTCCCTGAATTATAGAGTTCTCAAGGACTTTCGATTTTGGTGAAGATCGGTTAAGGGGAAGGGGTAGTTTACCTGCAACCTTTTACGTTTTAACAAGAGTAAAGTACTTGAAAATTTATTTAAACTTTTTGAAACAATGGTAATTGTTAAAAATAAAATAATTTTGTTGCCAGGCAATAAAATTAAAATTTTTTCATTTTAGTGTAATATAATATTTTTCATTTAATACGGCAATAAAAAGGCAGGTAAGACACACACACACACACACACACACACACACACACACACACACACACACACACACACACACACACACACACACACACACACACACACACACACACACACACAATTCACGTTATTTCTGGCCTCACTCATGTTTATTTTCTTACGTTTGCACGCTTTTTAAATGGAAAGTGCCGAAACCCACACCAACATAACGCGTGCAAGCCGAAAAATGGACATCAATTTGCTTACTGGCCAGCTAGTAGTTAATGAATGGGTAGGCAAAAATCTTATCTTAAATTTTTTTTAAGGAATCACTAAAAGGACGGTGGGTCAAATCGGACGCTGAGGTAGAGTTTGCTGTAACCGAATGGTTCCACAAACAGCCGTAAGAATTTTACTAGCAGGGAATCTACAGGTTAGTGCAACAGTGGAACTCCATGTCTTAATGTTATTGGAGACTTCTTTTAAAATCGTTGAATAAAAAATGCTTTACAGCTCTATACGTGTGTCTATTGAACAATCCTTGTATTAGTCATACACAATAATACAACTGATTGAACTTCAAATTTTTAAACTTGATTAGTTTCTATATATATGTTTAATGTTACAAATAATTCAAATAACAATCTTGATCATCTGTTAGTTCAGCGGAATAACAGTGACACTTTTAATAACCGCATAAAATAAACACTTAGAAACAACACAGCGCTTTAACTTAACTGTTTGGACCACAGAAGTGAGGCATGCCTCAACGCTCTATGTGTACAGCGCGGGACAATCCCCCCTCCCTACACTTCCCTATCACACCACTACATTGCTTACATACGATGTATACAAAAAACGCTGAGGCAAGTTCAGGTTGCCTCATTCGCTTTAAACGAACTATGCCGAATCTCACCTGTCACCATCTAGCGGTCGCTCAATAAAGCACGTTTCGGTTTAATAAATTTGACAGTCGCAGTAACAATGTATAATCTTTACGTTATGTAGTTCATACGTATTTATAATTTTTATTCTACAGAATTTTTTAGGGTAGGCATTGCCTCAATTGCCTCCATGTAACTTCGCCACTGATATATATGTGTACAACGTTATCGGCAACAAAGAAGTAGTTTTTGTTAAAATTCCTTCCCGGGATATTTGGCCGTAGTCCAATGTTTTCTACAAAACCAGACATTTCGGCAATGCCATCGACTTCCATCATCAGTGAAAATCGAGTGCGATAACGTGAGGTGGTATACGTTAGTGACCACAGTACTGTGGTTAAGGCTGAAGCAGTAAGTAGAAAGAAGTAGTTTCTCTGGTAATATTTCATTTCGAAAATGATTTTAAATATAAATCTTAGAATATGGAAGTCATGTATGGTTCTCCATACCGATATTTTACTTCCATATTCCTTAAGGAATGGAAGTATGGTGATGGCAAAAAAAATCGTGTTCGAGATTATTGCAGATTCTGATTCTACTACACTCAAAACATGAAAAAAAGTCGTTTTCCGAAAAGTGTCTGTGTGTGTGTCTGTCTGTCTGTCTGTGTGTGTGTCTGTCTGTGTGTCTGTAGATTTTACTTCCATATTCCTTAAGGAATGGAAGTATGGTGATGGCAAAAAAAATCGTGTTCGAGATTATTGCAGATTCTGATTCTACTACACTCAAAACATGAAAAAAAGTCGTTTTCCGAAAAGTGTCTGTGTGTCTGTCTGTCTGTGTGTCTGTCTGTCTGTCTGTGTGTCTGTCTGTAGATTTTTTTTCTATGGCAAACGATAACTGCCGTAAATTCAAACAGAATCAAATAATTTTTTGCATGCCGCCATGATTTGCAGAGTAGTCGCGACCTATTGTTTTTGGTGAAGATCGGTTGAGGGAAAGGGGTAGTTTACCTGCAACGGTTTTTTTAAATCAAGGGTAACTTTGTTTGTTTGGCAAACGATAACAGCCGCCAATTCATACAGAATCAAATAATGTTTCGCATACAGCCCTAAATTGTAGAGTTCTCAAGATCTGTAGATTTTGGTACAGATCGGTTAAGGGAAAGGGGTAGTTTACCTACAACGTTTTATGTTTTAACAAGGGTATTTCCTATGGCAAACGATAAAAGCCGCAAATGTAAACAGAATCAAACAATGTTTTGCATACAGCCCTGATTTGTAGAGTACTCAAGACCTATTGTTTTGGTGAAGATCGGTTAAGGGAAAGGGGTAGTTTACCTGTAACGTTTTATGTTTTAACAAGGGTATTTCCTATGGCAAACGATAACAGCCGCAAATTCAAACAGAATCAAAAGATTATTTGCATGCAGCCCTAAATTGTAGAGTTCTCAAGACCTATTGTTTTTGGTGAAGATCGGTTAAGGAGAAGGGGTAGTTTACCTGCAACGTTTTTTATCAAGCGTATTTTCTATGTCAAACGATAACAGCCGCAAATTCAAACAGAATCAAATAATTTTTTGCATACGTCCCTGAATTGTAGAGGTCTCAATGACTTTCGATTTTGGTGAAGATCGGTTAAGGGGAAGGGGTAGTTTACCGGCAACCTTTTACGTTTTAACAAGAGTAAAGTACTTGAAAATTTATTTAAACTTTTTGAAACAATGGTAATTGTTAAAAATAAAATAATTTTGTTGCCAGGCAATAAAATTATAATTTTTTCATTTTAATGTAATATAATATTTTTCATTTAATACAGCAATAAAAAGGCAGGTAAGACACAGCCTGGCTGTTTGGGTGAAAATGATTTTAAATATAAATCTTAGAATATGGAAGTCATGTATGGTTCTCCATACCGATATTTTACTTCCATATTCCTTAAGGAATGGAAGTATGGTGATGGCAAAAAAAATCGTGTTCGAGATTATTGCAGATTCTGATTCTACTACACTCAAAACATGAAAAAAAGTCGTTTTCCGAAAAGTGTCTGTGTGTGTGTGTGTGTGTCTGTCTGTCTGTCTGTCTGTCTGTCTGTCTGTCTGTCTGTCTGTGTGTCTGTCTGTAGATTTTTTTTCTATGGCAAACGATAACTGCCGCAAATTCAAACAGAATCAAATAATTTTTTGCATGCAGCCCTGATTTGCAGAGTACTCGCGACCTATTGTTTTTGGTGAAGATCGGTTGAGGGAAAGGGGTAGTTTACCTGCAACGGTTTTTTTTTATCAAGGGTAATTTTGTTTGTTTGGCAAACGATAACAGCCGCAAATTAAAACAGAATCAAATAATGTTTCGCATACCGACCTGAATTGTAGAGGTCTCAAGATCTGTTGATTTTGGTGAAGATCGGTTAAGGGAAAGGGGTAGTTTACCTGTAACGTTTTATGTTTTAACAAGGGTATTTCCTATGGCAAACGATAACTGCCGCAAATTCAAACAGAATCAAAAGATTATTTGCATACAGTCCTAAATTGTAGAGTTCTCAAGACCTATTGTTTTTGGTGAAGTTCGGTTGAGGGAAAGGGGTAGTTTACTTGCAACGTTTTTTTAACAAGGTTATTTTTTTGGCAAACGATAACAGCCGCAAATTAAAACAGAATCAAATAATGTTTTGCATACAGCCCTGATTTGTAGAGTACTCAAGACCTGTTGTTTTTGGTGAAGATCGGTTAAGGGAAAGGGGTAGTTTACCTGTAACGTTTTATGTTTTAACAAGGGTATTTCCTATGGCAAACGATAACAGCCGCAAATTCAAACAGAATCAAAAGATTATTTGCATACAGCCCTTAATTGTAGAGTTCTCAAGACCTTTTGTTTTTGGTGAAGATCGGTTGAGGGAAAGGGGTAGTTTACCTGCAACGTTTTTTTAACAAGGGTAATTTCTATGGCCAACGATAACAGCCGCAAATTCAAACAGAATCAAATAATGTTTTGCATACAGCCCTGATTTGTAGAGTACTCAAGACCTGTTGTTTGTGGTGAAGATCGGTTAAGGGGAAGGGGTAGTTTACCTGCAACGTTTTTTTATCAAGCGTATTTTCTATGGCAAACGATAACAGCCGCAAATTCAAACAGAATCAAATAATTTTTTGCATACGTCCCTGAATTGTAGAGGTCTCAATGACTTTCGATTTTGGTGAAGATCGGTTAAGGGGAAGGGGTAGTTTACCGGCAACCTTTTACGTTTTAACAAGAGTAAAGTACTTGAAAATTTATTTAAACTTTTTGAAACAATGGTAATTGTTAAAAATAAAATAATTTTGTTGCCAGGCAATAAAATTATAATTTTTTCATTTTAATGTAATATAATATTTTTCATTTAATACAGCAATAAAAAGGCAGGTAAGACACAGCCTGGCTGTTTGGCTGAAAATGATTTTAAATATAAATCTTAGAATATGGAAGTCATGTATGGTTCTCCATACCGATATTTTACTTTTTCTATGGTAAACGATAACAGCCGCATATTCAAACAGAATCAAATGATGTTTTGCATACAGCCCTGTATTGTAGAGTTCTCAATACATATTGGTGTTGGTGAAGATCGGTTAAGGGAAAGGGGTAGTTTACCTGCAACGTTTTATGTTTTAAAAGGGTATTTTCTATGGCAAACGATAAGAGCCGCAAATTCAAACAGAATCAAATACGTTTTTGTATACAGCCCTGTTTTGTTGAGTACTAAAGACCTATTGTTTTTGGTGAAGATCGGTTAAGGGAAAGGGGTAGTTTACCTGCAACGTTTTATGTTTTAACAAGGGTATTTTTTCTGTGACGAACGATAACTGCCGTAAATTCAAAGAGAATCAAATAATGTTTTGTATACAGCCCTGAATTGTAGAGTTCTCAAGACCTATTGTTATTGGTGAAGATCGGTTAATGGAATAGGGTAGTTTACCAGCAACGTTTTATGTTTTATCAAGGGTGTTTTCTATGGCAAACGATAACAGCCGCAAATTCAAACAGAATCACATAATTGTTTGCATACAAGCCTGAATTGTAGAGTACCCAAGACCTGTCGTTTTTGGTGAAGATCGGTTAAGGGAAAGGGGTAGTTTACCAGCAACGGTTTTTTTCAAGGGTAATTTTTTTCCATAGTAAACGATAACAGCCGCAAATTCAAACAGAATCAAATGATGTTTTGCATACAGCTTTGTATTGTAGAGTTCTCAATACATATTGGTGTTGGTGAAGATCGGTTAAGGGAAAGGGGTAGTTTACTAGCAACATTTTATGTTTTAACAAGGGTAATTTTTTATATGACGAACGATAACTGCCGTAAATTCAAACAGAATCAACTACGTTTGTGCATACCTTTTTGAACTAAAGAGAACTCAAGGTCTGTTGATTTTGTTGAAGATCGGTTAAGGGAAAGGGGTAGTTTATCAGCAACGTTTTAAGTTTTAAAAAGGGTAATTTTTTTATGACGAACGATAACTGCCGAAAATTCAATAAGAATCATATATTTTTTGCACTCTTTCCTGAGTTGCAGAGAGCTCAAGGTCTGTTGATTTTGGTGAAGATCAGTTAAGGGAAAGGGGTAGTTTACCTGCATCATTTTATGTTGTAACAAGAGAAATGTTTCCATGACGAACGATAACTGCCGCACATTCAAACAGAATCAAATATTTTTTTGCATGCTTCCCTGAATTGTAGAGGACGGAAGGTCTGTTGATTTTGGAGAAGATCGGTTAAGAGAAAGGGGTAGTTTACCTGAAACATTTTATGATTTAACAAGAGTAAAGTACTTAATTTTTATAAATAAAGTATCCTGATAAGAAGCTCATAGTAATCCACTGTAGAAACGTAGATGAAATATCTATAAATGAAGAGGTTAGGTGAACGGGGTGGGGGTAATTTTCTATTATTAAAAATTATAGTTGAAGGTGGAGGGCAGAATTTTTTATATGTGTACTACGTTATCGGCAACAAAGAAGTAGTTTTTTGTTAAAATTGCTTCCCGGGCTCTTTAGCCGTAGTTCAATGTTTTCTGCAAAACCAGACTTTTCGGCAGTGCCATCGACTGCCATCATCGGTGAAAATCGAGTGCGAAAACGTGAGGTGGTATACGTTTGTGACCACAGTACTGTGGTTAATGCTGAAGCGATAAGTAGAAAGACGTAGTTTCTATGGAAATATTTCATTTCGAATATGATTTTAAATATAAAACTTAGAACATGGAAGTCATGTATGGTTCTCCATACCGATATTTTTCTATGGCAAACGATAACAGCCGCAAATTCAAACAGAATCAAATAATGTTTTGCAGACAGCCCTGAATTGTAGAGTTCTTAAGTACCATTGGTGTTGGTGAAGATCGGTTAAGGGAAAGGGGTAGTTTACCTGCAACATTTTATGTTTTAAGAAGCGTTTTTTTGTGAAAGATAACTGCCGCAAATTCAAACAGAATCAAATAATGTTCTGCATACACCCCTGAATTGTAGAGTTCGCAAGATCTGTTGTTTTTGGTGAAGATCGGTTAAGGGAGAGGGATAGTTTACCTGCAACGTTTTATGTTTTAACAAGGGTAATTGTTTATATGACGAACGATAACTGTCGCACATTCAAACACAATCAAATATTTTTTTGCATGCATCCCTGAATTATAGAGGACTGAAGGTCTATTGATTTTGGTGAAGATCGGTTAAGAGAAAGGGGTAGTTTACCTGCAACATTTTGTGTTTTAACAAGAGTAAAGTACTTAATTTTGATAAAAAATGTATCCTAATAAGAAGCTCATAATAATCCACTGTAGAAACGTAGGTGAAATATCTATAAATGAAGAGGTTAGGTGAACGGGGTGGGGATAATTTTCTATTAATGAAAATTATAGTTGATTGGGGAGGGGAGAATTTTTTATATGTGTACTACGTTATCGGAACTAAAGAAGTAGTTCTTTGTTAAAATTCCTTCCCGGGCTGTTTAGCCGTAGTCCAATGTTTTCTGCAAAACCAGACTTTTCGGCAGTCCATCGACTGCCATCATCAGTGAAAATCGAGTGCGAAAACGTCAGGTGGTATACGTTAGTGACCACAGTACCGTGGTTAAGGCTGAAGCAATAAGTAGAAAGAAGTAGTTTCTATGGTAATATTTCATTTCGAATATGATTTTAAATATAAATCTTAGAACATACCGATATTTTTATATCAGAATTCACTACGTGCCACCATTTATATTTCAGAAAGTTTATACTTATTCTTAGGAATGTATTAAAAAATTCTTTAAAAAATGAACTTGACTAAATTTGCCTTTAATGATGACCAAAAATGATGTATCATTTAGTTAATTGTATTGTTTAAGTTAATTGGTTTCTATTGTTTATTTTCTAGTCTGTGACACATTAAGAAGGGTTTGAGTATTAATATCCTTTGATTTTAAGGCTTTTTTTAGATACAGGATGATGTTTTCAACAATCAATTATGCTTTCACATTTTAGTTATTTGTTGTTTCCTACCATATTTAAGACAAATGTTGCGAGCTGAGAAGAGTGTTTAAAACTTCAGGATGATAAAGAATTCAAAAGCTCTAAAACTGAACACTTTTCCCTACAATTTGGTTGTAGTATTAACGAGGTAGTTAATTATTTTCTTATAATCTGAGACACCTTTAGGAGGGAGCAAGGACTGCATACTATTATAGGGCTAGTGGTACCTAGGGGATGGCATATACCGGTATGCTTTGTTTACTAAACGGATTTTCCCAAATTGGAAATTTAGGTTACAAAACAACACAAATAATAAATAAAAATAATTTTAAATAGATACCCAGATAGATACCCCAGATAAATTTATAACAAATATAGATGGCTTTAAGCATTTACTTCACATTACAAAAATTGTTCAAGATCAAGGGAGACTATCAAGATAAGATGCATAGTTCAAGATAAGAAAATTACAGCAGAAAGTAAAGCGGAAATATTTAAAACTATCGTTAGAAGTATTGTGACTTATGGGTCAAAAGTTTGGACTACCAATAAACACACAAGAACAAAATTAATGACAGCAGAGGTGGGGTTTTTGGAGACGTTAGGCAAGAGTGTCCAGACGTGAGAAAATTATAAATGAAGTTATTAAGGACACAATGAATGTGAAAAATTCTCTTATTGATTTTATTCAAACAAAAAAATTACAATGGTGTGGACACACAAAAAGAATGGTTCAGGAAAGGTTACCAAGGATAGTTATGGAACGGACCCCGCCAGGAAGAAGGAAAAGAGGAAGACCACCTATCACCTGGAGAGAAGAAATTCAGACTATATTGAGGGAAAGACAAATTGAAGAAGATCTTTGGATGACAAGCAGCAGTGGAAGATTAGAATTCAATCAATTCTGTAATCTTTGGTTCCGGAAAATGTAGAGACATTGTACAGCCTGAATAATAAATAAATAACACAACTCATGTGATACCTTTTTAAAAGCTAAAAAACTAAACATTTAGTGAACACATTTCGTGGCAATATCTTACGGTTTCAGAGAGCCGGTCATAAAATTTATGAAATTAATGTTAAACGTGTGCGTAGCTTTCTGCAAGTAGCTCCATGTTTGGTTTAACAAATGATATGAAAGAACGAAATGTTTAAATAAAAAGAACAATTGTTTCATGACAATGCACATGTGATATCTTATCTCATTCACTATGTTAATAATATTTCAATTTAAAAAGATTTCATCATCATCACTCCAAGAACTTGGCCTTAGATCTGTTCCGGACCCCATCTCCTCCTCGGTCTACCGAAACCCCAGCAGAGTGATAACCCAAGGGAGCCACAGGTAAATGGATATCAGGCATGCCATGCGGTACAAGTGTTCACACCATCTCCTTCTGTGGTCTTCAATTTTCTGGTGCAATGATAAAATGTTTAAATCACGTATAATATCCTCGTTCCTTCTCCGATCCAAGAGAGAACACCCTTGCGTCTCTCTCTTAGAAATTTCATTTCGGCTGCCTGAATCCTCTGCACGTCCCTTTTACCAAGAATCCATGTCTCACTAGCATACAACAGGAATGTGGTGACAGTCACAGTTTTATAAAACTTCATTCGTGTATCCTTCCGTGTTTTATTTTTCAAGTACCTATGAATCGTTCTACAGATACGTCTAAATTCTGTTAGCGTACTATCCCAATCAATATTAGTTCCATGAGATATTACAACCCAGGTAATTAAAATTTAAAAAGTTTTTCGTGGAATAAAGTTACTCTTTATACCTCACGATTGATAAAGGGTGCAAGATAACGGTAGCGCAAGCGCCCCTCTTAGAATAATTTCCCTCTCACACAAATCCGCACCCCTTTCATGAAGAAACCCTAGAAAATTGAAATAACGAATAAAATAACAACTAAAAAATATGGTAATATGAGACTGTACAGAGAAAGAGTCAGTTAACTGTTATTGGCAGACTGATGACATTGTCTCGTTGACCGACCATGCTGACATTTTAATTCACGTTTCCTACTAAAATCACATTATTTGAAAAAAAACATTCTAAGTGCCCCGTCTGTCAATCAAAGGAAACGACGGAACATGAGAAGTTGTAGACTTTATCGCTGCAGAAACCTGTCGGCAAGGTATTTTGGAAAAGTAATAGAGTAAGAGAGAGAGAGAGAGAGAGAGAGAGAGAGAGAGAGAGAGAGAGAGAGAGAGAGAGAGAGAGAGAGAGAGAGGAGACAGAGAGACAAAGAGTAGAGAGAAAGAATTGTGAAAGCAGGTAATATTATAGTTATCTCACGACCAGTGATGGAATCATATTAAACACTCCATCTCACTTTTACCAAATCCAGTGGTACAGAACAAAACCGTTTACCAAATGGTAAAAGCTTAAGAGCATGATAATGTCTTTCAGCCACCAGCTAAATGCAAAATTATTATGGTTACTGAGTGACTGATTGTTTCTTTTGTGCAAATATATATATTGCGACGTATCAAAACAAACCTTTATTTACAACAATCCCAATGACGTCACGCAATGATGACGTCATACAGCGTGACGGTAAATAAAATGTTACAGAAAGTTTCAAACGATGTCCAGCTAAAAGACATTATCATGTCAAAAATAGGCCTACCACAAACACGGCAGACTTCAGTTGTAGAACCAAGAAAAATCACATGATGTGAAAACATTATGATTATAATTTGTACTTATAATATTGGTAAACTGAGGACGTAGGGAACATATAAAGCTATACGACGTAATGTATGAAATTAGCTGCTTCATCTGGTGTCAGTTATTCTGTTTCCACTGTACAACACGACGATCCGTGCGACTGTTGCAACAATATGATAATGAACATAATTTCGTCAAAATGCTACTGTTTGACGATCACGTCATAATAGCAGTTGGTGAAAGTAGGCTACACAGGGCCCTCTATGAATTGCAACAGGTATTTAAAATAATAAATAGATTAAGTCTATCGTTTTTAAATTCTCTTCTTCTTTAACTTCCTTGTTAGGACTTTGTCCTCTTCTGTAACAACGGTCCTACATGCTGTCACTCCACCTCTTCCTTGGCCGACCAATGCTCATTTTGGTGTTTGGTTGGCTATCTCTTGCTTTTTTCACTAGCCTTGTGTCATCCATTCTTGAAATGTGTTCATCCTTTACCCTTCTTCTGTCCACAATCCAAGAAATAATGTCTGTTACATTACACGTTTCTCCTATACTACTGTTTGGCAACCTATCGTACCTAGTACTCTACGTAATATAGTAATGTCTATAGTTTGTCGTTTTCTTTGAGTTGTTGCTATATCTGGCTTGGTCTCCGATGCATAGGATATTACTGGACGTATTGTGCTTTTGTAAACCCTAGTTTTTGCTTCTTGTGTGAGGTATTTATTATTCAATATAAGGTTATTCGTGCATCCAACAATTCTTCTTGTTTTCATCAATTGATGTTCCATTTCTTCGTCTGCCCTATTGTTACATGTAAGCCTTGTTCATAAGTAGTCTATTTGCATTACTTGTTCTATTACTCTGTCATTTATCACAAGCTTACACCTTAATGGGTCATGAGAAATTGTAATTGATTTTTGTTTTCTCTTCCGCTATCTTCATGACATATTTCTGACATGCTTTGTTAAAATTATACACAAGTTTTTATAGGTCATTTTCATTTTCCACTATTAGTATAACATCGTCTGCATAACGTTTAATATTAAACACACTTCTACCCGTCCTATATCCTCTCATATGCTTTACCTACTTGATAATTTCATCCATAATTAGATTGCAGAGTATGGGACTTAGCGAATCCCCCTGCCTGATCCCTTTTGTTACATGTATACTATCTGATAATTCGCAATTGGCTTTTACTCTCATTGAAGTGTTCGGGTAGATCTCTTTTATCAGCTCTGTGATGTCGATTGGGACTCCTCGTTGTTGTAAAATAAAATGCTACTGTTTGACGAACACGACACAATAGCAGTCGGTAAAAGTAGCCTACACAGAGCCCGCTGTGAATTGCAACAGATAATTAGAATGATAATTATATTAAGTCTATCGGTTTTAAAGATCGTTTTCTTGTGCTGTGGAAACTAATAGTTGAGTAATCAACTGTTTAAGCAAATCCATTAATTTACGTTCCATTAATGTAACTTGTCCTTGTCTTATATTGGAGAGACAGATGTGAGCGAAAAGAGTGACACACATCCTGAAAAACATGTGTGGAACATTAAGAATAACGTTGAAAGGAATGACCAAAAGAGATGTGCTTTTGATTTTTTTTAATTGTTGGTAGCTGTTTAAACTTGGGCACTGAATGCCAAAATCACAACCGAATACAGGCTAGTGTAATGAGATTTTTTACATCGCTACTGGGAACTCAATCAAGCTCAAGTCCTCATTTATTCCTATGCTAAAGAAAAACGATACTAAAATGTGTAAAGGTCATAAATTAACTAATGTTATGAGTCATCCATTTAAGGTACTTTCACGGATCATCCACAACCACATACATAATAAATGCGAACCATATATGAGCCTAGAACAGTTTGGTTTTAGAGGTGGCTTTGGAACCAGAGATGTCCTTTCCTGTGCGAGCACTCTGTTGTAAAGATGTCGCGAAGTGTGAAACCTGTATATCTATGTTTCATAGATTACGAAAAGGTCTTCGACATAGGTCAATAACAAAAACTCATCGAAGTGTTGCAAGGAATATGACTTGACAGAGAAGAAATTAGACTTTTAACCAACACTTACTGGAATGAACAGGATTCAGTTCCCTCAGAATTTTCCTCCAGATTTCCCTAACATTAGCCAATGTCCACATATTTTTCGCTCCAAGCACTTTCACATCCTCTAGGATTCCATCAATCCATTGTAGTTTGGGCCTTCCACGTCCTCTCTTTCCTTCTGGTGTGCATTTCATTATGCTCTTCAGAACATCCTCCTCATTCATTCTCTGTACATGTCCTGCCCATCTCAGTCTAGCTATCCTAATTGATGTCACAATATCAAGCGATCTATATAACTCATAGAGCTCTCTGTTGTACCTTGTTCTTCACTCTCCGCCTTCCCTAATGGATCTATAAATTTTCCTAAGTATTTTCTTTTCAAAAGATGCAAGTCGAAACAGGTCGCCCTGAGCCAGTATCCATGTTTCACTTTCGTATATCGGGATCGATTTTGACCGGTTTTACTAGTGTTCTACATAGTCTAGCTTTGGTTTCACGGTATAGAAGTTGTGATTTAAAGGATTTCATTAGCATATATTTAAAAGATAGTAGCATCTATTAGTATTCTAAATTCTTTTACTTACTCTTCATTTACATCACTGTTTTCATTTACCAGTGATAAATACCCAAATACGAAAAGTCTGAGACCCTTTCAAAGTTAACATTCATAATTTTTAAATGTGATGCTGATGGGTTACAAGTTTCCTATTTTTTAGTCATATATTTAGTTTTCTTATTTACCTTTAGCACCATTTCCTCATTTGATTGGTATAATGCTGTGAATGCCTTCTTTACATCATTCTCTGACCCTCCCATAATATCTATGTCATCGGCATATGCAAACAGTTGAATACATTTGAAGATAAGATAGTTCGATAAGGAAAACTCATCGAAACATTGCAAGCAATAGGACTTGACAGACAAGAAATTAAACTTTTAACCAACGCATACTGGAATGAACATGACACTCTAAATCTAAACGTAGGTGAAACAGAATAAATGTCTATTAAAAGAGGAGTGCGGCAAGGTTGTGTACTGTCTCCAACTTTGCTTAATATCAACACTGAGAACAATGATTATTATTTGCCAATTTTGGCAAAACACAAGATGCCGTAAAAATAGGAGATGAAACAATTAGCAACATCCATTACGCCGAAAATAGCGTGATACTGGCCAAATCCATCCAAGATTGTGGCCATTATTAAGTCAGAGAGTGAGAAATGGGGACTGAAAATTAACATTAACAGAACTAAGTTTATGGTTATAAGTAAAATGGACGTAAGGGTAGGGCCAGTTCAACTTTACCTAGACAACAAAAATGCAGAAACAGTAAAGCACTTCAAATATCTTGGCTGTAGTTGGATCAATCAATCCTTAGATCCCGACGAGGAGATCAAAGCAAGAATCGAAGTGGCTCAAACTAAAGTCAGTTCTCACTAACACAATACTGGGCTTCTGTTAAGTACTATTTGTGATCCGTCCTCCTACAGACATGTGAAACATAGACACTAAAAAAAAATACTATAGTTCGTAATTGTAAATACTACTGTCCGGGTTGTAAGCAGTGGCGAAGTTACATGGGGGCAATTGAGGCAATGCCTACCCTAAAAAATTCTGTAGAATAAAAATGATAAATACGTATGAACTACATAATGTAAAGATTATACATTGTTACCGCGACTGTCGAATTTATTAGGCCGAAACGTGCTTTACTGAGCGACCGTTAGATGATGACAGGTGAGACTCAGCATAGCTCGTTTAAAGTGAATGAGGCAACCTGAACTTGCCTCAGCGTTTTTTTTATACATCGTATGTAAGCAATGTGCCGGAGTGATAAGGAAGTAAAGGGAGGGGGGATTGTCCCGTGCTGTACATATAGAGCGTTGAGGCATGCCTCACTTCTGTGGCCCAAACATTCAAGTTAAAGCGCGCTGTGTTGTTTATAAGTGTGTTTATTTTATGCAGTTATTAAAAGTGTCCCTGTTATTCCGCTGAACTAACAGATGATCAAGATTGTTATTTGAATTATTTGTAACATTAAACATATATATATATATATATATAGAAACTAATCAAGTTTAAAAATTTGAAGTTCAATCAGTGTATTATTGTGTATGACTAATACAAGGATTGTTCAATAGAAACACGTATAGAGCTGTAAAGCATTTTTTATTCAACGATTTTAAAAGAAGTCTCCATTAACATTAAGACATGAGTTCCACTGTTGCACCAACCTGTAGATTCCCTGCTAGTAAAATTCTTATGGCTGTTTGTGGAACCTTTTGCTTACAGCAAACTCTACCTCAGCGTCCGATTTGAACCACCGTCCTTTTAGTGATTCCTTAAAAAAAATTTAAGATAAGATTTTTGCCTACCCATTCACTAACTACTAGCTTCGCCACTGGTGTAGTCTTCTATTTTAAACAACAGACGTTTCCAACCCGCCGATGGAGGCCATCTTCAGTGTTACAAAGGACTTATAAACATACCGACGAGACGTCCGTCAGTAACACCACGGTGCTGAGGCAAAGGCTCACGTACTGTAGTTAGGGCCGTTCCCTGTGTACAATTACTATAGAACTACAGTTCATGTTAATGCTTTTTGAATGTAGTTCTAATGGGGATTTTTTTGGGCAAGCCACACTAGAAACGACATGGCACCGGCACTTAACAGAACGAGACATGAGCCGCAATTACTTACGACTTATCAAAAGAAGAAAATTTTGTTGGGACCATGTACAAAGAGAACCCCGATATGCACTAATAAGACTCGTTCTAAATGGAAAAATAGAAGGTAAAATAAACCAGTAAAATAGTAAAATTAAAATTCCGATTGGTCGGAAAAAAACTCTCGGCTTCGTAACCTTCGAGACTGCTGAAGAACTATTGCGCTCTGTACAAGACCGAAAGAAATATAAAGACATAATTGAAATCGGAGTCGTCAGCGCCTGATTAAGCAGGGGACTAAACGGAGAAGAAAGACTGGGACTATCATCGCGGAGGGACCGGAATATACAACGTAAATGACAAGATAAAGCGATATAGACATGACTGGATAAAGGATGCATGAGACACGTGATATTAAAACAAATTTCTGCGCAAAATTTGAAGAAATATTGGAACATCAAAGAGAAGATAATCCGACCAAGAAGTGCGCAACGAACTGCAATGTGCAAAGCCTGAAAAATAAGAGCACGAAGAAGAAGAAGAAGAAGAAGAAGAAGAAGAAGAAGAAGAAGAAGAAGAAGAAGAAGAAGAAGAAGAAGAATACATTACGACGACAACATAGACATCTTGTTCTTGTCAAAACAGAATACACTTTGGTAGGCTTAAACCCAGGAGAGGTATAGGTTCGTGCGCCTGCTGAATTTTCCACCCCCCCGATCTTTCTTCTATCTCAGTGTCTCTAAGTCACTGACCATCTTAAATAACATGTTATTTTTAATTTAGAGAACGATCTTTCGCCAGTTGCATCTGGTACTGCGGATACGGTTCGTTTCGTCCATCGCTGAAACTATGGTGTATTTTCTTCATCCACCTTCATAAGAGTACTAATTTGATAAAATTAAGCCATATTAATTACTGATATTTCTTTTAATGTACGAACATAAAAAGAGTCACACACACAGTGTTATGAGTGTTAATATGCGTAATATTCTTAACACTATGGTTGTATTCAGGAATGTTAAGGACAAATTATTTTGAAAAATATAGTAAAAACTGCTCTACAGCTCATCCAGCGGATTTTGGGAAAAAATCCAGTCTTAAAGCATCCGGTTCGTTAAACAAATCAGTGCCGTTGCTATCTGGTTCATATCGAGAACCGTTTTAAGTTTACTTTATCTACACTGTACAATTAATTCGTCTATCGGGAAAGAACAAATTACTACTGAAAAATCCAAATACACTATTAATTTTTTAATTTTTTGAATCTGCTCTTTTAAGACTTTTTAAAACAAAACTCTACTTTCAGTTACTTTGCGGATCCATGGAAACTTCCTGAGCTTTGGCGTCTTTTTCTGACACGTTAGACGAATTTCATACATGTTCGTACGTATTATACGAGAAATACGTAATATGGGTGCAATTGGAGACTTTGAGATACACTGAAAAGTTAGTAATATGGGTACGATTAGAGACTTTGAAATACACCGAAAGTAGGTAATATGGATGCAATTGGAGACTTTGAGATACACTGAAAAGTTGGTAATATGGATGGGATTGTAAACTTTGAGATACCGAAAAGTTGGCAGTATAGATGCGATTGGAGACTTCGAGATACACTGAAAAGTTGGTAATATGGATGTAATTGGAGACTATGAGATACACTGAAAAGTTGGTAATATGGATGCAATTGGAGACTTTGAGCTGCACTGAAAAGTTGAGATTGGGTGAGTAAAACATCATCATTTATTCACGTCTGCCACCTCCCTGATAGTGCACACCTTGCACGCCCGCTTACGGCGACCCTGGTAGCAGCCAGTCAAACGGCCCTTTTGTCCATTTTTTACTTCCATATTCCATAAGGAAATGGAAGTATGGTCATGGCGAAAAAAATCGTGTTCGAGAAAATGGCAGATTCTGATTGTACTACACTCAAAACATGAAAAAGTCATTTTTCGAAAAATGTGTGTGTGTGTGTGTGTGTGTGTGTGCCTGTCTGTAGAATTTTTCTATGGCAAACGATAACTGCCGCAAATTCAAACAGAATCAAATAATTCTTCGTATTGTTTAAATTAGCAGCCATCCTTACTATTTCTTTTATGAATTTGCAAACTGTTATAATTTTTTATTGTTCGACTAAGCTTTTCGTCATTACTGACATCTTCAGGTCTTAAACAATCTTCAGGTTGTTTAAGACCTGAAGATGTCAGTAATGACGAAAAGCTTAGTCGAACAATAAAAAATTATAGCAGTTTGCAAATTCATAAAAGAAATAGAATCAAATAATGTTTTGCATACAGTTCTGAATTGTAGAGGACTCGAGGCCTATTGATTTTGGTGAAGATCGGTTAAGGGGAAGGGTAGTTTACCTGCAACCTTTTACGTTTTACAAGAGTAAAGTGCTTAATTTTGATAAATAAAGTATCCTTAAAAGAAGGTCATAATAATCCACTGTAGAAAGGTAGATGAAATATCTATAAATGAAAAGGGTAGTTAAAGGGGAAGGGGGTAATTTTCTATAAATTAAAATGATAGTTGATGAGGGAGGAAGTAAATTTTATAAGTTTTATATGTGTAATACGTTAATGACAACAAAGAAGTAGTTTCTATGGAAACATTTCATTTCACTTTAACAAAATTATATTTTTTCATTTTAATTTAAATCTTATATGAGTGAAAACATATCGTTCCTATCAGGCAAGCATATCTCAATTATGTAATGCTTACGTTCCCAAAGTTTTATTATTGTGATTACTGCAATAAAAAGGCAGACAGGACACACACACACACACACACACAAAATTCGCGTTATTTCTGGCCTCACTCACTTTTATTTTCTTACGTTTGCACGCTTTTTAAATGGAAAGTGCCGAAACCCACATCAACACAACGTGTGCAAGCCGAAAAGTTGTCCAACGTGGACAGCGATTTGCTTCCTGTGGATCGCTCACCAGTGTAACTGCACGTGTTTACAGACGAACGGTTCAAAGACAGACTTTTCGTCTTTAGGGAGTGAACCCTCTGCAAGATGCTCAGGGTCCATGAAAGACTTCGGAGCGATCCTTCTTTTCCGCGTGTTTGTTCTGTGAAACGTACACTGTAGATTCGCAGCTTTCTTTGAGCAACGCTCCATAGGGAATTTGAATTTTTTTTCCACGGTGTACCCTGATAGACACTAAAACCTGCTCTGATGTTTTGATTACGGACATAATAATATTAAAACTTTGGAAACTTGAGCACTACTTAATGGAGATCAAACATTAACTTTTACAAGCCATTAATTTTATGCATATTTTGAAGCAATAAATGTTTTAATAAATTAATACAATCTGTGTACTTATTTATGTTATAATATAAGAATTACAAACAAATATGTGCATGTGTGCATGTGTGTATATATGAAAAATATATAAATATTTTTCTCCTCTGGAAAATTTGTTGCCCCTCCTAGAAAATATTTTGACCTCACTGATGACTAGTTATTTACTAGCCTGTGTGGAATATAGCGTTATGAAATGGATCAGAATGGTGGGTGTTAAACAGAAGACACAAACGTATTAAGGAAGAAATGTTTTGCTGAGAAATTTATAATTATACGGGTAAACAGAATCGTCGTTCTGGAATTCAGAAGACGAATGGAAAGAAAGAAAGAAAGACTCGATTTTAAAAAAGAAAAATGACTAGTTTGTATTAACAGGGAAGACTTTGATAACACTATAGACATCATTCACCCTCGGCCGATAACTCGCAGCGAAAGCCTAAGTTCATTACAGGAATCAGATCGCAGCTCCCTTTGGCCAGCTCTTCGTTCGACCTACAAACATTTTATTCAAAAGTACAGTCCTTCCTCACGAAGGTTGAGGATAGTCTTCACCCACCTGACATGGGGGTACCATTTTAGCTGATACGTAATTTCTTCAGAACTCAAGCATCCACTTAGTTAATATATAAATGATTTTAAATATAAATTTTAGGACATGGGAGTCATGTATGGTTCTCCATACCGATTTTTCTATGACGAACGATAAATGCCGTAAATTCAAACAGAATCAAATAATTTTGTTCATTTGTACCTGAGTTGTAGGGGACTCAAGGTGTATTGATTTTGGTGAAGATCGGTTAAGGGGAAAGGGTACCTGCAACATTTTATGTTTAAAAAGAGTAAAGTATTTAATTTCGATAAATAAAGTATCCTGAAAAGAAGATCACAATAATCCACTGTAGAAAGGTAGATGAAATACCTATAAATGAAAAGGGTAGTTGAAAGGGGAGGGGATAATTTTCTATAAATGAAAATGATAGTTGAAGGGGGAAGGGATAATTTTTTATATGTGTACTACGTTATCGGCAACAAAAAAGTAGTTTGTTACTAAAATTCCTCTCCAGACTGTTTGACCGTGGTCTAATGTTTTCTGCAAAAGCAGACGTTTCGGCAGTGCCACCGACTGCCATCATCAGTGAAAGTCGAGTGCGCTAACGTGAGGTGGTGTACGTTAGTGACCACAGTACTGTGGTTAAGGCTGATGCAAGAAGTAGAAAGAAGTAATTTCTGTGGAAATATTTCATTTCGAAAATGATTTTAAATATAAATCTTAGAACATGGAAGTCATGTATGGTTCTCCATACCAATATTTTTAAGAGCACCTGACTGTAGGCTGTGTTCAACGAAACGGAAAACTTTTACCTTCAAATGCGGACATGGTTTGTCTTTTGTTCATGCTGAATCTCTGATCTATATTCTTCACCCATCTATTCACATCCGTTTTTCACACAGAAGAGTACTAATAATACTATAATTAAGCCATATTAATTATTAATACTTACTTAGTTTAATGTACGAACATAAAAACGAACAGTGTTATGAGAGGAAGGGACCCCTATTTTACAACTAAAATTAAGAAGAAAGTGTTACATAAACGTAAGCCCAAAAATGCTTTGTAGACGAGTTACGACCAGGTAAAAATGTTGCCCACATTTCTGTCACAAAGGTAAAATAATACAACTTCTGGTATACTTTCTGATACTTCTGGTACCACTTTTGTTCCAAATTATGAAGAAAATTGGTGGTTAAATAAATTGGAGGACCTCTACCACTTTCTTAATAAAAAACTTATAATTGGGTTTTATTTAATGTTGTGGTCATCAGGGCTATTGGATCTGCTGTGAATGTATCCTAGTTGGTAAAACATATCGACAGATTAATTCTAAATAATGAAAAAAAGTTGTTCATCTCATTACATAAGTCTACAAGGAGCTAGGAACGGATAATTTCCTTTTGTAGTTTCAAACTGCTGTTCTCACAGGCGGTCCAGTATACAGCAGCTGAAACCAGACCGGTTACGGTAAATCGTCTGACTTCGTTGGCTGGTGAAAGGAGGTTGTGATAGTTTCTGACTGCGTGCAATGCAGTCGCGTGGAGTCAATGTGCGTGCTGTCGGTGTGAATGACCAATTTGTAGATGTAGGCGGTCGGAACACTTTACAAACAACTTACACTTGCGGTCGAAGAATTATCTGACTGACTCTGAGCTGTGTGGTTGTGCGTCGCAGAAACGTACCACGCTGGTCGAATACCCCTGTCGAGGACGCTTTGCAACTTCTTTTTATGCATTGCATTAAGGTATCCCCAGATCGGGGTAGCGTAAGTAATGACCGGCAGTGACGAAATATCGAAAGGCAAGAAAGAATACTTCATGTTAAATGACATGGTTCGTTCCGATACCAATACCAAGCGGACAGACTACAGCTGGCCGTTCCAACGCTTCTTCGGACGCCCCACACCTCTCCGCCCTTTTGGCTTGTAATTCCGTAGATGTTTGAGGATGCGGCAGTCATCCATTCGGTTAAGATGTTCCGCCCAATTTAACCGATATAGGGCAATTCTATCACTTATAGTCATAACCAGGAAGAATATTATAAAAATTAATGGCGAACGCCAAAAAACCTTCCGTTTTGCAAATGACATTGCGCTTTTAGGAAACAACGAGGAAGAACTACAAAATGTACGTCACCAAATGAACAAGATCCTAAAAGATAAATACAACAACACAATAAATAAGATAACACATAAGTAATGAAACGTTTCAAAGCTGGAAAACTGAAGGCTGAGATATTTCTGGACGGTGGGAAGTTAGTACAAGTTGGTGTCTTTAAATATCTCATGAGCTGAATTACGTCGGACGGAAGATGCACCAGTAATGTACAAAGTAGAATTACACAACCAGTAGGAGCATTTTTCAGGAAAATATCTCCGCAGGCGTCCAGAAATGTGAGCTTAGAAACAAGAAGGAATTCAATATAAGTTTTATTTCGAGCATACGCGCCGCACATAGATGAGAAACCTGGACTGTGAGACAATTCGAAAGGGGCTAATTTTAAGGTTTTGAGGAGAGCCTCTACATATCTTTGTGGTGGAGAAGAGCCTTAACAACAGAATAGTGGACAGACAGAGCGACTACCGATGGGGTACTGAAGACAATAGACGAATGAAGGTTTCTGTTGAAAGCATTGTGATGGTCACCTACTACACCATTCAAACTGGTTCATCTCCCTGATCGAGGGAATGATTGAGGGCGTAGTGTGAGGGGACGGATAAAATAAACTCCACAGGAGTTTAAGGATGAAATAAAAGGAGAAAAAAAGTATGTAGTGAATAAGAGACTGTCTTCGAAAGGAAAGAAATTTCAAGCCCACCAACCTCTGGGTTGGGAAATAGAAGAAGAAGAAGAAGAAGAAGAAGAAGAAGAAGAAGAAGAAGAAGAAGAAGAAGAAGAAGAAGAAGAGGGTAGGAGGAGGAGGAGGAGGAGGAAGGGAAAGAAAACAGTGGTGTATCCAACTCTGGGAGAGTTATTAGTGGGAGTTACAACCCCCTCCTCCATTGGGTGGTTTGCCAATGAGGTTTTAGAGATAAAAACATATAGGCAAGGACTATCAGCTCGCGGCCGTGATATTACTGTAACATGCACAGTAAAATAATTTTTAATTTAACTAGCGAATCCCTTGTTGCTGCCAACACAACACCTCTCCACCCGTTTATCAACAGTAACCCAACGTTATGGTAAACCTTGGTCTACAACCACCAGGCACGGAAATCGTGGGCAGCAATCCCTCACCAATAGAAAAATCCTGGCTACGGCACTGGCTGGACCCATGGTGTGATGACATACGGACTAGCTATGAGTACAGTACCAAAACAGAATCAGCCCAGAAAATTCCACAGCTGTTGCAACAAACATGACAGCCCGGATATCATACTGTTCCTATGAATTAAGTTAATATTTTAATTTTAGATACAAATCTAATCTAACGTATTGATTTTAGGATGTTTACCACACATTTTTCAGCCACTCTGAAGATTGTAATATCGATTAGTCTTTATTCGGTTTCTTCTTTGTATGAAGCCTACATGACTAACTGAAATTTAATCAAAATTACGTTAGAAAATTCAAAATTAAGGAATTTTTTCAGAATCTTACAAAAAGCTTTTTCTCTTTCTTATATTGTATGTTGAAATCGTACTAAAAAAAACGTATTACATTTTATAATGAAATAGGGACTAATTAATAACGGTACAATTTCTATCCATAGGATGTTACAGTTTTTTTTTTACCTCTCCCCCTGGACCATTTACTTTACAGTAACATTATTTTCGAGTAACAATCTCGACAGAAAGTGAACGGTTTTTTATCGAATTAACTGTATTTTTCATCGACATCATATTTCGCACGATGAACATCAATCAAGAGTACAAAAAACTGTGCTGCATAACCCCAATCCATATCAGAGTGCAGCATAATAGTATTTTTAGTATTCTAACATTCAGTAACCATAATGTAAACAAAATAACAAAAAATCGCATACAAATATAACATAAAAACAGCGCATAAAACAAACAAACATGTCATTCCACATCGTCTAACAGATCACCTACATAAACACGGTGACATGAAACTGATGAATATCCTAAATGCAATAAAGTATAAGCGGACCAAAACAGAACCAAAACCAAACTTTGAATACAAGAAAGACTTCATTAAACCAACCATATACAGTATATAGAGGCGAACCTAGGATTTCATTCCGGGGGGGGGGGGGTATTTTTCCAACCACATATTGTTTTCTTAAAGTATTGTTTTTCTCGTATTATAATGAAAATCATACCAAAAAATAAAAACTAATAGGTAAATAATAGCTGTAATTCACTAATTTCATTAACATCAATTAAAAACATACATCATACAGGCTTCCAATTTGTCTTGGAAACCTAAAATACATTTCTGTAAAGTATAAATACTTTAAAGAGAACGTTAAAATTAAGAAAGTGAAGGTTATATAAATGCATGTATATAAATGCTGTGGATATAAATGTATATAACAAGGTTGTGGGTATAAATTTTACAGCATGTAAAATAATGTTAAATAATTTTTAAAAACATATAATGATTGTCGGTCTTTTTCAAAAGGAGAAATAGAAAAAGAAAGAAAGATAAAAAACCAAAGAACTAAATATTACTATATACTTTGTTAAATAAGTGTTTTATTTATCCTTCTTGATATATAAAAAATATGTGGATTATATATGTTGTATTACATGTTTATTGCAGGTTTTATTTAAAAAATTTGAAATATTTAAGTAAATTTGGTCAAATAATTACGCGAGCACATAGGATAATACTGGAACTGTTCGACTCCTAACGTCACGTGACTTCAAAAATTGTCATTCGCGCCGTGGCCATGGCCTGTCTTTTTCGTAGGCTTCGGTTTACGGCCAACTAGCGGGTAAAAGCAAACAGTTCCTTCGTTGCGGAATTAAATACACTAGCTGACATGGCTCAAGCACGTCGTCACATGAATGATATGTTTCAAATTACTTGTAACCAGCGGAAAATCGTGTCCTGCAACTCTCTTTCTAGTTTACTTCTTTTCATTTTTCATCATTTCTTTCAGCATCTGTTATATTTATTATTGACTATAAGGCCTATTATTGTAGATTATTTAAACTTGTCATTGACCTAAGTAGGGATTTTTTTGAATTGACATAATTAATTGAAAGTCAGTACAGTGGAATACAGTGTATATATACAGTGGAACTTGCTTATAACGAGATTCAAGGGACCGGACAAATGGGCTCGTTAAAACCGGGTGCTCGCTACATCCGAGTTGTCGACTCCCAAGCCTAGATTTTTATACCGTGATTATCGAACAAAAAAAAAATCTACTATAGAAGCCGCTTTGGACAATTAAATTTGGACGTGTTTTAAATTCAACGCTTAAAAGTGAAATTTAGATTTTAAACATTTTTCAGACGGTAACATTCTTTGCTGAATACTGTCAGTATATGTTTTTGTTGCTTTACCCCTAAAGAAGGGGTAGTTTTTACATCAGATAATAGTGTGCAGTAACAGCAACTACAATAATAAAAAAAAAAAAAAAAAAAAAAAATAATAATAATAATAACAATAGTGACAACAGACTCTATTTTTGCACTACCGTGTTGAAATGGCTGAAGAGAGTCAGACGGGATAGGCTGTCTATTTGGTCCGTACGGCATAAAGGAAGGCAGAGTGCCAGCACTACGGTTCATCATCCTATTATTATCCTAAGTGTTATCGTAGGTACTCGTTTCTGGAGGAGGCCGAGTCGACCCGAAGGCTGAAAACGAACTTCGATCTTATGGTAGGCCCGGGAATCGAACCCGTGACCTCTTGCTACGCAATGGGCGATACATCTAAGAAATCAAGTTCTCTACCGTTTAGATAGGCTATTATGATAATATTATAATATGACAGCACACCCAATTTTGAGGTTAAAATTACATGTGTTAGTACGGTTCCATACAGTCTCATAAATATTATAATATTATTGTTACATATTACATTATTAGAAATGAATACAAACATTTACTTATAAATATATTAATGGAAATAAAATAAAATATTTAAATGTTTAAATAAATGATCTAAGGTTACCATCAAGAAAAAAAAGAAAAAATATTCCCATTTCCATGCATATATTTAATCCATACCTATATTTCATTTCAAAATGCATCAGATAATTATGTCCGAAACACCGGCATGGCAGGGTAAATGTCAAACTGGATATGTGATCGAAGACAAAACGTAAACTCTGGCGATCGTGTTTCCATAAAAGGTAAATATTTGTGTTCGGCAGAAGATCGATTCTGATTGAAGAAAAAAATAACTGTGATCGATTCAAAACCGAACTATTGTCAAGGGTCCGACACCACGACTGATTCGAAACACACAGCTGTTGCTGCACTCGCCACCCCCCCCCCTACTCTGTCAAACAATTAAGGGTCGCAATTGACTGCTCTGCCAACACTGTAGTTTAATTTCCAACTCTTTATTCAAGGTGAACTTGGCTTTGTTGAATCCCTGAATTCCCCCATGCTATGTGTATTTATGTTTATTAATAATAATTGGATTTTAACGAAGAAAAATTTAACCTGAACGACGAAATTACACAACCAAATCAAACGCTTCTCGTCAAGTTAATTGAACACGGGTTTTTTAATAGCACGAGAGCGCGGCTTTCATTAGTTTACTTTACGTTAATCGAACAATTTATTACTGTTATTGTCTAAACGATTATGTCCGTAGATCTAGCCGATAGTATATGTACAGGTAAGTGTAAATTTCACAGAACTAATTTCTCTTTATTACGATATTTTTGAGGTATGGAATAATACGAACATTAACACAGAAAACATAATGTACCGGAAACATTAAAGGTTCTAATCTGCAGTAGGAATTACAGAAATAGCAGTAAAATTCTTCTTCTTGTTCCAGTTCTTTTCTACCGCAAGGCGTACAGGTTGAGCAAAGGTCTCTGGATGGCCAGGGCCTTATCTTCATTCCACTGCACTCCCAGCCCCTGCAGAGAGCACCTCACATTGTCCTCCTCCCAAGTCGCTCTTCTCCGGCCCTTGGGCCTTCTTCCAGCGACTCTTACCTCATACAGTTGTTTTGGAAGTCTATCCCCTTCCATCCTATGAATGTGTCCAAACCAGCGCAACAGCGCTTCCTTAATTTGATCTTTCAAAGGTACTGTCATAAGACTCACTCCTATAGTAGTGTTTCTGACTCTATCACTTCTTGTCTTTCCTTCAACCTTCAAGAGGTATCTATCTCCATAGCTTGGAGAGAGTTTAGAGGCTTCTCAGTTAGAGCCCAGGTTTCAGCCCCATAAGTAAGAACTGGCACATACGTGTTTTTGAAAACGGTCATCTTAATTTTCTTCGAAATTTCTGCCTTACCAATGAACTTGGTCTTTAGTGCATGGAAAAGTCTCGAGCCACTGCTTATTCTTGACTTTATTTCCGCATTGATTTTACCATCTGATTTTATTATAGATCCTAAATATTTGAACTCTTGGACTTGTTCCAGATGCTTCCTCTTGACGGTAATCCGGTGTTGAGCTGGCTCTCTGGCAGCAATCATTGTCTTCGTCTTTACCAAACTTACTTCCAGTCCTCTTCTTTCCGACTCCTCCAACCAAACATCAAGGTTCCTTTAGAGGCTCTCTTCTGTAGCGAAGAGTAAGGCTACATCATACATTAGTATTATGAAAAGTAGTGGGCCAAGAACAAGATTGTTTTTGTCAAAATATATCACTTCGTGTAATTAGAATTATATTTCTTCGTTAAATAGATTGTCTCCAGTAACAATCGATTAGCGATCTTTCGTTTTACTAAGTGTGTTCTCCGCTGAAGTTGTTAAATTCTGTTTTCTTTGTAGTCTATTTATCAATTATTAACTAAGATTCTTCTATTTATATTAATTCAAATAAATAGAAGCAACAATTATAACATTCAATGATTTTTATTGACAAAATATAAAATAATCGATTTTGTATCGACTCGTTCTCAGGGCGAGTGAACTAACTATATAAATTATTAATATTATGACACAGGTTCTTTAAGCTGTTATTTTAGAATAGTCAGAGAAAGGGCAAAGTCTGGAAAGTATAACACTTACAATTAAAAGCTTAATGATCTAAAAATACAAAGATATTATTGAATATATAATGGTTAGTAATATAAATTGTTTCGAACCAATCTCGTTTTGATGACGAAGCTAGCAGCAGCTTGCAGTGAATTGTGGGAATTCAAAGATGGTTGCCTCCGTACTGCATATGTTGACGGCTGCTGAACAACGGATTACTCTTCAAATAAATGTCGCTTTTCCAAGGTTTCCTCGTCCCAGCGGTAGTGGTTAATTCCTCTGGTGATAGTGTAGTTGTCCTGGATCAGTGGTCAGTGATTCGTTTCAATAATCTGTGTTGAATAGTGTTTTTATTTCACCTTAGTCCATAAGGTCGATAATGGCAAATTTCGTCACGATAAACTCGGATTTAGCATTTAATGTTTTCAAATCGTTATTACACTTTTTATTGTTCAGTATTGGTTTTCATCAATAGTTAAGCTGGTTTGTTTCACTGAATCTATTGTTTATTTAAGTTTTTTCCAAAATTCGCAAGTTTAAATTTTATAGGTTTGGTTTCTGTCAACCATTTTTTCCTGCTCTCGTTATATGTGAATTAATTGCAGGAGCTATCTCTGATGTTTCCTACTCAACGTATAACAATCAACTGCCCTCTTTTCTTCTTCATCCGAAACGTCCTGGCCAAACTAATAATTAAATGACATTGTTTTAAATCTCTGGCATTTCCGCTTACATAATTCATTTTTACATTATATGATTGAATACATTTTTACTATTATTTAATTTTATTAAATACCTAACACATAATCTCTTTCTTTAGTTAATTCTGCGTGATTTAATACCAAATATGATACTTTTACAATGTTTTCTATCTCAAAATGCCCTATTTACTGTATTTTTTACATGTAGGCCTTAAATTTTACTTCCTGTCACTTTAAATGGTTTACCATCTTTATGAAGTTATAATTATTATTGAATAAGATACCTGATTGAAATAAAATGTTTATTTTTCCTTAATTCCTTGTAATATTATTATTTGGTTAACTAATTTAAATCTTTCCCTTAGGTTCCAGTGTTATTACACTTGCATGTTTTCTAATAATCTATTATACATTTCTTCAATATCTTTATAAAGTATTGGTACAGTTAGAATACACTGTGATTGATTTACATTATATAAATTTCATCAATTTACTTAATTTATTTAACTTTTTTATCAATTATAAAAAGGTTGTTGAGATTTACCATTTGTCCAGATTTTACTTTTGTTCACATATAATGTTTTATGACTATTACAGCTTGATTATACCCCTTCTGACATTCTATTCTTATACAATCTTAATTAAAATTCTCTTACTTAACTTATTTAACATTTAGCATTGATTAAATATTATTAACACATAACAGATATTTTATAACAAAAGAATTGTACTCAAACTCGGACATTCAGCCTTGATTAATATTATTAACACATAACAAATATTTTAAAACAAAAGAGTTGTACTCAAACTCAGACATTTCAGCCTTGAGTTCATTGAACTTAATATAAACAAAACACATCACAGTGATGTGTCCTTTCATGAGATGATCTGTCCTTTCATTATTTAAATTATTTCTTAAAACTAAATTTTGTGCAGTCTTGGCTGTTTTTGTTTTATTTTGGATGTATTTTTGGTCACTTCACTTGTTTATTGCCTGCTCTTAGTTTATCTTTAGTCATTTTAATAAATGTTGTTAGATAAAGAGTGGCACTCACTTAGAAACATTTTTAGTCTATTTTCATAATAATATTCTATACAATATTACTTCTGAATTCAATCCATTAAACTTTAAAGTTGTGTAAAGACACAAATGTACCTAGTTTAAGTATTTAAGCACTAACAATTGAAGTTTATTTAACATAATAAAATAACTTGCACTGGTACTTTTTTAATTACTTCCAGACACTTTTCCTTATATGTACCTTACATTAGTATTTATTCTATGTGTTATACTTTTTTTAGTGACTTTTAATTTCTTTTGGGGGTTTTAATTTTTGTTTCTTGGTTTCCTTTTGGGTATTTCCTTAATTTGTCTTTCCTACTACTTGGTTTCTTCCAATAGCAGTCCTTTTATTATGGATTTCGGTTTCTTCTGGTATTTCCTTACTTACTCCTATCCTACTACTTGGTTTCTTCCAATAGCAGTTCTTTTATTCTGGATGTCGATTTCTTCTGGGTATTTCCTTACTTACTCCTATCCTCCCTGGGTATTTTCTTACTTTATCTTAGCTTTTTGTATTATTTTTTATCACTCATCATATATTACATAGTTGGTTTTAATTGAGATTCTTTCTTCAGACTATGAATGGCACTTTACGGTGGTTCTTAATTAATTTTTAATGTAGTTTTCTTTGATTTAATTTTATTTTTAATTTATTTATGATCATTTTTTCATTCAGAACAATGTGGATTATCTGTCATGCTACAACATGCAAAATCACGGCGATGGCCAGAGTTCTAAGGAGACATTAAATATAATTAGTCTAAGCATACATTCAGTCATCATCACTGATCGGTGTATAGAGTCTGCCGTCGCTGTATGATTTCAAAACTGTCCCTCCATTGAGCTCTATCGCCGCACAGATCGTCAGTTAAACTGCGCTCCCTTAGCGATTGTCGAATGTTTCCACACCATGTCCCAGCAGGTCTTCCTCTTTTCCTTCGACCTGTGGGTAACCACTGAAATGTCATTTTTGGCAGTATTTCATCTCCCATTCTGTCCAAATGTCTAAATCAGATTAGTCGTTTCGTTTCAATCTCATCTAAAATATTGTACGCCACATTCATCATTGGCCTATAGTCCTCTCGTTTCGGACTCGATCTAGTCTAGATATTCTACATGGTCTTCTCTTGAAGGGGCTACCTTTTCGGCAGGTCTTCTTGAGATAGGGGATAACTAAAAGGGATATCCTGACCCATCAGGTGGGGGTTGAGGCGATAGGCCTGCACCCTGTCTCTTGTAAAAAAATCTGCAAAAGATTTAAAAGGAAAGCCTCAGAACTTGAACGGATAGAATCGGCATACATTCAGTAAGAGGAAAAATCTGGTCGTTTCGAAGAACATCAGCTGAAAGTTGGGGAACAATTTGTAACCGGAGAGTAATGTTTGGAGCGTTGCTTTATATGAAAGAAGGAGACGGAGAGTGTAAGGATGGTAGGGAGAGGTAGAAAGCGAGAGAGAGAGTGAGTGTGTGTGTGTGAGAGAGAGAGAGAGATAGATAGATAGATAGATAGATAGAGAGAGAGAGAGAGAGAGAGAGAGAGAGAGAGAGAGAGAGAGAGAGAGAGAGAGAGAAATCCAGTTTTATAGAGTGTGATGAAAATGAAGATTAGTTGCAAAAAAAGCATAGGCTATATGAATGAATGGTGTGGTTTTTTGTGTTGAGTTAGATAGAGCATCTGGAAAGCACAACAGCACAACTATTTGGGGGCACAAACTTTGTCACATTCAGCTCAAGGGAAACGAAAATTAAAATATTTAATTTCGCATACAGACTTTAAATCAGACATTACATCTTAAATCATGTATGGCCTTTAAATCAGAAAGAGATAACCTGAAGATCACAGCAGTATCACAGAGAAGGAATGGCTACGATATTATGAGCGACTGTGATCCAGGACCAACTTGAAACAAAATTTGCAGACATCAATGAATGTGTGGATCCAATAGCAATGGATGAATTTTTCTACAAAAAATAATAGAAATATCGGTATGGAGCACCACACATGACTTCCATGTTCTAAGATTTATATTTAAAATCATTTTTGAAATGAAATATTTCCATAGAAACTACTTCTTTCTACTTACTGTTTCAGCCTTAACCACAGTACTGTGGTCACTAACGTATACCACCTCACGTTATCGCACTCGATTTTCACTGATATTGGCAGTCGACGGCACTGCCGAAACATCTGGTTTTGCAGACAACATTGGACTACGGCCAAACAGCCCGGGAAGGAATTTTAACAACAAACTACTACTTTGTTGCCGATAACGTAGTACACATATAAAAATTATCCCCCCCTTCAACTATAATTTTCATTTATAGAAAATTTCCCCCACTCCGTTCAACTAGCCTCTTCATTTATAGATATTTCATCTACGTTTCTACAGTGGATTATTAAGGGGACCATGTACCCGAAATTTTTTAAAAATTTCACTTTTTCTGTTTTTCAAATTTTCAGAAACTACAGTTAATTCTAAAAAAAACGATATAAAATTTGTTTACCTATGAGAAATAAAAGTTACAAAAATAAATAAATAAAAAGTACACAATTTTGTGTTGAGCGCTTGCATTTTCAGGCTTGGAAACTTTTAATATATTTGTTTTTTTTTCACATACAAAAGGGAATTTTTGTGTTATAGGTTAGGTTGGCTACTCTGTCATTATTACAGGTGAGGAATACAAACATGAGCATTCACTGCCTTTACCTGAGCTTCATAAAATAAAACATGTTCAGGGACCTAAGCAATGAAACTTTACTGAGCAAGTGCCTTTTTGGTAAAACACAAAACCCGAATGAATCGTTCAATGCCCTAATTTGGAAAAGGTTACCAAAGACAATTTATGTTGGGATAAATACAATTAAAGTGGGAGTGTATGATGCAGTGCTTGCTTTCAACAGCGGAGCTTACAACAAATGTACTGTGATGGAGAAACTGGGACTGAAAGTAAGTGAGTCTTGTCGGGCACGGTTGAGACGAATCGATGAGAGAAGAGTAAAAGAAGATGATAAGAAAATGACAGAGCAAAGTAAGGTAGAAGGTAAAATAAAAAGGCAAGAAAACAAGAAGAAATCAGAAGAAAATGAGGAAGACCCACAGTACGGCGCAGGACTATTTTAAATGTAGCTTTGTTGTGTAACTATGGTAACATTGACAATAAAGTAAGTTTTCTCAAAAAATGACTGTTTACCATATTTATATACCTTTTTCTCAGCTTCTGTAAAAGATAGAAACACGATTCTTCTTTTAAGTTGTAGGGCTAATTACAGTGTATCTACTGAACCTCAAAAACAGAAGAAGAAAGTAACCAAAAAATTATAAAAAATTATTAACTCTTCAAAAAAATTAAAATATTTAGACAATTTTTCAAAAAATTAATTAAATAAATGTGAGATAATAAAACGTAATTTTTTTGGTTCAGATGGTTAAAATACCTTCCCAGAATATGCTGACCAAACCTCAAGTTTGTACCTTGAACAGGTTTTGAGAAAAAGGTACATAAAGTTGATTAATTTAACATGGGGAAGATAGGCGGGTACATAGTCCCCTTAAGATCTTCTTATCAGGATACTTTATTTATCAAAATTAAGTACTTTACTCTTGTTACAACTAAAAATGTTTCAGGTAAACTGCCCTTTCCCCGTAACCGATCTTCAACAAAATAAATAGGCCTTGAGTCTTCTACAACTCAGGCACATATGTAAAAAATTATTTGATTCTGTTTGAATTTACGGAAGTTATCGTTCGTCATGAAAATATTTCTCTTGTTACAACATAAAATGTTGCAGGTAAATTACACCTTTCCCTTAACCGATCTTCACCAAAATCAACAGGCCTTGAGTTCTCTATAATTTAATGAAGTGTGCAAAAACGTATGTGATTATGTTTGAATTTACAGCAGTTATCGTTCGTCATAGAAAAAATTAACCTTGTTATCACATAAAACGTTGCAGGTAAACTACCCCTTTCTCTTAACTGATCTTCACTAAAATCAATAGGTTTTGAGTCCTCTACAATTCAGGGATGCATGCAAAACATTATTTGATTCTGTTTGAATGTGCTCAGTTATCGTTCGTCATAGAAACAATTACTCTTGTTAAAACATTAAAAGTGGCCGGTAAACTACCCCTTTCCCTTAACCAATCTTCACCAAAATCAATAGACATTAAGTCCTCTACAACTCAGGCACATATGTAAAATATTATTTGATTCTGTTTGAATTTACGGCAGTTATCGTTCTTTATGGAAAACGTTCTCTTGTTACAACATAAAATGTTGCAGGTAAACTACCCCTTTCCCTTAACCGATCTACAACAAAATCATCAGACCTTGAGCTATCTACAATTGAGGAAGGTATGCACAAAATTATTTGATTCTGTTTAAATTTGCGGCAGTTATCGTTCGTCATAGAAACAATTACTCTTGTTAAAACATAAAATGTGGCAGGTAAACTACCCATTTCCCTTAACCGATCTTCACTAAAATCAACAAGCCTTCAGTCTCTTACAATTGAGGAACGTATGCAAAAAAATATTTGATTCTGTTTGAATGTGCGGCAGTTATCGTTCGTCATAGAAAAAATTACCGTTGTTAAAACATAAAATGTTGTAGGTAAACTACCCCTTTTCCTTAACCGATCGTCACTAAAATCAACAAACCTTCAGTCTCTTACAATTGAGGAACGTATGCAAAAAAGTATTTGATTCTGTTTGAATGTGCAGCAGTTATCGTTCGTCATAGAAACAATTACTCTTGTTAAAACATAAAATGTGGCCGGTAAACTACCCCTTTCCCTTAACCGATCTTCACTAAAATCAACAAACCTTCAGTCTCTTACAATTGAGGAACGTATGCAAAAAAATATTTGATTCTGTTTGAATGTGCGGCAGTTATCGTTCGTCATAGAAAAAATTACCGTTGTTAAAACATAAAATGTTGCAGGTAAACTACCCCTTTCCCTTAACCGATCTTCACCAAAGCAACAGACATTGAGCTCTCTATAGCTCAGGAAGGTATGTAAAACATGATTTGATTCTGATTGAATTTACAGCAGTTATCATTCGTCATAGAAAAAATTACCGCTGTTAAAACATAAAACGTTGCAGGTAAACTACCCCTTTTCCTTAACCGATCGTCACTAAAATCATCAAACCTTCAGTCTCTTACAATTGAGGAATGTATGCAAAAAAGTATTTGATTCTGTTTGAATGTGCGGCAGTTATCGTTCGTCGTAGAAACAATTACTCTTGTTAAAACATAAAATGTGGCAGGTAAACTACCCCTTTCCCTTAACCGATCTTCACCAAAGCAACAGACATTGAGTTCTCTATAGCTCAGGAAGGTATGCAAAACATTATTTGATTCTGATTGAATTTACGGCAGTTATCATTCGTCATAGAACAAAATTACCGCTGTTAAAACATAAAATGTTGCAGGTAAACTACCCCTTTCCCTTAACCGATCTTCACCAAAAACAATAGGTCTTGAGAACTCTACAATTCAGGGCTGCATGCAAAACATTATTTGATTCTGTTTGAATTTGCGGCTCTTATCGTTTGCCATAGAAAATACCCTTTTAAAACATAAAACGTTGCTGGTAAACTACCCCTTTCCCTTAACCGATCTTCACCAAAAACAATAGGTCTTGAGTACTCTACAAATCAGGGCTGTATGCAAAAAAATATTTGATTCTGTTTGAATTTGCGGCTGTTATCGTTTGCCATAGAAAAAATCTACAGATAGACACACAGACAGACACACACACAGACACTTTTCGAAAATGACTTTTTTCATGTTTTAAGGGTAGTACAATCAGAATCTGCAATAATCTCGACCACGATTTTTTTTGCCATCACCATACTTCCATTTCCTTAAGGAACATGGAAGTAAAAATAGAAAATCGCCGAACACTATTGGGTTTAATAAAGTAGCGCCAGCCTTGCTGCATGATCGTTTATTGAACCTTATAAATCTGTGGTGGACTACTGGTCATATTCCCAGTCGCAGGCCAATCGGCCGAAATGAGATTTCTCAGGCACGTGGCAGGGTAAACTCTTCACTATCGCAAAGAAATGTCGATATATGGGAGGAGCTGAATATTATGAATGTATTGGATAGAATTGCCCAATATCGGCTAAAGTGGTTAGAAACCTCAACCGAATGGGTGCCGCATCCCCAAACAATTATGGTATTAGAAGCCGAAAGGACGGAGAGGTGTGGGACGTCCGAAGAAACGTTGTGGTGACCAGGTCAAGTCTATGTCCTTGGGCACGGAACAAAACATTTTTGATTTAATCCTTGTTGAAGAAGGAGATTATGATTTAGACCTAATTTTGACGTTCGGCTGTAAAACATGGTTATTGAAAGAGAGGCAGAAAAGTAAGATACAATAAAACAGACTAGTTATTGTTATGAAACAATAAAATTACACTGCTCCTTTGCGCAGTAAAATTCCAATTCTTTCGCCAGTTTAATTCATTTACACACTTAGGCTTTGTTTTCACGTTAATATTGTACCGCAACAATGTTGGGGACTTCGTTGCAGTGCACCACAACAGTGTTGGGTACAAAGTTGCTGAACGTTCGCTGTTTCTATGCCACAACAGTACCATGGATGACGATACTGTGCTGCTGCTACAGCGATACGACTGTTTTCCTTCAATCGCTGGCCTAGAAGACGAGCAGCTGAAATGTACTGCTGAGATTAGTCAAAGGATGCTTACGGTTGGGCAGAACACATAGACGGTGACATCTGCAGACTAAACCGTCGAAGAGCGGACTACAGAAAGAAGCAGAGGGAACATGTCGACTGAATGGACAAAAAACAGGCTCCCGAAACAGATAAGATTCTACAAACCGACGGGCCAAATGTGGATTACTGGAGCACCTTTTGCAAGGTACGAACAAATTTAATGTGAAATCATTTACGCCTATGAAGTAAAGAAGATAATTGAAGGGATTCATGTCGTAAAGACAAAGCTGAGACAGATGGAGGACCCGTGGGAGGGGAACGAAGAAGCACGATGTATTGTATTCGTTCTACAACCTGCAGTCTAGACAATACGAATAATATCTGGATCGTTTAGTTACAATAATTAGCAATGCTTCTTCTATTCAGCACGTGCAGACGAAGTTGAGACAAAGGGAGTGAGGAGCGTGTATTTCATATTACCTCTGCTGTTAGGGCAGATCATAATTATAATCATGGTGGGGGATACGTCCCGGTTAAGATGAATACGTCAGCTCTGCCAGTAGGAGAAGAAACAAAGACTTCCTTCGTTTCCTGCACACTTGTGAAATCACGATAAGAAGAAGTGCCGGTGTATACAGGAAAAAGAGAAATGTTTTTCTTTTTCGTGCTCAGTGGGTTGTCTCATGCCATCCGAGACGAAGAGCAAGTGAAGAGGAAAGAAATGACTAGCTATTATATTGATGACGCGTACGTCACCCCCTGTTTCAGAATCGTTAGAATACACGCGATACATACCCGAAGCTTATTATATCAAACAGTTTGCCGTGAATTACCCAACAGAAGAAAGAAAGAAAGAAAGAAAGAAGGAAAGAAAGAAGAAGAAGAAGGAAGAAGAAGAAGAAGAAGAAGAAGAAGAAGAAGAAGAAGAAGAAGAAGAAGAAGAAGAAGAAGAAGAAGAAGAAGAAGCTACTCAGTCTACGAGAAAGATTAAAAAGAAAAAAAATCCGGTATTATAATACTCAAGATTTAGCATTAGAATCTTCTAACAAGTTACGACTAGCAGAAGGGGGGGGGCCTAAATGACAATGATTGAGAAACCAGAGGTACTGGGTGCGGCGAACGCTGTAGGAACCCTGTTGGAAAGAACAAACAGTCAGAACACATAATCTTCTTCTTCTTCTTCTTCTCCACTTCAGGCATTAGGTCATAGACCTGTTGCGCCCTCCGGCCGTGATAGAACTCACGCCCCACCCAGCCAGAGAGATTAGCCAACATTATACAAAACATAAATAATTAGTTATTTGGATTAATAGACGCGCGTTATTCGTGCGCTATGCACCGTGCCGGAAGTAGAAGGATATGTTTGGTTATGTTATGAGTACATTTAGTTTTGATTTGTACGACCTAATCTGGGATCCGTTACATCTGATGATGGATGCATGCTTCGAAACGCGTTATCATTGAACGAACGAAGCAAGTTCTCAGTTTAATTCGACCGTTTGACATTTGTCTGTCTATCTATTTGGGTAGTAGGCCTATGTCTCACGATAACGTTTGAACGTATCAACCGAGTTTCGTAAAACTACGAATATAGAGTGTCTATTTGTTACTTTTCAGAACCTTACTGCTTTTGAGATCGATTTCCCCAAAAGTAGGGGGGCGGGAGACAAAAATGCGAAGGAGTCAAAATTTTGAAAAAATCGGGAAAGTCCATGTGGGATATCAGATTAAAAGAAATTTTATCAAAAATATAAAATTAATGTTCATTTATGGAAATCTTAAAATTTCGGATAGCCTGGGGACAAAAAGTGGGTGAAAAGTTTGATAAAAACGCAAAAATCAAATTAAAAGTAATTTTAAATAAAATCTGAATGTAGTGATAATTTTTTGAAATTTCAAATTTTTTGGCGCCAGGGTCCAAAAGTGGGACAAAGGTTTGAAATAATGACACTGTTTTCCGGTTGATCACATTTCTTTTAAACCAAACGTTTCGCCCATACTATGATGAGGCAGCCTCAATGGCTTTAAAAGAAATAAAAATACGTGTTAAACGAGAAAACAACGATATTGTTACCGAAAACCACAAAACGTTTGATAATACTGTATTCCAAATTACATGTAAGGTATAAAATTAAAAAGAATTGTAAATTGAGGCAAAGGTTTGATAATGATAACACCGTTTTCCGGTTGAACCGTTATAGTTTACAATTTTGGAAAGTTCAAAATTTTTTGACACCCAGAGCCCGAAAATGGGATTAAAAATTTTAAAAAATTGTACAAATTCCAGCCAGGTGTCAGACTAAGAGGGGTTTTAACAGGAATCTTTTATGAATAAAAAAAGTTATTTTCAGTGTTTAGTATGTGATTGCTCTACAGACGTTACTTTACTAATAAAAAGTTAGATGATATAGGATTATCGTTATTTTTCTTATAATTGGAAAATTATGTAATATCAAAATTTATCCAATAATAAATGTACTTTGTCCAAAATAGTGAGCGAGTTCTGCAGCTCAGGGATCTTACTAGTAGAATTAAACGGAAGCCACAAGACGCATAAGAAAGGAAATATAAATTAGTCTTGACCTTGTGATTTTTCTTCTAAAATAAGAAAATTTCTCAGTCAGTATCCTGCAGTGTTTCAAAATTACTTACACTTTCGTTTTTTTTCTCCGTCACAAACCACAAACATATTGAACGGTGGAACTTTTCGAAAAGGACGCTTTGTAAAGGTGTCCTTCCACCCGTTTCTCCGCTAGCCTAGCAGGTGCATGTCTTAGAGTGTTCTGGAGAGCACTTGTAAACACGCATTATGCTGGCACGCCGCAGTAAGGATGGAAAGTTATTCTGGAACCTCAGCGCGACCTACACAAGCAAGAGCGGCTGACCGAGCAATTTAGTTTACAGTGAGCGAATTCTTTAGTGCGGATCGAGTGGTTGTCGAAGTATTGTGGAAAGTGTTTACGGTGTTATATTTAGTCGCGGAACTCTATTACTTGACATTATTAATGCATGTGGATAAATTTAACTTGAATTGTAAGAGACTACCATGTTCATGACAAATTGTTATTTGTGACTAATTAAAGTTGGTTATTAGTGACTTCATTTGTGTCTGTACTTTGTCTTCCAACGTACCATACGACGATCGGTGAGAATGTAGTAACAATATTTTTAATTTTATTATTCTTCACATTATATTCCAATTTCATAACTCCAGCTATTATTTTCATGATATTTCTGACAAATAACTGGCCGTGCAATAAATGCGGTGGGCTTAAAAAGATAACCTAATTAAGGTAACGTAATGGTCAAAACGTCAAGCTAACATAAAGTGAAACGTAGAGATAGGAATGTTTGGACGGGAGAAGGGGAGACCGTGTCAATAATACCGGTTGTGTTAATTTTGCGGCCAACAGCGAAGCACAAAGGTGGTTGCGTTTAATTTACCAAGCGATTACATCCCCCGCCGCCCGTCGCAATCATTTATATTACTTCTCTTTCACTGCTACACCTCTTCTAGCACACTGTTACACTCCCCTGCTCATCAATCTGGACTGCGTTCAAGGGCTTTTCCTCAGTAGATTTACACGGGCACTCAAATTTGGTAACCATTAACGATTATGTTTTAATAAAAAATTTGATTTTAATATACGTTTTATACAAACAAGTAATCTCCTGGTGTGGGCCTTATCAATTGTAGAGTACGACAAGGGTGCCCACTATCACCTTTATTTTTAAATTCTTTATAGATTGTGTGTTCAAGTATGTAGTGTGCAGCATCACATACCAAAATGATAAGGAGGTTGAAAGCAAAATTAGCCTCTTCCAGTCGCTTTGTGGCTGTATCACTAAACACTTCAAGAAGAAAACAAGGAAAGATGTAACTGAAATATTATTATGTAACGGTCATCTCAAGTACTGTCTGGTAGTGAGACTTGGATTAGAAAAACCAAAGATATATCTAGAATACAAGGAGCGGAAATGAGGTTCTTCAGGGTTGTTGTAAAGGGAGAGATCTTACCAGAAATGATCATACTAGAATGGAGCTAGGCATAGTTGAAAGCTTAAATGAGAAAAACTCCCGGTACAAAACGGAGTGGCGGTTACACGTAGAGAGAATGGATCCAACAAGATTTTCAAGAAGAGCGCTTGCCCTTGACTATCATCCAAAGGGAAAGAGAAGTGTGGGAAGACCCCGTAAGTGATGGTTGGATGACTTCCACTGAGACTGGAACAGGCTACTAGCTTAAGCCGTAAAGGATGACGACGACGACGACGACGACGACGACATACACAATAGGCAGATGAACCCTCCAGAACCCAATATGTTTGGTAACTATGCAGTTGACACGTTGTTGTTTGCTGAGACCAGGCTACCATGTCGAACTCGGAAAGAGGCTTGCGGATGGCTGTACACTCATTCTGTCCAATTTAAAAGGGTTTCGGTTTACAGATATCCATATTAATGACCAAGTGATGGCTTTTCATGGAGCTCACCCCATACGAGCAAAAATTGTTGTAGACGGTATTGTTCTGGAGCAGGTCAGTAATTTTGAATACATGTACTGTAATGTGTCTTACGTTACAAATAATGATAGTGTAACGAGAACCCTATCGAACAGCCGAGAGCGTCCTCCATAGTCGCGCAGGCGCAGCCTCAGTCAAGTATGTTCCAGATTGTCCAGGAGAGTACTTGAAATACGCACTAGCTGGCACACCGCATTGAGGATGGAAAGCTCATTCTAGAACACGTGGACTATAAAAAGCCACAACAGCTGGCTTGGAGTTCAGTTGTATTGGGCGATTTTCCTTAGTGCGGATCGAGTGGCGATTTACACAAGTGCGGTGAAGTCTTATTGTGTTGTAGTTAGTGTGGAATTCTAATAATTGACATTATTATTGCGTGACAAATTTCACTTGAATTGTTGTAAGAGACTACCTTGTTGATTACAAATTGTAATTTGTAACTCATTAAAGCTGGTAATTATTGACTTCATTGGTACTTTGTTGTCCACAGTACCATACGACGATCAGTGAGACCGTCGTAGCAATATGACGAAGAAGCTGCACAAGTTCAACCATGTGCGCGGGACCATCGCGAGAACTCTAAAATCAACGAGTGAAGAAACACGCCTGAAGTTCTACAAGATGATGACCCTCCCCGCACTTCTCTATTGGTCTGAGAATTGGGCTTTAACGAAATACCAGGCCAGTCGTATCCATGCGGCCAAAATGAGATTTATCACACACGCGGTAGAATATACTCTTCAAGATCGCAAAAGAAACGTCATCTTCGGCAGGAACTGAACATTGTGAGTATACTCGATAGGGTTGACCAATATCGACTAGAATAGTTGGAGCATCTTAACCGAATGGATGACTGCCGCATCTCCTCAAAAGTGTGGAATTATAAGCCTAAAGAACGGAGGGGTGTGGAACGTCCGAAAAAGTGATGGAGTGACCAGTTGTAGTCTACTATAACATCGAACAGCATAAGAATTGTATTCGACCACGGCCTTACAGCCCGGATAATAATTATGACGCCTGCCGTGAAAGCCTAAGGAACTGATTGACGACTGAAAGTTTTTGTTTTGACTCACATCGAGGTGTTTGTCCACTGCTCGTATCTCCAAGTGACTGTTTAAATCTACCGTCAGGTTTATATCAAGTTTTGTTTTTAAAACAACACTGCCCAGCAATCCACAGGAAACAAATCGATGTCCACCTTTTCGGCTTGCACGCGTTGTGTTGGTGTGGGTTTCGGCACTTTCCATTTAAAAAGCGTGCAAACATAATAAAATAAACATGAGTGAGGCCAGAAATAACGCGAATTTTGTGTGCGTGTGTGTATCCTGCCGGCCTTTTTATTGCGGTAATCACAATAATAAAACTTTGGAAAAGTAAACATTACATAATTGAGATATGCTTGCCTGCCATGAACGATATATTTTCACTCATACGGGATTTAAATTAAAATAAAAAATATAGAATTTTGTTAAAGGGAAATGAAGTGTTTCCATAGAAACTACTTCTTTGTTGTCAATAACGTAGTACACATATAAAACTTATAAAAATTTACCTCCTCCATCATCAACTATTTAATTTATAATAACACAATTTTAATTTATAAAAAAAAATACCCCCTCCCCCTTCAACTACCCTTTTCATTTATAGATATTTCATCTACCTTTCTACAGTGGATTATTATGGCCTTCTTTTCAGGATAGTTTACTCTTGTTAAAACGTAAAACGTTGCAGGTAAACTACTCCTTCCCTTAACCGATCTTCACCAAAAATGTAGAGGCCTTGAGTCCTCTACAATTCAGGGCTGTATGCAAAAAATTATTTAATTCTGTTTGAATTTGAGGCCGTTATCGTTAGCCATAGAAAAAATTCTACTCACAGCCACACACACAGACACTTTTCGAAAAATGACTTTTTTTCATGTTTTGGTGGTTGTACAATCAGAATCTGCCGTTATCTCGAACACGATTTTTTCGCCATGACTATACTTCCATTTCCTTATGGAATATGGAAGTAAAAATTGTCCTCTCCCCATTTAACTATCATTTTTATTTATAAAAAACTCCCTTTTTAAGTACCCTTTTCATTTATAGATATTTCCTCTACCTATCTACAGTGGATTATTATTATTATGACCTTCTTTTCAGCACACTTATTTATCAAAATTAAATACTTTACTCTTGTTAAAACGTAAAACGTTGGAGGTAAACTACCCTTCACCTTAACCGATCTTAAATAAAATCAATAGGGACTGAGTCCTCTACAACTCGGGCAGATTTACAACAAATTATTTCATTCTGTTTTAAATTTGCGACAGTTATCGTTCGCCATAGAAAAAATTCTACACACAGAAACTTTTCGGAAAACGACTTTTCTTCATCTTTTGAGGGTAGTTCAAGTAGAACCAGCTCTTATGTCGAACACGATTTTTTTCGCGATTACCATACTTCCATTTTCTTACGGAACATGGAAGTAATAATAAACCAGGGTATCGTCTGACTAATTATACGTATATTTTAGCGATAATTAAAATAATTACTGTTGAAAACATAATAGGTATCGCATATTGCTACACATAATTATGTAGGCACCGTTGTTACGACAACGGGGGGGGGGGCATAAGACTGTGTGTGTTGTGTTTGATATAATTATTTCAAACCTTACTAGTGGAGGCGGATATCCAGTTTCCCAAATTGTGTGCAGCTTTGACCTGCAGCAGTCGCTGGCTCCCCCCCCCCCCCACTCGTGACTGCGTCAAAGCGAACCGACGGACGGTCAGTGTTTACTGCACAAAGTGGACCTCAGTCTGAAAACTTTCCGGTCGTCTCGTCGAGACAAACTGCTTAGAATATGCTGCCATACAAACATTACAGCGCAACTGTTCTGCAACTATCCTTATACGAATCCTTACGTAACGGTAATGCCGTGAATTTATATCTGTGGAATACTTCATGATGGCCATTGACAAAAAAAAAAACAAGTAACACTCAAAAGATATGAAAGAACGATCGTAAGACTTGTTTATGGCCCGGTTAAAGAAGATTAAGAAATTGAGAATAAGAAATAATAAAGAATAAGATCATTGAATGAGATTCTATGGAGCACAGAAATTGGAAAAGAAAGGAAGAAAAGAATATACTGTTACGACGGTCTACTCGATCGTCGTAGGTACAGTGGAAACCAAATAAGTACAAGACACCAATCAAGTCACTAATCACACCTTTAATTGTTATAGTAAAACAGTTCGTAATTAACAACACAGTGTCTACAACAAATCAAATGAAAATTGTTCATACGCAATAAAATGTCCACTAATATTAAAACTCAACTGTATTACAATTATACCGTCCGAATATAAAACGCAACACTTCACTAATAACTACTTGAACGTACACCGTAATAACTCGAACCGCTCTGTAAATATATCGCACTAATACTCTCGAACCGCTCTGTAAATATATCGCACTAATACTCTCGAACCGCACAGTCAAAAATCTCGCATTGAACTGAAAACTAAGGCCGCGACGCGATGTATTTATAGTTACGCTCACACACCAGAAGCTTCCAAACTACGTCTTATCTCTCGCGAACTACGTAATTGCTACGGCCTTGACACAGTCCGAGCGCCCGAGCGAAGCCTGGCACAGTCGAGAAAATTCTCGCAAAATGCGTCTAGTAGCACGTACACCACACGCTTACATCGAGATCGTTCTGGCGCATTCGATAAACGCGTAGATTGTTCTGTGCTGTCGTAGCACTTCCCCCTCCTTAAGCCTGTTCGTCCCGAACTGGCAAAGCGTCTCTAAATTTGTATTTAGCCAGGCGATCTAGGTGGACGACCTTGAACTTTCGCTGTCCTTCCTGTTGAATCCGATAAACAACATCGTTAATCCTTTTTTTTTTACACTGTAGGGTCCTTCCCAGTTAGACTGAAGCTTAGGTGAGCGACCACGACGGCGCTTTGGATTGAACAACCAGACCTGATCTCCTTCTTGGAAACCCACACTATTGCTGCGAATGTCATACCGAGTTTTCATTTTATCACTGGCAATCTTCAGCCGTCCTCTTACCAAACGATTCATTTCTCGCAGTTGGTTTTCTAATCGCGAGGAATAGTTCTTTGGCTCTTGGGACTGAGTCTCAGGTGATCCAAACATCAAGTCCCCAGGAAGACGAATCTCCCGCCCAAACACCAATTTTGCTGGAGTCATGCCGGTTGTGTCATGTACTGATGACCTATACGCCATAAGGAATAGTGGTATACGTTGGTCCCAGTCGGTTTGGTTATCGTCAACAACTTTCGAAAGATGCTGCTCAAGTGTCCTGTTGAATCTCTCAACCACCCCGTCCGACTGAGGATGCAGAGGCGTTGTCCTGGTCTTTCGAATTCCGAGTAGACGGCATAATTCTTTAAACACTCCTGATTCGAAATTCCTCCCTTGATCCGTATGGATTTCCATAGGGGCTCCATAACGGCAACAGAAGTTGTGAACTAACTGCTTTGCCACAGTGGTAACCTCCTGATTTGGAATTGCGTAGGCTTCCACCCACTTAGTAAAGTAGTCACCTACAACCATGATGTACCGGTTTCCATCGTCAGTAACTGGGAATGGTCCAGCAATGTCTATGGCAATTCTCTCGAAAGGTTGTCCAACGTTATACTGTCTCATTTTTCCCCTGCTTCTGGTTTGTGGGCCCTTGCTTGCAGCACATATTTCACACGTCCGAACCCATTCCTCTACGTCGTGGCGAAGATGAAGCCAATAGAATCGCTTCCGTATTTTGTCAAGGGTTTTGTTAACGCCAAGATGGCCCCCAGATGTTCCATCATGCATCTCCTTCAAAACAGACTGCACTTTACTTCGGGGAACTATCAACTGCATGACCACGTCTCGTCCATCTGCACTTTCTCAAGCCCTTTTCAGCAATCCGTTTTCTAAGGTGAGAGATTCCCATTGTGCCCAGTAGCTCTTCAGCACTTCGGAACCATGGCAGATATCTTGCCAATCCGGGCGGCGACCTTCCTCTTTTGCTGTCAAGATCGGTCCAAAGTCTTCATCAGTCATCTGTTCTTGTCGACAGTCTTGTGTTGTCCAGCCATCAGCCAGGAAATCTACAGTGATGGCTTGAACATGTTCGCTTGAGTTTTGTTCTTCCTTTCTGTGGCAATGTCGGCAGTCTTCCGGGCATGGTCTTCGTGATAAGCCATCTGCATTACCGTGCAGGCGCCCCCGCCGATGTTGTACCTTGAAGTTGTACTCTTGCAGACGTTCGAGCCACCTTGCCAACTGTCCTTCCGGATTTTTAAATCTCAAGAGCCATGCAAGTGCAGCATGGTCAGTACGTAGTGAAAACTCTCTCCCATAGAGGTATTTATGGAAGTGCTCCAAAGCTCTGAGAATTGCCAACAACTCTCTTCTTGTAACACAACAATTTCTCTCTGGTTTAGAAAGCGTCTTGCTGTAATACGCTATTACTCGTTCCTCACCGTTCTGCACTTGAGACAAAACTGCTCCTAGACCAGTATTGCTTGCGTCTGTGTCTACGATGTACTTCCCTTTGGAAGCTGAAAAAGCGAGAATTGGCTGCGAACATAATGCAATCTTCAACGTTCTAAATGCTTGTTCACACTCTTTCGACCATTGGAAGTTTCGTTTATTTTCCGTTAGCTCATGTAGTGGTTTAGCAATAGTAGCGAAGCCTTTCACAAAACGTCGGTAATATGAGCATAACCCCAGGAAACTCCGAACTTCGTGTTTATTCTTCGGAACTGGCCAGTCTCTTACGGTGTCTACTTTATTAGGATCCATGCTAACGCCCGCTGCCGAAACCAGATGGCCCAAATACTGTACTTCCTTCTGGAATAGAGAACACTTCTTCGGGCTCAGCTTCAGTTGTGCACCGTGAATTCTAGTTAGAACTTCCTTAAGGTTTTCCAAATGATCTTCGAAAGTTTTCCCGATCACTATGACATCGTCTAAGTAAACAAGGCACGTTTTCCACGTCAGGCCTCGGAGTATCAGGTCCACCAATCTCTCAAATGTTGCCGGTGCATTACAGAGTCCAAATGGCATGACGTTAAATTGGAATAAGCCACTTGGGGTCGAGAAAGCGGTCTTTTCCTTGTCTTCTTGATGAAGACCCACTTGCCAATATCCACTCTTCAGGTCCAATGTGGAAAACCACTGTGCTCCGGACAACATGTCGAGTGTATCGTCAACGCGAGGTAATGGATAGCAGTCTTTCTTTGTAACGTCATTTAACCTCCGGTAGTCTACGCAGAAACGCAATCCACCATCCTTCTTTTCTACCAGCACTACAGGGGAAGACCAAGCACTTGACGAAAGTTCGATTACTCCCTCTGTCAACATGTCCTGTACTAACCGAGACATCTCCTCTTGTTTAGATAATGGAAGCCTTCGAGGACGTTGGCCTATCGGTGTTGTGTCCCCGGTATTGATGCGATGTTGCACAAGAGAGGTTCTTTCCAGTGACTGTCCCCGAACTGCAAAACAATCTTTGAATTCGTGTAAAAACTGTCCGAGTTCTTTTACCTCACCACTTGAGAGGTCGTTAGAAGATCTGTTCAATAAGTCTTGCAGTTCCTCTGGTAATTTAGAAGTATCCGAAGAACTGGGTCGTCGTTGCGTTATTCCGGCTACCCAGGCCACAGGAGTCAATTTGCCTAGGAGCGTATTGCTTTGTAAAGTGATAGCTTGATCCAAAATATTCGCCACTCTAATAGGTACATTTCCGGTTTCGTCAGGTTTTACTAAACTTCTGGCAATTAGTATGCCCGGTGTGCTGACTACCTGAGGTTCGAATATAGAGCACTGATTGCCCCTAGTATCTACCGCAGTTCTAACCATGATGATCTTTTCGGAGTTTGGCGGAACAGTTACGGCCACTTGGTTTATGACGTCCATCGATTTTTATGCTGTCGTCATTGTTGATAGCATTACCTCTTCGCCTCCGATTCTCAAGACATTGTTTTTGAAGTCGACTATAAATCCGTATGCGTTCATAACGTCCACACCAAGAATTGCTTCATCCACAATGTCTGCAACAAGTACTCGATGATTAAACTCAAGTCGACCGAGGCGTAGGTGTATCTCCACTTTTCCATACACTTTTACAGGCCGTCCAGTAGCTGTTCGCAAGCTGCAAGAGCACCAGATTGGCTTGAGATCTTTCACCACGTCGGGGCGCACAATAGAAACTGTTGCGCCTGTGTCAACTGTAATCGAGGTTAGCCTTTCTTGAACAAATCCGGTAACTACCAAGCTCCCGGTGTTTTTCTGAAGCGTAGAAATTGCGTATTCTCTAGGGGCTTCGTTCCTCCAGTTAGTCAGCACACGCCCCGTTGTACCGACTACTGCTCGTTTCCCTGCTGCTGAATTTTAACCCGACAATCTCGTTGTAGATGTCCAGGTTTCCCACATCTATAACACTTCGGTCTTCCATCCTTTCTTATTTTATTCTGTGGCGCCGACCGTCGAGTCTCTGTTCCCTGTTCTTCTTCCTCATCGTCTGTGCCGTCGCGATCTTTTAGCGCGCGCACTTTATGACTTGTCCAACCAGACGCTGATTTGGCGGCCTCAAATTGCAAAGCATGTACCAGGGCGTCCGCACTGTTCTGGTGTCTTGCCATTCGTAACACTTGCTGTAGTTCGTTATCTCGGACACCGGCAGTAAATGTCTGCATCGCAAAACGCGTTCGAAAGTCTTCTGGCGCTTCAGGATAGGCCAGTCTAATTAGTCTGTCGATACTTGCTTCAAACTCTTGAAGACTCTCCCCGGAATGCTGTCGCCTTGCTCTCAACTGGGTGCAGTACACATCTCGCAAATGTTTATCACCATACCGTAATTCTAGAGCTTTTATCAACTCGGCATAGATGTTCTGGCTGTCAGGTGGCACTTTCTTTAGTAGTTCTGCCGCGGGTCCTTTTAATGAGAGAACGAGTGAAACAGCCTTGTCTTTCTCTGTCCAATTATTTGCGCATGCAGCAGCTTCAAATTGGCGGAGGTACGTTGCCCAGTGACTGTTTCCGTCAAAGGTTGGAGCCAGGATACCCAATTCTGCGGTACTGTGTTCTTGCAACTGTTTCTGCATAGTTTCAAAGAGAGCTTCCGTTTTATCTTTTTGTCTTTCTTCTGTTTCTAGCATTAGTGCTTTCTGACGTTCCTCAGCTTCTTCTCTTTCCTGTCTGCGTTTCTCATCCTGTCGTTTCTCTGCTTCTTCTCTTTCTTGTATTCGTTCTTCTTTTTGTCGTCTTTCTGCTTCTTCCTGTGTCTGCCGCAGCTGTGTTTGTAAAGCTTCCATCATCTGACTGGGATCCGTGTTTACTGATTAATTACGAATCACACTCGTCTTGTACAAAGCGTCCACTGTTTCCACTGTTAACCGTTCTATCCCACTTCTGGCACCACTGTTACGACGGTCTACTCGATCGTCGTAGGTACAGTGGAAACAAAATAAGTACAAGACACCAATCAAGTCACTAATCACACCTTTAATTGTTATAGTAAAACAGTTCGTAATTAACAACACAGTGTCTACAACAAATCAAATGAAAATTGTTCATACGCAATAAAATGTCCACTAATATTAAAACTCAACTGTATTACAATTATACCGTCCGAACATAAAACGCAACACTTCACTAATAACTACTTGAACGTACACCGTAATAACTCGAACCGCTCTGTAAATATATCGCACTAATACTCTCGAACCGCACAGTCAAAAATCTCGCATTGAACTGAAAACTAAGGCCGCGACGCGATGTATTTATAGTTACGCTCACACACCAGAAGCTTCCAAACTGCGTCTTATCTCTCGCGAACTACGTAATTGCTACGGCCTTGACACAGTCCGAGCACCCGAGCGAAGCCTGGCACAGTCGAGAAAATTCTCGCAAAATGCGTCTAGTAGCACGTACACCACACGCTTACATCGAGATCGTTCTGGCGCATTCGATAAACGCGTAGATTGTTCTGTGCTGTCGTAGCAATACGATAGTGTGATTAAAAGCACGTTGATTTACGGATCCAAACATTGAGAATAAAAGAAAAGATAAAGAGAAAGTTAGAAGCTACAGAAATGGATGCTTTGAGACGAACTACTAGAACTTCAAGGCTAGAGCGAATACAAAATGAAACGATCAAAGAAGAAATGGGCGTACAAAAGACAGTCATCGACTGCTTTGAAGAAAAACAACTAATCTGGTACAGACACGTACAAAGAATGGGACAAAACCGACTACTAAAGAAAACAATGAGGTAGATACCTAGAGAGCACAGAAACAAAGGAAGACCCAAGAAAACATGGATAGAGGGCATAAGAAGATCAATTAGCGATAGAGGACTAAACGGCGAAAACTGCAACGACAGACAGCAATGGAGATATTAGGCATCGGAAAACGTCTTAAGACTTTTTGACCCCGAAAATTGCAATTGCAACGTTACAAGTATTATAAAATATTACACAAATACAATACCATATACTCAACGCAACTATGAAGTGTATCCATCGGCCATGTCGCAGGATTTTTTTTTTATTCTCGTGGCGTCAAGTATATGTAGTTGCACAATAAAAAAATAATTTTCAAAGAGGAGTGAGATGTTGATGACATGAAATAATAAATTAAAACCGTTTCAAAATAATCATTCTGATTTATTAATATTAATAGAAAATATGCAAATATTAAAATTTCGAATTATAAAAATAAACAAATATTCTGTTTATAAGTTTACAAAAATACAATATAACCTTCTATGGTGTTCATGACATATAAAAAGATAAACAACCATATAATCTTACTAGCTAAACAGACATGTTAAACAAATTATCTAAACACTTTTTATTTCAGTGTGCCTGACTTTGAGTCAAATTTTAAATAATAATAGCAACTCATTTACAAACAAAAATAATATTAAATCTCAAGAATAAAACTAATTGTTGCTATAAAAAAAAAAGATAACATTTACTTCCAACCTATTATTTATTTCTACTGACACACCCAAATTTTAACATACAACAGAAGATTAGTATTTTTAAATTTTCTTGTTAAATTAAATTATTTTCTTTAACTACCATTTAAATTTATGTACAGTGATTATATTTAAAACTTTTAGTCTTTACTGTTCATATATAAGTTTCTTTTTTAGTTCTTTTCACAAACAATATAATTGTTTATTCATCACCTGCGTAATGCCGACGTTACCGTTGCGTGTGTGCGTGTGTGTGTGTGTGTATGTGTGTCCTGAATCCTGAGAATTTGATGATGATGATTATGCTGATGCTGTGTTCTCTGTCTCTACGGTTTGTTGTTTGTGATGGTCCAGAGTTCCTCCATAAGTCTTGGTGTGTGTGGTAAAGATGTTCGATCGGTCGGCAGACCAGCAGCGTGACGTTGTGTGAAGATATCTTGAGTCTGAGATCGCCCCAAAATTGCCGGTGGTATTTATACTGGACGGCGATCTGACAAGTCCAGGACTGTTTTCGACCTGTTAGATATTGTCACTTCGTGCAAAGCATCCTTTTAATTACAAATCACTTTTTGGTTCATTTTCGCGATTTCGTAAACATACCCGTAGCACGAGCGATATCATCGTTTGCGTAATTTTTTATGGTCACTTACATATAACACACTTATTAATTACTATTTAATTACACTAGTAATTAACATTAAATTACTTAGCGTCTTTATTATTGCACATTTCTGCAATGATTTTTTCATCACCATATTCGTTAAAAATTCCTTAATATAATGGTGTTTTTATAATTGGGGTAAGTCTTTGTTCACAGGTTTAAAACGTATTAATTAGTTAATTTTTATGCGGTTAAAACCTGATTACAGACAGACCACTAATTCGTACGCATCATCCCATCTTTGCATGTCCGAGCTGGCTTCACTCACACAAACACACAAGCCCTGTATTCCCTCGCGGGGCAGGTGTACGCTTTCTGACAATTCTTAGCCTGCATAATATTGTTAAAACTGTTCATCATATATTTTCTATGCTAAATATTTACAAACATACCGCCCTGGGCAAATATGGAAATATATGTATTGTTGCAATATATTGTGACGGCAGCGGTATGCGAACATCTGCTCTCCGGTACCAGCGACGGACACAGCGAGCCAATCAGGGATCAGCAGTCGAGACCTGACCAACTACGTGCTCGGAGCGAGCCAATCAGCGATCTCGGTTAGTGCATAAAACCCGGGCCGGCAGAAAATTTTGGCGCACTCTTCATCGCCACGCCATCGGACGCACTTCATCTCCTCTCCTCTCTCGGACGACATCGGCACGGAGTTAGCCGGAAGGAACGGCCGAAGAATAGAACAGGCGTTCTTGCGTCTTCGCCCTCCAGTTCCGCGCCAGCGATAGGACTTCGCTGGGCCGGCAGCCGACTCTACAACCGATGCCGAAAGAAAAGGAGGACTGCAGTACGCCACGAACAGCGGGCGCAGCCGCCGAACATCTCAGCGCGGCACTACCAACATCAACGTTCTCGCCACCAAAAACACTAGAGTGTACGATTGGCGCCATTTGTCATGCGGCAAGCCTTTTGTCCGGTGACAAGTGGCGCCCAACGTGGGGCGACGATCATCTTGCGGATGCAAGATCCAGCCACGCCAGCGAGCTACCAGCCGGCACACCAATCAACATGGCGCCCAACTAACACCTCTACAAGATCCGGAGAAGAGGAGTAGGCTGGCTACCGGAGAGCATTCAAGACACGGGGGAGTTGTGACGGCAGCGGTATGCGAACATCTGCTCTCCGGTACCAGCGGCGGACACAGCGAGCCAATCAGGGATTAGCAGCCGCGACGTGACCAACTACGTGCTCGGAGCGAGCCAGTCAGCGATCCCGGTTAGTGCATGAAACCCGGGCCGGCAGGCACTCTTCATCGCCACGCCATCGGACGCACTTCATCTCCTCTCCTCTCTCGGACGACATCGGCACGGAGTCAGCCGGAAGGAACGGCCGAAGAATAGAACCGGCGTTCTTGCGTCTTCGCCCTCCAGTTCCGCGCCAGCGATAGGACGTCGCTGGGCCGGCAGCCGACTCTACAACCGATGCCGAAAGAAGAGAAGGACTGCAGTACGCCACGAACAGCAGGCGCAGCCGCCGAACATCTCAGCACGGCACTACCAACATCAACGTTCTCGCCACCAGGTCATTTTTAGGGCCACCAAAAACACTAGACTGTACGATTGGCGCCATTTTTCATGCGGCAAGCCTTTTGTCCGGTGACAATATATACATACACAACTGCAAGTAGGTTTATTTTCACCTGACGCACGTTTCACAGAAATTATTCTGTATGTTCACATAAGTAAATGAATGTATTCGTATATATACAGATGAGCTCTTGAATTATGAGGACAATGTAACATTCGTAAAGGCTCAACGAATTCAATGGCTAGGTCATCTACAGCGGATGGATGATCAGCGTATGCCACAGAAAATGTTGAGGGCGCGCAAGTCTATAAAAGCAGAAAGAGGGGCCGACCTAGGGTAAGATGGTTGTATGATGTGCTGGAAAACCTCAGAAGAATGGACGTGAGGGGTTACAATGAGTTGGCAACGGAGACTTTGGAGAAGATTAGTGTTGGAAGCCAGGGTTCACGTTGGATTATAGTGCTGAAGAAGAAGTAGAAGAAGAAGAAGAAGAAGAAGAAGAAGAAGAAGAAGAAGAAGAAGAAGAAGAAGAAGAAGAAGAAGAAGAAGAGATATGTATAGCTTATGTGAATAGGATCCTAGACGGCGGACTGCTTAAGGAAGTTTGGCAATACAAGCCTGTTGGACAACGAAGTATAGTAAGTCTTGGGAAGCATTAGTGAAGTCTTACTTATTGCTTTGGGACCGGGACAGCTGATTCGTGTAGTCCCCGATAGAAGAAGAAGAAAGACTTTAAACGAAAATTCTGCGGAAGCTATTAAGACCAATCTATAAAAATAATAATAACTGGGGAAGGTATAGTCAAGAATTAAATCATTTAATAATGGGAAAAGTAAAGATTGTAAAAATTCAAAAAGGATTCTGAACGATCACGATTTTTCATCTAAAAAGAGATGAAGACATCGTTTGTGATGGCTGGACTGTGTGTGTTGGAGGATTTCAAGACGATGAAAGCGAGGGGAAGAGAGAGAATATTAAGGATACGAATGCATAGAGGAGGATTATAAAGTAGGACAAGGCTAACCAAGGGCTGTAGGGCAGAGTGATATTTAGGGTCATATTTAGGCAACTTGTCGGGCTGTTGAAAGTCTCCTTGCGGTATTCCAGATATTCTTGCACGGACAAAGACGGTAGAGGCATTTATGTGTTTCCACTTAGTCCTACGTGGACAGTTGAAATGTCAGTCCCCCCCCCCACCAATTGAAGATGATTGTCGTAGGTGTAGTCAGAACATCTGGTATCCCACGCCCTAAGAGACTGGAAAGTTTTAATCCTGTAGACGTCGGCCGTGAGAGCTTACGTTCTTTTATTCGGCGACAAACAATTTGTAAACTCATCATTTTAAGTTAATTAGAATGTATGTACTGTATGTGGCCATACGTCTTTAGTGGTTTAATAAAGCATATGGTCATGTGATTTACTGTAGGCGTCGAGACAGTAATGTCGAAGAAAATGCAAGAAGGAAGACTAGAGTGGTGAGAAGAAGAGAAGAATCATACGTTAGGGGAAGGGATAAGGATGCTGGAGATGTGAAGGTCCGGGGTCGGAGAACGAGAGGCAGGTCTAAACGGAGGCGGATGGCTTGTGTAAGACAGTGGTTCCCAACCAGTGGTACGCGGAGGGGTCGAAGGCGGTATGCAAGAAGACCTAGCTAGTAAAAAGTATTTACTTAAAAAAAAAAAATAAATAACAATTTATATTCAAAACAACAATAAATTTTCATCGGACATGATTCAAACCATTACCCTTATAAAAACACAAACTAAACACTTTGCGGTAATATTTCGTTAGAATCTAACAGGATGTGTATTGAGTGTGAATAACATCAATAAAACCTGACATTAACTCTCTGTTACAAAATAAGCAGTAACAAGCTTCACATTCATTATTTAATTATAATAGGTTGTTATTTTTCAGTACCAACAATAAAATCTGTACTGAAAGTAATCAACTGTCTTTTGAAAAACTTTATTTTAACACAGAACCGACCTGAAATTAATTTTAAAAATCAATTTCTGTTTTGTAAATTCTATGTATTGGATTTAAATAATTATACATAACTACGAATAATAAGATATACTGTTAATGTTGTATCAAGGTTTTTATTGAGAAAACCTCAATAACCTTTCTTTAAGCTCCGGTGGTACTCGAAATGAACGCTGAAGACCAAAGTGGTACGCGGGTCCGGAATAGTTGGGAACCACTGGTGTAAGGGATGATCTGAGGAAAAATAGGAGCTACAGGTGGAAGATGCGGGCGATGTGTACTGACAATGGGGGACAAGCTGTCAGTAAGCATCGACTCCACAAAAAGTGGGATAAGTGTATAGGGAAGAAGAAGAAGAAGAAGACCGATTTAAATATGTCTCATAAGAATAGGATAGAATATTTTTATTAACCTCGAGCCTTTTTAACAAAAAAAAAAAAGAATCGGTTTCGTGAAGTTAACATTTTGTAATGGTCTGAATGAATTTTTAAATAATCTCATTTACAGAATAGATAGAAACATTCTTCTTGTAAAAATATCTTAACTCAATTACAAACCCCTTTATAGCCATTCATGACCCTCGGGCCGACCGTTAGCGCGTTGGACATTATTGCATTAGTGTATTTAATCCATTTTTCAAAGGTTAATGTACAATGTTTGGGAAATTTTAAAATATCTTTATGTCTAGTGCTGTAGCAGTGGAATTATTTAGTTCATATAAATGCAGAGATTTCATTTTACAAATTTTTGTAATTCGAATGTAGTATACAGTAGGGGCCGAATTGGGAGTTGTTCAAACAAAGGTAGGTTTACGTTTTATCTGTCTGTTCACTTTTTTATTGCATTATAAAGGCTTTAATTGACTGAGAGTTTCCCTAGCGCAAAATTTGAGAATTTATTAGCAACTGAAAAGTACCACCAAAGTAACTGAATTAGCAACCAAAGTATACTAACAACAGTGGTTTCAAGTTTACAACTTCTGTTACATTCCGGATTAAGAAACAGGCCGTGGTCAGTTTCAGAAGAAATTGCGTCTATTTCGTCACTGACCGTTTCGTCATGTTCTTGTACGAGTAATTTGTGCCGACAAATGAGGATAAACAACGCGAAAAGTTTTTTATGTTCAACTTGAGATGACAAGTTTTTTAAAGGTCATCATCATCATCATCGTCGTCGTCGTCGTCGTCGTCGTTTGTCATCATGATTTCTGTCACGACCTGTGTCGTTTTCAACTTTCCCTCGGGCTCCAAATTTTCCGTGTTCCCTTCAGATGATAATTATAATTTTTTGATTATAATCAACGGGGTCTTCTGGCTCCAAGTATGTGATAACAATATCATCTGTGTTGAGATGATAAGTGTGTGTAATCTGGTCTCAAGGAAAATAAATATCGACGTCAAATAGGATTAAAAGTTTGAAAGGGCAATTTTGAGGAAGATATTAAGACCGACCTATAAAATAATAATAACTAGAGAAGTCGATAAAATCAAGAATTAAATCATTTAATAAAGGGAAATGCTGTAACAATATTTGTAAAGAGTTCAAAGCATACAATGGCTTCCTTACAGTTCAAAGGATACAATGGCTTCCTTACAGTTCAAAGCATACAATGGCTTCCTTACAGTTCAAAGCATACAATGGCTTCCTTACAGTTCAAAGCATACAATGGCTTCCTTACAGTTCAAAGCATACAATGGCTTCCTTACAGTTCAAAGGATACAATGGCTTCCTTACAGTTCAAAGCATACAATGGCTTCCTTACAGTTCAAAGCATACAATGGCTTCCTTACAGTTCAAAGGATACAATGGCTTCCTTACAGTTCAAAGCATACAATGGCTTCCTTACAGTTCAAAGCATACAATGGCTTCCTTACAGTTCAAAGCATACAATGGCTTCCTTACAGTTCAAAGCATACAATGGCTTCCTTACAGTTCAAAGGATACAATGGCTTCCTTACAGTTCAATGCCCTGTCAATATTGACACCTAAAAACAACTTAACGCTGTTGCATAAAATTAAACCGATTGGTGACATCTCATTTTGTTATAAATTATTAGCCTACCCAGCGGCGTAGCTAAACCGAACGTGGACGTCGGCGAAATCCGCTTTGCGAGGCCCTTTTCATGCCTCGGTTAGAAAAGTGCTAATAAATTGAATTATACTACAACACGTCACAAGAATGAGTTTGTTATATATTAATTAACCAAATATTTATTTAATTTCAATATATAATTATCATTCATTACGATATTCTACGACTATTAATAGAAAGATCAATCAATATCACTTAACCTTATGATACAGTATATATCCCATCATCAGTATGGCTTTGTGAAAATAACAAACCCTTGAATAACAATTACCTCTAGACATCTAAAGCTAAACAAACATATTATAATATTCACACTTTTCGGCTTTTTGCTTCACTGAATTTTTTCAGAACTGAGTCATAGCTTAAACGAGACGCTATTTCAGCTTCAATCGATAAAACAGCCAATGCAGATAGTCTCTCTTGGCTCATCGTGCTTCTCAAATAGTTCTTAATCAGTTTCAACTTTGAGAAGCTTCTCTCAGCAGAAGCTGTACTGACCGGAACTGTCAGCATAATTCTGATCGTTATGTAAACATTTGGGTATATTTCTTGCAAATTATTTTCTAAAATGTATCGTATAAGTTGTTTTACATCTTTTATAGAGTCTGGTGAATTAGACCTGAAAAGCTGGAGTTCCTCGAAAAGCTCGAAGGGCTGAATGTCGCTGTTTTCACCTTCCCGTAGTATTGTGTCAAGATCATTACAATGCTTTTGTAGGTCTTCTTCTGATAGAGATTTCAAATAGTTCATGTCATAAATAAAGCCAAATCTTTTAAAATATTCGTTGAGAGATTCGAATCGACATTCAGTGTCGGCTATGATAGCATCTATCATTGTTATAAAAAAGTCAACTTTGAACTGTATTTCTGCAGATTGTATAGGTTCATCAATATGTTCATACCCAAACATTCTTTTCTTTCTCACTATTCTTTTCTCTTTAAATTGTGTCGGGATTTCGTAACTACTTTTTTCTACAAACAATCGAGCTTGTGCAACAGCTTTTTCAAATCCTGTATTACGATATTCTTGTATCCAGTTACAAAAAGAACATAAAGTGTCAATGGCGCCCTTCAAGTTGACTTCAACTGACTGCCATAGTTTGCTTATATTGTTGACACGCAGCAAAATTTCGTACCATACGTGTACTGCAACAACAAACTCAAAAGTGAAAATTTCATTCAAGATAGCTTTACAGTCACTCAGAGTATCGGAATCTTTATCTTTATCTTTCAGATCATTCACGCAATCATGACATCATCAAATTGCAAAAATATCGCTTTTACTGCTGCAATCCGACTCTCCCATCTCGTCTCAGACAGAGCTTTTAACGTCAATTTTAATTTAGATTTAACAAGCTCCCAGCGTTTACTAGATGCTGAAAAGAGAACATAGATTTTATTTATAAAGCCAAAAAATGTTTTGGCTGTTATAGAAGAATTTGCTGCATCTATCAAAAGCAAATTCCAACTGTGACAACCACAAGGCGTGAAGAATGCTCTTGGATTAATATTAAGTATTCTTGTTTTGACGCCTTTATTTATGCCAACCATATTAGCGCCGTTATCGTATCCTTGTCCTCGACAATTCTGGATATCCAAACCATATTTTTCTAGTTCTTGGAAAATTGAATTTGTCAAATACTCTCCTGTTGTATCTGCTACAGCAATAAATTCAATAAAGTGTTCCTCTATTTCTCCAGTCGAGGAATTGCAAAATCTTAATATTATTGACATTTGTTCAAACGGCTCACATCCCTGGTGCAATCGAGCATGAACGCATAGTATTTTGCTTGTTTGACTCTTTGTATTATTTCCTCAATAACTGATTGAGACATTAACGTAATCAACTCATTTTGGATACCAGGACTCAAATAATGTTGAGCAAGACGTTTTTCATTCATGCGTTGCAAGTGTTCCCGCAGTGTCAGATCATATTTGGATAACAACTTAAATAGGTCCATAAAATTGCCACGGTTTCCGCTATAGTCTAACTTATAGGACTCTCGATGACCTCTAAATGCAAGATTATGTGAGGCTAAATAGTTGATAATGTCAATCAGTCTTTCAAACAAATTGTACCAATATTTTTGCGATTCTCTAATTAATCTCTCGTTTTCCATGTCGATTGTTTTTCCATGTTTGATTCCTTTGTGAAATTCCATCCATTTAAACATGCAGCCCATGTGTCCTGGACTTTGTTCATGTCTTTGCAATATCCGACTAAGATCTTTCCAGTCACAACATCCTCCTTGCACCACCTGTGTTTGTAAATGCGAAAAAAGTCTACATGGAAAGCAATAAACTTTGTCTTGAGTTATGGAGTAAACTAACCATCTACGATGTTGCGTTTCGTCGTTACTCAACTTTCGAGTAAAATGAAATTTTGAAAAATGTCTTTTGCTAGCGTCTTTTGGATATTCTTCATCGGATATTTCCAGATTTTGATAAGGACCATTTTGAATAAGGTCATGACGCTGTAAATCCGTTATTGGAAATACCCACTTCCCTGGGTCCAAGTCTACAAACGACTCTCTTCGTAAATGAATTGTTTCCTCTTGATTTTCTGTCTCACAAATGTTCTCACTTTCGAATTCTTTATTGAGTTCAGAAACTTGGATTACAGCAGATCCACATGATTCTGAAGCTGGTTCAGCAATTTGGACAACCGATTCATCCGACTCAAAAGAAGTAACTTCAGAACAAGGTTTCTTACTAAGATATTTCATCATACTGGAACTCAAAGTTTGGTTGGACATAACCGTTTCAGCTTTCCTTCGTTTTTTTGATGCACCAGATTCCCATTTCCTCCCTATATCTCTGTCTCTAGAGGGCCCACCTGACATGACCTAAAAAAATATTTTAGTTAAAAAAACGATCGGCAGCCACAGCCTAAAACTTACTCTGAGCCTACCGTTTAAATGTCTAAATGTCAAGTAACTAATAACCTTATGTATAAACTACAGTATATCTAAAATAAAAATGTTTCTCTTTGTTTTTTTCCCTAGTTTTTTATACATCATATTAACTTTTTAAATCTGAGCCCTACAATAGGAGTGCCTTCAGTTCATGATATTGTTAATAATAACGATTTTCATTATATTAACTAATTTTTTAACTATATTGTGTAATTTACCGAATCACATTAAATTTCTATTAATGATGTTGATGATAATAATAATAATAATAATAATAATAATAATAATAATAATAATAATATTAATGGATATGACTAGTGAATAAACTGTACAATACAATTGAAATAAAAATATAAATTTACAAAAATTAATAAAATAGTTTGATGTGTTTACATGAATTTTGGTATCACCAGACTTATATATTTTTTAATAGTATGTAAATTTTAAAACTTCAAAACAAAGTTTGATCATTCAGAAAACTGAATGATATTAACAAAATGTTGATATAGATAATTTGTTACTAATATAAAATTCAGTTTATACCAATCATTTGTTGAATGGCTACATAATTTACAATTAATTAATTAGTAAGAAAAATATAATTACATATATATTATTATAAATTATTGTTAAAAAGTAATTAAGTATTAATAGTATTATATTTAAAAAAAATAAAAATCATCATTATTTACAAAAAAAATAATCCCACAAATAAAAATTTTCGTAATTGTTTGAATTTTATAAATATTTTAATACTGCAGAACACTTTATTGTCAACGAAAATTTAATATACCGACAGTAAAAATTAGTTACTTGACATTTAGAAATTTAAACGGTAGGCTTAAAGTAAGGCACCCCCAAAATTTTCACGATCACAACACCTTCTTTAGTACATATACTTTCTACAGTACTTCGAGAAAGTTATAAAGAAGGACAAACAAACAAACAAACACAATTGCTCATTTATAACATTAGTATAGGATTAATGACGATTTGGATTTCTATTGACAAAATAAAACAGCAAAGTTATGTAGGTTATGTTACATAATCTGTAATAATGTACAGATTATAGGTTATTACAGATGAGGTACAGACTATAGGTTGTTATAGGTTCTGAAATAATGTTATGTATTGACTTACCTTACAAAATTTCTATAATTCACAAAACTCCACAAAACGTTACGATAGGGCTGATAAGCAGAACTAAACGAGTCTGGGAATCCCATATATTTCTTTAAATTAGTTTCTGGCCTGAATACGGGCATGGCGCATACTTCTTGGAACGTTTTTTTAGGTTGGCACACTGGTCATTTACTTTGGCTGGGGATTTCCATAAATGTCAGTGTTGCCATTTATTAGAGTCGTCTGCAGACGACTCAACTAACTTAAAATGACGGGGGAAAATTGATTTTTTCGCAAAATTTTTTGCTAATTCAATTGTTCGTCGTTTGTTCTTCAATGTTCGATCAAATTGATTTTTTGTTCGTTTTCCTTTTTTTTTTAATACAATTACTATATCAATTATTGCTCTTTTTATTATTATGATTTTTTAATGCTCATTTTAATGCTAATTGAATAAATATATTATAAATGAGATTTAAATAAAATCGCGTAATTCGCTGAATTTCCGCGCATGCGCAGTTTTAATTATTGTAATTTAAAAATTGCAGTGATTATGATTGCATTAAAAAATTAATTAAAAATATAAATAAGACCGAACAAAAGCTTTTTTTGGACGAACAAATAATAACTGGTCAAGATTAATTAAAAAAAAAAATCCAGAAATAAGTATATTCAGAGACAGGTTAAGGGTCAAAGACGACTCTAATAAATGCTACTGACTTGTACGATTTTTTTTAGAATGGTGATTTTTTTGCGAGGCCCCCTAAGGTGCGAGGCCGTCGGCGGTCGCTGACGTCGCCGACGCCTAGCTACGCCTCTGAGCCTACCAATATAGAACAATATGCTTCTTATTAAAAAATAGAAACTAATAGTAGCTTCAGATCTAAAAGATTTAATTTAATATTTAGGACTCGAAATACATAATAAGGGAATGCAGTACGTGGCGAAGGGCATGAGATTGAACTCTGTGTCTCTGGTGGAGGGGATAAGGTATGAGTGAGTGTGTTTGGGTTAGTAGTATTAGTTTGTCAAGGCCAATGATTCATGATAACTGCACTTTGTATTTTTACTGCAGTCTGGTATTCACCGTTGAAGATGATAACGAAATTTGTCACGAAATTGGTTCTGTGTTTACAACTTAGTACTTTTCAAGTAGTTGTGTTATAGTAACATTAAGAATACGAATTTATGAACTATCGTTTAGAATTAGTGTACTTTTAGTTACTTTCAGTTAGTGAGTGAATTATGGTGTTATTTGTTTATTTGTAGCTGTCTATTCACAATGTCTCTTCAAGGGTCATCGAAAGAAAGAAAATAAAGTTTCGTTGTTCACAACAAAGGAAATGCACTCCAGAAGGGAACCTCTTGCCGGAAATTTCTTCCGGGAAAAACGTAAAACGTGTGAGAGAAGGAAACTTTTTCTTGATGATTCTGATAAGTATGTAGTAAGAAATATTGTTCAGGATTTTTATAAATATCAAAATGTTGTGCTCACTGTTAAAAATCGTGAAAGAAAGAATCCATTTCCCATGGGGCGCTAAATCATTAACACGAGTGTTTAAAAGTGTGGGATTCAAGTGGAAGATATGTAGAGTAAAAGAAAAGTGTTAATTGAAAAACCAGAAATTGTAATGATGCGTTACAAGTACGTTGTGCAAAATAAAAAAGTTTTCGGAAATCTGAAACATATTTTTTTAACCGAGAGGAAAATGAGCGTTGGACGAGTTTACATAATGTAACGTGAATCGGTATTTCTCAGTAGTCCTTGGTTTGTTTACGCCACTGAGAGTGGCTACGCGTGCGCATATCTACGCTCTCTTTCTAAGTCACATACCTCTCAGAGACTTGGAGTTTAAGTCTACAGCAGTAGCTGTTTCTGCGCAGGGTTGTAGCTGGGGAGAAAGATGCAGGAAGTGCCGGCGGTTGTAAATCTGTCGACGTTGACATAATCCCCCCCCCCACAGACATCTGTTCCCGTTGATAGACAGTCACGGTCGACTGTCTGGCACGTACTGTGTTGCTGACGATTCAGCAGCCAACGTTCAACGTGATCGTAACAAAAACGTTTCCAACTTCATATGTTACACCAATCTACAGGTGTGCTAAACTAGTACAGTATTTGAAAATAACAGGTACAAACGAAACCGTTCCAAAAAAATAACACGTACAAATACCTGTTATTATATACGTATTATTATTATTATACATTGTAACATTACATAATCAGCGCTCAATAATGATTAAAATAAAGAAGTACCTATTATTATTATTTGTAAAATAATAATAATAATAAAAAAGTCAGTAGTTACCCCATTCCAAAAGTCAGAAATGAATGATTAGGTATCATACTATGAAACATTTGTACAATAAAACACTTTAGCAATTAAAAAACAGTTTACTAAGTGTTACCATAAAAGTGCGGTGTGTACAAAGTGCAACATAGTATGATATGTGTAAATTTTAAACTGAAAAAGACATCAATCACAAATAGTGAAGATACAGGACTATAGTAATAAAGTATAAGTTTAGTAATAAGTTGTAAAATAACCCTGAGATACATAATTTATTAATTTTACTAATGACTTTAATGGAATACATCTGTTGTGTTATATAAAAAAAACTTATATCGAAAAATGTTGTGATTTCGAAAAAATAATCGATTTGTAAACCGATTAACTGGATGTAATAATTTCCAGAAAATAAACCAAATTCAATCAATAAATACCTTTCCTTTAGGGAACTGACTTTGTATTATTTCTTGTAGATAGCAGATTTGTTACAGGAAACAGGTGAATAGTAGAGAAGAGTAAGAAAGTTAGCTCCGACATCATAACTTATGAAGTACGACGGACAACATAACCTGTAATTGGTTAGAAAAATTGAAAACAGCTGATGCAACGCGCGTAAAAATCAAACGATCAAATCGCACTCAAAGAGAGGAATTCTTTCGCTCTCTCTTTCTCTCTCTCCTACCCTCTCACAAACAACTGAATGGTAATACCTGTAAGAAGATATAATACAACAAAGGATATCGTGGTTTATTTGTCAATACTAAAGAACAAAACAAAGAACAAAGAACAATTACACACACCAAAATAAAAATAACACTATCAGAGTATAAAAAGACGTAACAAATCTAGACGACAAAGAAGCCGGTTAGAGGCGGAGACGTTTTGGTAGAAGAAATAAATTGAAACTAAAAGTACTAACAGTGTTACTGTTTAAAAGAAAATAAGAAACATGAGAGCCACTCTGTAGGTTATAACACAATATAATTCGCTTTTTCATAATTTACCAAGTTGGTGACTAGTATAATACATAATTTGTTATTATAATCAGTATTATTAATATTATCTGCATAACACACGAGAATATATATAACATCAGTATGATTTTTTTTCATTTATTAAAAACAGCGTCGTCTCTTTGGCATTATTGAGACATTCTGAACCTCGCTGTTTTGCTTCGTTTTGTACTTGTATGGCAATCGGTACATGCGCAGAATAAAATATTCAACACCAAAAGGTGGCTTTGTACTCGTTTACTTGTTTATTCGTTAGTTGCGTAGGGGGGTACCGCGACTTGGAACCGCGAGGCCTCGAGTAATCGGAACGGGTATTTCGACTTTTCAGTTTTCAGTTATAGTTGAATCGGAACAGGTATTTCAACTTTTCAGTCACTGTTATATTCGTTCCACAAACATATCGTTCCAAAATACCTGTTATAGATATATCGGCCCACCTCTAACCAATACTGGCCAGGGGCGGATCCAGCTAGCGATTTGGGAGCAGGGGGATATGAAAAGTTGGACCATTTTATTTTTAATTGTCTAAACCAGCAGTCGGGAACCCTGCGTCCTTCGATAAGGTTTGACGCGCCCGCGAACCAGTTTGTAATTTTATTATCTTTCGAACAAAGGAACGCACCCGCATTGTACCTGCTTCGAAATACTGTATTACAAAATATGTAGTACAAAGCACTTACCGAACCGCGCTACGTCTTCCCCAATACGATTGTCGAGCTTCTCGCCCAGGGCCTGTAAACATCTTTCTCCCCAAAGTGATTTTTTCAAGTTTTACATTTCTGTGAACTTTATGAAAATAAATAGTGTTATTGTGGTAAGTTCTTTAATTTATTTTTATTAAAATGTTTTCCTGCTTATCCATTTTTTCGTTTAAAGTTTTGTTAGTTTTAACGTGCGTGTGCATGATGACAGATTGTTGATGACCTACTCCTGATGTGAAACATTTTCACAAATTTATGTAAAAAATACTGCAAAGCTTTTTTGATTCGGTGTTTACGTCGCTAAATATAAGCGCAAGGGTACTAGAAAGCGACTGTTAATGTTTATAACGACCGACTATTGAGCTATGCACCTTTCTATTTTCCATTGATGGGGAGGGGTGCGCCCATCGAACTGGTCCTCAGTTATATATGCACCCCCATAAATTGAAAGGTTGCCTATGACTGATCTAAACTATAAATGACAGGAACGAGTAAAGATAAAAACACAGTGTGTTATTATCAGCACAATACGTTTATTAATGTACAATTTATAAAACCATGTCTGTGTTCGTCAGTCCACTGTTCTTTTAATAATATTCACTTTAAGTTTAAAATACATGCTACTCATTTATGTTGTGAATAAAACAAAAATTAACGTGGTAGTAAGGTACAGTTACAATTTAAAGTAGGCCTAATTTTAAAGTAAAACCATGAATGTGATATGACTTTTTGTAACATACTCACAATCATAAAACCATTGTGCAATCGCAAGACGACGGAAAAATTGTTTGATATGACAATTCGGGGGGGGGATATTCCCCCCAACCCATTTACCCTTCGTGGATATGTGCCTGGTAATGGCACAAGTAATTAGCGCTTGCTTCTTTATCACGCGCGCGCGCGCGCGCGCACACACACACACACACACACCGTTTCTTATAACACTGGTTCGCAGTGAAGTCTCGATACACGGTATCGCAGATCGGAAAAATAGTGTATATGACTTAACTTCATATAGAGTCCCCCCCCAAAATGGTGCCAGAAACCGGAAAATAATGCTCTTATTCTTTAAACTTAGATGAGAAAAAAATTGGCTGTATTTTCTTTTTTACACGTTTAAAATATTTCAACAAGTGATGTGTCAATTGACATCGGCACCAAGGATGTGAAACGTAATAAAACGACCAATAATATGCATATTTTTGGTAGTATAAATAATTATTGTTATTACTAGAACGTTTTCTATGCTCTTAATATAAATAATGTTCAAAATTGACGAATGTTGAGAGCACGGAAATCCGGAGTGACTTCGGGAATACAACTTAACAAATCAATTTGTATGTGTTCCCTGCTATATGCGGATGACCTATTCTTATTCAAGAGGATGATTTAGAAAGAGCTATGTTTCCAAGACAAGAAGTCTAACATATGTTTATGTTTACAAGAAGTAGCAAGAGAGTACTCATTGACAATTTGAGTAAGAAAGACCAAAACCATATCCTTTAAAGGTAAATATCCAGTGAGGAATAAGATAGTTATAAACACCAGCACATTGGGACAAGTGAGCCGTTTTAAATATCTCGGCTGTGCAGTAAGCTATAAATCTGAATATGATATCAAAAGAGAAGATAAATAAATTTAGGAATATTTGTGGTACGACTCATAGAAAACTTAGACATAAAACAAGACACAGCAAAAGGATTAAGTTTTATAAGACAATTGCAATACCCACATTGATTTATGCGAGTGAGGCGTGGGTCATGACAAAAAAGGAATGCAGCAAGATTCAGAGTGCTGAAATGCAGTCTCTTCGAAATATTTTACATTCTACATTGCAATATAGAATAAGGAATGAGGATATCAGAGCAAAACTCGAAGTAAAGGATATAAATGAAATTATTTCAATTTACAGATGACAATGGTGGGATCACCTGCAAAGGATGACAGAGGATCGATTGCCGAAAACGGCACTGAACTACGTATAAAGCCACTGGTAGAAGAGACGTGGGTTGTTCGAGGATGACATGGGTGCGGAACAGGTTTATATAACCTAATCCTTGAAGAGAAGAAGAAGAAGAAGAAGAAGAAGAAGAAGAAGAAGAAGAAGAAGAAGAAGAAGAAGAAGAAGAAGAAGAAGAAGAAGAAGAAGAAGAAGAAATTTTAATTATTATACCATTTTTAAAAATTAGTATTATACAGACAGAATTTCTAAATGATGGTGCCATTCTTCGGAAAGTGATTCTACTCATTAAGCTCAAGGAAAAATGTCCAAAAAACATACGTCAAAAAATGCTTCGTTTTCCGTCTGTATGGGTTTTAATAAACAAAAAAATTGATTACAGCCGAACGAAATGAGACGTGGAATTGAAATCTGGTATACACACACATTTACAATTTCTTAGAAGAACAAAACAAATCAAATATTGTCTTAAAAATTCTTTTAATGGCGGCTGATTGAAAATTCTACAATTAAATTCTACAAAACTCGGTACTTACAACAACAAAATTCATATTACATAAAACCTACCCTGTTTATTCTTAACCAAAAGAATGATTGATTATACAGTTTGAATAAAAAAATATTCTCCATACGGCTGTTTCTATTGAGTATGCCAGTGATCAAAATCTCCCCTACGGCGTTACGGGTCTGTTTTCTCTACAACAAAAAAAGAGAAGTTTAATCATATGTGTGGAGCGATAGGAAGAACACTAAATGGAAAGGTCAGAAGAGATACTCTTTAAAATTTGATGAAGTGATGGCAGTGCGTGCGGCCTTTACGGCATTGAGACTTGGACACTGAACGCCAAGACCCAAAACCGGATACAGGCTAGTGAAATGAGATTTTTACAATCAGAACGAGGAGTATCACGGAGGCACCGGCTAAGAAATGATGATATAAGGAACACCATTAGGATTTACAACCTGAATGAAATGTTTCAGGATTGGACAGACCATGTTGAAAGAATGCATAAGACCAAAACAAATTTTGGTTTATAATCCAAAAGGACCCCGGAATATTGGAAGACCAAAGAAGAGATAAAAGAACGGATCGAAGGTCCACACCCTAAAGAAGAAAAGGAAGCAGAAGAAGAAGAAGAAGAAGAAGAAGAAGAAGAAGAAGAAGAAGAAGAAGAAGAAGAAGAAGAAGAAGAAGAAATAACTGAGTTATTACGATTTCTCCCTAACAAAACATTTGGTCTATTTACCTTATAAGAACTGCGTATTTTTCTGCAGTGATAAGAATTTAAAAAAACTAGATTATTTTTCTGATCCACAAATGTTAAATAAAATATATTTAAATAAATATTTAATTATTTATTTACTTCTCTTTTTAAAATATTAATTATGGTATATATATATATATTTATGCTCTACAACTAAACATGAGTGGCCGTCCGTTCGAGACGTAAGTTGCCATGTGGATTACATACAGTATTATTCAGTAGAGTTAAAAACAGTCAAATCATTATAAACAACCTAAAGCATCTCCAAACAAATACTCATGCAACTAATCGTGGTAAAATAGTGTAAATACAAATACCTGTAATACACATATGAGGAAAATTGGTCACATTTTTTGTTATTAAACGTAATTTCTGTAATTTTGTACCCCAATTCCATAAACAAGGTAACACTGGATTACGAATACAAGGGCAAATTTTTGTATATATGACATGACTTTTTTTTGGAATAAGTGCGGATTTTTTTGTAATTAAAAGTTTCAATCAGCCGTCATTTACAATATTTGTAAGATAACACTTTGGTTTGTTTTGTGTTTATAAGAAACGGTAAACGTACTGTGTATACCAAATTGCAACACACACACACACACACACACACACACACACACACACACACACACACACACACACACACACACACACACACACACACACACACACACACACACACACACACACACACACACACACACACACACACACACACACACAGAGAAGAAAAACGAAGCATTTTTCGGGACGTGTTTATTGGACATTTTGTCTTGAGCTTAATGAGAATAATCACTTCTCAAGGAATGGCACCATCATTCAGAAACACTCCGTATAATACTAATGTTTAATACGGTATAATAATTAAAAATTTTAAACATTATTTATATTGAAAGAATAGAAAAACGTTCCAGTAATAACATTAATTTAAACGTCGCAAAAACATGCATATTATTGGTTGTTTTATTGTGTTTCACATCCTTGGTGTCAATGCCAATTGACACATCACTTGTTAAATATTTTAAACGTGTAAAAAAAAAATACACAGCCGACTTTTTCTCCTCTAAACGAAAGCCAATTATGAGAAGATCTTGGGGTATTTTCCTAACTTTAACGCGAGTTTTAATTAAAAGGATTTCTGTAAAAAGTTTTAACTGGCTAATTACTACTAACGCGCTTCTTGTTGCGCGGTGCAAAGATAATAAAAGTGCTCTACACGACTCGGCTGGCGTCGGAGATTCCTTAAGCCTGTGTAAAGAGAGAACAAATTAAAAAGTGACAGGGAATTCTGCAGTCGTCGCCAATTTGAGCTCAGGTCGATTAACATTCGCCAGAGAGAGAGAGAGAGAGAGAGAGAGAGAGAGAGATATGAGTAAGGACACTGGAAACACGCCACGCGAACGGGAAAGCAATGAGGAGGAAAATGACGTTCATAATCTACAAAGTGATTCACAACTGAATCCGATAATTGATCGTTGAATTAAAAAATAAATGTACCTCATGTGCAACAAAGTATTGTGAAAAGACTTTGTTGAAGCAAAATAAAATATTAAACTCGTTTAAAGTTTTGTTTTATATCATGTTTTATTATGAGAAATTTTTAATTTTCTGTTAGGCTTACGTGCGAATAATGTAATTTTATTGTGCGCTGTAAACACGCCATCATCATCATCATCATCATCATCATCATCGTCGTCGTCGTTCTCCTCCTCCTCCTCCTCCACCAGCTCTTTCATACCATCTGGCAGACAACTGTAGACTTTACAAAAGTGGCAACAATTAAATGGAAGTTCCAGCAGGTTCCAGAAGTTCCATATCTTGTGGATACACGGGTGCCACAGCTCCCCTATGTGCCCTAGCTGGATTCTCACTTGGTTTCGGTGAGATAGCCTTCTTTAATCTTTCCAAATAGGTGTCTCTTGGCTCACTCTCTTTCTTTTCTGACTCCGATGCTATTAGAGTATAAGGAGGCTAGTGTTATTATTCATCGTACATTATTTCCTTGCTGTGGGGCACAAAACCTTTGCTGTAGTAATCCCTTGTAGACTACTGATATGGTAGAGAATAACAAGTCTCAGTTAGTAGCGAACACAGATTGTAGCGCATCGTGAAGCGAGGAAAATCCTACTCCTCAGGGATAGAAACAGATGACCAGTTGTCCCGACGTAACGGGGCCGCAATTGTTGGGCTAATCATCCGCATGGTTGTAAGATGATTCAGAGAAGAAACGAGGGCCTCGGAACGGACTGCTTTAATGGATGAAACAGTGGAATACGCGACGCTGAGAGGCTGAAGGACCTGATAAAGAAGAAGAAGAAGAAGAAGAAGAAGAAGAAGAAGAAGAAGAAGAAGAAGAAGAAGTTTCAGCACTTGTATCCGATGTACTCTAAATTGAAATCACTGTAAGTACTCGTTATTTTTTGTGACCTCCACTGGGATGTTGTCACTGGAAACAAAGAGATACCACTTGTCTCTATGCACGACATATCAGCTGCCATAGTAATAATCTACTCGTTGTGAGCGAAACAACTACAAGCGTTTTGCATCTCCATTATGTTTACACACACAAAGTAAAACACGATTCCTTCGAATGTTGTACTAACTACATCATAATCAGTGGCGTTCATAGAGCTGCGAAGCCTTATACCCCTCTCCACCCAACTTATTCGCCCTAAAAGTAAATAACAGGCTCCATAGCCCACTCTTCAAAAATACAGAACAGCGTCATAAAGTTATTGAAAAAAATTATGCCATCAGATTGAATTTAAATTACTAAGTTTGCTAATAATTATAATCCTTCGACTGTAATTAAATAATCTGGATAATGCGTCGAATAATGTTGTGGAATCTATCCACCACTGATAGCTTTATAAAACTAAAGCAACGTCTCGTTTACTGAAAGCTGCTACTGTCTTCAGAGAAAATCTACAGCAAAACGACTTACGGCTATGTTTGTCTGAAAATTTTATAAAATAAATCAAAAGTTTCGCAGTCAAAAAAGTATCGATTCCCAGTGGTTCTAGTCAGTGCAAGGAAAATGTATTTTGTACACGAATTGTAATCATTTACATCTTCTTCTTATTATTCTTTAGGACTACATCCCAACGAGAGCCCTGGCTTCTTCTCCAACGTCTCCTATCTCAGCGTAACCCCTTACATCCATTCTTCTGAAGTCTTCCAGCACACATCCAACCATCTTATCCTAGGTCGATCCATCTTTCTGCTTTCATACACCTGTGCCCTCAGGATTTTCTTTGGCATACGCTGATCATCCATCCACTCTAGGTGACCTAGCCATTGTATTCGTTGAGCCGTTACGAATCCTACGATATCTTCATGCTTCAATAGCTCATCTATCTCCTGGTTAACATGTCGTACAAAGGTTCTTTCAAATCTTCTCAGTGTTTTTGTTCCTTTTTTTGGTAATGTCCACGTCTCACCATAAACAACAACCGGTCTTATAAACGTCTTATACATATTTTCATTTTTATGTCGTAACTAATGAGTTTCCTTCTCAATAGTGTACTGTAAGCATTGTATGCTCTACTTCCTATTTGTATCCTATCACGTATTATGCACCCTTCATTATCTATCATGTTACCCAGGTATCTGAACTTACTAATTAACCCTCTATTTATAGATCATACAGATTTATTCTCCTTACTGATGCAGAAATTAGAATGCAGTTTTTCTAATATTTACATTCAGTCTCACTCCAGAGGATTTTTGATTTAACACCTTGAAAACCTCAACCAGCCGTTGTCATGATGTGGCTGTTGAAATGTTTAGGAAATGCGGGTTTCAAGAGAAAGAAGCGGATGCTAACTTCTAGGAATATTGATATCGAGACCAAGAAACCATACATAAAATCGTTTGACAAAAGAGAATGCCACAAAAATTCCATATTATTCCATCCCATATTATTCACAAGATAGGATAGGCTACAAGACTGTAATCACCTATTATTTGATGAACTTTGTGTGGACGAATACAAACTTTTTAATCATTTCTGCATGTCCAAATCTTCTTTCGATGAACTGGTCAGCTACATAAAGCAAGACAACTGAGCATAAATACTAAACTGAAAAGAATTGTTTTGTGTTAATTTTTCTCTCAAAACAGTTTGCTACTTTTTTTATTGTGAAATCATCCTTCTTCGTTTGTTGTACTTCTTCCTCCATAACGATAAACACAGAAGAGTACAAACGACCGAACAACACAAGCACGCAGTCTTCGCAATAGTTACTGAGACGGGTCCGCAGTATGCGCATGCAGGCCAGCTGTATGCAATCGGTTGCATAGTGTAGGCTAATAGGTTACATTTGAATCAATACCCCACATCGCGCGCGTGAAATTAATAGTTGCACGAGCAGTTGCATGTCATCAACCAATTGTAGTAAGTGTAACAGGTCTCGATTAAACCAATGCCCCGCAACGTTTCCTGCAATCAGTCTCATGCAATCACTTGGTTACGTAATAGAGGCCTTAGACACAATAGCTGTTGACAATGTTGGGATTGAGAATAGAAGAAGAAGAATAAACTGATCTGTAATCTAATGTTTGTAAAATAAATATAAAATACTGTATAACATATGGGAATAAATACTATGAAGCTGGAACAGGTCGAAGGTCTAATCGTTGTTGGGGAAGAAGAAGAAAAAGAATATAACATAAAATTTGTATATAATGAATTTGACAATGTTAGGATTCAGATTAGAAGAAGAAGAAGAAGAAGAAGAAGAAGAAGATGATTTGTAATATAATGTATGAAAAATATATAATGAAATATATCGTAAAACTTGTATATAATGAATTTGTTTACGTATTTGAACATAGAGAATTTGGTTGCTATGGGATATTTGTGTTGTCGACCTTTACGTTTAGTTAGTTATGATTGAGCTTTTTACGAATTCACGTTGTTGTTCTCCGAAATGTACTGTACGATTTGTAATTTCACAGTTAATTTTAAACGATAGCACTGGTGGGAGTCAAACTCAGACCACCCTTTACGAACTTGACAGCCAGCGTTCAGTGACGCGACCGAAATACGTTGTTATGTGGGTTCTGTGTAAACAGCAATCAGAACAGTAAGTAATACAAAATAAGAAAGCTATTTAATTTACTTTCTTTGCAGAAATGTTTTTGAAGTTTTCTGCTCAGTGAATATTTTATTGCGTAACAAACGCACAGAGAGGAAAAGCGACCGCGACAAATAAAGTACAGTACGCAATACGGGACGGACGGAAAGAAACACTCGCGTTTATAATTCTGATGAACCTTTCACTTAGTTCACTTTTCTTTGCATTCGGGAGGAAAGGGTCGCGATCAATAGAAGACGTTTTACTTGGGTGAAGACAGCAAAGGGCGCGCGTAATTCACAGTTCTCAACGGGAAGAATAAAAATATTTTTTCAATTAAAAACACTTCAAAAGTCAGCACGTTCGTACCACGACTGTAGAATGCAGAGAGCTGAGAGTAATTTGTAAACGAATTCTCGTTGACTGTGTAATATCGCTATGCAGCTGTGTCTAGAACGGGCGCGTAGTATAAAAACCAAACTTATCATTGTTGCGATAACGCGTGAGTACGAGTATGAGTTTTTGTACGAGCGAAACGAGACCTCAGTTTCAACTCTACCGTTTGGCATTTGTCTGTCTGTCTGTCTATCTGGGGTGTATCTCACGACAACATCAACCGATTTCCGTAAAACTTGGCTTGCGTGTCCGTACTACTACCCTGCAAACTGCAGACTTCTAGGTCAGCGATTGAAATAAAACACTCGCATAACTGTCGCTACCTCGTTTATATAGCTCTTCTTCAAGGATTAGGTTATATAAACCTGTTCCGCCACCCATCTCTTCCTCGGACGACCCACGTCTCTTCTACCAATGGCTTTATAGTTCAGTCCCGCTTTCGGCAATCGATCCTATGTCATCTTTTGCAAATGGTCCCACCATTGTCTTCTGTAAATTGAAATAATTTCATTTATGTCCTTTACTTCGAGTTCTGCTCTAATATCCTCATTCCTTATTGTATCTTGCAGTGTATAATTAAAAATATTTCGAAGAAACTGCATTTCAGCACTCTTTTTTGTCATGACCCACGCCTCACTCGCATATGTCAAAGTGGGTATTGCAATTGTCTTATAAATTTAATCCTTTTGCTGTGTCTTGTTTTATTTCTAAGATTTCTATGAATCGTTCCAAAAATATTCCTAAATTTATTTATCTGCTCTTTTATATCAAATTCAGACTCATACCTTACTGCACATCCGAGACATTTAAAAGGCTCACTTGTTCTAAAGTGCTGTTGTTTATAACTATTTAGGCCTCACTGGATATTTTACCTTTAAAGGGCGTGGTTTTAGTCTTGTTCACTGAAATTGTCAGTGAGTATTCTCTTGCTTCTTCTTTGAAACATAGCTCTTTGTAAATCATCCTCATTTTCTTGAATAAGAACTATGTCATCCGCGTATAGTACGGAACCCATCCAAGTTGATTTGTTAGGCTGTATTCCTGAAGTCACCTGGATTTCCATGCACTCAACATGTCTTCAGTGTATATATTAAACTAGGTTGGGGAAACACAGCATCCCTGCCCAACTCCCTTATTTATTAGAATGTCACATGAGAGCCTACCAGGGGCGGACTGGTCAAGACACCTGGTCGGCGATCGCCGAGGGCCCTGGGCCCCGATGAGGCTCAGGGGGTTCCCGAGCCAAAAAAATTTTGTTCCGAGAAAAAACGAGAAATATATATATTTTTAAAAGTATTAAAAACATTTTCTCGTCTAAATATTGTTGGAAATAAATCAAGGTTTATTTTGGTCAGATTAGAAGTGATCAAACTCAGTCTTGTTTATATACAGCCTATTTAGTATTTACTAATGGAGGAAAGCGAAGGAGGTTACTGTAGAGGGGCGCCGCGCGGCAACTGACTGACGCGACGAGTAGTAGGCTATTGTCATTTTTGTTTGAATGTCATTGCAGCATTCAGGGCTGGGGGGCCGGAAGGCCTGGGAGAGCCTCAGGGCCTTACGTCAAGATTCAAATGAGGGGCCATGGCATAAACTTGCGGGAGGGCCCGGTTAAAATGTTACGCAATTGGAGCTATGGACTGGTGGGACGGAGTGACAATGGACCGGGCGCCGAGCTCAAGGGGACGCCACCGCCGTAATACACTGTGGAATATTTTAAATTGGGATTTTATATAGATTTGTAGGGTATAAATGTTCTTTACAGTAGAAACAAAAAATTGACTCTTTAAGTAAACGGAAAACAACAACAACGTAGAGAAACATGTATAGTGGGCCTAATGTTATTACAGGTCTATTATTTATTTTGACGACTAACCTCGTCAAGGTTGTTTTATTTTATTGTCAGTAAGCTTATCGCTAGACTGCAGAGCCACAGCGAGACTAGGGTCCCACACCCGAGTGTTTTTCCCCGGACTCCAAATAAATGAATCTAGTACGTGGTAACTCACTGTTCACTTAACTCACATAAGAGACAAACAGATAAGTGGTGCCGGGGAGCAATGTTTGTTTTCCGTATCTGTTAAAACGTGGCCTGCATACGTAGTTTTTGTTTTTTATTCGAATCAGTTGTAACTAGACATTAAAATATAAATGCTAATCGAATAACATTTTTTTGATTTTTTAAATTAAAGTGAAGGTTTCTTTAGATGTATTTCAAGTATTTTGTTAATTTGTTGATTAGTTGTCATTTCTGAGGCAAATATTGGTGTAAAATCACCTCGAGCGGTTGGCAACCCTGACGAGTATTATACACACACAAATACGCGCGTGCGCGTTTGTGTGTAGCTGCAGAGGGCCCCTTGACTGCTTCCAGCCGAGGGCCCCAGGAAAGCCAGTCCGCCCCTGCACAGCCTACCATTCAGATCCAGGACTAAAGGATGTACTCAGATGTACTTTTGTAAAGGATCTTAACTGAATTTATTAAATGCTGTGGTTATCCTCTTCTATCCATAATATTCCATAACTTTTGACGGTCGACATTATCAAATGGGTTTTCCAGATCAACAGAAGCTATATGCGTTTCCTGGTTATACTCTCGCCTTTTCTCTATTATCTATAGTAATACAAACAATGCATCCGCAGTCGACCTACCCTTTCGAAAATCCATTTGCTCTCAAGAAGTAATCCATCTGAATGACGTTTAATCTCTGATTGAGAATTCTTGTATATATTTTGTACGTTGAGTGCAGCAAGCTATTTGTAAATAGCCTATATTTGTAATAGTTGAGTCCTATTAAATTTGTAAATTAAAATTGTCAGTAATACTACTGAAAATACTTTTTGACTGCTAATAGTCATATGTTTTCGGCATGTTCCGAAGTCGGACGTGTACAGTGTACACACTTATACGGTTTCAAATGAAGCGTCAGCCATGTCAGGCGGGGCTTTGTCCACTGACTGATTTCGCGGTTCTTTCCACAGAGGACAGGTGCGTTGTTTAAAACGTCTGAGTTGCTGTTAAAGTGCACATAACTTTTTTAAATATAATTTGTATTGTGCTGCTTTTGTGTATTTTATATGTAAACATGGCGTTATAGTAATTTATTCTTTATTAGTGTGTGTATTCTGTGTAGGCCTGCAGCGTTTCATTTAATAATAAAATTGATGTAGCATTTAAGTTTAGTAACGAGAATTTTAATAATTTTAGAATTACAAATAATTTCAGTTTCAAACGCTTTTTAAATATAGCTATTTTACAATGTAGGTTTTGATATTAACACTACTTTTAGTATATTTGGCAGTACCTTTACGTGTACCCGGGGTCATTTTTGATATTTCGATTATGAGTTTTTTTGGCTTTCATATGTAGTGAATATCGCACATAATTTTATGTAGATGAAAGAATTATGCAAATTTTAATTTCGTATGTTGTAAAATAGTTGGCTGGCGATTGCAATTGGTATTGTTTGTCATTTTTTTAATGGAGAATGTTTGTAGCAGCAATATAACACCGGCGCGTGCCTGTGACGCCAAACGTTGATGTTGTTAGGTTAACATGAAAACTGAAATTACACATGGAAACCAATACGTGCGTAATGTAAAACTATTTGTTTTCCAAAACCACGAAAAAACCCAATTCGAAGTAAGGCGAGGTGGCCCAAGGGGTGTATATAGTAAGGCGTTGCCTATTACTATACATGCCACTTTTTTGTGGCAGAACTCGTTTTTTCTGTAATATTCGTTTTCCAAAAAGTACTCGTTTGTGGCTAACCAAAAAGAAACGCCCATTACGTACAATATATAGAGCGTATAGTGTCACTCCTTATTTCATTGTGTTATTTGCTTTTTCAATTATCCATAAATATTTGTACTTTTCAGTTCACATTTGCTATTGTAGTTTTGTTAATTTGTCAACTTAAAAAAGTTAGGTTCTTTATTTTAAGTGTTACTCTGTTATAAGTACTGTATATAGACATTAAACGTCACGTTTTTCTCAACTATGGCTTTTATTTATTTCAGCTGTAAAGTAAAAACCCAAAAACACTATTACCTAACCTCCCAAATGAAAACAACACGTATTTTCGCTTTACATTAAGAAATAGAACAATTTGCAATTAGTACATTTCTTCTTTTCCACATCATAATGTATCGATACAGTCGTATATTAAAAACATCGAAAATGTACTGCGGGTACGCGTATACGCCTACGCGCACTTCCGTATATTTCTACCTATGTACTTGTAAACTATGGAATATAATTTTATTTTTAATATAAAGCAAAACGTTCAATTTTGCTATTGCTTTATGATAACTGCAATAATTGGGTTTCTGCTGGTGGCTGATTACTTTTGTAATATACGGATTCCAAAAACCTTTGTCCCCCCCCCCCCCCCGTCAAAAACGTCACCAGCCGCCACTGCTTCTGGAAAATCCATAATATCCAAATGACTTTCCATTTAGTACAAGAGAACATCGAATTTGGTATAAGAAATGAAGACGTTACGATTTCGTAATGAAGCGTCGTTTTACCGTCGATTGAAGGTACTACGTACGTTACAAAAAAATGTATATAAAACGTTTTTAAACGCGGAGTACAGCACTTAAAATTCAATGAAGCCACTCAACGGTGCGTATTTACAGATAAAACAAATCGGGCCGCTTCTTTAATCCCGTTTGTGCTTACATCGCATTCATAATTGATCCAATAATCGTCGTCGGCAGCATACTGTTTAATTCGCGCTCGGAGAGCGAGTAATCCATCCCTAACACGGAACGCTGTTTTTTTTCGAGTGCCTACACAAAAAGGGGTAGAAATCCCCTTCAGATAAACTAAAGCTATCTTGTTTTAATTCACGTCGACAGCCGCGGCGAAGGCTACATTTCACTTACTTCACACAACTCATTGTTTTAAAAACATCTTCTTACAGATATTTTTTTGTGGATACGTGTACCGTGTTTTGCTTTAAATTTCATCCTTTCTTTTAGTTCCTGTCAGCCAGACGATATACATAAACGTGTAAATGATACACTAGGGCAAAGAAAGATGACTGCATCCATCCAGAAAAGAATCAACAAAATGAACTTCGTGCACGGTAAAGGTTTGATATCTTGCCAGTATGGGGACTTTGGCTTAGCCGCAATTAGCCCTATTTTCAAGACGTGTCTGCTTCAAGAGGTAAAAAAAAAAAAAATAAATAAATAAAAAAAAAATAAACAGAGTAACAAAGATTATAACTTTGTTGTTGTTTTTGTTGTTGTTGTTGTTGTTGTTCTTCACTCCATGGCTTGGGTTATAAGCCCGTCCCGACTTCACAGAGTCTCTCACCATTTTTTCCAGGGTCTCCACGATCTCTCGTCCCCACTGGCCTATATTCAAATGCTTGTTTAGGAATACGCGTGTTTACCATGCGTTCCACATGGGTCTTCCAATTTTGCCTGTATTCCTTTATTCTCTCCAGAACCGACTGTAACTTCAGGTCTTCCCTTATGTCGTCGTTTCGTAGACGATCTCTCAAACTACATCCCTTAACTGCTCTTACAAATTTCATTTCCGAGGCCTATATTATTGAAATATCTTTTTCCAGAAGAGTCCATGTTTCACATCCATACATTAAAGTCGGCGCAGCCACGATCTTATAGAACTTTAGCTGAGTCTCTCTCTGCGGTTTATTCTTTAATAGTCGTCTTATTGTTCCACAGGTATAACTCGCTGTTCTGTGGATTAACTTATCCACAGATAACTTATTGTTCCACAGATTTCCTCCTCCATAACATTTTCATTGGTCACAAGTGAACCCAGATAAATAAACGTTTTCACCATCTCAAATCTGTAGTCTCCAAAGCTGATGTACTGGCCATTAGAGCTTGTGATCCCGATACAATCACATAACTAATCTCCATTCATTTTTAGCCCCAGACATTTTGCTGCTGCTTCAAAATTAAGAAACACCTCCGGGACCCGAACAGATGACAGTCCCAAAATTGCAATGTCATCTGTATATTCTAATAACTGGCTCGTCAATATGATTATTGACTTAATACTACTTGAGTGTTCCTTCTGCTTTTTAACTATTAAGGGGCTCTAAAAAAGAATTGAAATTTGATAGTCTGGGGCTTCGCAAATTCCAAGGCCTCGGCTCCATCTCCCCTTATATCTACCAGTATCTTTCTTTCCATTAGACTCATGTGTCAGATTACCAGTTTACCGGTAGCCGCCTTGTAATATTGTTACGAATAGAACCACCTACAATAGCAGTCCTCGCCCCGTCCTCCCGCCTAGTGGCAGGTATTGCCTCAGTCAAGGCCGCGCACAAGTAGCTTCTAGTGTGTTAAAGAACACTTGAGATACTCATTAAGCCAGCGTGCAGTAAGGTAGGAAAGCTACACTGGACCTCTGTGCGGCCTATAAAAGCAAGAGCGTCTGGCGTTGTCAAGTGAGTTACGTGAGCGATTTTTCTTAGCGCGGATCGAGTGTTTGTTGAAGTATTGTGAGAAGTGTTATTGTGTTATAAATTGTGTGGAATAATATTATTGACAATATTATTGGACAAATCTAACTGGAATTATTGTACAAGTTGATTACGAATTATTAATTGTGATAATTAAAGCTGGTTATTAGCGATTTCATTGGTGTCTTGTATTTTGTTTTCCACTGCACCATACGACTATCAGTGAGACCGTTGTAACAATATATTGTGTTTAAAATACACGCGCACAATTAGGTAAAATGAAATCTCTGTATTACCACTTACCGCTATCGACACAAAGATTAATCCAATTTACGAGGGTAAAATATTTCTGGTCGCGGCATCAATTCCGTTAATCGTTAAATAAATCGATAGCCTACTTTCGATAAATCTCTCTACTACGATTGTTTTTCAAGTTCCTTTAGTGTACTTTTCTACTGGTATTATGAAATTCGAACCGTGAAAGAGTCACAACACGTGTCGCTGTCATTTGATTTGAAAAGCGAAGTCGATTCCTTTGATCTTGTACAAGAAAACGTGAAACAGACTGCCGTTTCTCGCTTTTCAAATTCAGAGTTGAACAGCTCTAAAAACAATATCGTTTAATCCCATGAATACTGTATATTTCTCTGCCTAGTGTGAAAAATTTGTCCGATCAAACAGAGCAGAAGTAATTTAACAGTGTTCTGTAGAGAAAACATTGTATGCACTATACAGTATTGGACGTATTCTACTTGTACAGGACAGTTTTACTGAATTGTTTATTTTCGTGCTAAAAAATCTCGTAATTGTCAGACTTAAACATCATGAGCTGTGAACTAAGTGGACGAGAGAAGCGAGGTCTCAGTTTTAAGTTGACGGTTTGTCTTTTTTATGTCTGTCTGTCTATCTGTTTGGAGTATATCTTACAACTTTTGATTGCGTCCATCGATTTTCGTAAAACGTGGTATTAATGATCACACACACACACACACACACACACACACACACACACACACACACACACACACACACACACACACACACACACACACACACACACACACACACACACACACACACACACACACACACACACACACACACACACACACACACACACACACACACACACACACACACACACACACACACACACACACACACACACACACACACACACACACACACACACACACACACACACACACACAATAATTATATACATATTATAACAATACAAATTTAATGTAATTTAATTTGCAGGTCATATATAACATAACAATGATGTTAGGTGTAATCGTAATAACAAGAATGTGTAATTCGTTTTCAAATATTTACATTATTCATTGAACATCTTAACTTATTTCGGAAATGGACAAAACTCATTATTCTTCGCTTGTGCGAATCTTTTGCATGTGACTTCTGGTTGACAATTTACATTAAACAGGTTATACAGAAATTTTATTATCTAATCTTAACTATAAAATATTTTGCTCTCGGCTTACTAATTCAGTGTGGTTATCTTTGCAATTGCTTACTAATTTATTTCAATAATGAATTTACTTTTATTTCAATTTCTTTAATCTTACTTTGCTTTAATTCTTTTCTACTGCATATGCATTTGTCTTTTACCAAAAAAGATTTTATTAATATAATAATGGCTCCCATGTGTACCGCCGAAGCAGCTTAGGAGTCATGCAGGGTAGGCTGCCTTATGTGAGCCGTACGACATACAAGGAAGGCAGTGTGGCCAGCACTACGCGTCAGCCGCCCATTATTATCCTCAGGATGTTATCCCAGGTACTCATTTTCAACAGGCTGAGTCGACCTGGGGACTGAAAAAACACCTTGATTTTATGGTCCGGGACCGGGAATCGAACCCGAGACCTCTAGATTAGTACCCACTGGTCTACTGAGCCGCCATAAAGATTTTATTAATTACTTTAAATTATTTCAATTTCAAATCAAATATTGCTCTTATAGCATTTACGTTATATTCAAATCCTAATTGACATACATGAAACATTATTCTAAATTAACAATCTGTCTTTACACTACTATGTACAATTTAATTACTTATAGCAACAGTTCGAATGTCTCTCATTATAGTTTTTAATTATTGTCTTTCAATTGTAGGTAATTATATGGCTTTTTATCACCTCGTTTGATGTGGTACATTATCGGTGTGTCCTCCTTCGGTCCTCGGTCCGTGTCCTTCGGGTCCTCGGGTCCTCTTCCAGGATTCCACTGCATGTACTCCTTAACTGTTGTCTCTCCTCATATCATGGGCTGTAGGTGTGTCCATAGAACGTCTGATTTGCCTTCCAGTCTATCTTGTGACGCTTACTGTAGATTCGAGACAGCGTTTCTGACTGACATAGCCTCCTGCGGCAACGGTTGAATGAAGAAGAAGAGAGCTGATTAGCGCGACTTGGTATTTATAGCCACATCGTGCAAAAGCTCCTGTCTGAACAATATTTGTCTTGTCAGAGTTTGTCGAAAGCGTCCTTATTCCCACTCTTGTACGATTCACTAATTTCGCCTATCTTCGCGAATTGCGAAGTCTGTTTTACACTACACGATACTCAATCGATCGCTAATTTTCATATGTTTATTATATGTAACTTACACTTCTTTATAGTAATTATTCAGAGAGTTATTCACTTTTTAATTGATTGTACTTTCACTTCACGTCACTTTCTCACGGTTTTATAACCCTTTGTGCATCTTCATTTCCTACACACTTTGGTGTATTTTGTTTTACATTATTGGACATATTTTTCTTATAATTAAAATAATACTTAAAATCTAACATCATTTTAATAGGGGTTGTTACTGTCCAGGAACGGACAGGTTTCACACACACATATTAAATACACATGTACACACAGCTAGCGACAGGTGGCCAGATATGCGTGTCCATGCAAGAATTGTACTGTTCCCTATATTTTAAACAATCCAGCTTGCAATCTGAATCATGTTTATGAACCATATATTTATTTATTTTTATTAATTATTTTAATTATTTGGCAATGCATAGTACCGTGTATGGCTGTACTGTCGCAATATACATCATTATATAAACATATATTTCCTTGCATACTTTTGTCCCACAGACTTCGTCGTTTTTTGAGATTGATCACTCCAAAAAATAGGGAGGCCAGAGGCATAAATGTAAGGAGTCAACATTCTAAAAATTCGCAAAAATCCATGCGGGATATTAAACTGAATAGAATTTTAACGTAATGTATAAACAACAGAAATGAAATTTCTGAGATCAGTTAAAAGGTGTAATAGACGAGATCATATAAGAAATGAAGAGATAAGAAGTGATTTACATGTTTTTGCAGTTAATGGAAGGATTAAAGAATACAGAAGAAAATGGATTCAACACATCAATTGAATGGAAGAAATTAGAATACCGAAGATGGCGAAAGATTACAACTCTGGACTCAGAGGAAAAGTCGGTAGACCTAAGAAAAGGTGGAGTGTGGAAGAGGAACAGGCCGCTAAAGCCTAAAACCGTTAAGAACATGATGATGATTGAATGTAATGTTTAGGTTTGTAAATTTAAAACGTTTTGTACGCCAGGGTCAGAAAAGGAACGGCTGTAGCATTGTCGCTGGCCCGCGCGTATCGCTGCTACATTGTCCGCCGGGGTCATCGGATTTAGATGCGACCGTTCCTAACCTCGCACAAGGCGATGGGAAACCTGTCTAGTATTGCAGGCGTTCGGATCCGGCGTTAAACTCTAAGTCCCATATACCTGTGACGAGAGTCTGTAACACACGCACCACGGGTATATGCGCGGAGGGGGATTACAAACCAGTTGAAAGACTGATGCTCGAAAAGAAGGTCCAAAAAAACGCCAAAAATTTGCAAAACTCCATGGCCGCTATCGGACTAAAGGGAATGTTAACTCAGATCGAAATGTAGTGTTTATTCTGATTTTTTTTTTAATTTTAGAGGCAACACCGGCCAAAAATGAAAGTCAAGATCTTTTAATTCTTTGTCTTCTTCTTCACTACATGGCTTAGGCTATAGCCCGTTCCGACTTCACAGAATCTGTCACTAATTTTTTCCAGGATCTTCCACGATCTTTCGTCTCCACTGGCCTATATTCAAACGCATTTTTAGCAATACGCGTGTCTACCGTGCGTTCAAAAAAAAAAAAAAAAAAAAAAAAAAAATTAATGCGTGCTCTCCTGCAAAAAGATGCTTCAGAAATACAGGCCTCGGAAATGAAATTTTTAAGAGCAGTTAAGGGGTGTAGTTACTGGACGATTCGCAATCCGCGGAAAAAGTTACGAAATTGACAGTATTTTATAAACTGTTGCCCGCAAAGGGAATTCCGAATCATACTGGATACTTTCATACCCCCCCCTCGGTGTTATGAAATGAAAACTGCGCGTTAACTGTCGACTTGATTTCACGAACCCCCCCCTCGCAGTGTTACAGATACAGAAGTTGCGCAACTTACGATACGAGTCTGAATAAGTAGCAGAGAGATATCGATTAGTCGATTAGTTTCCGTTGCGCTAAACTAAACAGTAAAGGACATGCATTTTTTGCGACAGTCAACTTTGCGTAGATTTTAATCGAATATGTTCTTCAGATCTAACAAAATCACGTCATTTATGGATATTAATCACTGTACACTGAGGCGACAGTAAAGAACGTTATCGGGACTAGGTAGCCAGAGTAAGTATCAGTTTGTAAACATTTTATCATAATAATCAACACATACGCTAAGTGCAAATTTGCTGATTAATTACGTATAAATTAATTTTAAAAGTATTAATTTAAGTGATAGATTAATAACAGACACTGAATGATAGGATTCAGGAATAATTAGTTTGCCTTTTGACCGACTTCAAAGTGTCATAAGTAGTTTTGTAAATTTATTTATTTACAATAGTGAATTAAGTAAGTTACGTGATTTATATGTAAATGTAATTTATGTAGTATACTTTTTATACTGATAATCTGTAAGGGGCCGACTTGAATAAGTTTCATTAAATATTTTATTCGAATAAATATTTTATATACAAAAGCATCTTTATTTTTATCTTTTTAGTTCGCTTTTTTGAAGTAGGTTTTACTTTTTTTTAAATTGTTTATTATCTGTATTTATCACTTTATAATAAAATACCGTTTGCTGATTGTTTATTAAGAAATTACAGTTATAAAACATTGACTTTAAACCAGAAGAAGAATATAGATATAAGGGCTGAAATGAATGTATGTATGTATGTATAGGCCAAATATAATCTTTATAGCAAAGTAAAAGAACGTAGAAATGGATGGATGGATGGCACTAAGACAGCTAGGCGCAGTGGTATATCAAGAAATTGGCTTTCGGGGGGGGGGGGTCCGGGGTCGGGTCGGCTTCGTACAAAAGAAAGAACAAGTCAAGTCTAATCAACATTACTGTCTTTAAAGTGGCTGAAAAACGCGTGAGAACATCTGAAATCAGTTCCGTTAAATTCAACGGTAATTACACGATAAAACACGCGTTATTGAAACATTGTCAAAAGATACTTATCTAGTGAATTGATTTTCCTATAATTCTATACCCCAATGCTGTGTAATAAAACCTGTTTGTACTTCTTAAATATCGGTATGGAGAACCATACATGACTTCCATGTTCTAAGATTTATATTTAAAATCATATTCGAAATGAAATATTTCCATAGAAACTACTTCTTTCTACTTATTGCTTCAGCCTTAACCACAGTACTGTAGTCACTAACGTATACCACCTCACGTTTTCGCACTCGATTTTCACTGACGATGGCAGTCCATGGCACTGCCGAAAAGTCTGGTTTTTCAGAAAACATTGGACTAAAGCTAAACAGCCCGGGAAGGAATTTTAACAAAGAACTACTTCTTAGTTGCCAATAAAGTAGTACACATGTACAAAATTCTCCCCTCTCCCTTCAACTATAATTTTCATTTATAGAAAATTACCCCCACCCCGTTCACCTAACCTCTTCATTTATAGATATTTCATCTACGTTTCTACAGTGGATTATTATGAGCTTCTTATCAGGATACTTTATTTATCAAAATTAAGTACTTTACTCTTGTTAAAACATAAAACGTTGCAGGTAAAGTACCCCATCTCTTAACCGATCTTCACCAAAATCAATAGACCTTCAGTCCTCTACAATGTAGGGATGCATGCAAAAAAATATATGATTCTGTTTGAATGTGCGGCAGTTATCGTTCGTCATGGAAACATTTCTCTTGTTACAATATAAAATGTTGCCGGTAAACTACCCCTTTCCCATAACCGATCTTCACCAAACTCAGAAGGCCTTGAGTACTCTACAATTTAGGAAAGTATGCAAAAAATTATTTGATTCTCTTTGAATTTACGGCAGTTATCTTACGTAAAAAAATTACCCTTCTTAAAACATAAAATGTTGCTGGTAAACTACCCCTTTCCCTTAACCGATCTTCAACAAAATCAACAAACCTTGAGTTCTAATTTAATTCAAAAAGTAATGCAAAAACGTAGTTGATTCTGTTTGAATTTAGGGCAGTTATCATTCGTCATATAAAAATTATCCTTGTTAAAGCATAAAATGTTGCTGGTAAACTACCCCTTTCCCTTAATCGATCTTCAACAAAATCAACAGACCTTGAGTTCTCTTTAATTCAAAAAGGTATGCAAAACATTATTTGAATCTGTTTGAATTTGCGGCTGTTATCGTTTGCCATAGAAAATATCGGTATGGAGAACCATACATGACTTCCATATTCTAAGATTTATATTTAAAATCATTTTCAGCCAAACAGCCAGGCTGTGTCTTACCTGCCTTTTTATTGCTGTATTAAATGAAAAATATTATATTACATTAAAATGAAAAAATTATAATTTTATTGCCTGGCAACAAAATTATTTTATTTTTAACAATTACCATTGTTTCAAAAAGTTTAAATATATTTTCAAGTACTTTACTCTTGTTAAAACGTAAAAGGTTGCAGGTAAACTACGCCTTCCCCTTAACCGATCTTCACCAAAATCGAAAGTCATTGAGACCTCTACAATTCAGGGACGTATGCAAAAAATTATTTGATTCTGTTTGAATTTGCAGCTGTTACCGTTCGTCATAGAAAATACGCTTGATAAAAAAACGTTGCAGGTAAACTACCCCTTCCCCTTAACCGATCTTCAACAAAAACAATAGGTCCTGAGCACTCTACAAATCAGGGCTGCATGCAAAACATTATTTCATTCAGTTTGAATTTGCGCTGTTATCGTTTGCCATAGAAAATACCCTTGATAAAAAAAACGCTGCAGGTAAACTACCCCTTTCCCTTAACCGATCTTCACCAAAAAACAACAGGTCTTGAGAACTCTGCAATTTAGGGCTGTATACAAATAATCTTTTGATTCTGTTTGAATTTGCGGTTGTTATCGTTTGCCATAGGAAATACCCTTGTTAAAACATAAAACGTTACAGGTAAACTACCCCTTTCCCTTAACCGATCTTCACCAAAAACCATAGGTCTTGAGAACTCTACAATTCAGGGCTGCATACGAAACATTATTTGATTCTGTTTGAATTTGCGGCTGTTATCGTTTGCCAAAAAAAAAATTTCCCTTGATAAAAAAAAACCGTTGCAGGTAAACTACCCCTTTCCCTCAACCGATCTTCACCAAAAACAACAGGTCGTGAGTACACTACAAATCAGGGCTGTATGCAGAAAATTATTTGATTCTGTTTGAATTTGCGGCAGTTATCGTTTGCCATAGAAAAAAATACGCTTGATAAAAAAACGTTGCAGGTAAACTACCCCTTCCCCTTAACCGATCTTCACCACAAACAATAAGTCTCGAGTACTCTACAAATGAGGGATGTATGCAAAACATTATTTGATTCTGTTTGAATTTGCGGCTGTTATCGTTTGCCATAGAAAATACCCTTGTTAAAAAAACGTTGCAGGTAAACTACCCCTTTCCCTCAACCGAACTTCACCAAAAACAATAGGTCTTGAGAACTCTACAATTTAGGGCTGTATGCAAATAATCTTTTGATTCTGTTTGAATTTGCGGCTGTTATCGTTTGCCATAGGAAATACCCTTGTTAAAACATAAAACGTTACAGGTAAACTACCCCTTTCCCTTAACCGATCTTCACCAAAATCAACAAATCTTGAGAACTCTACAATTCAGGGCTGTATGCGAAACATTATTTGATTCTGTTTGAATTTGCGGCTGTTATCGTTTGCCAAACAAACAAAATTACCCTTGCTAAAAAAAAACCGTTGCAGGTAAACTACCCCTTTCCCTCAACCGATCTTCACCAAAAACAATAGGTCACGAGTACGCTGCAAATCAGGGCTGCATGCAAAAAATTATTTGATTCTGTTTGAATTTGCGGCAGTTATCGTTTGCCATAGAAAAAAAATCTACAGACAGACACACAGCAGACACACAGACAGACACACACACAGACAGACAGACAGACACACACACAGACACTTTTCGGAAAACGACTTTTTTTCATGTTTTGAGTGTAGTAGAATCAGAATCTGCAATAATCTCGAACACGATTTTTTTTGCCATCACCATACTTCCATTCCTTAAGGAATATGGAAGTAAAATATCGGTATGGAGAACCATACATGACTTCCATATTCTAAGATTTATATTTAAAATCATTTTCACCCAAACAGCCAGGCTGTGTCTTACCTGCCTTTTTACTGCTGTATTAAATGAAAAATATTATATTACATTAAAATGAAAAAATTATAATTTTATTGCCTGGCAACAAAATTATTTTATTTTTAACAATTACCATTGTTTCAAAAAGTTTAAATAAATTTTCAAGTACTTTACTCTTGTTAAAACATAAAAGGTTGCAGGTAAACTACCCCTTCCCCTTAACCGATCTTCACCAAAATCGAAAGTCTTTGAGACCTCTACAATTCAGGGACGTATGCAAAAAATTATTTGATTCTGTTTGAATTTGCGGCTGTTATCGTTTGCCATAGAAAATACGCTTGATAAAAAAACGTTGCAGGTAAACTACCCCTTCCCCTTAACCGATCTTCACCAAAAACAACAGGTCTTGAGTACTCTACAAATCAGGGCTGTATGCAAAACATTATTTGATTCTGTTTGAATTTGCGGCTGTTATCGTTTGCTATAGAAAATACCCTTGTTAAAAAAACGTTGCAGGTAAACTACCCCTTTCCCTCAACCGATCTTCACCAAAAACAATAGGTCTTGAGAACTCTACAATTTAGGGCTGTATGCAAATAATCTTTTGATTCTGTTTGAATTTGCGGCTGTTATCGTTTGCCATAGGAAATACCCTTGTTAAAACATAAAACGTTGCAGGTAAACTGCCCCTTTCCCTTAACCGATCTTCACCAAAAACAACAGGTCTTGAGTACTCTACAAATCAGGGCTGTATGCAAAACATTATTTGATTCTGTTTGAATTTGCGGCTGTTATCGTTTGCCATAGAAAATACCCTTGTTAAAAAAACGTTGCAGGTAAACTACCCCTTTCCCTCAACCGATCTTCACCAAAAACCACAAGTCTTGAGAACTCTACAATTTAGGGCTGTATGCAAATAATCTTTTGATTCTGTTTGAATTTGCGGCTGTTATCGTTTGCCATAGGAAATACCCTTGTTAAAACATAAAATGTTACAGGTAAACTACCCCTTTCCCTTAACCGATCTTCACCAAAAACAATAGGTCTTGAGTACTCTACAAATCAGGGCTGTATACAAAACATTATTTGATTCTGTTTGAATTTGCGGCTGTTATCGTTTGCCATAGAAAATACCCTTGATAAAACAAAAAACGTGGCAGGTAAACTACCCCTTTCCCTCAACCGAACTTCACCAAAAACAATAGGTCTTGAGAACTCTACAATTTAGGGCTGTATGCAAATAATCTTTTGATTCTGTTTGAATTTGCGGCTGTTATCGTTTGCCATAAGAAATACCCTTGTTAAAACATAAAACGTTACAGGTAAACTACCCCTTTCCCTTAACCGATCTTCACCAAAATCAACAGATCTTGAGAACTCTACAATTCAGGGCAGTATGCGAAACATTATTTGATTCTGTTTGAATTTGCGGCTGTTATCGTTTGCCAAACAAACAAAATTACCCTTGCTAAAAAAAAACCGTTGCAGGTAAACTACCCCTTTCCCTCAACCGATCTTCACCAAAAACAATAGGTCGCGAGTACTCTACAAATCCGAGCTGCATGCAAAAAATTATTTGATTCTGTTTGAATTTGCGGCAGTTATCGTTTGCCATAGAAAAAAAATCTACAGATAGACAGACAGACAGACAGACAGACAGACAGACAGACAGACAGACAGACAGACAGACAGACACACACACACACAGACACTTTTCGGAAAACGACTTTTTTTCATGTTTTGAGTGTAGTAGAATCAGAATCTGCAATAATCTCGAACACGATTTTTTTTGCCATCACCATACTTCCATTCCTTAAGGAATATGGAAGTAAATATCGGTATGGAGAACCATACATGACTTCCATATTCTAAGATTTATATTTAAAATCATTTTCACCCAAACAGCCAGGCTGTCTTACCTGCCTTTTTATTGCTGTATTAAATGAAAAATATTATATTACATTAAAATGAAAAAATTATAATTTTATTGCCTGGCAACAAAATTATTTTATTTTTAACAATTACCATTGTTTCAAAAAGTTTAAATAAATTTTCAAGTACTTTACTCTTGTTAAAACGTAAAAGGTTGCAGGTAAACTACCCCTTCCCCTTAACCGATCTTCACCAAAATCGAAAGTCATTGAGACATCTACAATTCAGGGAAGTATGCAAAAAATTATTTGATTCTGTTTGAATTTGCGGCTGTTATCGTTTGCCATAGAAAATACGCTTGATAAAAAAACGTTGCAGGTAAACTACCCCTTCCCCTTAACCGATCTTCACCAAAAACAATAGGTCTTGAGTACTCTACAAATCAGGGCTGTATGCAAAACATTATTTGATTCTGTTTGAATTTGCGGCTGTTATCGTTTGCCATAGAAAATACCCTTGTTAAAAAAACTTTGCAGGTAAACTACCCCTTTCCCTCAACCGATCTTCACCAAAAACAATAGGTCTTGAGAAATCTACAATTCAGGGCTGTATGCGAAACATATTTGATTCTGTTTGAATTTGCGGCTGTTATCGTTTGCCAAAAAAAAAAAATTTCCCTTGATAAAAAAAACCGTTGCAGGTAAACTACCCCTTCCCCTCAACCGATCTTCACCAAAAACAATAGGTCGCGAGTACTCTACAAGTCAGGGCTGTATGCAAAAAATTATTTGATTCTGTTTGAATTTGCGGCAGTTGTCGTTTGCCATAGAAAATACGCATGATAAAAAACGTTGCTGGTAAACTACCCCTTCCCCTTAACCGATCTTCACCAAAAACAATAGGTCTTGAGTACTCTACAAATCAGGGCTGTATGCAGAAAATTATTTGATTCTGTTTGAATTTGCGGCTGTTATCGTTTGCCATAGAAAATACCCTTGTTAAAAAAACGTTGTAGGTAAACTACCCCTTTCCCTTAACCGATCTTCACCAAAAACAAAAGGTCTTGAGAACTCTACAATTTAGGGCTGTATGCAAATAATCTTTTCATTCTGTTTGAATTTACGGCTGTTATCGTTTGCCATAGGAAATACCCTTGTTAAAACATAAAACGTTACAGGTAAACTACCCCTTTCCCTTAACCGATCTTCACCAAAAACAATAACTCTTGAGAACTCTACAATTCAGGGCTGTATGCGAAACATTATTTGATTCTGTTTGAATTTGCGGCTGTTATCGTTTGCCAAACAAACAAAATTTCCCTTGCTAAAAAAAAACCGTTGCAGGTAAACTACCCCTTTCCCTTAACCGATCTTCACCAAAAACAATAGGTCGCGAGAACTCTGCAAAACCGGGCTGTATGCAAAAAATTATTTGATTCTGTTTGAATTTGCGGCAGTTATCGTTTGCCATAGAAAAAAATCTACAGACAGACACACAGACACACAGACACACAGACACACAGACAGACAGACAGACAGACAGACAGACAGACAGACACACAGACACTTTTCGGAAAACGACTTTTTTTCATGTTTTGAGTGTAGTAGAATCAGAATCTGCAATAATCTCGAACACGATTTTTTTTGCCATCACCATACTTCCATTCCTTAAGGAATATGGAAGTAAAAAATTACCCCTGATAAAAAAACGTTGCAGGTAAACTACTCCTTTCCCTTAACCGATCTTCACCAAAAACAATAGGTGTTGAGTACTCTACAGTTCAGGGCCGTATGCACAAAAGTATTTGATTATGTTTGAATTTGCGGCTCTTATCGTTTGCCATAGAAAATACCGTAGTTAAAATATAAAACGTTGTAGGTAAACTACCCCATTCCATTAACCGATCTTCAACAAAATCAACAGACCTTGAGTACTCTTTAATTCAAAAAGGTATGCAAAAACGTAGTCGATTCTGTTTGAATTTGCGGCAGTTATCGTTCGTCATATAAAAAATTACCCTTGTTAAAATATAAAATGTTGCTGGCAAACTACCCCTTTCCCTTAACCGATCTTCACCAAAACCAACAGATCTTGAGAACTCTATTATTCAGGGGTGTATGCAAAAGAGTAGTTGATTCTGTTTGAATTTGCGGCTGTTATCGTTTGCCATAGAAAACAATTACCCTTGATTTAAAAAAAACCGTTGCAGGTAAACTTCCCCTATCCTTCAACCGATCTTCACCAAAAACAATAGACCTTGAGTACCTTACAATTCAGGGCTGTATGCAAAAAATTATTTGATTCTGCTTGAATTTGCGGCTCTTATCGTTTGCCATATAAAATACCCTTTTTAAAACATAAAACGTTGCAGGTAAACTACGCCTTTCCCTTAACCGATCTTCACCAAAAACAATAGGTCTTGAGAACTCTACAATTCAGGGCTGTATGCAAAAGAGTAGTTGATTCTGTTTGAATTTTCGGCTGTTATCGTTTGCCATAGAAAACAATTACCCTTGATTTAAAAAAAACCGTTGCCGGTAAACTACCCCTATCCTTCAACCGATCTTCACCAAAAACAATAGACCTTGAGTACCTTACAATTCAGGGCTGTATGCAAAAAATTATTTGATTCTGCTTGAATTTGCGGCTCTTATCGTTTGCCATAGAAAATACCCTTGCTAAAATAGAAAACGTTGCTGGTAAACTACCCCTTTCCCTTAACCGATCTTCACCAAAAACAACAGGTCTTGAGTACTCTACAATTCAGAGCTGTTTGCTAAAAATTATTTGATTCTCTTTGAATTTGCGGCTCTTATCGTTTGCCATAGAAAATAGCATTGTTAAAACATAAAACGTTGCCAGTAAACTACCCCTTTCTCTTAACCATAAACTACAGGTCTTGAGAACTCTACAATTCAGTGCTGTATGCCAAATATTATTTGATTCTGTTTGAATTTGCGGCTGTTATCGTTTGCCATAGGAAAATATCGGTATGGAGAACCATACATGACTCCAATGTTCTAAGATTTATATTTAAAATCATATTCTAAATGAAATATTTCCATAGAAACTACGTCTTTCTACTTATTGCTTCAGCATTAACCACAGTACTGTGGTCACTAACGTATACCACCTCACGTTTTCGCACTCGATTTTCACCGATGATGGCAGTCGATGGCATTGCCGAAAAGTCTGGTTTTGCAGAAAACATTGGACTACGGCTAAAGAGCCCGGGAAGCAATTTTAACAAAAAACTACTTCTTTGTTGCCAATAACGTAGTACACATATAAAAAATTCTCCCCTCCACCTTCAACTATAATTTTTAATAATAGAAAATTACCCCCACCCCGTTCACCTAACCTCTTCATTTATAGATATTTCATCTACGTTTCTACAGTGGGTTACTATGAGCTTCTCATCAGGATACTTTATTTATAAAAATTAAGTACTTTACTCTTGTTAAATCATAAAATGTTTCAGGTAAACTACCCCTTTCTCTTAACCGATCTTCTCCAAAATCGATAGACCTTCCGTCCTGTACAATTCAGGGATGCATGCAAAAAAATATTTGATTCTGTTTGAATGTGCGGCAGTTATCGTTCGTCATGGAAAAGTTTCTCTTGTTACAGTTGCAGGTAAACTACCCCTTCCCTTAACCCATCTTCAACAAAATCAACAGACCTTGAGTTCTCTTTAGTTCAAAAAGGTATGCAAAAACCTAGTTGATTCTGTTTGAATTTACGGCAGTTATCGTCCGTCATATAAAAAATTACCCTTGTTAAAACATAAAATGTTGCTGGTAAACTACCCCTTTCCCTTAACCGATCTTCACCAACACCAATAGGTATTGAGAACATAAAATACAGGGCTGTATGCAAAACATCATTTGATTCTGTTTGAATTTGCGGCTGTTATCGTTTACCATAGAAAAAAGTAAAAATTACCCTTGATAAAAAACCGTTGCAGGTAAACTACCCCTTTCCCTTAACCGATCTTCACCAAAAGCGACAGGTCTTGAGTACTCTACAATTCAGTCCTGTATGCAAACAATTATTTGATTCTCTTTGAATTTACGGCAGTTATCGTTCGTCATAGAAAAAATACCCTTGTTAAAACATAAAACGTTGCCGGTAAACTACCCCTTTTCCTTAACCGATCTTCAACAAAAACAACAGACCTTGAGATCTGTATAATTCAAAAAGGTATGCAGAAGAGTAGTTGATTCTGTTTTAATGTACGGCAGTTTTCATTCGTCATAAAAAAAATTTCCCTTGATAAAACATAAAATTTTGCAGGTAAACTACCCCTTCCCCTTAATCGATCTTCACCAAAAACAACACGTCTTGAGAACTCTACAATTCAGAGCAGTATGCAAAAAATTATTTGATTATGTTTGAATTTGCGGCTGTTATCGTTTGCCATAGAAAATACCCTTGTTAAAACATAAAATGTTGCAGGTAAACTACCCCTTTCCCTTAACCGATCTTTACCAAAATCAATAGGTCATGAGAACTTTAGAATGCAGGGCTGCATGCAAAACATTACTTGATTCTGTTTGAATTTGCGGCTGTTATTGTTTGCCATAGAAACAAATTACCCTTGATTAAAAAAAAAACGTTGCTGGTAAACTACCCTTTTCCCTTAACCGATCTTCACCAAAAACAATAGGTCTTGAGTACTCTATAAATCAGGGCTGTATGCAAAAAATTATTTGATTCTGTTTGAATTTGCGGCTGTTATCGTTTGCCACAGAAAAAAAATCTAAGACAGGCAGACACATAGATAGACAGACAGACACACACAGACACTTTTCGGAAAACGACTTTTTTCATGTTTTGAGTGTAGTACAATCAGAATCTGCAATAATCTCGAACACGATTTTTTTTGCCATCACAATGCTTGCATTTCCTTAAGGAACATGGAAGTAAAATTACCCCCGATAAAAAAACGTTACTGGTAAACTACCCCTTCCCCTTAACCGATGTTCACCAAAACCAATAGGTCTTGAGAACTCTATAATTCAGGGCTGTGTACAAAAGAGTAGTTGATTCTGTTTGAATTTGAAGCTGTTATCGTTTGCCATAAAAAATACCCTTTTAAAACATAAAACGTTGCTGGTAAACTACGCCTTTCCCTTAACCGATCTTCACCAAAAACAATAGGTCTTGAGTACTCTACAGATCAGGGCTGTATGCAAAACATTATTTGATTCTGTTTGAATTTGCGGCTGTTATCCTTTGCCATATAAAATACCCTTGTTAAAACATAAAACGTTGCAGGTAAACTACCCCTTTTCCTTAACCGATCTTCACCAAAAACAATAGGTCTTGAGAACTCTACAATTCAGGACTGTATGCAAGAGTAGTTGATTCTGTTTGAATTTCCGGCTGTTATCGTTTGCCATAGGAAACAATTACCCTTGATTAAAAAAAAACCGTTGCCGGTAAACTACCCCTTTCCCTCAACCGATCTTCACCAAAAACAATAGGTCGTGAGTACTCTACAAATCAGGGCTGTATGCAAAAAGTGATTTGATTCAGTTTGAATTTGCGGCTGTTATCGTTTGCCATAGAAAAAAAATCTACAGACAGACACACAGACAGACACACAGACACACACACACAGACACTTTTCGAAAAATGACTTTTTTTCATGTTTTGAGTGTAGTACAATCAGAATCTGCAATAATCTCGAACACGATTTTTTTTGCCATCACCATACTTCCATTTCCTTAAGGAACATGGAAGTAAAAAAGAGATACTACTATATTAGCGTACACAGATGATGAGACGATTCACAAAGGTGGATTCAGTGTGGAATGTAATGCATTTATGTGTTCAATGTACCTTTGTTTGAAGCTGCGTCCTATCTGGTCTATATAGAATTTGTTACATTCTGAGCAGTTTAATTTATAAATGTCAGGTAGACTAGATTTTTTTAACTCTGTGTGTGTGTGTGTCTGTGTGTGTTTGACAGCGTGTGTTCTGTTTAGTTGTGGTTCTCTATGCAATGCTGCAACCTGCTTTTTACTTCCATGTTCCATAAGGAAATGGAAGTATGGTGATGGCGAAAAAAAAGTCGTGTTCGAGATACGGGCTGATTTTGATTGTACTACTCTCAGAACGTGAAGGAAAGTCATTTTTCGAAAAGTGTCTGTGTGTCTATCTGTGTGTAGAATTTTTTCTATGGCAAACGATAACTGCCGAAAATTCAAACAAAATCAAATAATTTTTGCATACGGGTCTGAATTTTAGAGGACTCAAGGCCTATTGATTTTGGATAAGATCGGTTAAGGGGGGGGGGTAGTTTATCTGCTACATTTTATGTTTTAATTTGGCCATGGTCTAATGTTTTCTGCAAAACCAGACGTTTCGGCAGTGCCATCGACTGCCAACATCAGTGAAAATCGAGTGCTCTAACGTGAGGTGGTATACGTTAGTGGCCACAGTACTGTGGTTAAGGCTGAAGCAAGAAGTAGAAAGAAGTAATTTCTATGGAAATATTGCATTTCGAAAATGATTTTAAATATAAATCTTAAAACAATGAAGTCATGTATGGTTCTCCATACCGATATTTTAAATTTTCGGGCTATTTCTTCCGTATGGTTATTGATATATGTGAGCGTTATGAACTTCTTGTTTTTCTGACACTTTTTTGGGTTTTGCGTAGAAGTTTGATAATTTTTGTTCTGTTGTATCCGCTGGCTTCTGCTAGATATTTAATTGTATATTTAATTAAATCTGATAGTCTCACTCTTCTATTGGAATGCTATTTAGTCTGTGTATAGCTACATCGTTTAGGCTGTTTATTCTGTGGTCTATTTAGATAAAATTTGTATGTAAGATAATTCTGTTCCGTGTCGTAATAATATATCTTAATATTGAGAACACTCGGACACGTCATGGAGAACAAAATCCAATAATGTAAACGTTCAATACCAATTATAGTCAATAACATTAATGTTTGTCAGAATCAACATGAACAACAGCAAAATTTAATAGCTAAATGTAAATTTACTTTACAAATTTTCTCCCCGCCCAACTTGGGTGTTTAGTGAGAAAATTTATTGTTGACACAAGATCGCGTTTCACGCTGATGAAATGCTGGCGTACCACCCTCCTACCTACCCCGTCAACCATTCGCTGTTTGATTCTGTTCTCATTTCAGGTTTACTCCCAAGATGCTGTGCATGTTTTTAACGGCGGCGCACCGAATTGCCACCCTAACGTAACCTTTTGATGACATCGTTATCAAAGCGTGTTCTTCACACCAGATTAACTTCTTTTGATCGCCCACGTACGTTATCTTACAGCTTGTGTTATAATCTTCTTAATCAGTTGAACGAAACACGCTACACCTGAGTTACGAGAATCGTCTTCTCAAAATGTTACTTTGAAATGCAAGCAACTTTTTCTATTCTAATTATTCCCAAAATATTGCTACGTTGAGGAAATAAATAGTACGGAATCGCTGAGTGACAATGTGACACGTTGCACGTATGTTTGCGCTGCAGAATTACGCAACAGTTCTGCTACAGCTCAGAGAAAGTAGACAGAAATATTGTTGAGTGTACAAATTTGAACATTTGAAAAATGAATCATACCCGCATTAATATATTAGAAGGAATACCTACATAAATTGCCAGATTGATAATGGCAGATTTTTAATTTTTTGAGTGTACAAGTTTGAAAATTTGAAAGTCAATCATACCCGCAGTTAATGTATTAGAGGGAATTTACAGATTAATAACTGCAGTCTATCTAAACTGACTATTATGAGACAACTGCGTGATCTGTGTGCCGCAAAACGAAGGGAAAATTTAGTCCAGCGTAAATTACGCAATTTTTATAAAGTAAAATTGTAAGTTTCGTGAGTAATTTGTAAGTACAGTCCGTTCTGTAGTTAAGTGACGTAAGGCTCATATACAGTGACGTTTTTTGTTTACAAAAATGTATTGTTACGATGGTCTCACTGATCGTCATATGGTACAGTGGAAACAAAACACAGACACCAATGAAATCACCAATTACCAGCTTTAATGAATTACAAATAACAATTTGTAATCAACAAGGTAGTATCGTATAACGGTGCAAGTTAAATTTGTTCACACACAATAATAATGTCAAATAATAGAGTTCCGCAGTACATATAACACAGTAATCACTTTCTACTGTAATACTTCGACAACCACTAGAGCCGCACTAAAGAAATCGCTCACTATAAAACTGACTGACAAAGCCAGCTGCTGTGTGTTATATACGTAGCGCAGGTGTTCGAGAATAACTTTCTATCCTTACTGCAGCGTGCCAGCATAATGCGTATTTCAAGTGCTCTTCAACATTCTGGAAGGTACTATCAGCAGTTCACCTTTGCTACCGAACAAGGAATGTGGTGACGTATGCCATTCCACTGCACGTATCACTGTAATACTACACATTTAAAATACGTTTCTGTCTCTAACAAGGTATTTCTTGTAGCGAATAATAAAACGGACTTTAACAAAATATTCAATGAATTACACTTACATATTAATGTACGAAAGTTCAATCTAATACGCACACAACTTTACAACTAAATACGTATGAACAATGTTTTCAGAACCAGTAATACCACACCAACAAAGCACACACACTATCATTCAGTAGATACCCGCTCCTCAGGCGTCTCGGCAGCAAAACTGGGGTGCGTATAGTACTTTTAGTGTTACTTGAGAGGACGGCCTTGAAATAGACGAGGCACGCTGGGCTAGTCGAGAAGCGTGTAGAACGACACTCTCGACTGTCCTAGAATGTTCCGTAATTGCGTTACAGTTCTGACGTGTTAACTGTGTGTACACGTGAACAATATAAAATAAACATTTCGTAATAGAAGTGAAATAAAGCTCGACACCGTAACGTGATTCAATAACATCACATTTAACGCGCGAATTACAATTAAGTGACGTAAATGCTGTGTACTCATATTTTCCTAACTTTATAATTGTGTACTGCATGAGACTGAACTCTGTGTCCCTGATGGAGGGGATAAAGTATGAGTGAGTGTGTTTGTGTTAGTAGCGTTAGCTTGTCAAGGCCAAGTATTCATGACAGCTACATACCGTGTTCACAGTCAGACAGGCATCCACTCGCAAAGGCAATCACACATTATATTTTGTAATTTGACTGCAGTCTGGTTGTCACCGTTGCGGTATTAAGTGCGTTCAAAGACTACGTATTATTGGTTTTGTGTTTACAAATTAGTACTTGTCAAGTAGTCGTATTATAGTAACATTAACAATACGAATTTGTGAACTATCGTTTAGGATTAGTGTACTTTCAGTTACTTTCAGTTACTGAGTGAATTATCCTGTTATTCGTTTATTTGTAGCTGTCTATTCACAATGTTCCTTCAAAAGTCATAGAAAGAAAGAAAATGAAGTTTCGTTATTCACAGCGAAATAATTAGTAATATAATTGAAAAATGTTATGAAGAGAAACAACAAAACTCACTGACATACTAAAACCCACTGAATCAAGTAACAAAACGAGCTGAGTTATTATTATTAGTTATTATTTCTATAATAAATCTGAAGGCTTCGTTAAATACTTGAGAGAGTAAAGAAAATGCAGTCCAGAAGAAAAACTCTTCCACACCGAGGGAAAACGTAAAACATGTAGGAAAGGAAACTTTTTCTTGACGATTTCGATAAGTGACCAGTAAGACGTATTGTTCAGGATTTCAAAATGCTGTGTCCACTGTTAAAAAAAATATCGGTATGGAGAACCATACATGACTTCCATATTCTAAGATTTATATTTAAAATCATTTTCAGCCAAACAGCCAGGCTGTGTCTTACCTGCCTTTTTATTGCTGTATTAAATGAAAAATATTATATTACATTAAAATGAAAAAATTATAATTTTATTGCCTGGCAACAAAATTATTTTATTTTTAACAATTACCATTGTTTCAAAAAGTCTAAATAAATTTTCAAGTACTTTACTCTTGTTAAAACGTAAAAGGTTGCAGGTAAACTACCCCTTCCCCTTAACCGATCTTCACCAAAAACAATAAGTCTTGAGAACTCTACAATGTAGGGCTGTATGCAAATAATCTTTTGATTCTGTTTGAATTTGCGGCTGTTATCGTTTGCCATAGGAAATACCCTTGTTAAAACATAAAACGTTACAGGTAAACTACCCCTTTCCCTTAACCGATCTTCACCAAAATCAGCAGATCTTGAGAACTCTACAATTCAGGGCTGTATGCGAAACATTATTTGATTCTGTTTGAATTTGCGGCTGTTATCGTTTGCCAAACAAACAAAATTACCCTTGCTAAAAAAAAACCGTTGCAGGTAAACTACCCCTTTCCCTCAACCGATCTTCACCAAAAACAATAGATCGCGAGTACTCTGCAAATCAGGGCTGCATGCAAAACATTATTTGATTCTGTTTGAATTTGCGGCAGTTATCGTTTGCCATAGAAAAAAAATCTACAGACACACACATAGACAGACAGACACACACAGAGACACTTTTCGGAAAACGACTTTTTTTCATGTTTTGAGTGTAGTAGAATCAGAATCTGCAATAATCTCGAACACGATTTTTTTTGCCATCACCATACTTCCATTCCTTAAGGAATATGGAAGTAAAAAAAACTCCTACCTATCGTGAAAGAAAGAATCCGTTTCCCATGGGGCGCTAAATCATTAACGCGAGTGTTTAAGTGTGAGATTCAAGTAGAAAATATCGGTATGGAGAACCATACATGACTTCCATATTCTAAGATTTATATTTAAAATCATTTTCAGCCAAACAGCCAGGCTGTGTCTTACCTGCCTTTTTATTGCTGTATTAAATGAAAAATATTATATTACATTAAAATGCAAAAATTATAATTTTATTGCCTGGCAACAAAATTATTTTATTTTTAACAATTACCATTGTTTCAAAAAGTTTAAATAAATTTTCAAGTACTTTACTCTTGTTAAAACGTAAAAGGTTGCAGGTAAACTACCCCTTCCCCTTAACCGATCTTCACCAAAATCGAAAGTCATTGAGACCTCTACAATTCAGGGACGTATGCAAAAAATTATTTGATTCTGTTTGAATTTGCGGCTGTTATCGTTTGCCATAGAAAATACGCTTGATAAAAAAACGTTGCAGGTAAACTACCCCTTCCCCTTAACCGATCTTCACCAAAAACAATAGGTCTTGAGTACTCTACAAATCAGGGCTGTATGCAAAACATTATTTGATTCTGTTTGAATTTGCGGCTGTTATCGTTTGCCATAGAAAATAAAACGTAAAAGGTTGCAGGTAAACTACCCCTTCCCCTTAACCGATCTTCACCAAAAACAATAGGTCTTGAGTACTCTACAAATCAGGACTGTATGCAAAACATTATTTGATTCTGTTTGAATTTGCGGCTGTTATCGTTTGCCATATAAAATACCCTTGTTAAAAAAACGTTGCAGGTAAACTACCCCTTTCCCTCAACCGATCTTCACCAAAAACAATAGGTCTTGAGAAATCTACAATTCAGGGCTGTATGCGAAACATTATTTGATTCTGTTTGAATTTGCGGCTGTTATCGTTTGCCAAAAAAAAAAAAATTTCCCTTGATAAAAAAAACCGTTGCAGGTAAACTACCCCTTCCCCTCAACCGATCTTCACCAAAAACAATAGGTCGCGAGTACTCTACAAATCAGGGCTGTATGCAAAAAATTATTTGATTCTGTTTGAATTTGCGGCAGTTGTCGTTTGCCATAGAAAATACGCATGATAAAAAACGTTGCTGGTAAACTACCCCTTCCCCTCAACCGATCTTCACCAAAAACAATAGGTCTTGAGTACTCTACAAATCAGGGCTGTATGCAGAAAATTATTTGATTCTGTTTGAATTTGCGGCTGTTATCGTTTGCCATAGAAAATACCCTTGTTAAAAAAACGTTGTAGGTAAACTACCCCTTTCCCTTAACCGATCTTCACCAAAAACAAAAGGTATTGAGAACTCTACAATTTAGGGCTGTATGCAAATAATCTTTTCATTCTGTTTGAATTTGCGGCTGTTATCGTTTGCCATAGGAAATACCCTTGTTAAAACATAAAACGTTACAGGTAAACTACCCCTTTCCCTTAACCGATCTTCACCAAAAACAATAGGTCTTGAGAACTCTACAATTCAGGGCTGTATGCGAAACATTATTTGATTCTGTTTGAATTTGCGGCTGTTATCGTTTGCCAAACAAACAAAATTTCCCTTGCTAAAAAAAAACCGTTGCAGGTAAACTACCCCTTTCCCTCAACCGATCTTCACCAAAAACAATAGGTCGCGAGAACTGTGCAAAACCGGGCTGTATGCAAAAAATTATTTGATTCTGTTTGAATTTGCGGCAGTTATCGTTTGCCATAGAAAAAAAATCTACAGACAGACAGACAGACAGACAGACAGACACACAGACACACAGACACACAGACGCTTTTCGGAAAACGACTTTTTTTCATGTTTTGAGTGTAGTAGAATCAGAATCTGCAATAATCTCGAACACGATTTTTTTTGCCATCACCATACTTCCATTCCTTAAGGAATATGGAAGTAAAAATTGTAGAAGTAAAAAACATTGTTAACTGAAAAACCTGAAATTGTAATGATGCGTTACAAGTATTTTTTGTAAAATAAAAAAGTTTTCGGAAATCTGGGAGAAACATTTTTCCTTCCACATTCCTTAAGGAATGGAAGTATGGTGATGGCAAAAAAAATCGTGTTCGAGATTATTGCAGATTCTGATTCTACTACACTCAAAACATGAAAAAAAGTCGTTTTCCGAAAAGTGTCTGTGTGTGTGTCTGTCTGTCTGTCTGTGTGTCTGCGTGTCTGTCTGTCTGTCTGTCTGTGTGTCTGTAGATTTTTTTTCTATGGCAAACAATAACTGCCGCAAATTCAAACAGAATCAAATAATTTTTTGTATACAGCCCTGATTTGCAGAGTACTCGCGATCTATTGTTTTTGGTGAAGATCGGTTGAGGGAAAGGGGTAGTTTACCTGCAACGGTTTTTTTTAGCAAGGGTAATTTTGTTTTTTTGGCAAACGATAACAGCCGCAAATTCAAACAGAATCAAATAATGTTTCGCATACAGCCCTGAATTGTAGAGTTCTCAAGATCTGCTGATTTTGGTGAAGATCGGTTAAGGGAAAGGGGTAGTTTACCTGTAACGTTTTATGTTTTAACAAGGGTATTTCCTATGGCAAACGATAACAGCCGCAAATTCAAACAGAATCAAATAATTTTTTGCATACGTCCCTGAATTGTAGAGGTCTCAATGACTTTCGATTTTGGTGAAGATCGGTTAAGGGGAAGGGGTAGTTTACCTGCAACCTTTTACGTTTTAACAAGAGTAAAGTACTTGAAAATTTATTTAAACTTTTTGAAACAATGGTAATTGTTAAAAATAAAATAATTTTGTTGCCAGGCAATAAAATTATAATTTTTTCATTTTAATGTAATATAATATTTTTCATTTAATACAGCAATAAAAAGGCAGGTAAGACACAGCCTGGCTGTTTGGCTGAAAATGATTTTAAATATAAATCTTAGAATATGGAAGTCATGTATGGTTCTCCATACCGATATTTTTTAGATGAAAGGAAAGTCAGTGTTGAGTGAGTTTTGATAATGTAATTGTTTACATCACTGAGCTTGCCTACGCGTGCGCATGCCTACTCTCTCTCTCTCATTCACATTACTCGCAGGGACATAGAGTTCAGTCTGAAGAAGTATACGAGTTTATATTGCATTGTACTATAATTAATCATACCATTTATTTTTGTGCGCGTATACTAGTAGGCATTTTTTTGTTATTCCGCAATTCTTCTATTTTCCCAATTCGTCAACCTTCCTCCCCCGAACGTGACGAATTAGCGAGTTTCTACTGTAGTAATATGTTAATCCTCGGTACTTATTAAAATCTGCCGCCGCTTTGTTGTGGCCAACTAAACGCGTGCATTACTCCGGCAAAAACATGTATGTAACGCCTACCGACTCTGGGTTAATGCCATGCGTGATAACGACCGCATGAATACGATCAATAATTACAGCTTTTTTCTCTTTACTTTGGCTTACATTTCTGTATAAATGTCACGCATGCCATAAGTGGCAGTATCAGCATGGCATCGTGCTTATCATACGTGGTGGCTGATCGCACGTAGTCCTACTGTTTTGAAGGGGGCGGTGTCGATTTTAATGTTTCCCGGTCACCCTCCCCAAATTTGGATAACAACGTCAGTTTTGCGCCGTTTTTTTTTTTTTAATAAAAGCTAAAACTACTTATATCAAAGTATTTGTTTGTTTTTTAAGAAGCGATTTTTGATCGTTTCCTGCAGGACTTCAATATATACGTAATATGTACGTTTTCAAATAATAAATACGTACTTAATGTAAGTATAGTTTCTTATGTATTGTTATCGAAGTATTTTTACCGGACGCACGTTTCGCAGAATAAATCTGTCTTCTTCTTCTTCTGGATGTCACGGAGTAGGCACTTTGCCTGTTCCGTCTTCACAGAGTATCTTTCCATCTTACTCTCGGTCTTTCTACGTCTTCTGTACCAAAGGGTCTATATCGAAGAAACGCGACTTTAGTTATTCGTCCATCCTCCATTCTGTCCAGACGCTGTAACCGTTCCCTGGGATATGTCTGGATCTTATCATTTGCGGAGAATACCTGCGTAGCTCTTCTCTAATATCTTCGTGGCGCAAACGATCCTGTCTCATGTGCAACCCTTTGTTCTTCTCAGAAACTTCATTTCCGATGTTTGAAAATTTCTGATACTCGTCGTCTTCTAGGCAGCGATTGAAATAAAACACTCGTATCACTGTCTACATCTTGTTTACTTGTCGAATAGCACAAATAAAAAATATGCTATACAAAATACAATTTCGATTCGCAACTGTGATATCGATTATTAACACAACGTAATTTATACAAACAAAAAAACTCAAATATATTTTTATTTGTCCTTCCCTTCTTTTGCTGGTCATAGAATATACATTTAACTCGGTACTTATACCTTCATTTCGTATTTAACCTTTAAGGGTGTAATCTATGGTTTTCCTCAAGAACTTCATTTCACTTATTTGTATTATTCCCTAACACAAATTTGTTATTTAAAATCGTCTCACATTTCATGAACACAAAATATTACATAACTCCTGTCTCGATTTTGGCTGAAGCGAATACAATCAGCGTAGTTTAAAAGTGTCGTGAAGTATTTTTTAGGTAAAGATTAAATTCCATTCATTTAAAATTACAACGTAGTTATAAAATTTCCAACGATCACGAAACTCTCGAATCCGAGTGAAATGTCGCGCAATAGTATTATTTTTCACATTACAAATTACTCTGGGAGAGGGAATCTCACTCCCCCGTGCAGTGACTTTGAATATTAACGGCAAGAATCAAAGTGCGTACGGCTCGGCAGCAAGTTAATAGCTACTTTGTGAGATGAAAAGACGGAGGGTAGGTAGGTACTGTGACCAACCAACCCTTGCATATTGGCAACCCTCTATTACGGTCCTTAAATTAAAAAAAAATGCATTAAACGGTGATGAAAGAAAGCGTATTTCACGTGACACGAAATCACGCGTGTATTATTTCCTGTGTTATATACGGTATATTACTTTGTTATGAGGATCGCATGCATCGTGACATTGGAACTGTGAATAAGTTATTCAACACCGGAGAAAACAACTCTAAAACAAATACACACTAATTACAACAGTTTTACTACATTAGAATCTAAATGAGTACGGAAGTTTTAGTGTTTATTGAACAATTGTCTAGCTTTTAATTGATATTTTATTAAAAGGACATGTGAGTAATCGGGGGTTTCGCAATTTTTCTGAAAATTGAAAGACTGTCTAATATTGAATTTTGTATCTAATTTAGTTATTTTATAACTAACCGAGCGATGCGACTTCCTCAGTTTTAAGGCTACCGTTTTGCATTTGTTTGTCTATGTGTTAGGGGTACGCCTCACGATAACTTTTGAGCACATCGACCGATTTTCATAAAACTTGGCAAGCGTGACCATACTATTACCCTAAACAATCCTATTGTTTTGAGATTGATCTCCCCCAAAAAAAGGAGGCGGGTGGCAAAATGGAAGGGGGTGCAAATGGATTTTGAAAAATCGCTAAAGTCCGTGTAGGGTATCAAATTAAAAGGAATTTTAACCAAAATATGAATTTAGTGTTCATGTTTGCAGATTTCAACATTTTGACTCCGGGGGCCAAAAAGTGGGTTAAAATTGATATATAATCGCACAAATTAATGTGGAGTGTCAGGTTAAAACGAATTTTAAGTACAATCTGAATGTAGAGTTAATTTTTGGAAAACTCAAAATTTTGCGACGCCAAGGCCCTAAAAGTGGAGAAAAGTTTGAAAAGATCGCAAACTCCACGTAGCATATCAAATTATCAAGAATTTTAGCCAAAATCTGAATATAGTTTACAGTTTTGAAAATTTCAAAATTTGATGACGCCAGAGTCCAAAAATGGCATCAAAAATATGAAACAAATTGTAAAAATCTAGCCGGTCGTCCCTGTTAAAGTGATTTTTAACACAAATCTGATTGTTTCAAATTTTCAGCGTTTACTGCATGTTTGCTCTACAATTATTACTTTACTAAACACAAAAAATAATGTGCCAATCGGGATTTTTATAATTTTTCTGGTAACTGAAAAATCATCTAATATCGAAATTTATGTAATAGTAATAAATGTACTTTGTTCATAATAATGAGCGAGTTCTGCAGCACATGGAACTTATAAGTTCTAAAAGTTAAAATATAATTACCCTGTTTGAAAAAAAGAAATATATGTCAAACGCTCTGGTGACGGTGTATGTTGAATTAAACAGTTGGATTCTTGGTTTATAATGGCATCAGACTAGGCGCTGTTTGCATTGCGTTACAAGTCGAGCATGTGCGTGTCTAAGTAAACACAAAGCTCGACGAGACAAGTCTGGTTCCGTTTAAAGGGAGGGGGGGGAGCGTTCTCAACTATTCCGCCGTACCTGTCTGTTCCCAAAACTATGAGCAAAACTTGTTCCGAGTAAGTTTCAAACGTTTGGAAGTTCAGAATACCATCACGAATTCCGATTGGCTCCACGTATACGACGGGGAGTGAACAAGTTAGTTGCACCAGCATAAAAAAATCACTTGTGGAATATTTATGAAACTTTTTTATTTATTTGAAAGTAAAATTGAAGATCTAGTATTCTACAAAACTGCCAAGTTTGTTTAAACACTTATCGTAGCGTGACATCAGTTTTCCGACGCCGTTGCTGAAAAACCTGTCCCGTCCAACATGTGACAACCACTTGAACGGATGTGATTCCCATTTGGCCATTTTCCGTTTTTTGTTCATTATTATAGCGGGAATGTTCTGAACAAAATAATATGTATAACATGTCCATGTTAAAAAATTGTAACCTCACAAAAAAAAGTGACTCGTGAACACAAATTTGCGCCAATTCTCTGAGCCTACTGCGCACTGCCTCACGAGTTAGAACATTCATCAAGCATTTTTATATACACTTCTTTAGGTGTACATTCATTTTTACCATTACCATTACCTTTATGAAACAGTTTTAAATCAAATAAAACCAATTTTTAAAGATCTCTCTAATGAAACCATTTTGAGTAAATTTTGTTTGGGAAAGACCCAGAATCCAAACGAATCATTCAATGCCGTGATTTAGCAAAGACTGCCAAAAAGTATTTTTGTCGGCATCACAACACTAAAAGTAGGGGTGTCTGATGCAGTTATATAATCTAATAAAGGTGCAGTGGGAAAACTGGATGTTCTTAGTGCTTTGTGATTAAAATATAGTGAAAATTGTAAAGTTCGATTACGGGAAAATCGAGATAATGCTGGTGCAAAAAGCTGATAAAAAATTCAATTTAGATAGAAAAAGAAGAAGAAACAGACGAGACATGAAAAAAGGAAGAAAGGATAAAAGGAAAAACACAAAGAGTATGGAGCTGGACTGTTCTGAAGTGTTAGTTACCCACTATTTTATCAGGAATGCGTTAAAAATATCTTCTTTAACTTAAACGAGTTTCCTGAAAAATTGTGTTTTTATTTCACATATGTACCTTTTCCTCAGAAAAAAGATAGAGATAGAGTTTTATAGAGATTATCTTTTATGTAGAGATAGATCAATAAAAGATAGAGACTTGAAACTTTTACTATAGCTACATTTCATAAGATACGATGAAACATTCTCTACATAAAAAAAAAAAAAATTAAAAGAATTTTTAACTCTTAAAAGGAATATTTTTTGGACACCTTTTTAAAAAATAAAACTTTCTTTTGAAACGACTCCAAAGTATAGGCTTAATTCTGCTTCCATATGTACAAATAGTCGTTAACGTAATCTGTAAAAATGTCAGCTCTCTATCGTTTATAGTTTCTCAGAAAAAGAAAACATAAAAATATTAAAAATAACATGGGCGAGATAGGGTGTAAGGTCCCCCCTTAAATTTTTCATCTGCAACGTGTGTACTTCGGAAACTTGGAAAAAAGCTTGAGGCCTTCGATATGTGGTGCTGGAAAAGATTACTCTGAATGTACTAAGGAGAATTTCGAGTGAGAAATTTCTTACGAGAGTGGAAACTGAAAATTCTGTAAAATATTTTAAATTAGAACTTCATATACGGCATTACTCCCCGCGCTCCAAGGACAGTAAACTGATCCAACGCGTCACGAAATAAGTGAAACGAAAAAGGAGTGTTCCCAGGCCAATCAAACCTTTTTCCCCACTAAAAATTGTCCCACTGCCACAAATATGTGTGCTTTAAACAAAGCGTAATGTTTTAAAGAACGTGAGAGTATTCTAAACGTTTAATTACTATTAGAAGAATAATGTAAATGATAAAAATTATTTTTTGTCTTTAATTAATCTGTTTTGACGTTCGATCACATGTGATTAGAAAATGTTTGGCGTTTACTTAAGAGCCGCCACCAGAGCGCAGTACTACGGACATTTCTTTCGCCATAGTGTATCGCGTACATAAGCGTTAACTTGAGATCCGCCACCAGAGAGCAGCACCAAACAAGATTCGGTGATTACTGTACAAAACCAAATTAATTAACACAATAATCTTTTTAATAAATTTTTTGTACAAAATTGAATTATACTGCGCATATCACATTCTACTTTTTAACTAAATATTGCGTAAATCATACTGTTAAATTAAAAAAATTATTTGTTACATATAGTTTTGTATACATTTACGTATACTGAAAATAATACGACGTGCGACATGATTCTGTTTATGTCCAGTGTAAACATTCATTTATTACTACAAAGGTTTTAAAAACATACAGACACTTGATAAGTTTCACAGTTCATTATTTACCTCTGACAGCTGTTTCAGCATATTAAGCTATTCTCAAAGAGATCATAGAAACAATCCATTTATTATAATAAAATACATATTGCCCTACTACGCCATATCGCTCTAAACTATTATGACCTCTTCTCATTTAATTACCGGTTTACTCATTTCTCAATGGTTTTTTCTTTTTGGTATGTGTTCTTTAAACCGTTTTATTAAATGTCGCCCTGTTTGGCATATGTAATAGCTACGCGTATTCATATTTACTCTTATTTGAATCTCAATTCTTAACAGAAAAATTTCTGTTATTCCAAATAAATACGGGAAACTTGTTACTCGGTGAATCAGTTTGCTCGCCACTGGACACTGAATTTCGCACTTCTGGCGTGTGTCCCACGATGACACACTGATTTTATTGTTAAGTAAGAGAACATTGTCGTCAGGTGTACCAGACGAAACACAATTGGCTGGAAAATCTGAATTATGCACCCATTGCGGCTCAAAATTTATAGAGTTAGAACGATCGTGTCTATTATCATAACGCAGAAGCAGTGTCTGGAATTTTTGCGTTCCATAGCTGAGTATACAAAACTATATATGAAAAGAAACAATCAGATAAGAGAGAAACTGAAAGTTGAAGAAGTAAACGAAATCATCAGTAAGTATAGAGAAAGCTGGAAACAAAACATTAGCAGAATGGGCAGTGATAGATTCCCCAAGGTAGCTTTATTGTACCAGCCAAAAGAGAAGAGAAGCCTGGGAAGACCCAAGAAGAGATGGTCCGACCAGTTTGAAGCCGGAACAGACTAAACGTCTAAGCCGTGAAAGAAGAAGAAGAAGAAGAAGAAGAAGAAGAAGAAGAAGAAGAAGACGACGACTTGATTTTTGCCGAAATGTCGCGCGCGCGCGCGTGTGCGTGAGAGAAAGAGAGAGAGAGAGAGAGAGAGAGAGAGAGAGAGAGAGAGAGAGAGAGAGAATATACATAAGATATCTTATTTGTGAAGTTATTAACACAGTGAAGATATCACTGGGAAGCGTCAGTATCTGGGACATCTCATGAGAAATGAACAGAGATTTTACTTATTGCAGTCCATACTACAGGGAAAAGTAGCTGGAAAGAGAGGAGTTGGGTGACCGAGAACATCATGGCTGAGAAATTTAAGGACCTGGTTTGGCATGAATACAACTGACTTATTCCGTGCAGCACTACAAAACGTTAAAGTAGTCTGTATAATATACAACATCCAAATCGGATAGGAACTATCAGAAGAAGAAGATCTTTGTAGTTTTATTTATTTTTTTTTGGGAGTCGATTCACGTCAGTCAGTAAACAGGACGCTTATGAAGCAAACACACGCCGTGAAGACACGGCTTTATGATATTGATAATAATAAAGACAGAAGACGATATATAGTCGTACAATTCAAAGTATCATGTCTTTGAAATAGGTTTGTTTTCCACCCCTCCTTGTCGTTGTATCGGATCTAAAAATATAAAGCCGGGTGTTGTTTTTAACAAGTACCAGACTGTGTAAACGTAACTACAGCAGCGGCAAGATGGCGCGACGCGGGGCGGGGGGAGGGCAGACGCTTTAAGTTTAGAAAGGAAAGGAAAGGGTGTCGTGCGAGGATCCCGTACGTGGGCCGGGTACTAACTAAACTACATTAATGTTCCCCTCTCGCGACGAGTGTCACAGTCTTGCCTCACTCTGTGTAAATATTCATCTTATCGTCTGCGCGCTTACTTCCTTTAACGATCAAAATGTGAGCGATAAAAGTTACAAAAATTAAATCTTACAAAACGGCGACAGCCTTAATAAGTGTGCAGCTGGTCTATACAAATTGTCGTAAGGTCATGCTCTTGTGGCAACCAACGACGTTTTCTCGCATTTCTTTGTGTTCGTCAGTGAGAACACGACGTGACAAACTAGTCCCTTGACGTTTGCATTGTACACATGACGATTTTCGTCTTCTCTCTGTAGCACTACAGCCCAGAGTGAGCCCTGGCTTCCAACACCAATCTTCTCCATTATCTCCTATCCATTACCGTCTCAGCGTAACCCCTCACATCCATTCTTCTTACATCTTCCAGCACATCATCCAACAGTATAATCCTAGGTCGGTCCCTCTTTCTGGTTTTATAGACTTGTGGCCTTACGATTTTCTTTGGCATACGCTGATCATCCGTCCACTCTAGCTGACCTAGCCATTGTATTCGTTGGGCCTTTACGAATCTTACAATATTCTCATGACTCAATGGCTGCAAAAACTGGGTATTAAAAAAAATGATAGAAGAAGGTGAATGAGTTTTAAGAACTGTTGCAGGATAAACAAATATGATGCGCCTGGTGTGAAAAGTTATTTCTCGAATGTTTTTTGTTTTTTGAAGTCAAAACTTCTATAGGCACGTTGGGCGATTTTTGGATGGGTAAAATCTTATGAGTTCCCGTCACCGACATGCTAATGCCAACATGATAATGTCGGCATGCTAATGTTAACAGTATATCTGTAGCTATAAGTATGACGTGTTGCGCGTGGCCAGCAGTGAAAGTATAGATTATACTTGTGTGTAATACTATTATTTATACTATTTAACACACTTTTATCGTTTACGTACTTTATTTTGGAGTTTCTTACACTGCCGAATTTGCTATCGCGTGTTCGATCCCTAGCGCGATTTTTGGATGGGTAAAATCTTATGAGTTCGCGTCACCGACATGCAAATGCTAACAGTAATCTGTAGCTATAAGTATGGCGTGTTGCGCGTGGCCAGCAGTGAAAGTATAGATTATACTTGTGTGTAATACTATTATACTACAATTATATTATACAATTGTAATACTATTTATACTATTTAACACACTTTTATCGTTTACGTACTTTATTTTGGAGTTTCTTACGCTGCCGAATTTGCTATCGCGTGTTCGATCCCTAGCGCGATTTCAGCTTTCCGTATTAACAATTAACGCAATACTTATGATCTATTTTACATTATTTTTATTCTTATTAATTACTTATACTATACTATATGATATTTACATAATTGTTATTTGTCCGTCTGGCTGTTAACTTAGGGTTTTTCGTCATGTCTAATGTCGAAGTATGTATTTTTAATAGTTTTTTTATTATTGTAAGATTGTAACATTAGTGCTGTGTATATGTATATAAGTAAAGTTAAATTGACTACGTGGAAAGTTTAATGTGTGTATACTGTGCATTGTTTAAATTGTGTTTTAGTTTGATCATTATTTTAAATGTTCAAATGTAGGATCACTGTGCAGTACAAAAGTGAGTACTAAATATGTTAATATTTTTATATAGAAAAATGAATAACATAAACAAAGCATGTATTTTCAAATATTTCCAATATTCGTATCAATATTTCCGTTTAAAAATTTGATATTATTTATTTTTTATTTTTGATATTTGACCTCTGCCATACATCATGCAATGAGTATTTCATAGTGGCTTAGGAGTTATCTTACTAGCGTGGTAAAACAAATTTCTAGTTGTTCGATAGTATTTTTGCCGCGGATTTTAAAATTAAAAATTCTATAAAATTTTATAATAATTTTAGATTTGTGTGTTGAATTTTGAAAATATGGTTACTAATTCAAAATTATTTTTTATTAGCTTATATTATCGAAATTTTGGATTATGTCAATTAAGTTGTATTTATATTTTGTACTGGGCTTGCGCAGCCCATCATATGTTTTGATTAATAAGTAAACCATATAAAAATGTATATAATTGTTGCTCGGAGTGCCGACAGATGTGAAAACCAGACTGATGTTAAAGATTTTAATTTACAAAAAATTTTAATTTTTGATACTACAATTAATTTGAATATCCAAAAAAAACACTGTTATTTCATAGTTTTAAGTTTTCACTTCTGTCGGCAGTCCTCAATGACTGCCTATTTTTTTTTCTGCCGACATTAAGAGAAAAAGTCGTTGGATACTTTTACGACAGTGGTGAGCGCACGTTTTATTTCATGCCGTCCGCGTGTCCCGCTGCATTCCGACGACACGTAACATCCCTTTGGGTTTCCTTGTTCCGGCTGGTCTGTCGTACTGCGTTCACACGTTTTGAATTAAATATCTGTACAAAGAAACTGTAAACATTGTTCTGCAGTAACTATCTGGTTTTACTACCCGTGTGTTCATATGCAGGCAGACCGTTCTGTATCTTCTGCTTAAAGCGAGAAACTTAAATACAAAACCATACTAATTAAGTCACCATTCACATCGCAGCTGAATTTTACCTAATCAGCTGTTATTTATTTTTAATTTTATTGTCTCGTCACGATTATTATATATAATGCAGCCATTTATTATGTTTTTAAAGTAAACCTAAATAATCATATGTGCGTGCGCTCGCGCGTGTGTGTGGTAAGGATTTTCACTGTCTAATTCTGATGGCTTCATATATTTCAAATTTTTCGACCGACAGCGTTCATGCACCTTCCTTTCTTGCATACATGTAAAGGTTTAACATTTCTATTAAAATCTGCAGCGTAGCTATAGTTTTTGTATATTAAATGGCGTTCATAGTTGGATTTGGTTTTTTCTCAATGGTTTTTTCTTTTTGGTATGTGTTCTTTAAACCGTTTTATTAAATGTCGCCCTGTTTGGCGTATGTAAAAGCTACGCGTATTCCTATTTCTGAATTGTATTTTCTTTGTAAAACCCTATTTTGGTGGAAAGCATGTGAGTGTGACTTCTGCAATTTGCTGTTTTATGTGTAAATATTTCTTGGTGCTTTCCCAATAACCGTAGCGCCTACACTAATTTTTCGATATGTCGATTATACGATAGTTAGCATCGATATTTAGTGGATATAATTTTAGTTAATACATGTAAATCGTAAAAATTTATTTGTACATGTTATAAGACAGCTTGTTAACGATTGAAATCGTTTTCAATTTTCATATTTTTTACGAAAAATGTTTCTAGCTATGATATGCTGTAGCTTGGACCTGCGTCTGTGACGCAAAAGTTGACGTTTTATGGTTAACAGGCAAAGTAAAAGCACACATGAAAACCGATATGGCTTTCAAATAATTGTGTAACGAGAACAGTATCGAACAGGCTAGAACTTCCTCCACCCGTCCCTCCACTAGTCGAGCAGGTGTACCTCAGTCAAGAACGTTCCAGATTACACTGCATAACACTTGAATTACGTATTAACTGGGGTGCAGTAAGGAGGGAAAGCTGTTCTGGACCTCTGCGCGACCTATAAAAGCAGAGCGCTTGGCTTAGTCGGTTGAGTTCGTTGAGTGATTTTCCTCAGTGCGGATCGAGTAGTGATTGCAGCTCTACATGAAAGTCAGGCCGGTGGCAAAGTCAGTCACACCCAGGATCGCAATTTAAATGAAGCATTGTGGTGGTATTGTGTTATAATTAGTGTGGAGCTCTTTTATTTGACATTATTATTGCGTGTGAAGAAATTTAACTGGAATTATTGTATCAGTTGATTACAAATTGTTATTTGTGAGTAATTAAAGCTGGTTATTAGTGACTTCATTGGTGTCTGTATTTTGTTTTCCACTGTACAATTTGATCAATACCACTGTACATTTCCACTGTATACATACTGTATTTTGACCAATGAGACCGTCGTAACATACTCACTTTTTTGTGAAAACTACATAAAAACAAAACAAAAAAACAATTTGAAGTAAAGCGACTTACTGTTACCTAGTTGCAGGTTACTAAACACGTGTTCCTTTTGTTGGCAGAACTCGTTTTTCACTAATACTCGGGTATTTTGGTACAGATCACTCAAATATTAACTAACGAGAAGTAAGGCGGGGTGCTATAATGTCTCCCTTTTTTTTGTGTGTTTTGCTCCAAATTCGCCTCAAGTGAGGTTTTCGAGATTTTACTGAATAACATAAAAGAATATTGGCCGCCTAACGACTAACTAATCTTGTTTTTATTTGTAAATACGTTGTTTTTTGTTTTAATTTAATTGTTGAGAAATAACTGTATTTAGGGAACTTATATTTTCTGTTGTTGTTTTGTTAAGTATGTTATTTTGTTTATTTAATTATTTATTTATTATTATCTATTATTTAGTATTTGTAAGTATGTTTACTTTAAATGCAAGCCTATACTGTTATCAGCAGAATAACTATTCCGCCTAACGAATAACTAATATTGTTTTTATTTGTAAATACGTTGTTTTTTGTTTTAATTTAATTGTTGAGAAATAACTGTATTTTGGAACTTATATATTTAGTATTTGTAAGTATGTTTACTTTAAATGTAAGCCTATTCTGTTATCAGCATTACAATAAACACATTTAACGTTATATTTTTCCTGACCTTGGCTTTTATTTCTTTAAACAGTAAACTGAAAACTAAAAAACATTATTACCTAACGTCACTTATGAAAAAATTACTTATTTTCGCTTTAATTAAGCAATAAAAAATTTACAACTGGTACACTTCTTCTTCATCTTCACTTAGTGGTATATCGATATTATCGCGTACTCAAAACATCGAACGTTTAGTGTAGGTAGAGTTACTGGGATACTTTCCCAATGTTTTACGATCTCGAACGGTGGAAATCTAACTGAAGATGGAAGGAATGTTCGAAACGTACTGTAGGAGTAACTTTTGAGGAAGTCACAAGACGAAGAGCTGGTGAAAAACAAAATTATGTCTATTTATTCCAAATGTGACGTGAAGATGAAGGAAATAATCAGTATAGAGAACCATACATAACTTCCATGTTATAAGATTTATATTTAAAATCATTTTATTGAATTCGGTTTCATAATTTCTAAAAAAATATCCCCTACCTTGTAAATCGAGTTTTGTTTGACAAATTGAAGTGAAATATTTCCATCCATAAAAACTACTCCTTTGTTGCCGATAACGTAGTACATATAAAAAATTACCCCCCCTTCAGCTATCATTTTCATTTATAGAAAATTACCGCTTACCATTCAACTACCCTTTCCATTTATAGATATTTCATCTACCTTTCTACAGTGGATTATTATGACCTTCTTTTCAGGATACTTCATTTATCAAAATTAAGTACTTTACTCTTGTTAAAACGTAAAACGTTGCAGATAAACTACCACTTCCCCTTAACCGAGCTTCACCAAAATCAATAGAACTTGAGTCCTGTACAACTCAGGCACATACGCAAAAAATTATTTGATTCTGTTTGAATTTGCGGCAGTTATCGTTCGCCATAGAAAAAAATTGTGCACAGACACTTTTCGGAAAATGAATTTTCTTAACGTCTTGAGGGCAGTACAATCAGAATCAGCCCTTATCTGGAACACGATTTTTTTCGCGATCACCTTACTTCCATTTCATTACGGAACTTGGGAGTAAAAACATAAATTTTAAATTTATTAAAAAGTATTTCTTATAACACATGAAAAGAACGCAGAGTGCTTCACGCCATCTTTTTATCAAAGTTGACTCTAAAAGGACAACCAGTTACAAAATGTACTCCGGTCAGTTCAGCGAGGCGAATAAAATATTTAATATTACCACCGACAGACAAACTGTATCCGCTGCCAAGAGGTGCACTTAAGCTCTCGTCTCCCAGGAGAGAGCTTACAGCGGCAAAATATTTCTCGACTTGAATTTTATTGAGTTTTTCTATTTATACGCGCGATTCGTGTCGGCTCATCTCCGATGCTGCTGCTGCCGCTCCAGGCCGTTTCTATCGATTACTGATCTCCTGCTCTCTACAGAGCGTGTGTGTGTGTTTCCGTAATTCACCAGTTCTACGACCTCACGTTTTCCGTTCAACTGCTTCTTAACTTCAATTTCTAGGCGCCGCAGTAAAACAAATTAGATTCCAGGTCACTTGAAAGTTAACACAGTGAATGGAAAATTTCGTTTTAATAATTTCTGTAAGCGTACGGTTACACGAGCGTTATCCCCGGCCGTTTTTGTGCGGTTGAGAACGCCTTGAATTTAATACACAGGCGGGAATGAAATTGGTCATACGGACGTGGAAAAAACGCACGAGTCGTCAACTCCGCTGAGTTTTTCAAGGTCTCCCGCATCGAAACGCAACCTGCTGCGATTTTAGTGTGTCACACGCACAAGGGTGGTCACACGGATTGTTCAAAGATGCCGCTAAAATAGCATTTGTTTATTTACTTGTTACTATGGTAATTAATTTTGGTCTCTACGGTGTTGTTGACATCTTTATAAAAAATATGTAATGTAAACAATTTTCTTCATAACGGTTTATTTACTACTGATAACCAATGTTTTCTTTAATCTAAAACACGGACGTTTCTGTGCAGTTGCGTTTTAACCTTTATTTACACATATTTAACCTTTATAGCCAGAGCTGTAGGGGACGCACGTCCGAGACGTCCCAACGCTGCCGTCCGATTATAAACGCCTGTGTGACTACACTTCCGTCCGTGCACGTACGACAAAAAAGCGTACGTGTGACCACTGTGCGTTTTCCCAAACTCCACGCGCGTGCACGGCTGGAAAAAAACGCTCGTGTAACCGTACCCTAAGTCAAGTAATACTGCCACGGCTAAAAGGATGGCAGCCGGAAGAGTTTGAGGTAATAAAGTGTTAGTAATTGCACGGCATTGTCTTAGATTGCACCGTTAGTAAGACGAGATTACCACGTTTTGTATTCTCGTTGCCACTGCGTTACGACAATTAGTGTTCATCGATCGAAGCTTATCACCTTCAATAGAACGGAACCGTCTCTTGTCGTCATCATTCTGCTGTCGATGTAACCTTAGTTTAACGATGTGCAGAAACATGGCAACAACGAAACTATACTAAGGCGAGAAAAAAATTAATTTGGATTGATAACAGCGGCTTTGATGTCGACTGTCATCCTTTTGGCCGAGACAGAATTACACAAAGTTGCAGACTGGGAAGGATAACTTATACAGTCTCTACGCTGACGACGATCACGTAGTGATTGCAGACATCAAAAAGACTTGAGTTCTATGATAAGCAAATTAGAAGAAAGATACTAGGATACGGTTTTCTAAGCAATATAAAAGAGTCGGAATATTTAAGTGTAGAAAAAGAAGACGTAAAGAATTTTAAATTCGAACATGAACGTCTAATACGAATCGAAACTTGGAGATATCTGGTATTCGTTTTTTTAACGAGTATGGAATCATTAGCGAAAAATTAACTAACACCTAAATAAGGAAAGGCAGATATGTCGATATTTGACTTCGAAGTTATAGGACACAAATATTACGAAACAAACGAATAAAAGAGTGGCGCGGGACAATAAGGCGGTTCCGTTGTTGGCGACTCATAAGCGTACCGTCTGTGCTGCAGTTGTGGTATCGGGGTATCGGGTATCTGACACACCTGAGTTATTGAAGTAACAAAAACACGGCCCCCCCCCACACACACAGCTCCGTCCCTACTGCGCAGCACATCAGCTCACATGATTAACAGCAGGCTGATTTCTCTCTGGTGGTGGTGGACGACTAGAAGGAGCAACAGGCCACGGCCTAATCCTTTAAGAGAAAAAAAAGAAGAAGGAGAAGAAGAAGAAGAAGAAGACTATAAAAAAGAAATTGAAAACAACAGTGAATCGTACAGAAGTGTGAGATATTAACAGCGAAAACTGCAACAAACTGTTAGCAGCAGTAATGGATTCCTGGATTACGTAAAGTGAACCCTTAACATAAGGTAGTAATTGGAAGATACTGAAGACCGTTATTATTGAATTATAATTTCGTTAGAAGGACACAAATTGCAAAAGTTAATTAAACGCTTATTTAACTATTGGTATTTTAGGCACAGCAGTAAAGAACAAGTGAATCGATCACACAGTGAAGCCACAAAATGTAAATAAACACAAGACCCACAATATACACTGGATCCACGAGTACAGTAGTACAAACAAAAGCTACATTGACATGCTACACGCGCCCAGATACAAATGTTGAGCTAGCAGCAACAGTTATCGCTCCCCCTCCCCCTAACTGTTGGCACGAACGCACTTCGCTGTTTGTCCGAGTCAACAGCGCGTCACAGATTTATTGACCGAGAGAAATCTGCCGAAAAATATGAAACGCTCTGTTCACTTGTCAAAGAGGCTGAAAAAAAGGGTTGAAAAGACAGGGCGGCTCAGACTACAAATATGTGAGACTGAATTAGGTGTGAGAAAAAAGCGAGAGACGACAGCAAGAGATGAGGAAGTTTTAGTAGAACAACTGCTAACACGAACTGATACATCTGTTAACTTCTGCTGCCAATCCGTGCTATAAATTTGTCCTTGTAAGCTCTACATCAATGGGGATTTCGACAGTACCGTCGTGGGTTTACACTGCTTTGTGGTGTTTAGAATTTGTACTCTGCTTTTTAGGTCCACATTTCCGGATCCTACTACTGAATGTATTCATAAATACGGTACGTAGGCCTACAGAAAAATATAAATAAATATCAGTATGAAGAACCATACATGGAGATCCACGTTTTAAGATTTATATTTAAAATAATTTATATGAATTCGGTTCGATAATTTCTATAAAAAAATCCCCCACCCTCAAACTATTTTTACTATTTATAGATATTTTTATTATTATGGAGTAGTCGTTTAATATAATCTTATTTTCGAGTCATTTTATCTATAAAAATTAGGTACTTTATTCTTATGAAGAAAGTGAACTACACAGATAATCATCCCTCCTCCTCAACCGATCCCCACCATTAAATGATATTTACACTAACATAGAGTAATAGTTTTATCATATGTAATTGTTAGGTATCTTATCCTTCAAAATTAAATACTCGTACTTTACTTGATATCAGCAAAGTAATTTTCAAAAAATCGCCCCTTCCCCTTCAACTACCCTCTCCATTTATAGATATCTCAGTTACCATTTTACAGTGGATTAATATGACTTTATATTCCAGGCACTTATTTATCAAAATTTTAACTTTATTCTTGTTAACATGTAAAACGTTGCAGGTCTCCGCCGTAACAGATCTTCATCAAAATCAATAGGCCTTTGAGTCCTCTACAACTCGGGCACATATGCAAAAAAAAATATTTGATTCTGTTTGAATTTGCTTTAGTTATCGTTCGCCATAGAATAGTTATCGTTCGCCATAGAAAATTTTCTACATACACACACGGACAAACACACAGACACTTTTCGAAAAATAACTTTTCTTCATGTTTTGAGGATAGTACAATCAGAATCAGTCCTTATCTCGATCACGATTTTTTTTCGCGATCACCGTAGTTCAATTTCCTTACGGAACATGAAAGTAAAAAAAAAAAATTGTGTTTAGATTCGTGCGCGTCAGTGTGTTTGTTTTATAGTAATTCTTTCTTGATGTATATCGCAGTTCAACGTCTTCTACAGGGATTAAACCAAAATTTTAGCCCCAAGCAGACAGACTACAGCTGGTCACTCCAACGATTCTTCGGACGCTCCACACCTCTCCGTCCTTTTCTGCTTATAATTCAGTAGTTGTTATTGGATGCGGGAGTCATCCATTCGGTTAAGATGCTCCAACCATTTTGGCCAATATCGGACAATCCTATCGAGTATACTCGTAATACCCAGTTCCTGCCGTACATTGACATTTCTTGTACGGTTTTGGAGAGTAAACTTACGTACACTCTGCCACGTGCCTGAGAAATCTCATTTCGGCCTCGTGAATAAGACTGGCCTGGGATTTCGTCAAATTCAAATTCTCAGACCTATAGAGAAGTGAGGGGGGGGAGAGTCATCACCTTGTAGAACTTCACGCGTGTTTCTTTAGTCGTTGAGAGTTCTCCTGATGATCCCACACATATGGTTGAACTTATGCACCTTATTCACCATATATTATAGTTATTGTTTTTACGGCTTATAACGAACGGTGCAATCTTTAGTTTCCCAATCTCCATTCTGCCCATCATCTCGTCTGTCAGTGCTTGACCCACCGTACAGGAACTTCTCGCTTCTTGCTTACTTCTTCTAGGGCGACCTAATCTCAGTTTTCCTATGGGTTTCCATGGGAGATCCATCACAGGCAATCTCTCTCTATCCATGACCTTAACATCTCCATACTACTGTAGTTGTTTTATTCTGTACATCTTCCAATAATGCTTGACTCCTCTGTCAAACCGCAACACTTCGCGAATCCTCTTATTATGTATCTTATTATGCAATTTTGAATCATCCTGTATAGATCGCCTCATATTGTGACATCAATTGGGGTAGCTAGGCTGAGATGGGCAGGACATGTACAGAGAATGAATGAGGAGGATGTTCTTAAGAGGATAATGAAATGCACACCGGAAGGAAAGAGAGAACGTGAAAGACCCAGACTACGATGTGTTGATGGAATCCTAGAGAATGTGAAAGTACTTGGAGTGAAAAATTGGTGGACATTGGCTAAGGATAAGGAAGTCTAGAGGAAAATCCTGAGGGAAGCTGAGACCCACGGTGGACTGTGGAGATTCTGATGATGATGATGCTTCTAGAAACAGTAGGAAGCAGAGACAAACGCTAACAACAGCAGTTATGATATTTCACAGTACCTTAATGTACGATCAAGATTTTCGTTTGTTTACCTGAGACACGTTCGACCATCAAGCAGGGTTCTTATCGGCAGGCATGTAGTTATTGCCTAGCGAAATATTTTTGTGTTCGTTGACTACTGCTGCTGAGTGCTGTTTACAGGTATGTTTTGGTTTCGTTGTTGTGATTAAGTTTTAGTTGGTTCTTTTTTGACAGAGATATTTTGGTTTCTGTGTTGTGATTACGATTGGTTTTGGTGTTTTTTATGAGTGTTTCCGGTATGCAGTGATTTAAGAACTGTGTCAAAACAAATTGTGGACCAGAAGAGCTACCGTGGAATGCCGAAACCCATGTTCCCAACCTTCAATCTAATTTGTTGATTACTTTGTTTTCTTACAGATGTATCCCCCCCCCCCGAGACTCTTGATCGGCGCATGGGTAAACTGCGTTTCGGCTAGACTGGACACGACATATACAAGTTGTGTGTGTGATACGAACGCCTACCAAGTGCGGTAAATTTCTAGTCACACTTGTCCCAATGGTATCTTAATAACATCACATAGGTCTAGTGAATCTTTGAAGCACTGCCTGTCAATGCAGCGGTGGGCGGGGCCTGACTAAGGCGAGACGCTTCATGGCCAGCGATCCCTGTCAGGTGGATGAGGGCTTCGGCTCCGACAGACGACATTAAGGGGTAGTCGTGTATACTGACACCTCCATCCTGCGGTATACTGTCATACGCGGGGGGGGGGGGGGTTACGTGTTGACGAATGGCACACAGCATGAGCCCAACGTTCGGTAGCGCGACTACGGCGGCCGGAGTGTCTGTACAGACGACGCTGCTGGGGCCTTCTCGCTTTCGGGGTGGGGCGACCTCTTCTGTGCGCCAGTCTGGATAACAAACGCAACCTCTACTAGGTGCAAGTGCTTGTTGGGCATCGTAACGTCTTGTATCAACGTGACAATATTTAATATACCGTAGCTCAGAAGTGAGTTAGTTTCAGTCTGAAGACGTCCTAGTGACGTTGCCAGTGGAAGGACAGCGGAAATAAGAAGGATATGGAATGAACATGGAATGAACACATATCAAGAATGGATGACACAATGCTAGTGAAACCAACCAAACAGGAAGAGGAGCATTAGTAGGCCAAGGGAAAGGTGCAGTAACAGCGTTCTTATACAACAGGACAGAGTCCTAGCTAGGAAGTTATTCTTATTCTTAGAAGAATAAGAAGAAGAAGAAGAAGAAGAAGAAGAAGAAGAAGAAGAAGAAGAAGAAGAAGAAGATGATGATGATGATTTTTTTAACCAAACGTCTCATTCGAACAGCTGAGGACAAAAAATTTGTTATTACCAAAAAACCGTGAAAGCTTACGAGAAAGGCGAGAAGGGTTGCCTGGTATGCGCTGTTAAAAGGCTATATGGAGCTGAGGTAACTTCTCCTGGAATATCATATAGACATAATGTTCCTTAATTGATCGGTAAAAGATACATTGTAATTTTATGACCATAAATACAGAGTATTCCGGTTAAATGAGGCCACCAGTTATTAGGGCCAGCCGCTTTATTGGGACAACATTCAAAATACAAAAATAAAATAGGGTTGGACATAGAAAGTTGCTTCGCCTAATAGGTCCGGAGTGCCGGTTATTCGGTCCAGTAATGGCTAGGATTTTCTCTTCTTAAATAGAAGTAATACTTGGACGATGACGAGTATTCTTGAACGAAGAATACGAACAAGTGGAATGAAGTTCTTGAGGAAAACCAAAGGTTGCGCCCTTAGAGATCAAATGCGAAATGAAGATACAAGAACTGAGCTGAATGTATATTCTATGGCCAGCAGAACAAGGGGAGTACAAATAAAATGGAGGCGGCATATCGTGAGAATGGAAGATATGAGGCTACCTAAACAAGTAATACGATACAGACCTCAGGGAAGACGTGATACAGGTAGACCAAGGAAGAAGTGGAGTCAGTGAAGTGAGAACAGGGTGTAAGTGGAGAAGAAGAAGAAATAAGCCATTTTTTTTGAGGTCGTAATTTACACAAGTAGACTAGTGTGGGCGACAGACCATAACAATACAGTACGTTGCTAACAAAAACCCGACGGCATTTGTCGGTTTCGGACTTTCTGTTTTTGTCCTTGACGACATACCATAACCCAACTACAGGCACCACTACGGCCTCCGAGATTCTTAAAAATAGGCCTGCTCATACTATTTCATTATGCTTCAGTATTGTAGTATTATTATTACTGTATTCCTTAGACACACTTCGTTAGTAAGGAACCTTATAATTGCGGTTTTCACTGTAGTTAAGAATTATGTTTGAGTTTCCGTTATTACAAAATTCCGGTTTATACGGCTTATTTACATACTTTTTAACCAGGGCCAGCCGCTTAACTGGGCCAACTTGGTATAGTCCCGACGCGACGTGTCCCAAATCCAAACACTTCGTAAGCAGATTTAAAGCAGTCACTGTTTGTTGTAGTGACGTATCACCCTAATTTATTGTTTCCTAATTTATTTATTCTTCCAGTTATCTGTTTTTTTTTGTCTTATAATATTGAAGAATGACTATGTTTTCGCAATCCATTTCTTCAAATCCTTATTCTTTGCCAGGGTCCTACTGTCACAGTTCCGGACCTTACTCCGAGGCTGCTTTCGATACTACAAGTATTTCAAAGTTTTACATGACATGCAAAGGTTACTGCCCTGTTGTACAACCCCCTACCAGGAGGACCAGAGAAGAGAGAAGAGAATTTTCGTGAAGGATATAAATGAAATTAATTCAATTTACAGAAGACAATTGTGGGATCATCTGCAAAGGATGACAAGGCACTGATCTACAAAGCCATTGGGTAGAAGAGACGTGGGTCTTCCGAGGATGAGATGGGTGCCGGAACAGGTTTATATAACCTAATCCTTGAAGAGAGAAGAAGAAGAAGAAGAAGAAGAAGAAGAAGAAGACTATATTTTCAGGTTTCCGGACGTTTACATTTGAACCTTGAAACCGAGACGCAGTTCTTATGTCAAATGAAAGTCTGACAATTATGACAGTAAAACTACGCTTACGACAATGCGACAGTGTTAGCGGTGGCAACATTTAAAAATCGGTATGGAGAACCATACATGACTTCCATATTCTAAGATTTATATTTAAAATAATTTTCAGCCAAACAGCCAGGGAAGGAATTTTAACAAAAAAATACTTCTTTCTTGCCAATAACGTAGTACACATATAAAAAATATTATCCCCTCCCCCTTCAACTATAATTTTGATTTATAGAAAATTACCCCCAGCCCGTTCAACTAGCCTCTTCATTTATAGATATTTCATCTACGTTTCTACAGTGGATTATTAAGATCTTATCAGGATACTTTATCAAAATTAAGTACTTTACTCATGTTACAACAAAAAATGTTTCAGGTAAACTGCCCTTTCCCCGTAACCGATCTTCACCAAAATCAACAGACATTGAGTTCTCTATAGCTCAGGCACATATGTAAAAAATTATTTGATTCTGTTTGAATTTATGGCAGTTATGGTTCGTCATATAAAAAATTACCCATGTTAAAACATAAAACATGAGATTTATAAAACATATCTAAGATTTATATTTAAAATCATTTTTGAAATAAAATATTTTCATAGAACCTACTAACGCTGGGGAAATCTGAGGAGCCAATCAGAGTTGGGCCTACCTGTCACTCTGCTGAATTTGGTGGAAAGCCCTGTCACTGTCGTCAAAGTATCAGCCTTGACAGGGTCCTCTTTGTCTGCAAAATGGGAGAGGAGGCTTGAGATGGAGTGAGTGACATGGTCCCCACCTCAATGAAGAACCCATTGTTTTATAAAAATATATTTAAATTTTGAAAACTGAAAATTCTTTTCTTGTTGTGAATATTTATATTTTATAATCAAAATGACTTTATCAAAAAACAAACATTATTTTTTTATAATAAGTACTTACATATGTTTCTTAATATGCTTACTTTTTCTTCAATGTTGATGATCATTTCCAAACATTCTGACAAAATTGTATCTACAGAACAGTTAACATTCCCCAGGTTTCCATTTCTGCTAATTTCTCATTACACCTTCCACTGACGTATTATTAACTATTTCATAAACTATCGTATAATCTTTTCAGATTTTGTGGTACAAAATCTGAAATTTTCAGACTGCCTGGCAACAAAATTATTTTATTTTCAACAATTACCATTGTTTGAAAAAGTTTAAATGAATTTTCAAGTACTTTACTCTTGTTAAAACGTAAAAGGTTGCAGGTAAACTACCCCTTCCCCTTAACTGATCTTCACCAAAATCTAAAGGCCTTGAGTCCTCTACAATTCACTGACGTATGCAAAAAATTATTTGATTCTGTTTGAATTTGCGGCAGTTATCGTTTGCCATAGAAAATACGCTTGATAAAAAACGTTGCAGGTAAACTACCCCTTCTCCTCAACCGATCTTCACCAAAAACAATAGGTCTTGAGTACTCTACAAATCAGGGCTGTATGCAGAAAATTATTTGATTCTGTTTGAATTTGCGGCTATTATCGTTTGCCAAAAAAAAAATTTCCCTTGATAAAAAAACTGTTGCAGGTAAACTACCCCTTCCCCTCAACCGATCTTCACCAAAAACAATAGGTCGCGAGTACTCTACAAATCAGGGCTGTATGCAGAAAATTATTTGATTCTGTTTGAATTTGCGGCTGTTATCGTTTGCCATAGAAAATACCCTTGTTAAAAAAACGTTGTAGGTAAACTACCCCTTTCCCTCAACCGATCTTCACCAAAAACAATAGGTCTTGAGAACTCTACAATTCAGGGCTGTATGCGAAACATTATTTGATTCTGTTTGAATTTGCGGCTGTTATCGTTTGCCAAAAAAAAAAATCTACAGACACACAGACAGTCACACAGACAGATAGACACTTAGACAGACAGACACACACACAGACACTTTTCGGAAAACGACTTTTTTTCATGTTTTGAGTGTAGTAGAATCAGAATCTGCAATAATCTCGAACACGATTTTTTTTGCCATCACCATACTTCCATTCCTTAAGGAATATGGAAGTAAAATCATTCGTACTCTAATACACTGTCGAACAGCTCGGGAAGATTAATATGTTTACACGAAACCGTTCGATAACTCTACACAACAAACGAACACCCGCAAAGCACTTCCCATGAATCACTCGTTAAATTTAGATATTTGAAAAATTCATATTGTGGTTTGTATACTGCCACATCCGTTCCTAAACATTGAACAGACGTTAAGCTATATGGAAGAAAGCAATATCTCTCCCTGACCCGGCTTAAGTCTCGGTCTGTCTGCTTCGTTATTTTTACTTAAACACAAAATTTGTAGTGATACGCTCAAACCATTTTCACGCTATCAGTAATCATAAAAGATATATTTTTCATTAGTTATTATTATTATTAATAAATAGCACTTTTATTACAAGAATATATTATACGATTCCATAGTTCAAACTATCAAACACTGAAAAATATTAAAAATATATATACAAGAATAATGTGAGCAAATATGAATATTCAATTAGTTTATTATTATTATTATTGTTGACCAGAGTGCTCGATCAGGTCAGCAATTTTTACTTCCATATTTCCTTAAGGAATGGAAGTATGGTGATGGCAAAAAAAATCGTGTTCGAGATTATTGCAGATTCTGATTCTACTACACTCAAAACATGAAAAAAAGTCGTTTTCCGAAAAGTGTCTGTGTGTGTGTCTGTGTGTCTGTGTGTCTGTAGATTTTTTTTCTATGGCAAACGATAACTGCCGCAAATTCAAACAGAATCAAATAATTTTTTGCATACAGCCCTGATTTGTAGAGGACTCGCGACTTATTGTTTTTGGTGAAGATCGGTTGATGGAAAGGGGTAGTTTACCTGCAACGGTTTTTTTTTATCAAGGGAAATTTTTTTTTTTTGGCAAATGATAACAGCCGCAAATTCAAACAGAATCAAATAATGTTTCGTATACAGCCCTGAATTGTAGAGTTCTCAAGACCTTTTGTTTTTGGTGAAGATCGGTTAAGGGAAAGGGGTAGTTTACTTGTAACGTTTTATGTTTTAACAAGGGTATTTCTTATGGCAAACGATAACAGCCGCAAATTCAAACAGAATCAAAAGATTATTTGCATACAGCCCTAAATTGAAGAGTTCTCAAGACCTATTGTTTTTGGTGAAGATCGGTTAAGGGAAAGGGGTAGTTTACCTACAACGTTTTTTTAACATGGGTATTTTCTATGGCAAACGATAACAGCCGCAAATTCAAACAGAATCAAATAATTTTCTGCATACAGCCCTGATTTGTAGAGTACTCGCGACCTATTGTTTTTGGTGAAGATCGGTTGAGGGGAAGGGGTAGTTTACCTGCAACAGTTTTTTTATCAAGGGAAATTTTTTTTTTGGCAAACGATAATAGCCGCAAATTCAAACAGAATCAAATAATTTTCTGCATACAGCCCTGATTTGTAGAGCACTCAAGACCTATTGTTTTTGGTGAAGATCGGTTGAGGGGAAGGGGTAGTTTACCTGCAACGGTTTTTTTTATCAAGGGAAATTTTTTTTTTGGCAAACGATAACAGCCGCAAATTCAAACAGACTTAAATAATGTTTCGTATACAGCCCTGAATTGTAGAGTTTTCACGACCTATTGTTTTTGGTGAAGATCGGTTAAGGGAAAGGGGTAGTTTACCTGTAACGTTTTATGTTTTAACAAGGGTATTTCCTATGGCAAACGATAACAACCGCAAATTCAAACAGAATCAAACGATTATTTGCATACAGCCCTAAATTGTAGAGTTCTCAAGACCTATTGTTTTTGGTGAAGATCGGTTGAGGGAAAGGGGTAGTTTACTTGCAACATTGTTTTAACAAGGGTATTTTCTATGGCAAACGATAACAGCCGCAAATTCAAACAGAATCAAATAATTTTTTTGCATACAGCCCTGATTTGTAGAGTACTCAAGACCTATTGTTTTTGGTGAAGATCTGTTAAGGGGAAGGGGTAGTTTACCTGCACCGTTTTTTTATCAAGCGTATTTTCTATGGCAAACGATAACAGCCGCAAATTCAAACAGAATCAAATAATTTTTTGCATACATCCCTGAATTGTAGAGGTCTCAAGGACTTTCGATTTTGGTGAAGATCGGTTAAGGGGAAGGGGTAGTTTACCTGCAACCTTTTACGTTTTAACAAGAGTAAAGTACTTGCAAATTTATTTAAACTTTTTGAAACAATGGTAATTGTTAAAAATAAAATAATTTTGTTGCCAGGCAATAAAATTAAAATTTTTTAATTTTAATGTAATATAATATTTTTCATTTAATACGGCAATAAAAAGGCAGGTAAGACACAAACACACAATTCACGTTATTTCTGGCCTCACTCATGTTTATTTTCTTACGTTTGCACGCTTTTTAAATGGAAAGTGCCGAAACCCACACCAACATAACGCGTGCAAGCCGAAAAAATGGACATCAATTTGCTTACTGGCGAAGCTAGTAGTTAATGAATGGATAGGCAAAAATCTTATCTTAAATTTTTTTTAAGGAATCACTAAAAGGACGGTGGGTCAAATCGGACGCTGAGGTAGAGTTGCTGTAACCGAATGGTTCCACAAACAGCCGTAAGAATTTTACTAGCAGGGAATCTACAGGTTAGCGCAACAGTGGAACTCATGTCTTAATGTTATTGGAGACTTCTTTTAAAATCGTTGAATAAAAAATGCTTTACAGCTCTATACGTGTGTCTATTGAACAATCCTTGTATTAGTCATACACAATAATACAACTGATTGAACTTCAAATTTTTAAACTTGATTAGTTTCTATATATATGTTTAATGTTACAAATAATTCAAATAACAATCTTGATCATCTGTTAGTTCAGCGGAATAACAGTGACACTTTTAATAACCGCATAAAATAAACACTTAGAAACAACACAGGCGCTTTAACTTAACTGTTTGGACCACAGAAGTGAGGCATGCCTCAACGCTCTATGTGTACAGCGCGGGACAATCCCCCCTCCCTACACTTCCCTATCACACCACTACATTGCTTACATACGATGTATACAAAAAACGCTGAGGCAAGTTCAGGTTGCCTCATTCGCTTTAAACGAACTATGCCGAATCTCACCTGTCACCATCTAGCGGTCGCTCAATAAAGCACGTTTCGGTTTAATAAATTTGACAGTCCCAGTAACAATGTATAATCTTTACGTTATGTAGTTCATACGTATTTATAATTTTTATTCTACAGAATTTGTTAGGGTAGGCATTGCCTCCATGTAACTTCGCCACTGATATATATGTGTACAACGTTATCGGCAACAAAGAAGTAGTTTTTGTTAAAATTCCTTCCCGGGATATTTGGCCGTAGTCCAATGTTTTCTACAAAACCAGACGTTTCGGCAATGCCATCGACTTCCATCATCAGTGAAAATCGAGTGCGATAACGTGAGGTGGTATACGTTAGTGACCACAGTACTGTGGTTAAGGCTGAAGCAGTAAGTAGAAAGAAGTAGTTTCTATCGTAATATTTCATTTCGAAAATGATTTTAAATATAAATCTTAGAATATGGAAGTCATGTATGGTTCTCCATACCGATATTTAATTCTTTAGGCTGTAGTGTGAGTTATATTACAAACAGTGACATGGTGGATATACAAGTTCGACCACATGTGCCGGACCATCAGGAGAAATCTAAAATCAACCAGCAAAGTAACACGCTCGAAGTTCTACAATGTGATGCCCTTCCAGAGATGACTGTCAAGTCGCGCTAACTTTTACTGTTTTTGTATTTTACTCGATACATACTCAATGTCCAAATCATCTTCAGTTAGGTTCAGATCACCTGATCACATGTAAATTTTATGGTAAATAGTTTTCCATCTCCAACAAGGTTGTTTTTCAAGGATAACAATAAATTTACTTCCTACAAGAAAATGTATCACAATATTTAACAATCGTATATGAATAAATTACTGAATTTTAGAGTATAACAATATATGGTCATACTATACGAAGAGGTCTTACAATCGCTTACCAACCATATAAGAAGAGATTTTAAGTACGAAGTAAATTGACTTAATATAAGAAAAGATGTCACAGTGTTTAACAATCGTATAAGAAATGTACTTTCGTTCTAAGGTATAACAATAAATACACTTCTGTAGGAAGAGGTCTCACAAACGTTTAACAATCGTATAAGAAACGTTCCTGTCGCTCCAAGGTCTAACAATAAATGGACTTCTATAGGAAGAGGTCTCACACACGTTTAACAATCGTATAAGAAACGTTCCTGTCGTTCCAAGGTCTAACAATAATGGACTTCTATAGGAAGAGGTCTCACAAACTTTTAACAATCGTATAAGAAACGTTTCTGTCGTTCTAAGGTCTTACTCTAATGGACTTCTATAGGGGGAGGTCTCAAAAACCTTTAACAATCGTATAGGAAATGTTCCTGTCGTTCTAAGGTCTAAGAATAAGTGGACCTCTGTAGGAAGAGGTCTCACAAACGTATAAGACATATTCATGTCTTTCTAAGGTCTAATAATAAATGGACCTCTACACGAAGAGGTCCCATAAAGATTCCTGTCTTGTAAATGTAGTTAAACAGCAAATTACAGAACAATAAATGCATATACATAGTTACTGTATGGTCTCCAGATCACTGTATATGATTAAATAAATAATTACCTTAATTTTATCCACTAAGTGATCTTCTTTTACTAAATTACATGTTTCAGGGCTTATATCCCCATCTTCAGGTAAAAACAAAATCTACCCTATTGTTAGGGTTTCGTTAAAAAGTTCACGAAGACACAAAGACATAACACACTTAAATAAATTAACACATAACATCGAGTTTGCATCGGGACGCGCTACAACCGAACCAGTGCACTGGCCGAAGTCCGACTTCCAACTGATCCGTACACGCTATTCACGGTTTATTTTCATTGCTGTGTCATATAGTTTATTTGACTTGAATGACAATTGTTCATTAAGTACCTGACTTTTATTCATTCTTAAGGCCTTGTAAATTTCAAATTCTTCTAGGGCATCTAGTAGTTGACCCTTTTTACCTATGTGTAAAGGTTCCATATTCTCTTTAAATCCAGTGTATGTACGATTCTCATTTATTAGGTGTTGTGCGTAATGCGATACATTCGTATTGGGGAACTTCTTAGGTAAATGTTCTTTGAATCTCTCGGAAAATTTTCTCCCCGTCTGGCCTATATAGATTTTATCGCATTCATTACACCGGATCCTATAAACACCCGAACAATCCTCTAGTAATGCTGTGGTATGAGGCTTAAGTATATTTGTTAATTTATTCGTGGTCCTGAACGAGACAATAATCCCTAGCTTTTTTAGTTCATTATGTAGTATATTAGGTAGTATGTTCGTATATCTAGCGGCAACATATTGGGTTTTATCTTTAACTTTGTCCGATCGTTTTAATTTATTAGCGTGTTTATATATTATTTTATTAATGATTTTACTATTGTAACCATTCACTATTGCTATATGTTTTATTATAGTAATTTCATCGTTATAGTCTTCTATGTCCATCGTTACATTCGTCAATCTATGTGCCAGTGCGTTAAAAGTTGCCATTTTTTGTGTATAAGGATGATTGGAATCCATCTATCTGTCTATTTTTTTTAGATTGCTTACTCTTTTGAACGGCATAAACAGTAATATTAAATTCACTATGGAAGTAGAGTATAACAATATGTTGAATTTCCTGGATGTAACCACATATAAACGTAATAACCTCCTTAGCTTTAAAATATACAGAAAGCCAACGACAACTGATGTAGCCATACATGCTAGTTCCAATCATCCTTATACACAAAATTGGCAACTTTTAACGCACTGGCACATAGATTGACGAATGTACCGATGGACATAGAAGACTATAACGATGAAATTAATATAATAAAACATATAGCAATAGTGAATGGTTACAATAGTAAAATCATTGATAAAATAATATATAAACACGCTAATAAATTAAAACGATTGGACAAAGTTAAAGATAAAACCCAATATGTTGCCGCTAGATATACGAACATACTACCTAATATACTACATAATGAACTAAAAGAGCTAGGGATTATTGTCTCGTTCAGGACCACGAATAAATTAACAAATATACTTAAGCCTCATACCACAGCATTACTAGAGGATTGTTCGGGTGTTTATAGGATCCGGTGTAATGAATGCGATAAAATCTATATAGGCCAGACGGGGAGAAAATTTTCCGAGAGATTCAAAGAACATTTACCTAAGAAGTTCCCCAATATTATTGTATCGCATTACGCACAACACCTAATAAATGAGAATCGTACATACACTGGATTTAAAGAGAATATGGAACCTTTACATATAGGTAAAAAGGGTCAACTACTAGATGCCCTAGAAGAATTTGAAATTTACAAGACCTTAAGAATGAATAAAAGTCAGGTACTTAATGAACAATTGTCATTCAAGTCAAATAAACTATATGACACAGCAATGAAAATAAACCGTGAATAGCGTGTACGAATCAGTTGGAAGTCGGACTTCGGCCAGTGCACTGGTTCGGTTGTAGCGCGTCCCGATGCAAACTCGATGTTATGTGTTAATTTATTTAAGTGTGTTATGTGTTTGTGTCTTCGTGAACTTTTTAACGAAATCCTAACAATAGGGTAGATTTTGTTTTTACCTGAAGATGGGGATATAAGCCCTGAAACATGTAATTTAGTAAAAGAAGATCACTTAGTGGATAAAATTAAGGTAATTATTTATTTAATCAATAAATGCAATTAAAAGAAAAGTCGTCGAACAATTAGAGCGCGTGCTTTCTCTCTCTATCACACACACACACACACACACACACACACACACACACACACACACACACACACACACACACACACACACACACACACACACACACACACACACACACACACACACACACACACACACACACACACACACACACACACACACACACACACACACACACACACACACACACACACACACACACACACACACACACACACACACAATGGACTGCAGATGTTACATTTCCAGGGTAACGTGAAGCGCGGATAGCAGCATTTTCTTAAAATTTAATAATTTCCCGCTGTCATAGCAACAGCTAAACAAATACGTGTAGAGCAAAACATGCGGTTTTGATAAAGCTGCGCGCTCCTGTTCACGCTCAGACACTTCACTTCAGTTAAAAACTTGTTCACCGTTTATCCGGCGTAAGTGAGATGCCCGCCCAGCCCTTGAACAAAGTGTACGATTTTTATTGCACGGTAAGAGAGAGACAGGGTGACTGAAGGAGAGAGAGAGAGAGAGAGAGAGAGAGAGAGAGAGAGAGGTCACTACGCATTAATTAGTGCAGCCAGTCATCGTTCCAATTAGTCTGGAGTTTGCAGACGCCCGTAATGCACAGCCACCTCTCGCTTGCGTAGTACACCTGTTGTTAATTGATTACTCACCTACTGTACTTAGCAGATAAAATTAAGTTAGTTGTGTTTTACAATCTTCTTGTAACATGCATTTCTCCTAAAGGCTTTATTTTTTTCCAAATTATTTGAGCACCATTATTATCATTATCCTTCAGCCTTTCCGCCTGTACCATCCATATTTCATCTACATTTAATACGCCCATCGTTTCTCGGAATCCTGATAGTTTTCGCTCAATGATCTGAGAAGAATTTATGGACCAGTGTGGAACGGAGAGATGTGGAGGACAAGAAAGAGTCGTGACCTAAGACACCTGTATGGAGAAGCGGACATACTTGCAGCAGTGAAGGCGCAAACGTTGAGCTTAACACGTTGTCCTCGCACTCTTTTCCTATATTCACTGATCTTGTTATTTAAATTATAAATTCCAAGGGTCTCCCTAATCGCTTCACTTTTAAGTTTACTGTTCCTTGTTACCCCCGTCCCCCGCCAGTATGACATTGGAAACCTCATTCCAGCGGAGTGGACCCTACTACAAGTTCAAACATTTAAGGTCCAGATTTCTCTTCCACATTGCCAACAGCCATTACGTTACTGAAATTTATCATGGTGTCCTTGCTTACTTAATCTTTAGGCACTCTTTTGAATAACATGTGGCACTTGAGTCTACATGTCTCGATTTTTCTCGAAATCAACTACATCAATGGTAGGAATCTAAAGGTACGTATATATACTTGGTTTACTATTTTCTGCCAGTACGAGTCTTTCATCTTAAGACAACGGAGCCTTGGAATGCTACGGATTTGGTTTTGTTCGTCGATATCTGCAGGTTACAGATCTTTAATATTGTTACAACAGTCACACCGGACCTTTGTGTGTAAAGTGTAAATAGAATAACCGACTCCAATGAAGTCACTAATTACAAACAAAGATTAGGCACAAACACCAATTATTACTCAACAAAGTATTTTTGTACAATAATTCAAGTTACATTTGTCCAAAAATTACAATCAATGTCACCTTATTACAGTTTCCCGCTAATTAACACAATAACCACTTCCCACTAAACCGCCACAATAACTATGAACTGCACTTCTAAAATCGGCAGGTGTAACTTGAACTGATTATGAAGTGCTCTTTGAGTTGCATCGGTCTACCGCACAGTTTCCGAGCCGGCCGTATTGGTCGTTGGCGGAGTGATGCTGATTGACCTTCTCCCCAAGGAATGTAAGATCGTCTTACAAAGGAAAAAGGAGGTGGGTGGTGAAGCTGCACTCCAAGTGGTCCGAAGCTGGCAGAGAGCTTAGGAGCAAGAAGAACGAGTTTGCTAAACAAGAAGGCAAATCAGGCAGGTGCAGCCGTGGGCGGAGAGGAAGCGTGGCGAGATCTGCTATTAGCTCATCCACTTTCTGACTGGACACGGGTATTTTCGATCTTACCTGAAGCTCAAGTCACAAGAGTGTCAGTACTGCCCAGGATCTGCGGACGATGCCAGTCATACATTCTTCGTCTGCGACAGATGGGAACAACATAGAAGATTGTTGAAAAATGATATTAGGCAGGAGATCTCCCCAGATAACACAGTTGAAGCGATGCTTCAAGTGGAGGACACCTGGAACTGTGTGGCACGCTTCGCAGAAGATTATTTGAGCAAAAAAGATAATTTGGACAATACGATATAGAAGGATAACAAGTCAGATGTGAGCCCTAACGCCGAAGAACAATAGGGCTAGCCCGAAATAGTGTGTCAAATAGTTCCAGGTTAGAGTAAATTTTTCCACCTGCCCTCATAAGAGGAACGTTTCGAAATCCGGTATTTATACTTCCGCAGGCCTGCACTGTAGTGAGATAGCGGGCATGGATGCTGGTAATGTAGTCTAGTAAACGTCATGAAGGGGCACAGACAATCTCAAAAAATCCAGAACGTTAATTAACTCTGGCGCCGCAATGATCTCCAAAACAACTTGGACAGACTCACGTACCCCGGCATGCCAAGAGTCACGTAGGCACTCACCGATGCTATACGCTATTATTTATTTCTTCAGAGTATAAATACTTCACGTAATTCTACAAAGCATTTTGTCAGTTATCTTTATTGTCAGCAACAAAAAGGTTAACAAACATAATGGTTTTGATCGATTTTGTTTTCTTGTAAACGTACATTACACTTTTAAAAGCGGGCTAAAAGTTTATCAAACGAAACTGTGTAAAATAAAAGCGGATAGGCACGGGGAGTCCGATAGCCTTTGGTAACACACACACAGGCGCACAATTTGCGGCGTGTGACAGTCCTGTTTTGTTTGTATCCAGATTGATGACAGGTTTTGTTTTTCGTCGCTCTCTGTAAACGTCACGTCAGTCGCATTCGAGGATAACATTTCATACCACAATGGCCGATCCAAACAAAACAACAATTATTTCCATACGATAAAAATATCTTCAGCGTATTTATCGAATTTATCAATTCACGCCAGTGATAAAAGTACACAAATTCGAAGCGATTACAACAGCGCAGAGTAATGATTGAAACGCTCGTTCATACAGACTTCTGGCAACAACGGGTTGCCAACTGTACCATGATAGTATTCCCTTGAGTGGCTAAGCAAATAGAACTTAGTATGAGTACATGAGTACGCTGCTGCCTGATTAAGAATTAAGAAACTCATATAGAATAGATACCAGCAAAAAGAATAATTTATTTAACAATAAGTAGATTACTTTATACAATACAGTAATAATTACTCTGATTTCTTGTAGTATTATATCTCTCTATAATTCACAACGAATTAAAATTGTATCCTTTTTACACTGACTCTTCTAGATAACTATAAAAGCAATAACTGGAGAATAAACTTCAAATGGATCCAGGCTCGTGTAGGAGTTTATGGTTACGAACTGGCAGACCTGCTAGCACAAGCAGCAGCACGGAATAATCAATTGGCAATATCTTTTGACAAAATACGTAAAAGGGCAGTGATTCAAGAATTAACCGAAGAAACTACACGTAAGTGGGAAAACGAATGGAAGGAAACAACGAAAGTTACAGTAACTAAAATGTTCTTCCCTAATATCAAAGACAGATTATAAACAAAATTCAAAATGACTCCCAACTTCACGGCAATAGTGACTGGACACGGAAAAACGAAATCTTACCTCCACCGCTTCAAGATAATAAACGATCCAATGTGCCAGTGCAATGAAGGAGAACAAACAGTGTATCACATCGTGCATGAGCGTGATGTGTTAAAAAAATCAGAGACAAAATTTAATCAATAGTGTAAAAAAAAAGGAACCTACAAAAGAATATATTATAAAGAAATATCTAAAAGAATTCAAAACATTTATTAGTGCAACTGAAATCTAATCTATTATTGCAAATAATTAAATATTCACACAAAACCATTGTAAAATATGTTATGTAATACGTATTTGTTATTACTTGATGTAAGTAAATGAAAACATTGTTATTCAAATAAGGAAAATCTTAGCATGTAGTATTACACAATTGTAATGGAGCGTGCTGTAAAATAAAATATTATATACAATCTAGATCACTATTCTTTATCTCTTTTATAACACTGTCACTTTCTCTAGTTTAAATACTACTTTAATAATTTACTCTTTTACTCCAGCACAAATATTTTCTCAACTTCTTCAAATACAATTACTAATTAATTTCTACTTTCCCTAATCTTTACAATGAGTCCATTTCTGACGATGTGTCATGCACAGTAATCCCGTGAGACTGTAGATTGCTCTGATATTTTACTCCGTTTATATACCGTTCAATGTTTTACTAAGTGAATCTTATTTTACTGTTTCTAAGGGTGTCAAGTGTAGCCAAGACATACTTTCACTAGGGAAGGAAAGAATCATCAAAGGGGTCAGTCTTTCAGTGGAAAACATCGATGGTGAAAACTTTGACACGGAACAGCTGTTTGAATAACCTATGCAGTAATTACCGAACAAAATTAAAGTAAACCATTTTAGTACATTTAAAAATGTACAACAAACGTCCAATTCATCACTGCATCATTTGGGTGTTCTGTCTTTAGAGGAATCGTGAAAACTTTGGTCGCTTCAGCCACTGACATTGTTGTAACGTAACAATACTAGTCCGGATTTTTTTCATTGTAATATGAATATATGAATCTAAATTGCAATGTGGAGGAGGGGAAGGAGGACGAGGAAGAAGAAGAAGAAGAAGAAGAAGAAGAAGAAGAAGAAGAAGAAGAAGAAGAAGAAGAAGAAGAAGAAGAAGAGGAGGAGTAGGAGTAGGAACAACAACAACAACAACAACAACAAATTTTCATCTCCAACGATATACGGACAATGTAATGTACTATGTAGTGAACGCCTAGTAGAAAGTCGAATTATGTACTTACACATCTCTCGTCTAAAGTTCGACTTCGAACTGTGACGCCATACAAGAAGAAGAAGTTAACTCACCTGTAAAAATACAACAGTATTAACAACGATATAGACAATAATGTTACACACAAACACATAGACATTTGTATATGGTAATATCTTCAAATAAATAAACTGCAAGTAGGTTTATTTATTTTCACCTGACGCACGTTTCACAGAAATTATTCTGTATTTTCAGAGGTTTTTTGAATTATAATTGAATGTTTCGCTTCCAATATAGTTAACGGACAATCGATTTTACTTCGATTCTATTTTCGATTGTTTTAGTGTTCATGTACTCAGCAATTTATTGTATATTTAATGTTTTATTTTTATTATTCCAATAAGTGTATGATTTTAAATAAATCGTCTTCTTTTGTTTTTATTTGAGTTTGTTCTTTAATTAGCAGATTATCATTATTGTATTTGTAAATATTAAGATTTTCCCACATATTCATTTTGTTGCTTTTTTATAAGTTTTTAATTATTTGACATTTTGAATGTCTGGAAATATATGTTTATTATTTAAACAGTGTGTGACTAAATTAGATTTGTTTACAAGGCTAAATTAGCGAACAAGAGAACACAGGTTTACGAGGAAATTTCTTACGTGGTGGTGGTTTTGAGCCACTCTGGACTACGTTTGCTTCAACTGGTTGCTCCCTTCTTCTCTTCTCTCTTCCTTCTCTCCCACATCTCGTTCACTCTTGATCGATGTCTCTTCCTTCTTTCGTCAGTCCAGATGGCAATTATCCTCTCCTTGGGGTTACCTTGAAAACCTTGGGCACATTTAAATTACTTTTTGAGTGGTAAGCGTTCTTCAATGTCTTCTTGAGTAATCTGGAGTTCTACTATGTCTTTTTCTGTTTCTTTGAACCACGTATTGGGCACTTTGAGCTTTCTGAAATAGTTAAGAAATTTCTCTGTTTGTCTGTCAGCATTCATTCTTTGCGTATGTTCGTAGAAACTAATTCTTCTTTTTCTATTTACGTCTGTGATTTTCTCAACATGTGTGTACCTTGTGACGTCTTATGTACTGTGTGGACCCCCAAGATTTTTGTGAATATTTTCCTTTCCGTGACTTCCAGTGGTGGTGCTTTATTTATTTATTATTTTTTTTTACGGTTCACGCTTGTTAGTGAACGACTCTCGGGTAGGCTTAAGTTTGTATTTAATGTAATGTTTAAACTTTCACCTGAAGACGACCGCAGATTGTTTAATGGTCTAAACGTTGTGTGGTAAACTCTAACGACGGTAAAAGTCACGAGTTTGTATGTTAACATAGAACAGTGGTGCCCAACTGGTGGTGCGCAACAAGACCTAGCTAGGAAAAAAGTATTTGCTTAAAATAAATAAAAATGTGTGTTCAGAACAACAATACATTTTCATCGGACATGATTTAAAACGACCACCTTTATAAAAACACAACCTAAACACTTTACGGTGCTAAATACTTTATTTTAGCATAGAACCAACCTGAAATTAATTTTAAAAATCAGTTCCTGATTTGTAAATTGTATGTATTTGATTTAAATAATGGAGTACAACAAGGGTGTCCATTATCACCTTCCTTTTTTAATTTATTTATTGATGATGTCATATAAAACTGGGAGATGTGTCTTCCAGACCATTTTATGATTGGTCACTCTACAATTGACACTTTGCTGTTTGCGGACGATCAGGCTATTCTGTCGGACTCTGAAAACAGGCTGGAGATGGGTATAGATTTGTTAAATGCAATCTGCAAAGACTCTGGATTGGAGATATCCACAATTAAAACCAAGGTGATGGCTTTTTTTGGAACTGATCCCGTACGGGCAAAAATTGCTATACATGGTACTGTCCTGGAACAAGTTAGCAGTTTTGAATACCTGGGCTACAGTGTGTCTTATAATGCAAGCAACGGCGTGATGGATAAGTTGCATAAGTTCAACCTTATGTGCGGGACCATCAGGCGAACCCTTAAGTCAGCAAGTAAAGGAACACGCCTAAAATTCTACAAGGTGATGGCTCTTCCCACACTTCTTTATGGGTATGAGAATTGGACTTTAACAAAAGGCCAGGCCAGTCGCATCCAAGCGGCTGAAATGAGATTTCTCAGGCAAGTGGCACGGTATACTCTCCATGATCATAGAAGAAACACAGATATACGGCAGGAACTGAATATTATGAGTATACTCGACAGTATCGCCCAGTATCGGCTGAATTGGTGGGAACATCTTTGCCGAATGGATGTGCCGCATCCCCAAACAACTATGGAACTATAGGCCGAGGGGACGGATAGGTGTGGGACGTCCGAGGAAGCGCTGGAGTGACCAGCTGTAATATTTGCCTATTTGAGACCGGAACAAACCATTCTTGGTTTAAACATTGAGGATGAGGATGATGTGATTTAAATAATTATACATAACTAGGAATAATAAGATATAATTATTATTCATGTTGTATCAGGTGTTGTATTGAGAAAACCCCGATAACCTTTCCTTAATCTCTGGCGGTACTCGAAGTGAACGCGGAAGACCAAAGTGGTACGCGAGTCCGGAAAGGTTGAGAACCACTGATCATAGGAGATGATTCTCTTACTCATTCATTTTCTTTTAATAATTAGTCAACTGCAAGGGATTCGAGAGGGAATGAAAATACCGAACAGTTGTAACAGTGATTATAATGGAACAGAATGTGGTACAAAGCGTTTTGTCTTTAAAAGAACATAGTCAATAACCTTAGTATAGAGACGGCTCATCTGAGCACAATTTAATAACAATAAACAAATCAGATGAATTCGGTTGCCATGGTAACGATGTTCTGAATTTCCCTCAGTACGAATATTTTACTTTATAACAACATATTTATATTCCGAGGTATTTGTATCGGTTTAATAATAAAACGACTGTTCCAGTCCGGAACGACAGAATTTCCTTTCAGTTATTCGATGATAATAATAATAAAAACATTTTTTGGAAAAAATACGTTTAGAAATGACGCCCAGTTGGACAGTTGAATCGTCGTACAGTGCGGCATTGAATATAAATACATCGGGAGCATGATTAGATAAGATGGAAATTGAGACCAGGATACTTACTGTATCCTTTTGCTCAAATCTAAAAGCTATGTTCAGCTATACAAAAGTTGAACTCTTTGCTTCGATTTTTAAGAATAAGAATCACTGGACTGCTTGTTCTTGATACAGATATCTTTATTACACCCCTTAACTCGTGCTGATCATCATCACCTTCAGCGAGGTTTAAACCAAAAACGGTTTGTTTCGGTTCCAAGCAGACAGACTAGAGTTGGTCACTCCAACGCTTCTCCGGACGTCCCACACCTCTCCGTCCTTTCGGCTTATAATTCAGTAGTTGTCTGGGGACGCGGCAGTCATCCATTTGGTTAAGATGTTCTAATCAATTTAGCCGATATTGGGCAATCCTTCTTTTTCTTCTTCGTCTATTCAAAGATTAAATTATATAAACCTGTTCCGGCACCCACCTCATCCTCGGACGAACCACGTCTCTTCTAACAATGGCTTTATAGTTCAGTGCCGCTTTCGGCGATCGATTCTCTGTCATCCTTTGCAGATGATCCCACCATTGTCTTCTGTAAACTGAAATAATTTCATTTAAGTCCTTTACTTCGAGTTCTGCTCTGGTATCCTTATTCCTTATTCAATCTTGCAATGTATAATTTAAAGTATTTCGAAGAAACAGCATTTCAACACTGTGAATCTTTTGTCATGACACTTTCCTTTTTTGTCATGACCCACACCTCACTCGCATAGATCAATGTGGGTATTGCAATTGTGTTATAAAATTTAATCCTTGTGCTGTGTCTTGTTTTATTTATAAGATTTCTATGAATCGTGCCACAAATATTCCTAAATTTTATTGGGCAATCCTATCAAGTATATTCGTAATATTCAGTTCCTGCCGTACACCGACGTTTCTTTTGCGATCTTGAAGAATATAATACTCCCACGTGCCTGATAATATAATACTGCCACGTGCCTGATAAATCTCATTTCGGCCGCTTGAATACGATTGGCGTGGGATTTCGTTAGTCAAATTCTCAGACGCATAGAGAAGTGTGGCGAGGGCCATCACCTTGTGAACTTTAGGCGTGTTTCTTTAATAGTTGATTTTAGAAACACATTAAAAAAAGACTGTCACGAACCAAGAGTTACGTAGATGCTTTTGTTATTTTTGAGTTGAACGTAGCAGTGTCTACCAATAATCGCAAGCACTATAGTTAAGTTGAGTAAATTCTTAAAAATTCTTTATGAAACTGGCACAAAATTCTTCTTCTATGTACATAGATCCACGGAGGTTTGAGCAACATCCGGGTTTAAACTACAGATAGAGCTTGACGAGTTTCTGCTTAGCGATAAGTACTGAATGTTCAGTCGGCAGATTTTCGCGACCCCTGCACGCTTATGGGCTGCCTGGGACTAGGCGCCGTCATTTTGTGATTCCTCCGTCCATAGTGATTCCCAGTTTTAATTCAGCCGCCCCCTACAGACGCTGTAGGTAACTGCCCCTGACATGCCTGGAGTACAGACATTGCCAGTAATTCTGGGGAACGGTGATGAGAATCACACCCATTTCCTCCCGTAAGAGCCCTTCAATGAACTAAGGGAGCTCCATCGCCCGAAGCTTTTACGATTGGGTTATTTCTCGGTGCCCAACACTCGGCACTGAGTCTTTTAAGCTACGGTTTCTACGAACCACGGATTCTCAATACGTGATGCGTAATGTGAAAACGCGGGATTCACGCTTCCGGTGTTGAACAGAGAGCGCGCTGTTCACACTGCGGACGGTCTCGATCGAGGCAGTGACTAGCTCAGTAACTGAGACACTGATGTTGCAATACCAATGTTAGTGGAAGAAGAGGCTGAAGAGGGAGCAGTATATTTATCAACTTTGTTAAATAATGCGTGATCCCTGTCGATGTTTACTAAAAAGAAAGAAGATTATTTCAAAATTATAATTCTAAGGCATCTGATGGAGAACGAAACCAAGTTTAGAGAATACTTTAGAGTCACCACAGAACTCTTCTATTAAGTTTTAAACCGTACTAAAGATGATTTACGGTAACGACTCTAAAAAAAAATCAAGGAACCAATATCATCACTGAAGAAGCTATATTTAACATTAACGCAGGAGGTGTTCTAAATTAAAAATATTTTCCTTTTTTAATTGAATAATTTCGGTTTTATTAATGCTAGAAGAATTTTAAAAACGCTGAAACGAAATCAATACGCACAAAGGCTCTTAAAAAAAGAGTGTACTGAAATTCAATGTAATTTGTAATTTCAATTAAAGGACAAATATGAAATGAAACACTTGTAACGGTCATGCATAAATTTATTGGTGTTTATTCTCTAAGCAAATCAGTTAGTTAGATTAAGTTCAAATCTGAATTAAAAAGTCTTGATTACATGACTTATTGCTTAACAATAGAGCTACGTGTCACGCTCGAGTCTACTGGAGGTAGACTGTTGCGTGCCACGCATCCGTGTTGCGCTTGCGTTTTCTGGCGGGAATCACTGAAGCGCGCGCTTAAAAACCACTCTCACGTCGATAGCCGCGGCAGACTTCAGCGTGATGACGTCGTCACGCTTCACGCATCACTTTTTGCGCGTCCGTGATTCGTAGAAACGAAGGCCTTACTGTACGGTGTACTTTATTACCGTAGCCGGGTAACCTGGCCAGACACAAAAGATGATTTTAACCATAAATTAAGAAGACAACATTAAGCTTATTACGGAGGTCATCACATCCCGTAGTCAATATTTAAAGAATGATAAACTACCGAGCTATCGGGACGTGGTCGACGGCTATGATTGTGACGTTTCGCTCACCCACAAACTATTCGGGAAGGGATGGTACGCCGAACGTACTCCAATGACGTGTGAGCAATAATGTGCTTTTAAGATCGGCCTCTCATGTCTTGTCGAATATTTTTGCTACTGAAACAGGGTTACGGTGGATGGTCGAAACGTCTAGAGAACAAATGTTACAATCATTAAGCAATGGACCCAATAGCTCGGTAGTTTATAATTCTTTAAATAAACATTAATGTTGTATGATTAAAGTTGTCCGGGTTGTTTGGCCGTGGTCCATGGTTTATTGCCAAACCAAACGTTTCAACAGCTCCAGTGGCTGCCATCATCAGTGGAATTTTAAAAAATCCTGAACGTAGGGTGTTTACGTCAGGCCCACAGTACTGTGATATAGGCTACGGGACGTGAACACCCTACGTTCACGATTTTTTAAAATTCCACTGACGATGGCAGCCATTGGAGCTGTTGAAACGTTTGGTTTGGCAATAAACCATGGACCATGGCCAAACAGCACGGATAACTTTAATCATACTACTGATTTGGCCGTGAAAGCCTTAGGACAAAACATTAATGTTGTTTAGACAACGACGGGAATGTTCAGTTTTACGTTTTAGTGTCACGTCTTCCGCCCGAAAGTACATCTGAGTAAACTGACTGTGTGTGGGTTGTGAGTAGAGACACCATTACCATAATGATGTAGTGACGCACAGAGGTGTTCGTGTTTGTACTGTACCCCGACCCGACCGTAGTAGCTTCCGTCTACTGGGTCGCCGCACTTGTCAGCGGCGTTTTACCCAACCCAGTCCCTCCATTTCTTATCAAAACAAGTTTTTTTTTAATAATTTATTTATGCGATCGGTTTACAAAGAAACAATAAGCGCATATAACGATGGTCAAAAATTGACAAGAAGAGAACTGATACAGGAAGGCAATTAACACGTGTGATTAACCCATAGTAAGGAAAACTTATTACCAAAAGAATTTGCCTTAAAAATCAAGAAAATCATATTACAAATCATGAAAAAAATGCTTTAGCTCATGAATGGATTCTTTAAATATTAAAATTGGAAGGTTATAATTTAGACAAACTAGAAATATTGGAAAGACGAATTATTAGGAAAATATTAGGCCCACGAAAAACTTCAGAAGGTTGGAAATTAAGAAGTAGTGATGAAATATATCAAAGTATAGAAAATATAACAGAAACAATGAGAAAAAGAAGACTATTATTTTTTGGACATTTATATAGAATGGACGACAATAGGTTAACAAAGCAGATGTTTAAATATCCGTGGGGGAAGAAGTCAACATCAAGTTGGATTAAAGAAGTCCAAAAGGATTAAAAAAAATTAATATATACGCAGAAGAAGCAATTGAAAGAGAAGTTTTTCGGGCAAAAGTGTTAAAAATGGAAGGAGTCCGGGGTAGGGGAGAGAAAAACGCAGGTTCAAAGTGGACTGAAGGCAGGAAGAAGAGACAGAGTGAAAAGATGAAAGAATATTCGAGAAAAAGGAAAGAACAAAGAATAAAGAATTGAAATTGGTATATGGTACTTAGATGACTGATAAAAAAAAATTGGAAGGATAACATAGAAAGTGGATGAATACATTTATTTGGGAAAGCGGCTGTTCAGCTGCCCTTTGGATAAACGATATATTACAGTTATGCGGCAAACACTGCAAATTAATATATAATAAATAATAACAGCAATAATGTTTTCACAGTTTTTCTACTCACTTGCCAAATACGAAAATGAAAATCTGGGAATAATAAAAATTGTTCCCGTCGAATAAAATTTAGTAAACAAACTTTATAGTTCGAAATTGATGTTGTAAAGTGAAAGTATGAAAGGGTAATGTTTCCATTGGAGGGGTAGAATGAAAGCAGGGTGCCAAAGAAAATCCTGCCCGTGTGAAAGTTTTATGCTGAGTCGCCCCTGGACACACCGTAATGACCATATGTTACGAAGTTGTATGCTGAATCGCCCCTGGACACACCGTAATGACCATATGTTACGCAGTTGTATGCTGAGTCGCCCCTGGACACACCGTAATGACCATATGTTACGAAGTTGTATGCTGAGTCGCCCCTGGACACACCGTAATGACCATATGTTACGAAGTTGTATGCTGAGTCGCCCCTGGACACACCTTAATGACCATATGTTACGAAGTTGTATGCTGAGTCGCCCCTGGACACACCGTAATGACCATATGTTACGAAGTTGTATGCTGAGTCGCCCCTGGACACACCGTAATGACCATATGTTACGCAGTTGTATGCTGAGTCGCCCAATGGACACACCATAATGACCATATGTTACGACGGTCGCGGGGGTCGTCCTGTTTTCATACGTGAAAATTGATATAATTGAAGCCACTCTGAGAAGCTAAGCCACTCTTTTCTAAAGATAAACGGGATCACTAGGGATAAAATGACATGTAAGGATGGATGGGATACTGGGTAATACAATATAGGTCGTTGAAGGCCACACTTAGTCTGGTTCCCCGTCCGGAGAGGGAGTAAGTTTGTTATCGCCGGCACAGTCCTCAAGTTCATTTTAAAGCACATAACAAATTTTTCTTTAATAACTACACAAGGATATTCTCCCAAACATAGGAAAAGTAATTTACATTACAGGAGAATTAAAAATCGAATCTGGAGTGGAATAATAAGAATAATTATAGGAAGTAGCCTAGAGCGAACACTTGGTCCGCAAGCCGACTAACAGGTTACCAGTAAGATCCTTCAGATATGAACCAATTGGGAAAGTAGATATCGTTAATCGGGGAGAAGATTGGCCCAGGGAGGGAAGAAGAAGAAGGAGGTGGAGGTGACGGAAATGGGAAGAGGAGGGTCGGAGGAGGAAGGGAAGGAGGAGGAGGAGGAGGAGGAGGAGGAGGAGGAGGAGTTGGCGGTGAAGGTCGAGGAGAAGAAGAATACGTCTTTCGTAGACATTCCATGTGTGCCGGTTTGATGCCGGCGGTTACAAAATTCTAGAAAGGTTTCGTAATTGTAACATAACGTGAGCCGAGGCAGCGGGGGCGAACTTTGGTCCGCGGTATGAGGGGAGCGGCACTGTGTGCCGTTGCGCGCGCAACTCGGCTATGTGCGGTCACTATTGTGTGCCGCGGTGGGCAGTCCACGCTTGCCTCGCTCAGAGAATTGTCCCCGTCTCCGCTCTCCGTATTGTACGACGAAAGTTGCTGTTTCTACATGCTTGGCTAGGCGTAAATTGGACTCCCGGTAAGTTTGTCTTTGCATTTATTTGTCTTTATAGATTATTATACATGTATAAATAGTTAATAACTATATGCAAATGCATAAAATACGTAATGATGTGTGTGTGCGACCCGACAAAGTTATGTAAGAGAAACTCATTCTTTACTGTTGTACGTAACGCCCTGTATATAGTCCATGCTTTATTATTTTCTGTAATAGTGCGAGTAGTTTTTCAAGAGTCATTGTCATGGTAAAAGTGCACTACATTAAAAATTAATGACTAAAAACTTGGTGCGCAGTCAGGTCGTGAATGGTGTCTGTGCATGTAGTAAATTGCCGCAGAGTTTGTTAATTAACTTCACAAATAGAGAATGAAGTGTGAGAGCTTCTATGTATGAAACTTAATTGAATGTAAAACATTCTCAATGCTGTGAGTGACTTGCTGTTAAATTTTTTTGGTCAAATAATGATTACTGCTCTCCACGTGGCCGGTTTAACCTGCAAAATTTTGTCGAAGCATGTTGACTGAGTACAGTTCACTTTATATTAAGCCACAATTTAATAAGTTCTGTTCATGATTTAAATTTACTTATTCCATGGCTGACTTTTAGACTCTTTAAGCTGGTTGTAAAAACTTTTATTAAGGAATATTGTGCTTTTATTGAGAGTTAGCTGGCGGCCCGTTAAGAGGTTAATTACCTTAACTCGGGTGTACATTTTTGATAGACTGTTCTCTAATTTACTTGAATTCATAGGGTTCTCGCACTAAGCCGGTTTCCTGGCTTGCTGTGGGCTGAACATCTGCCCAAGCTGTGAACCATGTCAAGATCGTATACGAAGAGGGAGATGGAGACTGAATTTCTATGTCGCACTCGCCAGCACTTATAAGGTGATATTTTGCATTTATTTCATTTTTGGGGCCGGGCCGGCAGTGTGCCCGTTTACTGCAAATAGCCTGGAAGCCATGGGACCACGTGTCCAGACTGTTTACCGGGAAGTTGAGCTGTGATCATGACTCTGAACACTGTAACTTAAATTTCATAAACCTTTTTTTATAACTCATTTATGTAACACTAAATGCTATGCCTGTAAGTGCGTGCTGCACTGCGGGAGCGCGCCAGAGAGATTTTAATCTTGTACCATTTTACTGTTGCATCTCTTTTTCATTTCACTCCTTACAAAATTTAATTATTGCTCAGTAGCTCTGTTCCGGCTGGAACAGCTGTGTAGGAAATTTAATTTGACTATGGGTTTCACATTTAAGGGCTGGGGACTTTCCTGGGGGTTTTTTTTGGGGACTTTTCTGGGATTACAAAATGGGACTTAGTTTTTCTTTGACACACGCTGGTGCAACTTCAGACAGGTTGAATGCCTGTCAACTTTTGTCAACTACATGTGGGCGCGCTCCCACAGATGCCAGAGCACAACCACCTTACTGTATTCTTTTCCTTTAATTATTTTATATAGTTATTTGAGGCTAATAGAAATAATTTACTAATGTAACGGAAATATTTTAGCTGATTTTTGCCCCTTGCACATGGGCTAAACTGATTGTTTTCTTAACTGGCAAACACATATGGGTTGACTTCCCACTTATAGCATTTGCTGTTTAATTTTTGACTATAAAACATGTATTCATCATTTTCTTTTTTGAGTAAATTATGTATTGTCAAAATCGTCTGAAATAGTAATGCCTCAAGCAATTAATTTCTGTTTATTAAGGTACATAGAGATTTAATTCCTTTTTGGAATTTTTTTTTGAAGTCAAATAACTGTCTAGAATTTTATAAACACTGTCTGAAAGTAGGTGACGTAGTTTTGTCAGTTTCAATTAATGATGTGAAAGGAACTTAAGGTTCACACGCTCATTATGGGTCATTGATCAATGGAATGCTAGATAAAGGGGTGGTCCGGTTATTTATGCCTCATGAATTATTATCATTCTTTCTGGGGTTTTGACTTTACGTTATTCTGCTGAATGGGTTGCCGAAGGGCGTATATTTTATCACTGCCGAGTTATAAGATTGTAGTTACTCTACCTGTTGGGTGGGTGCATTCCAGGGGCATGCGTGTTAAAAATTAATGTAATTGTGAGTTGGTGTACCTTGTGTTCTGTGTGTGTTGTCATGTGTCTAGCTAGCCACGAGATGGGAGAAAATTTAATAATTATATATACATGGGTGTCCATTGATTTATATATATATATTTGTTGTGCTTAATATTATACATATTGTTATGCTGAAGATTTGAAGGTTTATACACACTTGTGATCGTTTATATTTACACACATTTGTTATGACTAAGATTTTACACACTTGTTATGTTTTACCATATTCATACTTGTGATCGGGCATACAAGAAGGGCATGAAATAAAATAACTTGTTATCGTTCTGTTACAGCTGAGTTTTATTGCAAGCCCCGTCATACTGGACCCAGCATAATTTTGCTTCTCTAGGCTTAGGCCTAGTCCTAAATAACTTGTAACCTCTCTTTCAAAACCAACAAGCAAGGAGATAGAAATTTAAAAAGAAATAAAATAAATACTAAAAGCATAGAGAGGTTACAAATGGTAGATCAGAGCGTGGTTCATTCTAGGCTTGAACCCTTGGGTCCTGGTGTGTGACGGGGCTTGCAGACTCGGAAATATTAATGCAATTGTTGTAACATAGTTGATATAGGCCCGTGTAGGCTAGTTATAAGTTGTTTAATTTGTGAGTCGGGTCGCACCACTGAGGCGGTTAACGGTGTTTAAAAATTTTGATAGCTTGTACGGCCGGGGAGTCTCAAGCGTGGCCTGGAAGATGGAAGGTTAATTAGGGTCGGTGTTTAGCGTGGTATATTGACGGGATGCGGTATGGCCCGATCGGAAATCGGTACCGGAACCGACTTGTGTCCGGTTGATGTTGAAGTATTTTTAATTCCCGAATTAGGACTTGTAGTTGATGGTTAGTTGGTTGTTGTCAATTATGTGTTGGTACGACGTGTGTGTCGAGTTGCTGTTTGCTGTTATGTGTGTGTTGTATTCTTGCTTGTCTCTTGTCTCCTTCCGTCGTGGAGTGCATGGTTCAGAATAGGCCAGGTTTCCGCAGCGCTAGAGAACCCGGGGGTCTTCTTGATGGAAGAACAGTATTCAAGGTTTTCCTGGTTTAGTGATTTTCGTTTTGATGTTGTTTGTGGGTTGTTAGATAAGTATTTGTAGTATCGGCGGCATGAATGTTATAAATCCCGATTTATTTCTCAAGAACGAGTTGGAGTTCGAAATTAAGTCCCGGGGTGGGAGGCCCCAAGGGGATGTTGCCTCTTTGAGGAAGCAGTTGAGAGACGCCCTCGCGTCCGGAGGCACAACGTCGCTTGTAAAGGTCACTGATGTGACGGCCGAGCTCGAGTTGTGCCAGGAGAAGTGGGGAGAGTTGCGGGAGGTAATGGAAGATTTTGAGTCGGCCCCTTCCAATCTCAGGGCAAGACAGAGAGTACGGCAGCGAGCGGAACACCTGCAACATAGACTGGAGAACTTGTCCGCACAGACTACAATTGCGGAAGTCAGCGCTACGGTGAAGCTGATGGCGGAACAGGTGGCTAAAGCATTGCGGAACTTCGAGCCTGTGAAGTCCCCGCTTTCCGTGAGCTCTCCCCAGCCTCCTGAAACGAACATAGCGCAGACGTCGAACCCTGCGTCTCCATTGCCGACGCTTTCGGGAGGAGCGCGTATCTCGTATAATAACTTACCTAACCCCATGTCCTCAATTATGCAGGAGCTTCCGGTGGTAGACGGACTGGACGTGGACCAGTTGATGATTTTTTTCGGATTTTGTTTCAGCTGTCCGACTTCCCGGGAATGTCGGACGGCACTCTACTTGAACTCGTGTATCCCTATTGTCGGGGGTCTGTGGCTGAGCGGGTCGCGCGAACTATACGAGATGGCGGCAGTGTGGCGTCTTTCCATCGGGGGGTGCTGGACGCATGCGTGCCTGGGCTTTTGCGTAAGCAGCTGCAGGACAAATATTTTTATCGGGTACAAGCACACGGGGAGAATTTTTCGAAGTTCGTGCAGAGCCTCCGTGATGCGGTCCGGATTTTAGGGTTGGGACTGCCCGAGAATGAAGTGGTACAGTGGATTTTCGAAGGGGTTACTCCCCAGGAGAGATCGCGTTTAACTTTTGCCGAGCGACCGCGGACTTATGAAGATCTTGAGAAGCTGTGTGCGTTATCTCGTTCGATACAATCGGTAGATGAATCCCGTGGGCCAGTAAGGGCCAGTCTTGGTGAACCCCGAGTGGTAGAACGACGGGTCGTTCAGTCCCAACCGCGGCCAGAGAGAAATAATGGCGATCGAAGCGGACAAGTGAGAGGTGTTGTGTGCTTTCGCTGTCGTAGACAGGGGCATGTTGCCCGCGATTGTCCGGAGGGTGGTATGCGTCCGGCGCTTCCCCCGAGGGTCCGGTATCCAAAAAACTAAATTATCAGGGGGGACAAATCGGAGGTTGTCTTCCCCTCGTTGCAAGACTTTTCAGAATTCTAGTGCCTCCAGGCGGAGGATAGGTCCAGACTCTTCTAATATCAAGGTCCTTACTACCGTCCCGCAAAAGGCTTCTGTATGCCCCTTCCTGTCGCTCGAGGTAAAGAAGGGTCAACTCAGAGCGTTAGTTGACTCCGGGTCAGCCCGATCTATCATCTCATCTCGAGTATGCGCGGACCTTGAGAAACAGGGCTTAATAAAAGGGTCGAGTCAGTCGTCTGTGGTATGATGGACTGCTTCTAGGGAAATTCTGCCCATCTCCCGGGTGGTTTCCTTCAAGTTCAAGATTGACGGCTTTTCTTGGGTGTGGCCTTTTCTGGTTTCTCCGGCTCTGGGAGTCGACTGTATTGTGGGTGCCGATTTCATCGCTAAAAGTGGTCTCGTGTTGGACATCCATGGGCACCAGTGCTATTTTAAATTTAATCGGGGTGTAGTTATTCCATTTCTTGGATACCAGGGAGCTAAGGGAGGTATCCAAGAGGTTGCTTGTCCCGATTCTGCACGAGATCATCTCACTCCCGCCCAGCAGAGAGCTTTAGACCGTTTGTGTGAGGAATTTCCCTCTGTCTTAACTCCCAAGTTGGGACTCACACATTTATTAGAATATAAGATTCGTTTAACAGACACTAAGATAGTGAGGTCACACCCATATAAGTTCGCCCCTCCGAAAATGGCCGTTCTGAGGGAGAAGGTTCAAGAGCTTTTAGAGCAAGGGGTAATTGAACCTTCCAATTCCAGCTATGCCAGTCCAGCGTTCCTGGTACCCAAGCCTGGGGGTAAGCACCGTATGGTAATCGATTACCGGAAGTTAAATGCTAATATTGAAGTGGATTCGGTTCCCCTTCCGGATCTCCACTCAGCTTTTGATTGGTTTAGTGAGGCCAAGTACTTCACCGTGATTGATCTCAACGCGGCATATCACCAGATACCCTTATCCAAGGAAAGTAGACCGTATACGGCGTTTTGTGTCCCGTGGAATTTATATCAGTATACGCGGGTTCCCATGGGTCTGGCGGTGGGCGCCCAAACGCTCACGCGTCTGCTTGACCTAGTGTTTCAAGATGTGAAGTTTAAGTTTATTTTCAACTATCTAGATGACTTGCTGGTCTACAGCAAAACCTATGATGAACATCTGTGCCATCTCAGGGAGGTGATGAGTAGGTTGAGAAGAGCGGGCCTTACGGTCAATCCGGAGAAGGTACGAATCGCCCAGGAGAGCATCTCTTTTCTGGGGCATCTGGTGTCGCACCAAGGCGTTACAGTGGACCCTGAAAGGACCCAGGGTATCCGGGATTTTCCCCCGCCAAGGGATGCCAAAGGCATCGCCGGGTTTGTGGGGATGGTCAACTTTTATCGGCGGTTTATCCCCAATGCAGCGGAGATTGCTGCGCCCCTAAATGAATTAAGAAAGAAAGGGGTCAAGTTTGTGTGGGGCGAAAGCCAGCAAAAAGCGTTTGAAACATTGAAGGAAGCTATTATTTCCCCGCCGGTGCTGAGGATGCCGGATTTTTCTCAACCGTTTATTTTACAGACGGACGCGAGTTCGGTGGCGCTCGGGGCGGTTCTGTCCCAAGTCGTTGATGGTGCTAGGCAGCCTGTGGCCTTTATTTCACGAACATTGACCCAGCAAGAAAGAAAGTCATCAGTATATGAGCTAGAGTGTTTGGCAGTGGTATACGCTCTAGATAAGTTCAGGCGTTTTCTGGAACACGCTGAGTTCCTGCTCGAGACCGACAATCAGGCTCTCTCTTGGCTTCTTGCTCACCCCCGGCAACTGGGTAAGATCGGTAGATGGGTGGTTAAAATCTCATCCTTTAAGTTCAAGGTGCAACACATTAGGGGAACACAAAATGTGGTTGCAGATGCTTTGTCACGCATGTTTTCCCAACCCAGTGAAGCCCAATCTGAGCAACCCTGTTCTGTTCTACTAGACTTTCCGTTAGCCTTCACTGATGTGTTACCCCATCAGTTGAATGATGAAGAGCTGGGTCCTGTCATCCAGAAAATAAAAGAGGGTAACGCGCAGGCCCCATACTTCTTGTCCAAGGGCGTCCTGTGTTGTCGAGAAAGAAAGGGACGCGCCCCGAAGATCGTGCTGCCTAGCAAGTTAGTGCCCATGGTCTTCAGTTATTACCACAATTCCCCAGTAGGTGGCCACAAGGGGATTTCGAAGACCATTTCCAGTATTAGGAAGAACTTCATCTGGAAGGGCATGGATAGGGACATTGCGACGCGTGTGAAGGCCTGTCATCTGTGCGGCTTAAGCAAGCCTGCTCAAAACACTAAGTTGGGGTTGTTGTCATCAGACGTGGCGAGCAGACCGATGGAGAAGCTATTCATCGACTACGTGGGACCTTTCCCGCGTAGCAAGTCAGGTAACGCTTACCTACTTGTCTGTGTGGATGCTTTTTCGAAGTTTGCCTGGCTACTGCCCTTACGGCAGGCAACAGCTCGTTTGACCATAAGCGCGCTTCAGAACCATGTTTTTCAGCATTTCGGTCTTCCGACCATCATTGTCTCCAACAATGGACCACAGTTCATTTCGAGTGAGTTCCGGCGGATGTGTTTCGCCAGCGGTATCAAGCATGTAACCACTTCCCCGTATTACCCGCAGCCGTCCCATGCGGAGAGGTTCAATAGGAATCTACGGTCCGCGCTTATTGCCTATCACGCTGAGCAACAGACTACCTGGGATCAGAACTTAAAGTGGTTACAGCTAGCTTTTAACACGGCCCGGCATGACAGTCATAAGGCCGTGCCTTTTGAGATCATGTTTGGATTCTCGCCCGCACTCCCGTTGACTAACTTGTGGAATATTGATGATCTTCTGCCACGGGAGCCCGATAATGGAACTGCGGAGAGATGGAGGGAGGCTCGGAAGAATTTGCTACGAGCGCACGAGCGGGTCCGTCGACGATATAATCAGGGGCGAATTCCGAACCCCTTTCAGACCGGGGACTGGGTCTACTGCCAGAGCCATCCGATCAGCTCAGCCGCGGACAAAAGAGCCGCTAAATTGTGCTATCGTTGGTCGGGACCATACCGTATCCTCGGGTTTACGTCACCGGTGACGGCGCGATTAGAAGAACAGGGTAGTAATCCTAAAGAGATTACCACACACATTTCTAAATTGAAATTATGTCGAAAAGGGTAAACGGGCTGTAAAAAAAAGGGGGGGTAAATGATGGCGGTCTCTGTGCGGGTGGGGATGTTTTCGGTTTTGAGAGGGTGTGCTCCGGGGGCGAGATTGAGAATAGTATGGTAGCGGGTAGATGTTTCCCACAGTCCCAGTGGGTTTCGTCTACTTCAGGGATGCGCCCCTGCCTGTGCGAGCCTTGGTTTTCTCCAATTGTCCTTACGTCCGGAGGGAGCCATGTCCTTGCCTTCAGTCCCAGCCCATGACCGTTTAATCATCCTTGACCATCCACCCTCCGATTTTCCTAACCTTACCCAGAGAAAAAAAAAACTAGAAAAAGCAAAAAAAGGAGTTCGACAGAGGAGCGAAACATGTAGAGTTGGCGAGATCGGTTGTGAACTTCGTCTACTCTATATGTTTTGGGCATGCCCTTGGAGCACACTTGTAAAACTCATATATATATATATATATTGGAAAGGTGCCATAGTCACAGTTGACATGGTTTTCCGTTAGGTCCCAGTGGGACCACCGGATCATGGGGACTGTCATCGCCCCCTCTCCCCTTGGCCCGTGCAGTATGGTAGTGTGTAAAATGGGGAATAGTATTAGGGAATTATCCCGTAATTACATGGGGCAGATGGCCCTGTTTAGGTGGCTATCGTGTTCTGGCTTGGGTGGACAAGCCTCAGGAGGTCGGAACTCAGGGAGCTCCCGAACTTTTCTTTTGTCTTTCTTCTCTGTCCCTCTTTGCTGTGGGCTGGCCCTGATCAGGTCAGCGTGCAGCAACCGCACACTTACACTGTACACTTCTTCTTTCGTCTCTTTCGTTTTCCCTTCTGAGCCTCTGTTCTCCTGGGAGCAAGTCTGCCTGGCCAACTTACCCACGATGTCCACCGGATTTTTCAGATGGGAGTACACTGCAGGGTACATTCCCGAGTTTTTTTGGGGGCAACCGGGTTGCCCTTTCGGGGTGGGGGTGTGCCGGTTTGATGCCGGCGGTTACAAAATTCTAGAAAGGTTTCGTAATTGTAACATAACGTGAGCCGAGGCAGCGGGGGCGAACTTTGGTCCGCGGTATGAGGGGAGCGGCACTGTGTGCCGTTGCGCGCGCAACTCGGCTATGTGCGGTCACTATTGTGTGCCGCGGTGGGCAGTCCACGCTTGCCTCGCTCAGAGAATTGTCCCCGTCTCCGCTCTCCGTATTGTACGACGAAAGTTGCTGTTTCTACATGCTTGGCTAGGCGTAAATTGGACTCCCGGTAAGTTTGTCTTTGCATTTATTTGTCTTTATAGATTATTATACATGTATAAATAGTTAATAACTATATGCAAATGCATAAAATACGTAATGATGTGTGTGTGCGACCCGACAAAGTTATGTAAGAGAAACTCATTCTTTACTGTTGTACGTAACGCCCTGTATATAGTCCATGCTTTATTATTTTCTGTAATAGTGCGAGTAGTTTTTCAAGAGTCATTGTCATGGTAAAAGTGCACTACATTAAAAATTAATGACTAAAAACTTGGTGCGCAGTCAGGTCGTGAATGGTGTCTGTGCATGTAGTAAATTGCCGCAGAGTTTGTTAATTAACTTCACAAATAGAGAATGAAGTGTGAGAGCTTCTATGTATGAAACTTAATTGAATGTAAAACATTCTCAATGCTGTGAGTGACTTGCTGTTAAATTTTTTTGGTCAAATAATGATTACTGCTCTCCACGTGGCCGGTTTAACCTGCAAAATTTTGTCGAAGCATGTTGACTGAGTACAGTTCACTTTATATTAAGCCACAATTTAATAAGTTCTGTTCATGATTCAAATTTACTTATTCCATGGCTGACTTTTAGACTCTTTAAGCTGGTTGTAAAAACTTTTATTAAGGAATATTGTGCTTTTATTGAGAGTTAGCTGGCGGCCCGTTAAGAGGTTAATTACCTTAACTCGGGTGTACATTTTTGATAGACTGTTCTCTAATTTACTTGAATTCATAGGGTTCTCGCACTAAGCCGGTTTCCTGGCTTGCTGTGGGCTGAACATCTGCCCAAGCTGTGAACCATGTCAAGATCGTATACGAAGAGGGAGATGGAGACTGAATTTCTATGTCGCACTCGCCAGCACTTATAAGGTGATATTTTGCATTTATTTCATTTTTGGGGCCGGGCCGGCAGTGTGCCCGTTTACTGCAAATAGCCTGGAAGCCATGGGACCACGTGTCCAGACTGTTTACCGGGAAGTTGAGCTGTGATCATGACTCTGAACACTGTAACTTAAATTTCATAAACCTTTTTTTATAACTCATTTATGTAACACTAAATGCTATGCCTGTAAGTGCGTGCTGCACTGCGGGAGCGCGCCAGAGAGATTTTAATCTTGTACCATTTTACTGTTGCATCTCTTTTTCATTTCACTCCTTACAAAATTTAATTATTGCTCAGTAGCTCTGTTCCGGCTGGAACAGCTGTGTAGGAAATTTAATTTGACTATGGGTTTCACATTTAAGGGCTGGGGACTTTCCTGGGGGTTTTTTTTGGGGACTTTTCTGGGATTACAAAATGGGACTTAGTTTTTCTTTGACACACGCTGGTGCAACTTCAGACAGGTTGAATGCCTGTCAACTTTTGTCAACTACATGTGGGCGCGCTCCCACAGATGCCAGAGCACAACCACCTTACTGTATTCTTTTCCTTTAATTATTTTATATAGTTATTTGAGGCTAATAGAAATAATTTACTAATGTAACGGAAATATTTTAGCTGATTTTTGCCCCTTGCACATGGGCTAAACTGATTGTTTTCTTAACTGGCAAACACATATGGGTTGACTTCCCACTTATAGCATTTGCTGTTTAATTTTTGACTATAAAACATGTATTCATCATTTTCTTTTTTGAGTAAATTATGTATTGTCAAAATCGTCTGAAATAGTAATGCCTCAAGCAATTAATTTCTGTTTATTAAGGTACATAGAGATTTAATTCCTTTTTGGAATTTTTTTTTGAAGTCAAATAACTGTCTAGAATTTTATAAACACTGTCTGAAAGTAGGTGACGTAGTTTTGTCAGTTTCAATTAATGATGTGAAAGGAACTTAAGGTTCACACGCTCATTATGGGTCATTGATCAATGGAATGCTAGATAAAGGGGTGGTCCGGTTATTTATGCCTCATGAATTATTATCATTCTTTCTGGGGTTTTGACTTTACGTTATTCTGCTGAATGGGTTGCCGAAGGGCGTATATTTTATCACTGCCGAGTTATAAGATTGTAGTTACTCTACCTGTTGGGTGGGTGCATTCCAGGGGCATGCGTGTTAAAAATTAATGTAATTGTGAGTTGGTGTACCTTGTGTTCTGTGTGTGTTGTCATGTGTCTAGCTAGCCACGAGATGGGAGAAAATTTAATAATTATATATACATGGGTGTCCATTGATTTATATATATATATTTGTTGTGCTTAATATTATACATATTGTTATGCTGAAGATTTGAAGGTTTATACACACTTGTGATCATTTATATTTACACACATTTGTTATGACTAAGATTTTACACACTTGTTATGTTTTACCATATTCATACTTGTGATCGGGCATACAAGAAGGGCATGAAATAAAATAACTTGTTATCGTTCTGTTACAGCTGAGTTTTATTGCAAGCCCCGTCATACTGGACCCAGCATAATTTTGCTTCTCTAGGCTTAGGCCTAGTCCTAAATAACTTGTAACCTCTCTTTCAAAACCAACAAGCAAGGAGATAGAAATTTAAAAAGAAATAAAATAAATACTAAAAGCATAGAGAGGTTACACATGTGCACCGAAACACAGCAAGTTAGAAATAATCAAATACTGAACTTTATTTATGATACGAGATACAGTAAATGAAAACAACACTCAATCACCACTAAAATAAAATGGTACTTTTTTTTGTAAACAGAGGCTAAGCTATTTCATACCACAATATAACAAAAATCCCGATTAGCGCTTTCGAGCCTTTCAGCTCATCATCAGGTCGGAAATACGCGTATGAGTTGAGAAGCTCGAAAGCGCTAATCGGGAATTTTGTATATAGTGGTGTGCAACAGTGTAATTTCGTTTGCGACTATAACCACTAAGATAGTAAACATTTATTATTTAATTTGTGAATTTATCTGTTTTATATAGCTTAAATTTGTTTGAGTTAATTCTATTTAAACAGGTATAGTACAGTTATAGAATTTTTATGAATTTTAGGTGTGTTAGTGTGACAAGACGACGGAATACCTTCTTGTACAATATATGCCTACGTATGTACGCATAATGAGATAAACGGAACATCTTCATTGTCGCCTTCTGCACCCCTCGGCGTCGGCGAGTTGCACTTAGGAGGCTCCTGCAAGGTTTTGTCCTTTAATCTGACTCGTCTTGTCTGCATTTAACTAAAATTTGCAGTTACATTACAGTTTATCTGTGGCATTTGTCTGCTCTTCCACACGCTCAATTGGTTGTTTGACGTTGACAAGACTGTATTTACAAGCGGAGGCGGATGCAAAAAAGGCGCCGGGATGCGCGATCCCTCAGTAAAATGATTAAAATGCTACAACGTGAAACTTTTCTTTAGTACCGGAAATTTTCTACGAATAATTAGTACTGACCAAGTAATTTTGTTACGAAAGCAGTTAAAATATCAAAACACTATTTTTTATTCTTCTTTTCCCAACCAAGAATTAAGTTAGGTAATAGCCTGTTGCGAACTGATCATTCTTTTCGTGATCTTCCGACGGATATCCGTCCTTGGGGTCGATATCTATACACATTCGTTGGCATCCCTTAAGGAACATCGCCTTATCGAAGCATTGTCCGTGTAGGCGAGGGGGTTTGTGTGCCCCAATAAACGTTTAGGGCTACTGGACTTGAGTGTTCCAATGTCGGCCGTAGCGTAGCTACTGGTAAGCTCTCCCAAGTCCCGGCACTTGCAGTAGACGTTCCAATGGCAGTAGCAGCACGGTTCATTGAAGGAGCGAAGCCAGTTCTCAGTGTTAACTCCACCGTTTGGCATTTGTCAGTCTGATTATCTGTTTGGAGCACGGCTCACGAGAACTTTTGAAAGCATCAATTGATTTTCGTATAACTTTACATGCGTGTCCGTACGGAACCCCATTGTTTTTGAGATTGATCACGTCAAAGGCAGGGGAGTGGCAGGCAAAAATTTGAGGGCATCAAAATTGTGATAAAATCACAAAAAGTCCACGTTAAGTATCAAATTAAAAGAAATTTTAACAACAATCTGAATATAGTGTTAATTTTTGAAATGTTTAGAATTTTCGGACGTCAGGACTCTAAAACTGGGTGAAGTTTGATAAATTCAAACAAAAGCGTCTGGTGAACACATTAAAAAGAATTAATTTTAAGTGACATCTGAATTTCCAAATTAAAAAAAAATAAGAGTCCAGGGCCCAAAAGGGGACCAGAAATTTGTAAAAAAATGTGAAAATGCAGTAGATGTCAGAGTAAAAGGATTGTAACTCAAATCGGAATTTTTCGAATGTTTAGTGTTTATTTTACGATTGAGTGCTCTGCAATTGTTATATTACTAAAGAAATAGAGCAGTAGTGATTTTTTTGTATATTTGCCGTAACTGAAAAAAATTATGTAGCTCTAATATCGACATTTATGTAATAATAAATGAGCTTCGTACAAAACAGCGAGCGAGTTCTGCAGCTAGTTTAATTTCTATAACACCAAGGATCGTGTTTTACTACTGTTAAGGTTAGACCCGTTTCAAGAACCTATACTATGATTAACCGCACCTACACTTATTCGGCGCTATCCGTGCTGTTTTTGTAAGCGCGCCCAAACACATTTGGCGCTAAACGTTGACTCTGCCGCTGAGAGGTGGCTGTTAAATCGATTTCTCTCCTCTCCTAGTGTGTGTGTCTGCGTGAAGCTGCGCGAGGCGTCGCGACGCGTGGTCCGTTTTTGGCTGGGCGCTCTGCTCCTTAGTCCGCCCGTCTCATTTCCATTTCTGAGCGCGGAAATTGAAAATTTACTACCACTCAATTCGTACCGAGCGAGCTAGACCAAGCCGTGAAACGCTTAACTTTACACCCCCCCCCCGACACCGTTTTGTGTACTCTTGGTTCCCTCTTCCCATTTCGTTTCATTTAGAATTACATCGTTTCTGCGTGAAAATTACTCTGTAATTGCATTGGTGGCGTACGTTTAGTCTGCAACTCCTGCACGACTGCACTCTACTTGCCCCTGTACTACTATTACTGCACGGCGCTACAGCTCATGAAGAACCCTGGCCTCCACTCCTCTCTATCCTGTGCCTGTGCGACTCTTTGTCCACACACAACGAAACGTCCACCCTACATCTTCTTCTTGGCCTCCCTCTTTTCTTCCTCCTGGTCCTCCAATGAACACTTTTTTCACTGCTCTTTCCTCTGTCATTCTTTGTACGTGACCTGCCCACCTAATTCTGCCTTGTTTTATTGCTGTGACGACGCCGACGTCCGGCTCCTTGTATAGATCGTACAATTCGACGTTTGTTCTCATACGCCAGATTCCAGTATCTAGTCTACCTCCATTTATCCTCCTCAGAATCCTTCTTTCTCATCTTTTGATCATATCTTCTTGGGCTGAGGTCATGGTCCAGGCTTCTGAAGTAGCCTATATAATACTACTGGCCGCAATACAGCTTTATAAATCTGGACCTTGGAGGTTCTAGAAATGTTTATGGAGTTTAGGATAGGCAACAATGAAAAGCAGTACCTATTTCCCATGGCCAATTTGTCTTTAATTTCCATTGCCATCTGATTTTTTGACGTCAAGAGGGACGCAAGATATCTAAAACTATCCATCCTCTCAAATTCATTGCCGTTGACTTTAATTTTTGGGACTATTTCTACTAGGATATTCGTCTTCATCAGTATATATTTTGTCTTTTGGCCGTTCACTTGGAGCCCTAGGTTGGTGGAAGCATGCTCCAGCGAGATGTACGGCTCTTCCAGTGCCTGTTTGTTTCTTGTCATGAGAATAACGTCAGCATATGCACTGCACTGCGACCTTCTATTCATAGTTGTGCCACCAGGGTTTATTGCTAGCTGACTTACTACTTTCTCCAGGCATTACTACTTGCCCATGTACACTGAGCCCTTTATGTGTATTCAGAAATAACAGATCATCATCACCAATGGTTAAACCAAAAATGGTTTGTTCCGATGCCAAGCAGACTGACTAGAGCTGGTCACTACAACGCTTATTCGGAAGCGCCACACCTCTCTTATCCTTTCCGCTTATAATTTCAATAGTTGTTTGGGGATCAGGCAGTCGTCCATTCGGTTAAGATGTTCCAATCATTTTAACCGATATTGGGCAAGTCTATCAAGTACATTCATAATATTCAGTTCCTGACTTACGATATATCGATATTTCTTTTGCGATATTGATTATTCTTCGATATTCTCTGCCGTACAACGTTTTTGCGATATTTCTCTCTCTTGCGATCGTTCCACGTGGGTAAGAAATCTCATTTCGACCGCTTGAATACCACTGGCGTGGGATTTCGTTACAGTCAAATTCTCAGACCAACAGAGAACTGTGGGAAGGGGGCCATCACCTTGTAGAACGTCAGGCATGTTTCTTCCATCGTTGATCTTAGAGTTCTCCTGATGGCCCCACACATATGGTTGAACTTGTGTAGTTTACTCACCGTGTCATTGCTTGTGATGTAAAACACATTATAGCCCGGATATTAAAGATTATCGACTTGCTCCTGAACAGAACCATCTGCAGCATTTTTTTCATATGGGATCAGCTCCACGAAATGCCATCACCTTGTTGTCTTCAATCCGCGGTCCTTGCAGAGTCGACTCAAAGCCCTTCAGTACTATAAAGTAAAACTTCCCCTCCTCCTTTGTTCTGCTAATACGGTCCATGCACTTTGACCTGTACTGTTCGATTCTGTCAGACAATATACCAACGTCTCTTTTCGCGACGTGATTCTTAATTACCAAGAATTAAATATCACGACGTGATACTGGGCAAGTCTATCAAGTATATTTATAATATTCAGTTCCTGCCTTACACCGACACTTTTTTGCGATATTGAAGAGTATCCTGCCACGTGCCTGAGAAATCTCATTTCGGCCGCTCGAATACTACTGGCCTTTGACTTCGTTGAAGTCCAATTGTAAGACGCAGAGGGAAGAATGGGGAGGGCCATCAGCCTGTTTCTTTACTCGTTGATTTTATAGTCCTCCTGATATTCCCACACATATGCCTCAACTTGTGCAGCTTCTTAGCCACACCATTGTTTGCATTGTAAGACACATTATAGCCGAGATATTCAAAATTACTGACCTGCTCCAGAACACACCCATCTACAACAATTATTACTCATATGGGATGAACTCCATAAAAACCCATCACCTTGGTTTTCAATGTTGAAGATCTGTAATCCGAAATCATTGCAGATTTTACTCAATGACGGGAAACAACAGATTTACTTAAAAATGTAATATTTCTACTTTGAATTAAATTTATGATTTATTCATCTTTTTTTTTTAGCCGTATCCTTCGAGAAAGTGTAGTCGTCTTCGGTTAACGTCCGTAAGCTGGTCGTCAGCTGATTTCCAGGTTTCTCAAACGTTCTCTTTGGTCCGGAGTGTCGGTCTCAAAATTAGTATCTTTTAACTAATTGGGTCGTACATTCCGAACGAGCCCTTCCGCGGAAACATTTCCTTTATGTTTCCCTTCTTCTGTCAAGTGTTAGGCAAAGCGTCCTCGCTACCGGTCTGCGCTATCAAGCCATCTCTTGCGAAGTCTTCCCAAGTCTTCGTTACCCTTTGTCGCGTAATGTAAAATTTGTCGGGGGGGGGGGATCTGTACACCCGCAGGATGGAAGGAGTCCGAATAGAGAGAGTATTTACCTGAAAAATGCGTATTGTTTTCCATTACACGATGAGAGATAGGCTATAACCAATCAGCTTTCCTTTACGTAATGCGTTAAGTTTTTAACCACTGGACTGGAATAAACATGCGGAATGTCTTCTTCCGAAACTTATAAAGTTTTCTGATCCGGAATATTAGAGAAAATTTCGGTCGTATCTATTTGATGTTTTCAAACACTGATAAATTTTCAAACCTTACACTGGCGAAGTCACAGTATTTAGTTACAGCGTTTGTAGTGCAAAAGTATCTATTAAGGTTAACTAAAAATGTGAACTTACGAACAGAATGTCGACCTCTGTTCAAAGAACTGGAAATTTTATGGAAACTTAACTGTTCGTGGTGGAATTAACAAAATTTGTAAAACGAAATTTCAATTTATACGAACTAAACAAGCCCCATAATATGCACAATACTATATACAAAGCGATTTAAACATTTTGTGAACAATACACATTTACCTTTGAGAAAGACTACTTCTAATAGCTTCTAAAGACTACGTTTAATAGCTTCATCTTCTATCAGGGACTAGCCGAATCACCTGTTCCGGTCCCAAATGAAGATATGCACTTTACCAACGCTTCCTATACTCCTTTGCCCAACAGGGGTGTATTGCCAAACTTCCTTAAGCAGTCTGAAATCTGGCATCCTATTCAGATGAGCAATACATCTGTTTTTGGATTTCGTTGTCCATGACGTGTCCGTTACTTAACTAAATATCACTATTGCATTAACGACTCGGAACACTAGGTTTTTTATAAGTAAAAGCATAAAGTTTTACCTTACAGCCTAAACCGGTTTTCTCCTTTATAAGGCTTCTTCAGAGGCTGCCGTTGGTAGCGCTGTCCGTCTTGTTGTAGGCGACGGAATCGAGTTTCGAAAGATCGATGCTGTGTGTGTGGGGTGAGATATGTTCGAATAATGCGTGTGATTTGAAATGTGTCTGTTCGTTTAGGATGTCGTTTTTATTTGTTTTTGTGTGTTTGTATATTTCCAATTGTTCTAGAGTGTCTAGTTTTCGGCCTTTTGTGTGTACGTGTAGAATGTTCATGTTATTGTCTATGTTTTTATATGTGTGGTTTGCTTCAATGAGGTGGTTTGCAAAGGTGGATTCTGTAGTGGAGTGGAGTGCTTTTGTGTGTTCAACGTATCTCTGTTTGAAGCTACGTCCTGTCTGGCCTATGTAGAATTTATTGCAATTCGAGCAATTTAGCTTGTAAACACCGGGTAGATCGAATTTGTTTTGTGCTTTGTGTGTGTGTTTTGATAGTGTGTGTTCTGTTTTGTTAGTAGTTTTGTAAGCGATTCTGTATCCTGCTTTTTTGAATTTGTGGGCTATTTTTTCAGTTTGTTTGTTGATGTATGTTAGTGTTATGAATTTGTTGTTTTCTGTCTTTGTCTGTTGTTTGTTTTGTGTTTTGTGTAGGAGTTTACTGACTATTGTTCTGTCATCCGTTAGATTCTGCTAGATATTTTATCGTGTTTAGTTCGTCTTTGTAGTCTTTTTCGTCCAAGGGGATATTGTTAAGTCTATGTATCATGGTTGTGAAGGCAGCTAGTTTGTGTTGTATTGGGTGATTGGAGGTGTTGTGTATTAGTGTCTCAGTTGTAGTTGGTTTTCTGTATATACTGAATTTGTGCCTGTGTTCTAGTTTTGTGATGGAGAGGTCTAAGAAGTTTATGGTATTGTTGTGTTCGTATTCGGCAGTAAAGGTTATGTTTTTATGTATTTTGTTTATGTGCGTTAGTAACTCTTCACATTGTCTTTGTTTCCCCTGTATAGTATTAGAATGTCATCAACGTATCGGTAAAAACTTTATGCTTTTACTTATAAAAAACCTAGTGTTCCGAGTCGTTAATGCAATAGTGATATTTACATCTGTTTTTGTTCTCTGCAGAACGATCTAGGATATTAAAAATGTTCAACCCTTTACGAATGTCTTTATTGTAGAGCCCATCTGTTCGTGTGCAGCCTTTAACAGATACTAAGAGAGTCTCAACATCTCCCCAATGCCTGTATCCTACTCAGATGTTTTTTCGCGGAACCCAAGTTTCAGTATCATACAACAACACATGCACAGCCATTACCATTTAACATTTTAGTCGAGTCTCATCCTTGTTTTTTCTATAATCCTCGACGAATTGTGCCACGTATTGACTGAAACTTGACCAACTTGTGACTAACGTCATAACCACGCCATAAGTGATGTCACAACCAAGATAACGGAGCTCTTAGGTTGATAGCTATAAGATATTTTGTTATTGAGTAATACTGTTTAAAAGAATAACGATTTTATTCTACAAATAGGTTTCACGATTATTGTTTTAAAATCAAATGACAACCGTTAACTTTGATATCCGATTTATCTGTAAAAGAAAAGTAACTGTGAATAAATATATTCTACTCTATTTTACTTATGGTTTGAAAAGCGATGTTTGGTACAATTCCAGTACGAGTTAGTAACCATTTACCCAATTACCTCAAATTTTTAATTTCTTTAAATATTTATAACAACACCAGGGTCACAACCAACGTTCCATTGCAATCGTTATTGAACTGGCGATGCGATATCTCAGTTTTGACTCGACCTGTGGCATTTGTCTGTCTGTCTATCTGTCCATCTGTTTCGGGTATGACTCATGATAACTTTTGAATGCGTCAACCGATTTTCGTAAAACTTGGCATGTGTGTCCACACTTTTACCTTACAGAACTCTATTCTTGTTTAGGCCCCTCAAAAAATAGGGGGTGGTAGGTAAAAATGAAGGTGGTCAAAACTGTGGAAAATGGAAAAAGTGGGGTATAAGATTAATGAGAATTTTAACCAAAATCTAAACAAATGTTCATTTTTGAGAATCTCAAAATCTTTGGACGACAGTGCCCAAAAAGTGGGTGAAAATTTTTATAAATTCGCAAAAATTCACGTGGAGTATCGAATTAAAAATAATTTTAACTAACATCTGAATGTAGTGTCGAAAGATCCAGAGCCTAAAAAAGAAATAAAAAATTTTAGGAAATTATAAATATCCAGTAGGGAGTCTGACTAAAAGCAATTTTAACTCAAAACTAGAATGTTTCAAATTTTTAATGTTTATTGTATGCAATGTTCTTAAACCGGTATGGACTTATGGTATTCAACTTTTGGGTACTGCTAGTACGAGTAATATCGAGATTATACAGCGCTTTCAGTCCAAAACTTTAAGATCAATAGTCGACGCTCCATGGTTCGTCTCCAACAATTCTATACACCGAGACCTCAAAGTTCCAACTGTGATAGAAGAAATAATGCGCCTCTGCAGGACTCACATCTCTAAATTAGAAGACCATCCAAACCCCCTAACAATTAATTTGTTAGATAATAGTGAAGATATTTATAGACTATAAAGGCACAAACTGTTAGATTTACCATTCAGGTTTAACTAATAATGTATTCTCTGTATTATCTGTATTGTAATGTCTGTGATATCTGCTCTGTAATATCTGTATGTTTTGTATTCGTGTCAACATTAAGCGTTAATGTCAACCAGTATATGTGCCTTATAGGCCCAGTGTTTAACATTTTGAAGTTATTGTATCATGCCAGCAGCAAGTGGAAGTGATTTTTGTTCATATGTTTACATGTTTTTGTCATTTAGTCTTGTAATTTGTGTATCTGTTTAATCTGTTAACAAAAACAAGAAGAGCTGTCAATGGTCAGCTCTTCATAATCATGTATGTGTTTTGTCAGACAATTTGTTCAATGTTCGGTTAGTCGAACAGATCACAAATCTGCAATAAATAAAAAAAAAAAAATTGTATGCAATGTTGTGTGCTCTGCAATTCTTATATTATCAAAGAAATATTGTAAGTGAAACATTCAGTTACAATTAAAACAAACCTCTGAAGATTCAGAATAATTTCTGTGAAACGTGCGTCAGGTGAAAATAAACCTACTTGCAGTGTATGTATTGAAAGATATTACTCAAGAAATACTAGAGTACCGGTAATCGGGATTTTCGTAATTAAAAAAAAAATCGAATATCGGAGTTTTTTGTAATATAATGTAGTTTTTTCAAAATAGTGAGGGAGTTCTGAAGCTCAGGAAGCATACCAGATACTTACATTGTCCCTTCATACGATATTTGTAGTGTGAGTGCGACGGGCGCACTTGGAGAGTCGTAATGAAGTCGTAGAGGATAAATCGAATTCGACTTAATCCGGACTGGGGAACTACTTACTATTTGCCTTTTGCTTGAGTGCGGGGGGGGGGCGTACGGCTGAGATTGTACTCTAACTACCTGGACCAAGCCGGCTTTCCGTTCAATACCGGCCTATTGAATAGCGCCGTTAGTCATTAATGCATGTGACCTCACAGTCGTTATTGCTACCCGGGCACAAAGACCGGATTAATTTGTTATCACGTGAATTAATTTGGCTGTCGCAGTCTGCTCGCGTCTTCTCTTTACGCTGATGTGGTTGGTACTTCATGTACTTCTTGTAAGTAGGCTACGTAATTTGTAAGATGTTTTGAAAGTGTTTCCTCTGCGATATTTACAACTAATTACATGGATAACTAGTATACTCCCTGAGCTGCATAACCCGCTCACTATTTTGATCGAAGTACATTGATTATTACATAAATTTCAATAGTAGATAATTTTCCAGTTATGAAAACACTACAAAAATGTCGATTGCTCTATTATTTCTTCAGTAATGTAGCAACTACAAAGCACAAATTCAGACAATATACACTAAAAATTCAAGTCATTCCGGTTTCGGGTTACAGTTCCTTCTAGTCAGAGAGCCTGTTGGATTCTCACAGCTCTTTCGAATTTTCGATCTCTTTTTTTTCAGGTCCTGGGGTCCTAAAATTTTGAAATCCGAAAGTTAACACTACATTCAGATGTTAGTTAAAATTCTCTTTAATTTGATATTCCACCTGGAATGTGAAATTTTGTCAAATTTTGCTCCACTTTTTGGGCCTTGGAAAAAATTTTCAATTTCCAAAAATGAACATCTGTTAATCTATTAGGCGGATTATGACATCTGAAATAATCTAAACACATCTAAAATACATCTAAACACTACTATGCCCTCATCTCATTTAGGCCTAATTATCCGTTCACTCTTAGTTGAATCTTAATTCTTTAGAGCAGAATCTCTCTTACTTCAAATATATAAGAGCAACCTTTTACCCGTTGAATCGGTTTACTCCCCTCCTACTCGACACTGAAGTTCTCACTTCTGGCGTCTGTCCCACGACACACACTTTTTTGTAGTTTACGTAAATTTAAATTTCTATTTACAATTTGTATTAATTTCGAGTTTCCGAAACTACAAAATGGGTAGATAAATTTGGTGGTCCCTAGTAAATTATATGTACGCAATAAGTGATCATTTCTTTATTTTTATTTCCATGTTCCGTAAGGAAATTAAAGTATGGTGATGGCGAAAAAATCGTGTTCGAGATAAGGGCTGATTCTGATTGTATTGCCCTCAAAACATGAAGAAAAGTCGTATTCCGAAAACTGTGTAGAATTTTTTCTATGGCGAACGATAACTGCTGCAAATTCAAACAATCTAATAATTTTTTGGATATTATGTGCCCGAGTTTTAGAAGACTCAAGCAAGGCCTATTGATTTTGGTGAAGATCGATTAAGGGAGAGGGGTAATTTACCTGCAACGTTTTACGTTTTAACAAGACTAAAGTACTTAATTTTGATAAATAAAGTAGCCTGAAAAGAAGGTCATAATAATCCATTGTATGTGAAATATCTATAAATGAAAAGGGTAGTTGAAGGGGAGGGGGTAATTTTTAGAAAACAACCTTTTCGATGTTGAATAAACTACTTTATATTGAAGGACAAGATATCTTAATAATTACATATAATGAAACTGTTACTCAATAAAACTGTAAATATAAAATATGAGGTTGTTTGGTTGAGGGGGAGGGGTAGTTTACCGGCAATGTTTTGTGTTTTAACAAGATTAAAGTACTTAATTTTGATAAATAAATTATCCTGAAAAGAGGATCATAATAATCCATTGTAAAAAGATAGATGGAATATCTATAAATGAAAACAGTAGTTGAAGGGGGGTAACTTCTTGAAAATTACCTTTCTGATGTCGAATGAACTACTTCATTTTTAAGGATAATATACCTTAGTAATTAGATATAATGAAACTATTACTCAGTAAAAGTATAAATATCAAAAATGGGGTTGTTCGGTTGAAGGCGAGGGGTAATTTACCTGCATTGTTTTGTGTTTTAACAAGAGTAAAGTACTTCATTTTGATAAATAAGTGCCCCAAAAATAAAGTCATATTAATCCACTGCAAAATGGTAAATGAGATATCTATTAATGGAGAGGGTGGTTGAAGGGAGAGGGGAAATTTTTTTGAAAATTACTTTGCTCATATCAAGTAACGTACGAGTATTTAATTTTGAAGGATAAGATGCCTTAGCAAAAACGTATTATAAAACTATTACTCTGAGAAAATGTAAATATCATTAATAGTGAGGATCGGTTGAAGAGGAGGGATGATTATCTGCGTAGTTCAGTTTCTTTATAAGAAAGAAGTACCTCATTTTTATAGATAAAGTGACTCGAAAATAACTTATATTGAACGACTACCCCCTAATAACAAAAATCCATAGATAGTGAAAATAGTTTGAGGGTAGGGGACACGTTATTAGAAATTATCGAACCAAATTCAAGTAAATGATTTTAAATATTCGTAAATCTTAGAACATGAAAGTCATGAATGGTTCTCCATACCGATATTAATAATACAAATTGAAGTAAAATGAGCCATTTACGCCAACTAACAACGGAAATACGACAAGTTAAATTACAAACTACACTAAATTGTTGAGATATGTTATTTATTACTGTTACTCCTACCAATAAAGAGTGGTTTTCTACAGAGAACCGTAACATAAACCCTCTTATTTCGATGTTCACTGGTTTTTATTGGCGAGAAATCGTTCTGCTTCATTTTTACGCGTGTTAGACAAAATTTCGCAGCACTCTTTAGGTACAGCTCTGGACACCTCGATTCGATACTACTATTATGTAGAGTCGTCAAAACCAACTGATGATATAGAAGACATCGTTAATCGATCAAAAATTAATACTCGAAGTTTACCGAACGGCATAGACTGAAATCAGCAAACAGACTGGCAAGCGGACGTGGGTATTGAAAACGAAGGGAACTGTCAATATTTGGGCGAAAAAGTAAACAGCCAGCGGATGCCGGTCATAACGCGGATATGTTAAAAACTGGAAGCGATAATATCGGGGTTGACAGGTTGACTACCTGAAGCGAAATCCCCCCTCCATTCCGCCAGAGCGGTAACAACAGATAACACGTGTTACGAAAAAGGCAAATGGAAACCGTTTAGAGAGGAGAATACATAGTTTCTTCTCATATAGATTAGTACGCTCCCTGAGTTAGAGAACTCGCTTCATATAGATTAGTACGCTCCCTGAGTTAGAGAACTCGCTAAGTACATTTATTGATACATAAATTTCGATATTAAATATTTTTAAATTATGGAAAAATTACACAAATATCTATTACTTTACTATTTCTTTAGTAATATCACAATAGACACAAAAACTTCGAAACATTCTTTGGGTTTGGGTTGAAATTTGTTTTAGTCTGACATCTCAGTGGATTTTTACAATTTTTTTCAAATTCCTGATCTCTTTTGTGTCCTGGGTCTCAAATTTTGAAATTTTTACGACTTAGCACTAAATTCAGAAATCAGTTAAAATTATTTTTAATTTGATACCCACACGATTTTTTTCGAGTTTATCCAACGTTTCATCCAGTTTTGGGGTCCTGGCGTCCGAAAATGTTTGGATGTCAGTTAAAATTCAACATAACCTATATACATAATTTGATAGCCCACACGATTTTTTGCGACTTTGTCAAACGTCTCACCCAGTGTTTGGGCCCTGGTTTAAATTTTCGAAAATGAACACTATATCCACTCTGCGGTTGATGCGTCCAAAAGTTACCGCGAGACACACCCCAAATGGACAGATATATAGATAGACAGATAGACTGACAAACAAATGCCAAACGGTCGAGTTAAAACTGAGAACTCGTATCGTCAATTCAATTAACCGCGGTACGACTTCAGTAGGAAGAAATGTAATTTTCACGTTATTCGAGCGTCTACTGCAGGTGGGACGATCTCACAGAACGAGGAATAAAACATAAACGTATCAGTGGCGACTGATGTTATGGTTGGAGCGTTGCACAACCACCGATATAGAATAACTAAGCTACAAAATAATATACGAAAACTTTAAGCAGTTATAAGTATCACAAATTTCAACGGAGAGCGTATTAGATATTACGCGGTAATGTTCGCGTACAATTCAAATATGGCGCCCAGGCTGGTGGTTGTAGGCCATTTTCAGCTTCAACAGTACATAGTAGAGCTTACTAACTACACAAACATATGGGAGGGCGTGTGATACTCTTCACAACGCTCAACTACTAGTGCTGTAGTGCAACTTTGTGTCATGAAATCAGCACAGCCTTCTTGATTTATAAGTTATGTCAAGTTTAGTGTTTACGTTGGTTCAAGGTAAACGTTATCCGTTGTTTTAGGTTATAAAATTATAGTCATAATTTTGATTAACTGTGATTATGATAGTTTAATGTCTTTTAACCGATCTCCCATCCATTCAACCAACTAGTGCAACCAGCAAAATTTGGAACCACCAGCCGCCACGGAAACGCATACACGAACGTAGGCCTATGTGTAATATCTAATGTTCGGCGCATTAAAAATTTCCATTTAATTCCGTGTCCATCATAATATCATCATCTCCACTCCAAGCAACAAAACTCCGCGGTTGCAACACATAACACGTGTTACAGAGAAGAGTACTTTCTTCTCATATAAACTAGTCAGCTCCCTGAGCTGCACAACTCGCTCATTATTTTGAACGAACTACATATATTATTACGGAAATTTCGATATTAGATAATTTTCCAATTTTTGGAAAAATACAGAAAGTTCTGATTACTCTACGGTTTCTTTAGTAATATAACTGTTGTAGGGCGTACACAATGATATAAGGAACACTAAAAACTTCAAACATTCGGATTTGGGTTACAATTGCTTTTTGTCTGACGCCCTGCTGGATTTTCACAATTTTTAAAAATTCTCGAACCTCCTTTTTAGGCCCTGGGTTCTTAAAATTTTGAAATTCCTAAAACTAACACTACATTCAGATGATCGTTAAAATTCTCTTTAATTTGATATCCCACATGATTTTTTTTTTAGGATGTTATCAAACTTTCCACCAAGTTTTTGGGCCCTGACGTCCACAATTTTTTAAATTAAAAAAAAAATTAACACTACACCTATATTCAGCCTGCGGTTATAATTACCTTTAATTTCATACCTCACATGGGATTTTGCGATTTTTCCACAAGTTTAACCCCGTCACTTTTTTTGTTTCCCGCCCCCCTTATTTTCGAGGGACCAATCTCCAAAAACAATAGGGTTCTGTAGGGTAAAAGTATGGACGAGTTTTACGAAAATTGATTGATGCATTCAAACGTTTTCGTGTGACATACACCAAACAGAAAGACACGAAGACGCACATGTAGTAAAATGCCAAAAGTGAAGACTCGTTTCACTTATTCAATTAATCACGGCGAAGAAATGTAATTTTCACGTCGTTCGAATGTCTACTGCAGGTGAGACGACTCAACGGAACGATAAATAAGACACACACACACACACACACACACACACACACACACACACACACACACACACACACACACACACACACACACACACACACACACACACACACACACACACACACACACACACACACACACACACACACACACACACACACACACACACAGGTGTAACTTGAGGAAAAGACGCACTTGTATCCCTCCCCCAAAATTCGGCCCAGTATAAATTTCCAGTTTATTTCCATATCCATCATAATCATCATTGTATAATGTTTTATTGTCAGCTGTTTTAGGTTTTTTAGCTTCTGAGGACGATATCAGATTCTAAGGATCGAAATGTCGAACAAGAAAAATATTACGGCGGAAGCAGTTCGAGTAGGAGATTAACTAGAACTAAACTACTGAGTACTGTCAAAATGACAATGACAGTACCGGGAAGAACCAACAATGAAATGTACATAAAATGAATTTGAACGTTATGAATAATAATATTCATGTTCTGTCGGACTCAAAAAACAGATTGCAGATGGGTATACATCGAATGTGCAAAGACTCTGGACTACAAATATCCACATTTAAGGGCAAGGTGAGACTTTTCGTGGAACTGATCCCGTACGGGCAAAAATTGTTATAGACGGTACTGTCCTGGAACAATTGTGAAGCCAGAAATTGTTATAGACGGTACTGTCCTGGAACAATTGTGAAGCCAGAAATTGTTATAGACGGTACTGTCCTGGAACAATTGTGAAGCCAGAAATTGTTATAGACGGTACTGTCCTGGAACAATTGTGAAGCCAGAAATTGTTATAGACGGTACTGTCCTGGAACAATTGTGAAGCCAGAAATTGTTATAGACGGTACTGTCCTGGAACAATTGTGAAGCCAGAAATTGTTATAGACGGTACTGTCCTGGAACAATTGTGAAGCCAGAAATTGTTATAGACGGTACTGTCCTGGAACAATTGTGAAGCCAGAAATTGTTATAGACGGTACTGTCCTGGAACAATTGTGAAGCCAGAAATTGTTATAGACGGTACTGTCCTGGAACAATTGTGAAGCCAGAAATTGTTATAGACGGTACTGTCCTGGAACAATTGTGAAGCCAGAAATTGTTATAGACGGTACTGTCCTGGAACAATTGTGAAGCCAGAAATTGTTATAGACGGTACTGTCCTGGAACAATTGTGAAGCCAGAAATTGTTATAGACGGTACTGTCCTGGAACAATTGTGAAGCCAGAAATTGTTATAGACGGTACTGTCCTGGAACAATTGTGAAGCCAGAAATTGTTATAGACGGTACTGTCCTGGAACAATTGTGAAGCCAGAAATTGTTATAGACGGTACTGTCCTGGAACAATTGTGAAGCCAGAAATTGTTATAGACGGTACTGTCCTGGAACAATTGTGAAGCCAGAAATTGTTATAGACGGTACTGTCCTGGAACAATTGTGAAGCCAGAAATTGTTATAGACGGTACTGTCCTGGAACAATTGTGAAGCCAGAAATTGTTATAGACGGTACTGTCCTGGAACAATTGTGAAGCCAGAAATTGTTATAGACGGTACTGTCCTGGAACAATTGTGAATACTTGGGCTACAGCGTGTCTCATAATACGAACAACGACGTTGTGAATACGTTGCATTAGTTCAACCTTACGTGCGGGACCATCAAGCGATCTCCTAAGTCATCAAGTAGAGAAACACACCTAAAATTCTACAAGGTGTAGAATCCCACACTTACTACCCTTCCCACACTTCTTTATGGGTCTGAGAATTGGACTTTAACGAAAGGCCAGGCCAGTCGTATCCAAGCGGCTGAAATGAGATTTCTCAGGCACGTGGCAGGGTATACTCTCCGTGATCATAGAAGAAACTCAGATAGACGGCAGGAACTGTATATTATGTGTATACTCGACAGGATTGCCCAGTATCGGCTGAATTGGTGGGAGCATCTTTGCCGAATGGATGACTGCCGCATCCCCAAATAACTATGGAACTCTAAGGCGAAGGAACGGAGAGCTGTGGGACGTCCGAGGAAGTCCTGTAGTGACCAGCTCTAGACTTTGCCTATTTGAGACGGGAACAAACCATCCTTGCTTTAATCCGTGCAGATGATGATGAATAATATGAGAAGTCGTTATTTAATAATACAATAACATAATTTATTACCGTTATCCCATCAAAAATATAGATCTACTACATATTATATACTTGCTTTTAGTCCGCTATATGCTGTACACGTAATTAAACTTAAGAGTAAATAAAACTCCATTCGGGCTACACGAAAACGGAGAGCAAAAATGGAAAAATAAATTACGACAAGAGGGAGAGGGGGTGAGCCTGCTGGAGATCGCAGGCGTCGGACTCGGAAATTATTACCGTAATAAACGGAAAACATTAACACAAGTGGCAGTCAGTTGGCGCGGCATCCCGATTTTATTTTATTTCCCTTATCGGAGTCTGTAAACTGCGCCACATCTCAGTCTTGCGGCAAACTCTACGACTTTCTGTATTGTACTGAAAACTGCCGGTTTATAATGAGGATCACCGTAGACAGACAATAACGCTGTATGTTCATTTTACATTACACAGCTCACGTCACGAACACCTAGCATCTCGAGTTCTTATTAGTTAAATTCACGTGGAAGTCTAATTAATAAATTATGTTTATCGTAGTCGTCATCCTTTACGAGTGTTGACACGACTTAAACGTAAACAAAACAATGTGAACAAGTCGGTATTTACACACCCAGCTGTAGGCCTACTGTGTGACAGAGATAGATAATATAACACTGTTTGTTACGTTCGGCGTAATTACCATTCTGGATGACCATAGCGGCGCGTAGAACGTTTTATGAAACAGTCCATGGAGTTCATCTGACTGGCCAGGTTTAAGCATTTTTGGCTGTTCGGAAGTTTGCCCTCACAACCTCGGCCGACTCACATTTCCATGGGGACAGTCGTCGTCGTCGTCATCCTTTACGGCTTAGGCTAGTAGACTGTTCCAGTCTCAATGGAAGTCGTGCAACCCTAGCTTACGGGGTCTTCCCCCACTTCTCTTCCCTCTTGGATGATAGTCAAGGGCTCTTCTTGAAAATCTAGTTGGATCCATTCTCACTACGTGTAACCGCCACTCCGTTTTGTACCGGGAGATTTTCTAGTTTAAGCTTTCAGCTATGCCTACCTCCATTCTAAGATGATCATTTCTGATAAGATCTCTCCTGGTACACTTTACAGCCCTCAAGAACTTCATTTCCGCTCCTTGTATTCTAGTTATATCTTTGGCCTTTCTAATCCAAGTCTCACTACCTTACAGTAGTTGAGGTATGGCCATTACATTACAACATTTCAATTGCGTCTCTTTCCATGTTTTATTCTTGAAGTGTTTAATGATACAGCCACAAAGCGACTGAAAGAGACTAATTTTGATTTCAACCTCCTTATCACCTTGGTATGCGATGCTACACCCTAGATACTTGAAATCTGGCACCTGTTCTATTGGCGAGTCCTGTATGACAGTCTTTGTTGTAATATGATTGCCCCGGAAGAAGCCAAAGCTTGTGTTTTGGATAAAGAATTAAATTTATTGGATAAATTATTATGTTTATGTTTAATAAATATTTTAAATATATGTTTTGTTTGAATATCTGACAACTAGGACAACATACACGGACATCTACATCAGCTTAACTGATCATTCACAAATTTCAGGCTTAACAACAGAGGAATCTGTTACACGGAGTACCGACAAAGACAATCATTAAGAATACTAGTGAGCTGTAGGACTCGATCACTATTTTCAACGAAATACATTTTATTATTACATAAATTTCGGTATCAAATAAGTTTTAAATTATGGAAAAAATTACAAAAATCTCGATTTCTCAACTATTATTGTTAGTAATATTACAATTGTAGACTGACTTCCGACTTACGATCGTGGGGGAGCTAAGCTGCTTGTGCCCCAGTGGGTGCAGTGACTGATGCGTCAAAAACATGAGTGAGCCTTGCGGCAGTATAAGGATGAAAAAGCCCTCCTACAAGGAGGTATGTAGGCTGTTAATGTGATGCTGAACCGCGGAGCGATTCCCAACTGCTGTTTTTTTTTTTCATGAAAGGAAAGGGAGCGTGGAATCTGTTTTAGTTTTTGTTTAGTGAAGGATGGGAGGGAGTTTCACTTGCGTGGCTGGGATAGGAAAAGTTAGAGAGTCAAACGCCGCAAGGACGGAGGTGAGGGGCAGATGAATGCTTACGGGGCGTTATCGAGCAGGGTTCGGGGGCGTTTAAATTTGCGAGGAGGTAGGCCGTCATCTGTACTAAGGCGGCGGAGGTGAGGGTAGGATGAGGTAGAGGCACGTGTGAAGAGTTTGAGCGCCAGTGAACGCACAAACGTATCAACAGAAGGAACCTTCAACCCCTGTCTGATAACGTCAACAATTGTAGAGCACAGAATCATACGATAAATACCTACTAAAAGTTCGAAGCATTTAGATTCGGGTTACAATTTCTTTTATTCTGATAGTCTGCTGGATTTTCATAAGTTTGTTCAAATTTTGGAGCTCTTTCTAAGCTGTAGGGTCCAAAAAATTTTGAAATTTACAAAACTTAACACTACATTCAGTGTTAGTTAAAATTCTCGTTAACTTAACACCCTAATGGTTTTTGCGATTTTTTCACAATTTTGACCATCCACACTTTTGTCTCCCGCTTCCATATACTATTTTGAGGGGGACCAATCTCAGAAACAATAGGGATCTGTAGGGAAAAAGTACGAACACGCATGCCAAATTTTACAAAAATCAATCGATGCGTTCAAAAGTTACCGTGAGACATACCTCAACCACTTAGAATGCCAGACGGTCGAGTCAGAACTGAGAACACGGCCGTTTGGGATTTTTGTCTGTCTGTTTGCGGTGTCTCATTTGACGATAATTTTTGAACACGTCAAACGATTTTGTAAAACGTGGCAGGCATGTCCGCATCACTTTTGCTTACCAGATTCCTGTAGTTTCTGAGATTTTTGGCCCAAAAATAGCGGAATTATAAGTACTGGTGATATAAGTACGGCCAAACAAGTCTGGAAATATAAATCTATAGGACACAGGTGTGTGTGGGTAGACCCAAGAAAAGATGGCTGGAGGACCTCTGACTGCGGAACACGTGTAGAAACACGTAGGCCTATACGTCATAGGCCTGTTTGGTTGCAACGAAAACGTGATTTTGCGGGCTCTGACGTGTATATAACACAAAGTATTCGTTATGCACGGGCTGAGAATAAAACGCCCCTAACACCGCCCCTTGGCGCCATTAACTGTTTTTAATATTTTTCTACATGAACAATAGCGAATGTGGAGAGTTTTTATTGCCGACCAGTGAAATACGTTTTACTGCTGCTCAGAATCAAAGTACACCACTAGAGAACGTGTAACCGCTGCTACCAACTTATTGTGATGTTTACCGCCTCAGACTTCTGTTTACGTCTTCCTTGTTTCTCTCGTAACGGCACTCGTCTGGCAGTCTTTCTAAAGCAGCTAACACACGATCGTTGCGGTGTGTCACTTCAGTGTGTTCAATTTCATGTGCCACATCGGACTGAAGTGATGAGTTCAGTGGCGTACCTAGGCCACTGGTGGCCCGGGGCGGATTTGTTTCTGAGGCCCTCCTCCAAAAAGGCGGGTGTTATAATCTAATTTCTCTTTAAGTAATACGTTGCAAAAATATACTTTATCGTTATTTATTTATTGTCTAATGATTGTATTGATACATCTAGTTAGGAAACTTTATAAGAAGCTGTAGAAATGTTTGAAATAAAAGTCCACTTTCATATTGTAAATACAAAGTTTAAAGAAATAATAGAAGCAGTATCATTTAGAGAATGCATTAAATTTATTCCAATACTTTATAATACCTGTACTGTTGTACGTGGTGTTGCCTTCGATGTCACTCACGGTTTTGTTCGCTCACACAATATATGATGCACTTTCGAATTCATTCGTTCGAGTAACTGACCCGAGTTTCACACTCCGAATTATCCACTGTTCGGTAAAAAATTCTGATGAGAGATTTTAAATAAATTGTTGGTGTCCTTAAATGTTAAACATTTTTCACGGTGAAAGCTCTTTTAGCGTACGCCTACATGTTATCGCCCGGTATTTCACTCCGCCGTTTACATTTTCGTACCGGAGCACGGCCTTCTTGAGTCGCTGCCGCTGCCGTTGCCGTTGCCGTCCGTGCTGTTTGGGGTTCAATTTGCGACTGCGTGGTGAGGCATTGTCGCCAGGTAGAACAACTGACGCTACTTCTTTAGTATGAATATACTTCTAATGACAAACTTACCTTTATAAGTTTTTTTTAATATCTGTAAACACTTTATGGTGTAGATATGTAAGATAATATGATGTAAGATAGATTTAAAAAATAATATGAAAAAATCTTTGGAATCGATCGACTAAATCCTGGAACTCTCCTAGTGTTGCGTTTCAAGACGTGACAATAGAACATTTGCAAATAAATTTTAAAAATTTCCAAAAACCTGATTTTTTCAAATCTGGAGACCCCCTACTAAGTGTGGCCCGGGGAGGTCCGTCCCCACGCCCCCTCTTTAGTACGCTACTGGATGCGTTGCCTACACACGATCACATCGGTACGCTAACAGCCTACCGCCGCGCCGTCTTCTGTTGGAACGCGCTCGCCGTGTAGTGGCAATTGTGTGTTGTGCTGAAAATTGGTTTTTGTAGTTTATCGTGTCGGCGGAAGAGGAATTGCTGCTGTGGGGCGCTGTAGCCTGTGCACTTGTTGAAAGGAAGAAGAATAAACGAAACTGAGGGTTAAATATTGGCTTTCAAAACTAGAAAAATTTTCACACATAAATGTTTTGATGGAGCTAAAGCTACACCATAAACACTATCACAATTATTTAAGGATGGAAGTGACGATTATTTACAATTATACAGAATTATTTACAACCACGAGAGCTCCAGTTAGCAGTTTTCCACTTGAGCCAATATGCAAAGAATATAGTCTTAGAATATCAACCCAGAAAACAAAAATTATGGCCTTTAGAGAAAAGAATCCGATACCTTCCAAGATAATTACAAACAATCATAGAACAAGTATCTCATTTCAATTATCTAGGGTGCGATGTAACTTATGAGTATGACAGCGATATCGATATAAAAATAAATAGATTTCAAATGATATGTGGTACTATACACAGAACACTGGGAAGTAAGACAAGGAAAGCCACCAAGATAAAATTCTATAAAGTAATGGCAACACCTGTTTTAACTTATGGAAGTGAAATTTGGACAATGACGAGAAATGATGAATGAAGAAGGCAAACAAGTTGAAATGAAGTTCTTGAGAAAAACCAAACGTTGCATCCTTAGAGGCCAAATACGAAATGAAGATATAAGAAACGAGTTAAATGTATTGTTACGTAATACGGAACGTACTACAAGTTTCTCGAACGATCCAGTGGAATACGGTTGTAATGTCATGTGCGTACGTGTTCTCGACATGCGTTGCGAGATTGTTCCGGACTCACCGGCCCACGCCTACTGTGTGTAAGACCGCAACCAATTATGTTCTGGCGTTTCCTAGTAGCATTCTTGACGCGCAGTTAGCGAATATTCTGGAACCTCAGCGGGGTATAAATACAAGTACTCAGAGACGTTCAGTTTAGTCTGAGTTGCGATTTACTGAAATGCGGTTCTTAGTATTATAGTTAGTTATTATCGGGCGATTACAAAGTGACTTTGAGTTGCGAATTATTACAGTGCGGTTCGACGTACTGTGGCGGAATGTTATGTGTTTTATAATAAAATTATGCGGTACGATTGTAATACAATTGTGTTTTATAACAGTTGGCATTTTTTTGTGTGCGGACATTTTTTATTTGATTTGTTGTAAGAGACTGTCTTGTTAATTACAATTTTTTGTGTGTGTGGACATTTTTTATTTGATTTGTTGTAAGAAACTGTCTTGTTAATTACAGCTGTTTAATTGTGATAATTAAAGCTGGCGATTAGTGACTTAACTGGTGTCTTGTATTCTGTTTTCCACTGTACCGTAGAACGATCAGTAGACCGTCGTAACAGTATATTGTACGGCCAGCAGAATAAGGTACGGACAAATAAAATGTAGGCAGCATATCGAGAGAATGGAAGATATAAGACAACCTAAACAAGTAATAAGATACAGACCTCAAGAAAGACAAAGTATAGGTAGACCAAGGAAGAGATAGCTTCAGTGAAGGCGGCGGAACAGGCTGTAAGCCTATACGTTGACGTGGAGAAGAAGAAGAAGATTTACAACCACCACCTACAAAGTTAAACAAAGCTAAAGAAAAACTATATAATATAACCTCACTGTCACTTACCCTCCAAGTCCGCTGGACAGAACTGGGAAGGACAACCACAATGACGCCAGTTTAACAACTTGAGTGGATTATTTATTATTACTTTTTTCTGACGGTTCACGCCTGTTAGTGAACGAATCCCGTGTACGCTTAAGTTTGTATTTAATGTACTAGTGTTACTTACACCTGGATTGTTTACTGGTCGAAACGTAGTGTGACAAATTTTAAGATGGTTACTGTCCGACCCAACCCTTCTGACAACGTTCGCGTACCGTCGAAAGCTAGGTTTAAAGATCAAACAAAAGAGTTTTGATCAATTTTGTTTTCTTGTAAACGTACACTGAAGTATCAAACGCGGGCTCAATTTTTCAAACGAAATTGTGTAAAATAAAAACGGATAGCCACGGGGAGTCCGATAGCCTTTGGTAACACACACACACACACACAATTTGCGGCATGTGACAGGCGTGTTTTGTTTATTTCCAGATTTATGACAGGTTATGTTTTTCGTCGCTCTCTGTAACGTCACGTCAGTCGCATTCGAGGATAACATTTCATACCACAATGGGCGATCCAAACAAAACAACAATTATTTTCATATACGATAAAAATATCTACAGCGTGTTTATCGAATTTATCTATTCACACACCAGCGATAAAAGTACATAAATACGAAGCGGTTACAACCCTGGGCGCAGCTCAGGGTAATGATAGAATCGCTCGTTCACACACACACACACACACACACACACACACACACACACACACACACACACACACACACACACACACACACACACACACACACACACACACACACACACACACACACACACACACACACACACACACACACACACACACACACACACACACACACACACACACACACACACACACACACACACACACACACACACACACACACACACACACACACACACACACACACACACACACACACACACACACACACACACACACACACACACGCACGCACGCACGCACGCACGCACGCACGCACGCACGCACGCACGCACGCACACACACACACACAATCTGATAACACTATGTATAATACGTAGAGTAATACATTGTTTGGGCGCCGTGTATTTATTAGTACAATGAAAACTTGGTCACTGCAGAGCAATAACCAGGGGCAGACGGTCATAAGGGTTTATACAAGGTACGCGCGGCGGTCAAGGGACACTTTACGACCTCAAAAAAGGTCTATACAAGGTGCGCAAGGCAACATTTTGTTTACTTAATATACTCTCTTACTTCAGTTCCGTCTTGTGACTTCTTCTAGTAGCTTTGTCACGCGTTTTGGAACGATCGTTCTATGTTCAAACATAGGCTATATACGCTTATATCTCGTACCCCTCATACGAGATCGTCAAACATTAAAATTTTAATTAAACTGAAAAACATGATCAACAAAAACTATTTCACGTACACTCTACTTGAACAGTATAAACGGATGCCTTTTGGGATCTAAATATTTTTGTCTTATTCGTTTAATTTCTGTTGAGTTACATTTATTAAGAAAGTAGGCTTTTTACTAAGACACATTTGAGATTACAGTATGCAGGCCTAAACAACTCTTTGTCACTAAGGGTAACAGTGCCAGTCCCCCCAAAATGTGAAGCGTTTCATTCAACGCTAGCAAACATGTTCAGTTACCCACATCCCAATGTTTCTGCTTTTCTAGAGGCATTGAAAGACATACAAATTACTACGTATTTCGATATAAACACAAAGACAATAAGAAAAACTTTAAATTCGAAGTTTGTTAAGAGACAACAATTTTTAAGTAATATTAAGTCTGAGATAGAAACTAAAAAATCACTAGGTTAGAATTTATAAAAAAAGTATCATATATAGGCTATGCCTTGTATAAACCCTGGGAAAGGTCCTACTGGCAGCCGCGCACACCTTGTCAAACCCCCGGTCATAAACCTTCAGACTCTTGCACTGATACTTAAAAAATAAAAAATTATGTAAATTACGTAGAGGTGTGTTTTAAGGGGTTTTACGAGGTGCGCGCGTCGGTTAAATATCTCAAAGTTGGGATACAAGCAGCGAGCGGCGGCCAGTTTTGGTCGCTCTAAGCCACACGTGAAAAGAAAAGAGGGCCGTTGATTTATAATTTGTTGTGTTGTTACTTTCGTGGTTGTGTATAAATTAATGTAAATGCGTTGTGGTTAGATCTAATAATTAGCAATCTGACCGTTGGAAGTGCTAGTATGGAATTATTCGAAGTTATACGTTGAAACACACACTGTAGTTACAAAGCTTTATTATATTGATAGTTTGAGTCGTACAGTAGAAAACACTATAAAAATATGCAAGCAAAACAATACAATACAGGTATAAGGTATAATCTAAGAAAAATTGGTTTGCTCGAAATCCGTATCCTCATATTGGTTTTCAATTCTTGCTTTGACAATTTTTTCCATAGAACCTTGAGATGGAATTGGTTACACTTACTTGCTCCTCTGTAACTCGATAGTATCTTTCTGCTGCCTTTTTTGTGGAGGCTGGAAATACACGCAGTATTCTATTCAAGAGAGAGCTCTTCACGTTTTAAAAAGTAACTGAAGACATATGCCGAAAGGTCCAGAAGGTCCCATTTTTAAAGGGCTTATACAGAGTCCATTTAAACCTGGTACCTGTCCATTTTCACGGTTTTTAGAGCATCCTTAACCTCCGTAACTGGAATTTTGTCATACTCAGACAATGATATATCAGAGAAATCAATCTTCTCCTCATTTAATATGAAAGTTAATTTCTAAATTTATGTTTTTATTTCGCAAAAAAGCTAATTATTTCATAAACCGCGATCAGGGTGAAATAGGTAAAGAAATTTATCAATCTAGAAGTGTTTTAATTTTTTATATAACATATCTATAGTCTGATTAAAGTTACTTTCGACATGGCGGACTGCCACGGGCAAATCACTTAGAATTTATAATACTGGCATATTAATTAAAGACACTTTTTGGAACAGGTACTGTTACCCTCAGTGACAAATGGTTTTTTACATACTGTAATCTCAAACGTCAATGCTTATGTATATTAGTAGAAAGTTCATGCTTTTTAGTAACTATAACTCAACAGAATTTAACGAATATGATAAAAATATTAGATGCCAAAAGCATCCGTGTACAACCCGTTCAAGTAGCGTGTACGCAAATCAGTTTTTATTGTTGATATGTGTTTCACTTTCATTAAAATTTTAGTGTTTGACGATTTCGTATGAGGGATATATATATATATAGTCTATAATCGTTCCGAATCGCGTGACAAAGCTAGTAGAAGAAATCACAAGACGGAACAGAAATACGAGCATATATTAGATAAATGAAATGTTGCCTCGCGCGCACCTCGTATAGACCTTTTTGAGGTTGTAAAGTAGCCCTTCAAAGTCCTTCGACCACCACGCGCACCTTGTATAAGCCCTGTTGTAATACTACGAAAAAAAGTTTGTGATTGTTGTGATTCGTTAAACCTATGTACTTAAATTGTGACGTCTCCCTTGTTAAGACAACACAAAAGTCGGGAACTAGTTCAATTCTTTACCAGTTAATTAAACTAGCTGCCGTTGTTAGTAAAACATCCTTACCAACAAATTACAACACAATTATGACATAGGAAATTGACAAGGTTTGCACAAATTTATTCACTCACTTGGTGTTAGCGAAAACATCTCTTTATTACTATTCAAATATTATGTTTGACTTTGTTTCTTTTTAAAGAAAATTTACTTTAGTAAATTCTGCTTTTACTGCTTTAAAGATATTAAGTTTATTATTCCTTTTATCTCAAAAATTTACTCATCTAGATGTTTGTTTTAAATACCTCGGATCCGGGTCTGAACTTTCTCAAAAGCTTCAACCAAATTATTGGAAGAATAATATTGGTGGTAATCTACATTATTATCTTACATTTATATATAGTGCTGTTACTACTACTTCTTTACAAAAATCACAAATCTGATAATTTCTTCTTTACATTATTAAAGTTCTTTAGTATTCTTTTGTTACTTCGCTTATTGAAACGAAAATTTACAAATGTTGTGTTTGGATATCACCTGAATTTAATACGAGGTTGTTGTTGGGTCCTTGGGGGCATCTCCTGTCGTCTTCTATGGTGGAGTACGTGGTTCCTCTTGAAGCTACATCGGGTTGATTATGTCTGCTCTCGACGATCGGTTTTTTACTTGAAGTTCATACTGTTGTAGTTTGACTTTTCTTCGTCCGGATTTTGTAGTTCACATTTTACACCTTAATTATAGTTCTTACTTTGCAGTACTAAAGTCTGGTAGTTACATTTTTTACAACTTACAGTTTTATATTTTTAAAAGAGATGTGTTGGCTAATTTTTCCTTTCTGTATATTCTTTCTAACTCTACACACACTACATTTTTCAAAATAAAATCATCATACACTGGATATTCGTTTAACGGCATACACTTACGTGTATGTAGACAACACCAAACTCACATCTTTTCATGACGAAGTTCTACTGGCGACTGCGCGTATAGTTTAGGGGCGAGGGCTCAGTAAGCTGGTGCGTATTTACGCACTAAGAAAATAGTTCGTACTTTATATATTATTAATTATTCATTAATTAGAATGTAAATACTTTATGTTAACTTTATTACGACTTAGAGATTTCTTTATTTATATAGTCGCATTTTTAATAATTAAAGTAATTATTATTATTATTCTTTACTTAATACCTTTCTTGGCGTGTTGGTACTGGACAATTTCAAGTTGATTCAGGAATCTGGGTATAGGTAAGAGTGGATAATACTCTTACTTATTAAAAAAATAAAAATTTTTATTTGTGCGATTTTCGATATATTTAAAATCGTCACAAAATTACAAACAGTTTTAATAATACCGATCACAATATCACTTATTACGTAATGTTCGTAATGTTACGTAATGCAGAAAAAGTGTTACGCCATTACGGGACGTTCTGGTACATTGCAGAACGATCCCGCAGCTGTAATGCCTACGTGACACTTGACATGTGAGGCAGTATTACGTAATGCGGCACGTCTCGTACGTTCTGGAAGCATCTCAATTAGCCCAACGGTGCGTGTTTCTGCGAAGGTCGCACTGAAGTGTCCTCCAGAATTTTCGGTGGCTTGTTAAGGACGCGTGTTATGGAACACAGTAGACTATAAATAGCCCACACCTGCTGCTTAGTTTTCAGTTATTGTCGGGCGATTACAAGCGATATTACACTGTGCGTTCAAGTGGTTAATAGTGAAGTGTTGTGATTTATAATCGGGCGGTATATTGTAATACAATTGTGTTTTAATATTAGTTAACATTTACTTGCGTGTGAACAATTTTTGTCTGGTTTGTTGTAAGAGACTGAGTTGTTAATTATGAACTGTTTAACTGTAAAAATTAAAGCTGGTGATTAGTGACTTAATTGGTGTCTTGTATTTTGTTTTCCACTGTACCTACGACGATCAAGTAGACCGTCGTTACAATAATATTACTTCGTTTGTGGGTTGGTGTTTGTCTAATATACAACAAAATACCCACCGACGACATGAGAGTTTGCCATTAGACCACTATCTGGAAGAATTCCAGATAACGACGTGCATTAAGCAAGCGACACCGTGATACCGTTTCGCTAAACATATATGGGGCGGTGAACTTGATAACCAGATTCTGACGATCATATTCATACGTTTTGATTTGTAGCTTGAACTACGTCTCAATTTATACGTCTGAAAGTTAAATTAATACCGTCCAATCCATGAATAGAAAATTAAAAACGAAATATAGAACTGATCCTGTATGGCCAGTAGTTTTTATAGATGGTACTGTCCTGGAACAAGTTAGCGATTTTGAATACCTGGGCTGCAGTGTCTTATAATGGAAGCAACGACGTTATGAATAATTTGCATAAGTTCAACCTTATGTGCGGGACCATAAGGCGAAGCCTTAAGTCAGCAAGTAAAGGAACACGCCTAAAATTCTACAAGGTGATGGCTCTTCCCACACTTCTTTATGGGTCTGAGAATTAGACTTTAACGAAAGGCCAGGCCAATCGCATCCAGGCGGCTGAAATGAGATTTCTCAGGCACGTGGCAGGGTATACTCTCCATGATCACAGAAGAAACACAAGATATACGGCAGGAACTGAATATTATGAATAAACTCGCCGGACTGCCCAGTATCGGCTGAATTGGTGGGAACATCTGTGCCGAATGGATGACTGCCCCATTCCCAAACAACTAGGAACTATAAACCGAGGGGACGGAGAGGTGTGGGACGTCCGAGGAAGGGCTGGAATGACCAGCTCTAATCTTTGCCTCTTTGAGACCGGAACCAGCCATCCTTGGTTTAATCCTTGAAGATGATGATGATGATGATTAAAAACGAAATATATTCGGAGAATACAAATACAGACGGTTATCTACTTTCAGACATTCGACTTTCGCACATTTCGCTATTTCGGACGTTGCGAGTTGAACCCTTTATGCGAGTTTTGTATATAAATCGGGGAAAAACAAAGTGTATGCCAGTGACAAGAAAAGACTGTTTTGTGGGCCCTTAAAGTTTAGAAATCGGACCTTATAAATTCGAGATAGTGCATAGATTTATCTAGCTCGGCTCACTAGTTAATTGTAAAAATAATATTAGTGAGGAAATCCGAAAGCGTATTTTGTCTGGAAATAGGGGTGTGCAGGGCCTCAGAAAACATCTAAAGTCTCAGTTAATACAAAGGAAGACCAAGGTACTAATGTATAAGGTCCTAGTGCGCCCAGTACTGACTTATGCATCAGAGACACGGACGCTAGATCAGATGAGAGGCAGCTAAGTATATTTGGAAGGAGGATCCTCAGGCAAACGTTTGGTCCAGTAGAAGAGGTAAGAGTCTGGAGGAAAAGATATAATTTAGAGCTCTATAATTTGTATGATGAACCTGATGTGGTCACCTTTATTAAATTAAAAAGGTTACAATGGGCTGGACACATTATCGTTCTTGTGAAAGCAGAGTTATTAAGAAGATATATAATGCAAAGCCAGAATGTAAGAGGAAAGTTGGAAGGCAAAAACTGAGTTAGAGGGACGGGGTGAGTCAGAACATCAGTACTATTGGAAATAGAAACTGGAAGAATATGGCTATGAATAGAGTAGAATGGCGAAATCTTCTGAAGAAGGCCAAGTCCCCCAAAAGGCTGTCGAGCCGATGATGATTCAAGTTTCGTACAGCTTCGGACCTTCGAACACTGACGGACGCGTGAGGAAGCGATATGCCTTATATTATATTCCATAAGCCTTAAGACAAGTCACAATATTGTTTTTATCATCTACGTCACAATTTTTTATCAACATTTTTATACATTTAAAAAATTTAATTTTTTTTTTCGGGATTACAGTAATGGTTATTCATAATTAGCGTTAGCCTATGAATACAAAGAATTCAAAAAAATGATTATTTTAGCATTTTACTGTATGATGTACATTTTGTAGTAAGTGTGGTCATATGATGCAAATTTAAGCAAGAATAATAACCGATTGTATTACTGTCTCTTCTCTGGCACTATGGTCCCTGTAGAACCTTGGCCTGCTCAATGATCTCTTCCATTCTTCTCTGTCTAGAGCCTTGCTCCTCCAACCTGCCACTCACATCTCCCTCAAATCCCTTTCCACATCTTCACACCATCTCCTCCTCGGACGTACTCTCCTCCTTATTCAATCCGGTTTCCTTTCCAATGCCATTTTTAGGCCTCGATCACTTCTCATTCTCACCACGTGCCCCAACCATCTCAACCTTTACGCCTTCACTGCCGCAACTATGTCCGCTTCTTCTCCATGAAGGTTTCTTAGCTCACGATTCTTTTTTATCCTCGACATCTCTTCGTCCCACACTGGTCCATAAATTCTTCTCAGAATTATCTCTCGAAAACACCAAGGTTATTCATATCTTTCAAATTCAGCACCCATGTCTCGCTTGCATATGTTACCACAGGTTTGATTACTGTGGTGTATATTTTCTGTTTGACATTTTTTGATACATTCCTGGATTGGAATATATTTTTAATGCGTGGCAGCTTCTTTTTCCTGCTGCTATTCTAGCTTTGATTTCTCCGCTTGTTTCATTATTCTCTGTAATTTTGCTCCCGAGACATTTAAATTCTTGGGCCTCCTCAAAACTGTGATTGGTTATTCTTATTCTTCCTCTCTCTTCTATCATTCCTTGTCATCAAAATATTGTTACGACGGTCTAATTGATCGTCATATGGTACAGTGGAAAACAAAATACGAGACACCAATGAAGTCGCTAATAACCAGCTTTAATTATCACAATTAATAATTTGTAATCAACAAGATAGTCTCTTACAATAATTCAAGTAAAATTTGTCCACAATCAATAACAATGTCAACTATAAAGAACTCCGCACTAATTATAACATAACAACACTTCGCTACAATACTTCTACAAACACTCGTTCAACACTGAGGAAATAGCTCAACACAACTGACTGACAAGCCGGCTGCTATGGCTTTTTATAGGTAGCGCATGTCTTCTAGAAATTTTCCATCCTCAATGTGCACGCCACTTAATGCGTAATTCAAACATTCTCCAAAGGACTCTGAAACGTACTTGAGCGCGGCCTTGACTGAGGCTATACCTGCGTGACTTGCGGGAGGGACGGTTGGAGAACGTTGTAGGCTGTGTGATAGGGTTCTCGTTACAATATACTTCGTTTTCTCTTAAATTATTTTTAATCCGGCCTTTTGCTTCTCTCTTTCCAATTCCTGATATGGTGCCACTGGCGCTTGACTTGTTTTTGTCACAATTACCATGTCGTCTGCATATGCTCGGTATTGGCAGGATATGTTATATATATTTCCTCCAGGGTTCATCTTTCTTAAACATTTCTCCAGTACTAGATTGAATAGCATCGAGGAAAGCGGATCACCATGTGTTAGCCTCCTTTCCGCTTTAAACTGTTTTGATAGGACTCCCTGTTTCCTCACCCTATTTATTGTTTGTGATATTGTCATTTTTGGTCCGACTGCATTACAGTACAGTGTTTTACAGTCCACAGAACTGACCCTACTATCTTAAGCCGCGTCCACACCGACCGCACCAGCTTTGCGCCGCGCAACAACGCTCGTCTCAGCTCGGCGCAGAAACGTGCAAAACAGCGGAGAACGGAGCTAGGTGTTTGAGGAAGAGCAGCTAGTTCCACTGTGAGCGCGTGCAGTGCACGGTTGAATATGGAGCGCGAATATCTGAAAATTGCAAGCGCTGCTTTCATAGTTATTTATCATCACTTGAAGGAAAAACAAAGACAAATTTATAGAAAACGTCGTAACATTGGATAACACCAGTACTGAAAAGTAGGGAATTGTATGGTGAAAATAATCTTTCACGGAATAATGGACAGTTTGAAAATTTTTGTCGTATACCGTCGGAAGACTTTGAACATCTGCTTTTATGTTTTTTATGAACATGTTTTTTTATTTTTATGTGATAATTATTATAATGATAATTATTTTATGTGATAATCTTTTGGGTCCCGCAATTCCGGTTTTTCTCGGTACAGATCAATCACTTTTTCGATTTCTTGATCGTTCCACTTGAAACTCGTTTTAAACTTAGGTCAAGATGAATGTACTAAAATCACAGTCAACGAAAATCAGTCAGTACCACCCGGATTCAGTAGACGAGAAACACTGTCCAAATAGAACGCGCACGAACGAACATTTTCCTTTGGTGTACCGACACTGTCTGGATCGCGTTCGTTGGCGCTCGAAGTTGCACATAAAATAAAAACTTTTATTTTATTTTGCGATACGCAAGCCACTCAACGTACACGCCTTCATGCACCGCGGGCCGCGGGTTGGACACCCCCGTGAAAATCTTTACGAACAATATGACAATATGAGAAACGCAGTGATACCTGAAGAGACTGAAACCGATACCTTTGTAGCGACATATTGGATAATGAAATTACTGACGAAGCACTATAACAGACACAAAACGAACAAAGTAAGTTCATTTCTTAGCCTGTAGAAGATACAACAAAGTAGATGAATGTAGGTTACAGAACCCGCTCGGCAATACGATTAATCGTAGGCCTACTTCGATACCGTGAATAAACACGATAAGAACATCTGTAGAGATTTACAAAGAAACGAAAACAACAAATGGGATCCGCGAGACGGTGGAAAAAAGTAGAAGTAACATTTCTTTTATCTCGTGATAAGGACAGAAACAATAATTATTTCGTTATGTTTCAAAACGAGATCACCGCTGTACCGTCGTCGTCTGACAGAATTAAGATTAAAAAAGAAGAATAAGAGAAAGGGTTAAAAACTCAGCAGACGCAAGTTCGCCGCCGCCGAGCATTTCCAATTCATTAGAGCGGCCCATTGTGTGAAGTGACTGCAATGGATTCTCCTCCGTACATTCGTTCTTACAGAGAATTTCTCCTGGCCTCCCATTCATTATTTTCTCCGATTTAGAAATATCAGCGGCATTAATTTAGCAGCTTGATATTTATTCTGTATAAATGGAAATCGATTCGAAAAACCAATTAAATGTTTATCTCTTATTAGATTCTAACCGCTACAAATTCAAAACTTCTTATTCTTTAAAGTTATTTTCACACTAAATAAAAGACGTTACTGCACGTAAGTGTGTTTGTAACTGATTACGTTATTTTTTTTATCGATTCTTGAAATTTACAATCCTCTGTAATTTAAGCACTAAGTATTTAGCCTAATTGAGTCAAGTGAAGAAGTTGCCCACTAAATAATAGTTTCCAATTTATAAATAATAGAAATAAATATTTCATCGTCATGATCATTTCAGCAAGCATTAAAACAAAAATGGGTTGTTCCGGATTAAGGTATCTTGGCGCCCTAGCGTAATTATAATTTATCACCCCCTCACCACCCATAGGCTACTCTTACGTTTATTTCCAAGGGGCTGAATGAAGCTTTAAACACCCTACAATATATTTCTTAGTTAGGAATATTTCAAATATCTTACTGTTTTTGGAAATAGTCTCAAGAATTGAAAACTGAGGCTATTTTTCAGAGATTGTTTTAAAGTTACACCTTCAACCATTTGTAGTTTGCACGGCTTTTATAAGGAAAAAATTAACTAAGTAGTTACATAATTATAACAGTTTTATTAAGAATACATTTAACATCATTTACACAAAGAAGACAATCAGTTAAATATCTTGTGGATTTGTTAAGACTCATGTAAAGTTCAAGCTAGATTCTTTTTTCTCGCTTTAAATTGAGCAAACGTTTTAATCATCTCGCTGAAATCAATTCCTTGCAGAAAGTCACTTTCAGTGAACAAGAGGGCTACATCGATGACTCATAACCGGAGAAAACAGTTTGGAAAGCACTTCTATTATTTATGTACAGTTTTATCATAATTTTTCGCAAACAGGCGCCTGTGTTCAAAATGAACTTAAATTTTTATCCTTGTAATTCATTACCAATTTTACATTTAGCTGTAAAATTTTATTATTTTTTAGTTAAAATTTTGCGCCCCCCAAAGTGCCGCGCCCTAGGTTACAGCCTAGTCAGCCTAATGGTTAATCCGCCCCTTTCCGGTTACAGGAGACAGACTAGAGCTGGTCACTCCAGCGCTTCTTTAGACGCACCACACTTCTCCGCCCTTTCGGGGCTTATAAGTCCATATTGTTTGGGGATGCGGAAATTGCGGAAGTCACTCATTCGGTTAAGACGTTTCAACCATTTTAGTCGATATTGGGCACTTGTATCAAGTATACTGACAATATTCAGCTCCTGCCGTACATCGACATTTCTTTTGGTACTGGGGTGTACTCAGTCAAAAGCGTAAAAAATGCGTATCGATCGATTGTACGCTAAACGACCAAGGCGTGAAAACCTTATATATAATGACATATAAAGGAAAAAACATGGGATTCAGAAATAGAAAGATATGACTTAAATCTACATTGTTCATTCTTCACTGTACCTGAGAGCATGAGTAAGAAGATAAAAGTCCCTTTAATATTAATCATAACTAAATATTAATCCCTTTAAGTTGGATATCCCTAGTAGAGCAAATGGTATTGTTATGTGTGGAGCGTTGCTTTATATGGTGCAGAGACATGGACACTGAGGAAGGAGGATGAGAAAAGATTAGAAGTATTTGAGATGTGGGTTTGGCGAGCAATGGAAAAAGTGAGGTGGGTTGATAAAGTAAGGAATGGTGAAGTTTTAAGAAGGATAGGGGAAGAGAGAAGAATCCTGAAGGTAATAGAAAATAGGAAAAGGAATTGGTTAGGTCATTGTTTAAGAAGAGACTGCTTGCTTACAGCTGCCATGGAGGGTGTCATAGAAGGAGAAAAAAGAAGAGGCCGTAGAAGAATGAAGTTAATAGATAGCATTAAAATCAGAGGGTGTTACGAAGAAACGAAAAGACTGGCATGCGATAGGACAGCATGGAGAGCTTTTACCATTTGAAGACCTGCCTTAGGGGAGAACACCAAATAAAAAAAAAAATTAATCAAATTGACGTGGAAATCTGCAAGGTAGATGGTTCATGAAGGCCTGAGAAATATCATTTCGGTCTCTGGAATACGACTGGCCTGGGACTTGGTTAAAGTAAAATTAAATTTGCATTTTAATTACCTGGACTGTGGTGTTAGTTTCGACTTTGACAGTACTTCCATAGCAAACCCCATAAATTGCAAGTCATGCGCAGCACAATAGTGAGAAAAGAGCTTTGTAAGGAACACGACTGAAATCTTGTAAGGTCCCCGACTTGTAAGGTTGCGCGTCTCGAGCGAGGCGCAGTGTCCCGATTCTCCGAGTCCTACACTGAGTCAATTTTGACTTATTTATTAGACTTTAATTACTGCGGGTTGCTTGAAACTTGCCTAGTATTGGTGGATTATACCACCGGCGCGACGTATCAAACGGGGTCGCTTCCAAGAACTACCTAGCCTTGCAGTATATTTTGCCGAGTCCGGCGATCAAAGGATTGTGGGTAACTCGTGACGCCCGGCCATAGAATCTACGCGCAAGGCGTCTCACGTTGTTATCAAGTGCACAGACACCTGGTATTCTTCGAAGTCCACGAGAAGGGAACCTGCGGGGGACTTACATGCTAGTTAGTGTAAGTCCCCGGTCGAGCACGATCTGGAGCGACTTTCCATGACAGGGGGCCAGATATTCCCAAATAAAACGAACGTAGGTAATCATCGGCAACACGTGTATTGATCGAAAAAAAAACAACAAAATAGCCAAAACGGTCTATCACTATAAACTAAGGGGGGACCAGATCTCTCGGAAGACCTAGAAAACGCTGGCAGTAAAGAAGTCGAGGAACTGGCCACTAGTAGGCTTACATTCCACGAAAGGGAAGAAGAAGATGGAGAAGAAAAGACGTTTTGAAGTCTTTATTTATACTTTTAGTCTACCTGCTGTCCGCTTCAGTCTTCTTCTGATGACTGCACGGGCCTGTAGTTGTCTAGTCTCGTCCTGTGGACGATCTTCTGTCGTTCCAGGTAGCTCGTGGATATTCTTCTGATTTCGTACGAAACCAAGGTCCAAAGAAAAAGAAGATATAGGCTAACGTATATGGACGCTTCGCCCCTGCTAAGTCGTTTTCGGCTGGTGACTGAGTAACATGATTTTTTCGGAACTATTCGTTTACAACGTTTTACACTTACAAGATGTTTGCGCAGCTCGGTTTCAGCCAGTAAAGACATTAGAGCGGTTAACTTTCAAACATTGGTAGGCAACTCATGTGGTAATTGAGCCACGGTAGGCGAGCTTTCAGTGAGCGACGTCGGCGTCTTGTCACACTAATGCTATTAACTGAACGGACGCACACATTAAGTATCGTAACTACTGGAGTAGCCTTTGTAGTTCCACGTTGCGTCTTGTCAGTCATGACATCGGACCCGCGGTCAAAACTTCTTTCGCGACCCACACAACTCAAGTGTAACGATAACTGTTGGCTGTAGTGACTTTGTTATTTTGTAATGTAACAAGTACACGTTATTTCAACGTTAGGTTCTTTATTTTAAGTATTACTGTGTTATAAGCATTGTATATACACATTAAACGTTAAGTTTTCCTCAGTCATGGCTTTTATTTATTTCATCAATAAACTAAAATCAAAAACCGTTGTCACCTAACTTCAAAAATGAAAACAACATATATTTTCGCTTTGCATTAAGAAATAGGACAATTTACAATTAGTACACTTCTTTTTTTCCACATCGTAATATATCAATACAATCGCGTATTAAAAACATCGAAAATTTACGGGAGAAACGGATAAAGGTACAGTTCCGATGACGCTAAATACCATTTGTTTATTTAATTGTTAGTATGGTAGGCTAATTAATTCTGGTTTCCATGGTGTTGTTGAAATCTTTCTACACGTCAACAAAAGGGCATAATTAAAAAGGCCTAATTCGTGCGAACGGAGCAGAATATCAAATGCCAAGGTAAACGGTGTTTTTCGCCTTGTGTCAAAGGTTACCTGTGCAAAATTACATGTGGCAATCGGTGTAACGGTGTGGATTTGTACTCAATAAAAATAAATCCTCAGACTTTGAGTTTTATACACATAGATGGTTCCGCAATCAAAAAATAGCATCGTGTAGAATCCTCTTTAGTAACTGACGAAAAAAAAATGATTAACAACAGCACGTAGTGATAATGAATCGAAGCGAAGCACGTAGTGAAATATTGAGCGAAGCGAGTTCTCAGTTTTAACTCGTCCATTTGGCATTTGTCTATCTGTCTGTCTGTTTGGGGCACGTCTCACTATAACTATGGATTGAATCATAAAATCTGGTATGCGTGTAGAAACGAAAAATGTTTTCTTACCAGGAAGGCCGACTAACTGAATAGCAGTTAGGCATAATCACCTTTAGGCATTTCACCTCTGGTCACCACAGAAGAAAAGAAAATGATATTTTTTTCAATTTTTTGTTTCTATTACTTAATAATCTTTCTGTTATATTGTGACGATATCTATTTAGTATTGATAGATATGATGTAGTAAAAAATTATTTACACCTGAGGACGACCTCAGATTTTTAAACGACGAAACGTAGAGTTTACAATTATTTCTGAAACGATGGCTAATGTCCGAAATATTGTAGTGTTTAATAGCAATAAGAACTTCAGTACACCCCAACAAGCTGATGGCTACACAAGGTGAAGTCAGAGGATTGAACCTCCTGATCTGACTGAGCGGCATAGTCATTACAGTAATGTGTACATGTTTACGTATCTACGTGTACTGTTGACGGTGGGGGGGGGGTGCTCCACCACTGCACCTCAGCGTTAGATCGCTAGAACAGTTCGCCGAAGGGACCCTTTTCCAGTCGCCTACCCAACCGCAAACCACATGCGCTTCCCAGGAAAGGGCTTAGGAAAAATCCCCGCTCTCCATCCGGCTGGATACGTCAGCGAACGGGGCTGGAGACTAACAAACTTAGTCGTTGTATTATGCAAAGACAAGAATGTCTGTACAAAATACAATGTTACTCAGCGGGGCCTCGTGGAGGACTTAAGAATACTGTGGACAGAAAGAGTGCCCAACGATGAGCTTTTGAAGAGAGCAGATGAGAAGGAGAAGGAGAAGGAGAAGGAGAAGGAGAAGGAGAAGGAGAAGGAGAAGGAGAAGGAGGAGAAGAAGAAGAAGAAGAAGAAGAAGAAGAAGAAGAAGAAGAAGAAGAAGAAGAAGAAGAAGAAGAAGAAGAAGAAGAAGAAGAAGAAGAAGAAGAAGAAGGTAATTTCCATAGAAGCGTCTTGGTCAAAAACCTCTACATTGAAAATTCCTAGCTACACCACTTATGTAACGGCATCAGAAGGGAGAGTGCTCAAAAACGAGAGTAGTACAAGACAATTAATGTAAAGGAACTGACTGACTGTCAATTTATTTGCCAGTTGACTGTAAGGATCGTACAATCAATAAATAGAAAATAGATAACCCCAAAATCGCCGTCATTTCGAATTAAAGTTACCCTCTACCGAACACGAAAATAACCGAAATCGGGTTATCACCCTGCCAACCGGCAAAATGTAGACAAAGAATAGACGTGTTAATAATTTAGAATGCGTATCGCTTGAATCGTGAGGACTAATCCAGCGTCTCGTGAGCGAGTGCGCGCGATTCGTTGTATCAGGCTGTCTCAATGCTAAACAACCGTATCTGCACTTGCCACAATATTAATTCTCCACGTTATGCGACTGAAAATCTCTTTATCTTAACGGCACACCGGAGAGATTACAACTGAGCTGTGGGATTTTGGCTGAACATTACAGTTAGAGACAGCAAGTGCGCTTATTATTATTATTGTTGTTGTTATTATTATTATTCCGGGTATTATTATTATTATTATTATTATCATTAATATTATGGAATGATCGCAAACTTGGCGAGATTAGTTATTACATAACACAATTTCTAACTGGTCACGGTTTTGTCCGAGCTTATAGGATGGGGAAAGTAGACAGACAAGACTGCAGTTTCTGCAAACAGGAACTAGACGATGCGGACCATACGTTTTTCACGTTTGATAGATGGAAAAAGGAGAGGCAAACTCTGGAAAATGTAGTGGGACATATCTTGCCCGAAAATATTATAGCAATAATGCTGCAGAGCGAACACTACTAGGGTCAGGTATCAAGCTACTTAGAAAAGGTACTAAGGCAAAAGAAGGAAGCCGAAGATGATCTTGCTAGAGACGCTGACAGAATAGCAGAAAACAGGTAACGTGGACACGCTGAAGGTTTAAAACAGATGAACGTCCACAGGACGAAGTACAAATGGCACCACCTTGAAGTGTTGCGAAAGCTGAGTCCCGAGGTGGATCCATGCCGTGGGCAATAGGGTTTGTGGTTGTGGTGGGTGCGAGCCCCACACACCGTAGGAGCGCGGGACACTCCTGCGGCGAACATTAGTTTTCCACAGTCTCCCTCTAAAAAAACACTACTATTATAATCGTTTCTATTTCAGATTTTTCGTTTATATTTCTTGATGTTCGCATTTACAGAGAGATGATATTTTAAAAACCAATTTCAGCTTAACCGAATTTTAGTTTATATCCGTAACCGAATTTAAATATTCAGCCGATCAAAATAACGACGGAAGACGCCAAGTTCTTTCGTTGAACCGCGTTGTACAACTCAAGGCAATCATATTGTTACGACGATGGTTCAGTGGAAAATAAAATACAGACACCAATGAAGTCACTAATAAACAGCTTTAAATAGTCACAAATAACAGATTGCAATCAACAAGTTATTCAACAAGATTATAATCGTACAATAATTCAAGTTAAATTTGTCCACACGCAATAACAATGTCAATTAATAGAGTCCGCTTGAACGCACTGAGTAAATCGCCCGACATAAACTGAACTGACCGTCGCTGGATGCTTATATTTATACTCCGCTGAGATGCCAGAATAATCTGTCACTTTTTGGATAACGTGTTAAACAAGTGCCTATTGCAGGCGCTCTCGAATGCACTAGAAACAGTGTCGTGTCTGGCCTTGAACACACGACCTCGTAGTGCGCCGACCGGTGCTGTCTGGAACAGCCTCGATTGTCAACGACGCATGATAAGTGTTACGTAATCGTGTTTCTGCTCAAAGTAATAATATGTACGCACACAAACATTACAGCTGGGCTCTGCTGGGATAACCGAGAAACATGTAGAGCGACGCTCCATTGGTCCAGAACGTTCCGTAATCGCGTAACAATATGAAATACTCTGTCAAAAGACTAACTATTTGAACGGCTTAAGTTAGGTTTTGCGTATTAAGGCGTCGTGTTAGTCGATGTGTATGATGTAACCATTTTTATGGTTAGAAACCGACCACAAGGGCGCTTTGCCAAGCCGTACTGAACTCGGTACAAGGATAACAGTGCTTCAACAGAATTTATTGCAACAGCGTATGCTGGGTCTTTGCGCATTAAGGCTAGTTACAATAATAATAATAATAATAATAATAATAATAATAATAATAATAATAATAATAATAATGCTACAACAATTACGGAACGCTTTCGAAGAGTCGAAAGCGTCCTTCCACCCGTTTCTCGCCTAGCCGAGCAGGTGTAGCGTCTCGCCCGACGCCGCACCAAAGTACCTTCCATACTGTTCGAGAGCACTTGTAACTACGCAAATTATTCTCGCACCGCCGCCGAAAGGATGGAAAATTATTTTGGAACATCTGCGCGACCTATATAAGCCACAGCGGCCAGCTTAGTGAGTCCGTTACACGTGGCGAGATTGTAGAGTGCAGATCAAATGAATGTGGAAAGTGATTACCGTGTTATAATTCGTGCGGAAGTCTTAACAGTTGGCATTATTATTGCGTGTGGACTAATATAACTAGAATTATTATATTGTTCATTTCAAGTTATTTATGACTAATTAAAGATGGTTATTAGCGACTTCATTGTTGTCTGTATTTTGTTTCCACTGTACATATACGACGATCCGTGAGACCATCGTAACAATAATAATAATAATTATTATTATTATGATTATTATTAACAACAACAACAACAACAACGACACCACTAACAATAACAATAATTTGAAATTTTCAAAACGTAACTCTAAATTCAGATATTAATTAAAAATTCTCTTTAAGTTAATACCCTGCATGAAGTTTTGCGATTTTATAAACATTTTCACCCAATTTTTGTAACTGACGTCCAAAATGTCTGCAATTTTGAAAAGCGAACACCTCAGATTGTGGCTTAAATTCCACTTAATTTGATACCCCATATGGGGCTTTTGCGATGTCTTTCACATCTTTTGTCTCTCAGCCCCCTATTTTTGTGGCGATCAATGTAAAAAACAATAGGTTTGTAAAAGAAAGGTATGGATAGGCGTGGCAAGTTTTACGAATATTGGTTGATACGTGCAAATGTTATCGTGAGACATGTCACCAAATAGACATGTAGACAGACAGACAAATGCCAGAAACAGTCGAGTAAAAATTGAGAACTCGTTTTGGCTGTTCAATTACGTTTCTGGAGTTTAGGACATCAGCAAGCGTCTGGTCTTATTGGTTCTGAAGTTTCTTTATCTGTCATATAGAGTGAATTATGATCGACAAGTAAAAAACAGAGATTTCAAATTCAGGCTTCATAAATTACACTCTTAAGAGAAATTAAGAGATGCGGTAAGCTCGACCACATGAAGAAGGAATCCGTAAAGGTAGAATTAAAAGTGTTGAACATAAAAGAAAGATGAAATTATTGCAAGTGAGAACGGAAAGAAATTTAGAAAGTTTCAATACTGGTTTACACATGCAGTTTCAAAACAAACACATGCAAGTAAGCTGTAAGCCAAGAGGACACAGATCTATCGGTAGACCCAGGAAGGCCTGTGTGTGTGTGTGTGTGTGTGTGTGTGTGTGTGTGTGTGTGTGTGTGTGTGTGTGTGTGTGTGTGTGTGTGTGTGTGTGTGTGTGTGGAGGAGGAGGAAGAGGAGGAAGTTGGTGGAAGACCTCCTAAGGGAGAAAAGGCTGCTCCTTGCCTACGCCAAGAAGAAGAAGAAGAAGAAGAAGAAGAAGAAGAAGAAGAAGAAGAAGAAGAAGGGACAACATTTTAACAGTGCTTTTAGATATCGCAAGTAATTCACCCCAAGTTCCACATTTCATTTTTTCATTCAGTTTTCTTCAATAGCGGGAAGAGAATATTCAGTGAGTTGTCACTGGACGGCACGTTAATAATATTTACAGTCCCCTCGTTGTGTTTGTTTCGGCCAGAGAGCCGACCGATCAGTTAACTACTGATGAATACAAATGTTTCCGATTGATTTTGTGATTACGTTCTGTTGACAAGAGAGAATTCGTTTCCCTCATTGTATGGTTCCAAATTGAAAATCGGTCGGCCGTGCTTCGTTGGATGTCAACAAGCCGTATTTACAAATGCCGCTTGTATGTACGCATGCGCCAGTGGATCACGGCGGAGAGGCTGTTCACTCTAAATTTTTATCACTGATGCGTGCATGTTGCTGTTCATGACACGTAATATGTTATTAGACGTTTACGTGACACGATTAGATTAATTTTATTGACTGATCTAACAACTCGAGTTACAGTTTAGAAGAGCAATACTTATTTATTTACTGTACGGAATTACACGAAAATACCGTGTAAATACTAAGGTCTACCAAACCTTACTTCATTCAGCTACTATACTTCATTCAGAAGTCACATGGCACAATGGGCGAGATAGGGAATTACACTGCGTATACGGGGTTTTTCGCTCGTATGTACTGCGCGACCTGACGGTTTGTCGGTACTGGACAGGGGCGTCATCGTCCGCTTACCTGTTTGTACCCTTCACTTCAAGAAAGGTTATTTTTATGGCCACTAAAAAGATGCATCTATTGTTAAGAGGGTTTTACAGTAGAGTTACTGTGGCGGCCTCTTCCAGTGGATTTAGTGGCATTTTACACCGTTGTATGTAGGGCTAACTTTAGTAGGTTCAAAAACGTTTATTTTATATAATGATAAAAGCGCAACGATTATATAACATTATGTAATACATTAATGATAATGTAACAGTTATATAATAATAATAATGGTTATTATTATTCATTTATAGGCCTAATTTAGGACTAAAATAATTATTTCATTTTTTCATACGAGAAATTTAATTTGTTCATATAACATTGTTAAACAGACTGCGACATCCTTCAAAGAAACTCACCGGCATCCTTCCTACCCGTCGCCTCATGTCTTTTTCCGTTTTTGAAGGACTAAAATGCCACTCAATCCTCTGGACGGGGCCGCCTCACTAACTCTACTGTAAAACCCTGTTACCAATAGATGCACCTTTTTAGTGACCATAAAAATAACCTTTGTTGAAATGAAGGGTACAAACAGGTAAGCGGACAATGATGACGGCCCCGTCCAGCACCGACAACCCGACCTGACAATTTACTCGTCCAAAACTTGAAGTTAGATAAGTAAATTTTTAAGCTTTTGTATTGGTAAAACCGTTATTCTCTATCGTTCTACAAATTAAAAAATTGTTTTGACCACAAAGCCGTAAAACAAAACTATAAACCAAATAAATAGTACATTTCAACAATTTAGTGAACTTTATAACTTAACTCGTCGCATTTCCGTTGTTAATTGACGTAAGCGGCTCATTTCTTTACTTCAATCTGTAGCTTTATGTATCCGTAAGTCAAAGGAGTAGTTGTTTTTTCTTCATTTTTTACATGGCCATCATCATCATCAACCTCAAGGTTTAAACTAAGAATGGTTTGTTCCGCTCACAAATAAACAAATATTACAGCTGGTCACTCCAGCGCTTCCTCGGACGTTCAACACCTCCCCGTCCCGTCGAATTATAGTTCCATAGTTGTTTGGGGATGCGGCAGTCATCCATTCGGTAGAGATGTTCCCACCAATTCAGCCGATACTGGGCGATCCTGTCGAGTATACTCATAATATTCAGTTCCTGCCGTATATCTGTGTTTCTTCTATGATCATGGAGAGTATACCGTGCCACTTGCCTGAGAAATCTCATTTCAGCCGCTTGGATGTGACTGGCCTGGCCTTTCGTTAAAGCCCAATTCTCAGACCCATAAAGAAGTGTGGGAAGAGCCATCACCTTGTAAAATTTTAGGCGTGTTCCTTTACTTGCTGACTTATGGGTTCGTCTGATGGTACCGCACATAAGCTTGAACTTATGCAACTTGTGCGCCACGCCGTTGCTTGCATTATAAGACACACTGTAGCCCTGGTATTCAAAACTGCTAACTTGTCCAGGACAGTACCATCTATAACAATTTTTGCCCGTACGGAATATCTTTTACATGGTTTAACAAAAAATTATTTATAACGTTTGTTTACGATTCTTTCGAATTACGACTTGAAAAAGTTGCCCTGTGAGAAACTTTTTTGTTACTACAGTTAGCTGGTACCTAGCTGGAAGCGTACGAAATAATGAGAATTAATTACATTTAATTTTAATTCAATTTTCAAGTCTCTGTTTTAATGCATTTAGAAGGTATAGGCCTACAATTTTCTTTTGAAGAGTAAGCGCAACGCGCGGTTAGCATTTGGCACGTGACTTCTGGGTAGTAGTGCTGTATTCCCCGATAAGGTGACCTAGTAGAATACCTCACCCTAAGGGAGAGCCTCACATATCATTTGTGAAAATAAAAACATGTTTTCAATTAGCTTCGTGCCATTTAGAGAAAAATAAAATTATACAGATAATAATGAATGATTTTTCAGAAAAGATTCTTTTATGAGATTACTGTCGTGAGTGGCAGTTTCGGTGACAATTTCTGATCTCACAGAACGAGTCTAGCTCACTGTTGTTTACGCTGATCATTTGACGCCTTGATTGCGCATCTTAAATTGCTCTCAAAATTGTACGGACGAGATTTCCATATATTTAGATGTCTTGGAGACTTTTATTCTTAAATAGATTCAACCGAATTTTACATTACGAAACTTATCTTTGCAGATCATAATTGTTTGAAGAACGGCTTCATTTCTAGAGCTAATCTGGTGGGGGGTATACTAGAGAACCCCCAACCTACATTCAAAGTAATATTATTAATATTGTATAATATATTAACTGATATTGTGATGGATATTCTTAAAACTACAGTATTTGTCATATTATTAAAACTATTAGAATATTACATAGGTTAAGTACGTAGGTTATGTTACTCACGTGTATTTACATTATCCGCTATTGATGTATAACTTATATGTGTATTGATGCACGCTATTAATAGAAACACTGTTTTTAGAATACACTAGAGCAGTGGTTCCTAAACTTTTCAGCCGCGGACCCCTCCCAAATAATTAAAAAATTTACGGACCCCGTCTGAGTTCTGAAATAAAAAAAAACAGTAAATATGATAGAAACTCTTATATTTTAATTAAAATGTATTAAAATTAAAATTCTCTTAACTTTCTAAATTATAATATTAATGATATCAAAGATAATTTAATGTGAACAATGAAACTGCTTTTGCACAATTTGCTCTTTAATATTGGGTTTAGTGTCTGATAATTTCAATATTAAGTCACTCTCACCATCAACTTTATTTCTTAACTCTGATTTCAAGTACGTGAGCAGGGAGAATGCGGTTTCACACAAATAAGTAGAGAGAAACAGTTAAAGGCTTCAACGTTTTTTTTTTGCGAGTCAGTCATTACACATAACCAGAAGTCAGCTAGCTGTAACTGCGAAAACTGTAATTTTAATAAACTGTCAGTTGAAAGTTCTGCCAATGAATCTTCTTCTTGTAGTTTAAGAGAGAAGTCCAGTCAGTTCACCTGACAAACAGATCTGCTACACGGCATGATTTAAAGACATTATTAAAGCTATTAGTTTGAAATCACTTTTACAATTACAATTACTTTGAAACCCCCCCCCCAAATACTGAAATCTTCTACTAATTGTTTTAATATACTAAAGTTTAGATTTTAGAGCACTAAAAATCGGAAAAATTTACTGTATATTCTATTTTTTCTTAAAAGTGTCTGCGAACCCTCTGAAACATTGTGCGGACCCCACTTTCCGAACCACTGCACTAGACCATTCTGTATCAATGTAAAATACGTTTATAGATAAACAAAGTTTGTACTACCACGTTCTAGAATATACGCCTGGAACAACCTAAGCTATACTAGTGTGGTCAATACGGAAATGACGCATGTTTGTGAATGACGTCATTACCAACTACATATAGAACTGTAAGAGTCTCGATTCAGAGTTCGATGAGATAAGTTATAGAATTAGAGCGTGTATTTGATACCACATTCGTGATCTATGTTATATTTGTGTGTTATGTTTTTGTATGTTGTGTCAGTAATCGATATCACAGTTGTCGATCGAAATTGTATTTTCTGTGATATATTTTTATTGTGAAAAATTGTTTGTAATATCGGTACATAAACAAGGTGTCGATAGTGATACGAGCGTTTTATTTCAACCGCTGCCTTGAAGACGACAAATTAAAAGAAGAAAAATGGAATATTGCAGCTCTTTTATAAACTAAATTATGAGAATTGCGATGGCAGCGAAGTTGGTGTGGAATTTACTGAAGAAGTTAAAGAAACGAACTGATGAATTAAAAGATTAAAAATGAATTAATTTTTATATATTGACGATTTCATACAAAACTGGCAGATGTGTCTTCCAGACCATTTTATGATTGGTCACTCTACAATTGACACTTTGCTGTTTGCGGACGATCAGACTATTCTGTCGGACTCTGAAAACAGATTGCAGATGGGTATACATTTGTTAAATGGAATCCGCAAAGACTCTGGATTGCAGATATCCACAATCAATACCAAGGTGATGGGCTTTTTGTGGAACTGATCCCGTACGGGCAAAAATTGTTATAGATGGTACTGTCCTGGAACAAGTTAGCAGTTTTTAATACCTGGGCTACAGTGTGTCTTATAATGCAAGCAACGACGTAGTGCAAAACTTGCATAAGTTCAAGCTTATGTGCGGGACCATCAGGCGAACCCTTAAGTCAGCTAGTAATGGGACACGCCTAAAATTCTACAAGGTGATGGCTCTTCCCACACTTCTTTATAGGTCTGAGAATTGGACTTTAACGAAAGGCCAGGCCAGTCACATCCAAGCGGCTGAAATGAGATTTCTCAGACACGTGGTAGGGTATACTCTCCATGATCACAGAAGAAACACAGATATACGGCAGGAGCTGAATTGGTGGGAACATCTTTGCCGAATGGATGACTGCCGCATCCCCAAAAGACTATGGAAGTGCGGAGACTCCCACACGAGAGGTGTGGGACGTCCGAGGAAGCGCTGGAGTGACCAGCTGTAATATTTGCCTATTTGAGACCGGAACAAACCATTCTTGGTTTAAACCTTGAGGATAATGATGATGACGAAAAATGAATTAAAGCTGACTTAAAAAAATTTTAAACAAATTTCTCACAAAAACTTAAATTAAAAATTGTCTACCGTCATCTCACGAACAAAGGGCTGTTCATGGCTTTCTTGAATACAGAAACCTATATGACGTATTTTCATAATTTTATCAATTATAATATCAAATAAGTCCCCTGGAATATCTTTCTAAAACTACAATTATATAAATTGTGTTGAGAAATCTTGCGGTACAAGACTGTTCGAATAGTTTAAGCCAGAATTTTGAAAGAAAACTAGACTTTAATGTTGTAATTAAAGACTTTTAACATAAAAAAATCTAGAAGAAAGTTCATTCATTTAAATGCTTTTTTTACTATACTGGATTGGGACCTCACAGTAAGCAACTACCGGGAGAGTTCACGGTTTAAAAATACAGCTTTTCAAAGTTAATTTTTTTTAGTACTCCATATCCCTCATGTTGGTCAGGAATGGTTTAGGAAAATTAAAATCACATTCTACACCCCGAGAGGAATATATTTCAAAAAGAAAATCCACCATTCGTTTAAACGTCATTAATGATTTAAGTTTTCCATTTATTTCTTGAACACAAAGGCACTTGATTCTGGGAAGCAAATGATTATTTTTTTACTATATCAACCTTACAAATCAAGCAAACATCGTAGAGTTCACCAAGACAACGGGACTAAAATATAAATCTCCCCAAGTTATTTCACTCGGTATGCAACGTTAATTGTTAATCGCATATTGCTGTATTAATACTGAATTAAGCGTCATCTCTCCAGTATCGTATAGCGTAGGGTAGTGAGAGACGCTTTATAGTCGCCGATACCCCATGTAGAGTCGGGCCGCCCAAAATTACAACCCCCGTGCTACATTTGGAAGCGCGTCGCTGGATCCCACTATATATCTCTGTTAGGACGAAATCGATTTTCGGATAGGACAGTTATGCCGCTGCCGCGGTTCCGACACAATCAACGTGATTACGTCTGCGAGCGTAACAGCCAAGACGATGGCGGGGCAGTTTGCCGGTGATTACGGGCGGGATTCAGTTGTCAATGCAATGAAACTAGCTCCGTTTGATCGTTCTGTTTGATGCCCGCGCATCGTCACCGTGTTTTAAGTATAACGTTTTAATAATGAATGTAAGGAATTCAGAACTTCTATGACGGCACAACAGGTCGAAATGAAACAACCTCAGCAGAAATACACATTATCTAAGGTGTAAGGCAAGCAAGTACTTTATTTATTTTTTTCAATTCGGGGTCAAAAACGTCCTACCACGTTGTCCGATGTACAACCTTCATTGTTGTCTGTCGTTGCAGTTTTCATCCTTTAGTCCTCTATCGCTCATTGATCTTCTCATGCTTTCTATCCATGTTTTCTTGGGTCTTCCTTTCTTTCTGTGCTCTCTGCAAGTACTTTATTTCTTTCTTTATTTAAGAAATACCTTGACGATTAACTTTGGAGATGCCAATAGAGAGTATACCTTGTAATAGAACTTGTTAAGAATGAACACTTTCGCTTTGATCATCTCATAATCATGCATGAAACGGAGGACATATTACAACAGGCGGATTATCGATTTAATCCACATGCTATAAATATAACAATCTATCTACACGCACGCACGCGCGCGCGCACACACACACACACACACACACACACACACACACACACACACACACAATCTATATATATATCATAATATATATTATTTTTTATATTGTTATTAATAATAACAAAACTTTCTGTACAAGAATATACTTTTATTATTTTGTGAATTACAGTGTTTCAATAGTGTTTAACTGTCATCATCAGATATAAAAATTGTATACAAATTAAAGAGTTTCAGATGTTTTACAACCTAACCTCTACTGCTGCTACTGTTTCTTATGGGTAAATCGTGGTCGCTTTGCTTAGCTTCGTTTCAGTCAACTTCGTGAACGTTAGAAACTCGTCAAGTCAACTTTAAGTCAGGACTCGATGTATTTTGTAGGTGCGACCAGTCGATGCCAGTAACACGGTCTCCTCGACAGCCTACACCTGGTAGGTGTAACTCTTCAACATTATCGATCATAAGTAAGATGTGCAAGAGGCGTATTCTTCATCAGAACAAAGCATTCTGTCCAGATAACAAACTTACAAGTAACACAATATACCCAGAGGTTTCTCTGTCGGCTGGTTTTACTTCATGCGTGAGATAACTAGATAAACCAGTTTCAGGAGAATGACCGTCAATTTCTCACAGCTAGTTTCCTCGTAGATGACGCAGTGTATTTGATCTACGTAGGCTATATGTTTACGTTCGCCCTTTGGCGTCACCGCATGGCAGAGCAATCAAATCTTTTGTGACAGTTTGAATTTATAATTCTTTAAGTCTCTTGTTTTGTTTTTAATTATTTTGTTTCATCATCATAAAAGGCTTGATTCGTCTTTAATCTTTCCATCTTCTTCTGGACCTTCTTATGTCTCTTCCTCCTCCTCAGAGTATAATTTATTGCATGGTACTCAGATCATTGGACAAAATTCTGTGCTACGTGCCATAGAGAAGGACCTCAAGATGCCTTCCGTTCGAAGAAGAAATGAAACGCCATTACACTAGGCACAGAAACAGACCAACAGTTCACCACAACGAGCTGGGAAGAAAGGTGATGGACGACGCAGGATGCACATAAGACGATTATAACGCCTCAGACAAACGGCCATACCAATAACTCGCAACACCTTATTAGAGCCATACAAGATCTTTATGTGAAAAGCAAAAATCTCAAGTGACACATGGAGATGGAGCACAACTCCTAGTGTGAGCCTGATCAATTGTAAAGTACGACAAGGGTGCCCATTGTCACCTTCTCTTTTCAATTTGTATATAGACGACGACATAAACTAACAGATAAACCTTCCAGAACATTTTGTAATTGGTAACTCTGGAGCTGACACGGTGTTGTTTGTTGATGACCAGGTTATCATGATGAACTCGGAAAGTGGCTTGCAGACGGCTGTACATTCATTGCAACGAATCTGCGAGGATTTCCGATTACAGATCTCCTTATTGGAGACTAAGGTGGTGACTTTTTGTGGAGCTGATCCCATATGAGCAAAAATTGTTGTAGATGTTACTCTTCTGGAGCAGGTCAGTAATTTTCATTATCTGGCCTCTAATGTATGATAGATTAGAAACAATGATGTGCTGAAGAAGCTGCACACGTTTAACCATATGTGTGGGACCATCAAGAGAACTATAAAATCAACGAGTAAAGAAACACTCCTGAAGTTCTACAAGCTGGAGAGCCCTTCCTACACTCCTCTATGAGTCTGAGAATTAGACTTTAAAACGAAATCCCAGGCCAGTCGCATTCGAGGGGTCGAAATTTCCCACGTGGTCGGATATATCTTGAAGATCGCAGAAGAAATACAGATATACGGCAGGAACTGAATATTATAAGTATACTCGTTTGGATTGCCCAATGTCGGCTGAAATGGTTGGAACATCTCAACCGAATGGGCGACTGCCGTATCCCCAAACAACTATTTAATTAAAAGCCGAAAGGACGGAGAGGTGTGGGACATCCGAAGAAGCGTTGCAGTGACCAGATCTAGTCTGTCCGCTTGGGACCGGAACAGACAGTGGACCTCGATAATTCGAATCTCAAGGGGTTTATAAAAAATTCGTGTTATCGAGGAATTCGTCAAAGCGAGGTTCGTGTTATCAAGGTTAAGATAACGAAATTTCGTGTTATTGAGGTCCTGCTTCATAACATTCGGCTTACTGAGCTCCTCCCGTTAGTAATTCGTCTTATAGTGGTCAAATTGGTGCTACAGAGGTTCTGTTGAGTAAAAATTCGTGTTATAAAGGTTAATTAGTACAGTATTTTGATCTCATATCAACGAAAATTCGACTTATCAAGGTTTTTAACTAGGGAATTCGGGTTATAGAGGTATTTTTAACATTTGAGTGTTACATGACATTCAAGGGGATTGAAAAAAATTCGTGTTATCAAGGAATTCGTGTTATTAAGGTTCGTTGTGTCGGGGTGCCACTGTACTACGAATATTAATTTTATTTTTTCTAATAATAATAAATACATTTCGGTATATAACAATATACTCCGGTACAGTTATGCCTTTATTACACTACGCAACTGATTGCATGCAACTGATTTCAAGCCTACATGAAACTAGTTACACGGTAGTAAAAACAGGCTGCAACTGCGTCTATACTACTATTATAAAGAGGTAAATCAGTTTATATCGTTGTCCGGGCTAACCTCAGCAACTACTGATCCGATAAAGAATTTCTTTCACCACCGTGTTCCTTGAAGTTTGAGGATAATTTTAAACATAAATTTAAACTAATAACTTAAATAGTTTTCAAGAAGAGATTTAAAACGGTCCCATATCATGAGAGTTTTGTTAATTTGCATTTAGTGAAATTTGTGGAATGCGATAAATTTTCGTTCTATAAGAGATAGCTATATAGTGTCAGCAAGTGAAATTTAGAAAACATTGCAAATTTTATTTTATTTATTTTTTTTCAATAAAATCCTTCTTTTCGTTTTTCAGCTATTGGCGGTTTTGTAAAAAACTGTACGTTTTATGTCGGTCCCATGTCATGAAATATCTTCGTTGTCTACAGAATACGCGCGCAGGCGAAATGCATGCAATCGGTTCATAGTGTAATAGGCTACATTTGAATCGATGCCCCACAACAAGCGCGTGAAACTAAAAGTTGCACAAGCAGTTGCAAGGCTTGCAATCGATTGCAGACCGTACAACCAATTGCAGTAAGTGTAATACGCTACATTTAAACCAGTGCGTCACGTTTGTCCAATCAGTTGCATGCAACCAGTTGCGTAGTTTAATAGAGACCTAAAAGTTCCACGGGCAGTTGCAAGGCTTGCAATTTATTGCAATCGATTGCAGAACATGCAACCAATTGCAGTAAGTGTAATACGCTACATTTAAACCAATGTCCCACAAGATTTTTTGCAATCAGTTGCATAGTGTAATAAAGGCCTAAATTGCACAAAATCAGCCTAGTTTTGAAACCGAAGAAACGGTGGAACGTCAGCAGAACTGAGGCCAGACAGAAAGAAACAAGCACGATACAGAATTCAACTGTTACAGCACAATGTTGTGTTTGTTTTGGCACGGGAAGAAGACAAACACTGGTATCCGGGGAGAAACAATGAAGTAATGAAATAATTTTTGCAATATCCGCAGTGGGAATTGGTCGTAGACACGTTAGACTGATTAGTCGCGGAACACCACTCGAGGGACGGGACGAGGGAGGGTTGACGTTTACACCCCCTGTTGGCTAATATGCAACACGGTTTACGCAAGAGACGTTACACCCCCTCACCTAAACGTTCTCGGCGTCTGTTTTATACGTCGAAACTCGTCTGTCAAAGAACTTACAATTTAACTGTACACCTTAAAAACAAAAATTATTATCGTTATTATTATATTTTTAACACACCGACTTATAAAATTAATTTATCGAAGGACAGTATACGAGAGAGGGTGTTTATAAAATACGTAAATGTTTCCTTCGGTGAGATTTTTGTTTATAACGTTGTAACGTAACATAATTGAGGTTCCCCAACGTTACATAAAAAGATTGAATGAAATATGGTCAAGGACCATACCCTGACTTAAGGTTGTTCAATAGGTCATGTGCTCGAGAAGTAACTCAAACCAGAAGGAGGCAATGACTAGTATTAAATGTATAAAAGCCAGACTAAGGAATGATTGAATGTTATGAATTGTTTGTTTTGTGCTGTGGCATGTTCAGGTCACAGAGTATTTTATATTGTATGTTGAATATACTAAAAATGAAATAATGTTATTTGATAATAATACTTCACCAATAATTATGTTTATGTTTATATTAGATTTGTATTTATATAACCCAGTATAGTTACCAATGTTAGGTACTGTACTAAGTTATCAGTATTGTATAATGTTGAAAAATACTGTTGTTCTAATTAATGTTTATAAACTGGATCAGGAGTGTGACCAGTGTTTTAAATCTAACAAGTAGTTCTGACAATTATGTCATAAATTAATAAAGGGTTCTAGAACCAGTTAATTAATATAAAAACAAAAAACCACCAGTAAATTAAAATTCATGTAATTAACTATGTAACCAATAATTAATTGTACAGTAGGTCAGGTAAAAAGAAAATTAAGTTAAAAACCAAATAATGTTATAATGGTTGTAAATGAATCTATAGGCCTAAATTCCATATTAGTGAAAGGAAATTAATACCTTTTTAGTAAACCCAGTCCAACGCAACTCTAGTAAAACATTTACTGTTTAGTAAGGAAGGTTAGGGGAAAGTTTTATGTGATTCAAGATTAATCCAAGCATGGAGTATTTTATTGGAAAGAAGTAGTAATATTCTATAATGCCGGCTCAAGGATATATAGAGAACGTGGTTGTTAAGGCAACTGATATATAATAAGTTGTTGATTTTGAGTAGATGGTTCTGATTGTTATAAGCTATTAGATTGAAATGAACCGATATAAAAATATATGAATAAATATAAAGGAAAGATATGTCCAAACTGATAAAGCCTTTTTTGTAAAACAATTATATTTGAACGCTAATGAATCGTACAAATTAAATAACACTCTAAATTATTAATGAGTAAAATAAAAAAGAATTGAAAGCTTCTCACCTCAATCATTAAATAATTCCGCTGAATTTGGTATCAAACCAATTCATGCTATAAATTGAAGACCAGTAAAGAGTTAAAGCCTGAATTAACGGAAATATTTGGAAATACAGAAGACTCGGTTGACGAAATAACCTTCATTGACAGCGTAAGCTGAGATCCTAATTCCAGTTCATTGGGACCAAGAATTGTGAAGTCGCAAAAGAAGAATCGAAGCACAAGAGTTCCTGTGGGATTACCATCATCAATTCATTGAAAACCAGAGCAGTTTTACTGGGTGAAGACGATATAAACTGGATTTTGACCGCTGTTGACAAACATTCACCGCCTAATGAAGCTTTCGTCGTTTGGGTAAAAAACAAATTATTTTCATATCATTGTATTTTAAGTAAATAATTTTATTCTTTTTGTAAATTGAACAACCTTAATTATGCGTTTTACCTGGCCTTACTAATGGTTCAAAGAACTACACGAACCCTGGTATAAGAATTAATTGTCATTATTTTCAAATATATATGTTTTTAGAATTTGAATAATTAAGAATCGATACATGTTGGGATAGTCGATTGGATCGTCTTATTGTTTGTCTGAGACAACGTAACTTGTTAAATACCAGAGAAAAATAAATAAAGTACATGGGTTGTATTAGATAACGTTTCAATCATTGCAGAGAAAATACTATATGTAGTTGGTGTAATAATTTATTAACAGATTGATACAAAAACTCCGAATAACTAACCTATAAGTATACTTATTTCTAATAACAGCGCTCCAAGTTTGCAGCTGGTGAGACGGGAGATTGCTGAACTAACTGGTTTTTTAATACTAAATTTGAACAAAATTTTGATCGGTGAGGGACTAGGGTTGAAACAAATACCACTTACATTCAGTAAATACTCCATATATATTGCTCATATTAAACAACCACTGAGAACTAAATTAAGTCTATAGAATAATACCATTATAAATTCAGGAACATAATTCTAATTTTGTGGACTTAATAATCTATGTTCTGAGGGTTTCACCGGTCACAACCGAAAGGTATATTAGTTAATAATATATTAATTAAACCAGGTGACAGCAGTTTAATAGTTACGGATCGCCACCTACAACGTATTACTTGGCGTTTATTACACCGGAGTCTCTTATAACTAATTACACTAATAGATAAGATTTCTTTACAATTTGACGTCTCCAGCTGGTATCATACAATATAACATACGTCCTCACATAATTAACAAGCAGTTCGTTACTAAATTGATTACAACAGTGGGGTTTGAATAAGACGGACATTTTCGCTAGTACCGGCACATATTGGTTTTATTACAAATTGGCGCATAACAACGTGGAGCTTATTTAAACACGTACTCAACACATTCTATTTTATATTATTACAAATTGACGCTCGCAACGTGAGGCATCATCGTCGCATCTTAACACCTTAGATATTGTATTATATTACAACGTAAAGATGTGTTATGGAGAGTACATCAGTGTTTCTATCGTGGTTCATTACGACCTTACATATGGACTGCTTGCCCTGTTTGGCGTGTATTTCAGTTTAAGCATAATATAACAGTGTCCCTATCGTGAAGTTGTGACCTGCTATGTAAGAGAGTGATATTGGCAATCTCGTCACATAGGCGTCAGGGATGTATTAACGGGGGGGGGGGACGAACGGGACAGGGTCCTCCATCCAGAGCGTCGACAAGAATTTATGAGGAATTTTAATAATAGCTTAGTTTTTAGGCTATTTTATTTATTTTTTTCAGCTGTATACGCTAATACAGTAATAACTCTTCTTTACTGTGGTGATGGCGAAAAAAATCGTGTTCGAGATAAGGGCTGATTCTGATTATACTAACCTCAAAACATGAAGAAAAGTCATTTTCCGAAAAGTGTCTGTGAGTCTATGTGTAGATTTTTTTCTATGGCGAACGATAACTTCCGCAAACAGAATCAAATAATTTTTTGCATTTGTATCTGAGTTGTAGAGGACTCAAGGCCTATTGATTTTTGTAAAGATCAGTTAAAGGGAAGGGGTAGTTTACTTGGAACGTTTTATGTTTTAACAAGAGTAAAGTACCTACTTAATTTTGATAAATAAAGTATCCTGAAAACAAGGTCATAATAATCCACTGTAGAAAGGTAGATGAAATATCTATAAATAAAAAGGGTATTTGAAGGGGGAGGGGGCAATTTTCTATAAATGAAAATGATAGTTGAAAGGGGAGGGGATAATTTTTTATATGTGTACTACGTTATCGGCAACAATGAAGTAGATTGTTGTTAAAATTCCTTCCCGGGCTGTTTGGCTGTGGTCCAATGTTTTCTGCAAAACCAGACTTTTCGGCAGTGCCATCGACTGCCATCATCAGTGAAAGTCGAGTATGCTAATGTGAGGTGCTATACGTTAGTGACCACAGTACTGTGGTTAACTAACGTAAGACTGAAGAAAGAGTAGTTTCTACGGAAATATTTCATTTAAATCTATTTTAAATATAAATCTTAAAACATGGAAGTCATGGATGGTTCTCCATACCGATATTTAAATGTACAAACAGGTTTATTGCACAGTATTTGTGAGCTTACGTTTAAAGTATGATACATAGGAAAGTTGATTAAGTCAACAAGTATGTTATAAACAATGTTTCAGTAACGTATTTTTTTGTAGTTTAATGAGGTTGATTTCACGATGTTATCACACGTTTTTCAGCCACTTTACAGATCGCAATATTGATTAGCCTTAACTTGTTTTTTCTGCTGTTGGAAGCTGACTGACTGACCCCCCCCCCCCACCACAGTAGAGAATCTATAATTTGGTCTTGGGGAGGGGTCCGGTCGAGTCGGCTTCATACAAAAGAAGAAACAAGTTAAGACTAACCAATATTATAATCTTTATAGTGGCTGAAAAACGTGTGATAACTTCCTGAAATCAACCTCATTAATGTACAATAAAAATACTCTATTGAAACAGTGTTTATAAGATACTTGTTGACTTAATTGATTTTTCTATACTTCATTTTTCAAACGTACACGGAAATGCTGTGTAATAAACTTTTTGTAGACCTATATTTAAAAAAGGTTACTACTGCATTAGCGTACACAGCTGAGGAATTAATCAGCTTAAAAACTAAAGTGATTAACAAAATTTCTTGTCAACTTTGGACCCTCTGGGGGGATCCGGTCCCATTTGCCTCCCGTAAATACTCCCCTGACCCCCCAGGCGAAATTCTAGATACGCCACTATCAGGCGCGACATACAAATATCACCATTGTGTAAAGGTCCAGTAGTAAATGCTTGCGGCAAGGATTCGCAACTGCCCCGTCTCTGTTCACAGTATATTTGGGTACAGCCTTAAGGGCACTCGTAACCGGCAAACCGACCAAAAAATCCATTTTTGGTTTATTTTATTACAAATTTCTTCAATATTTTTTGAGTAATTTGATGCCACATTTATGTACTACGCCTAATAATAAACTTTTTAAGATTTAAAGAAAACTGAGATCGTAGGAAAATTCTCTCAATAGTGCTGATAATGTTACCATCTTTACTTCCATGTTCCATAAGGAAATGGAAGTATGGTCATGGCGAAAAAAATCGTGTTCGAATTAATTGCAGATTCTGATTATACTACCCTCAAAGCATGCAAAAAAGTCATTTTTCGTAAAGTGTCTGTGTGTGTGTGTGTGTCTGTCTGTGTGTAGAATTTTTCTATGTCAAACGATAACTGCCGCAAATTCAAACAGAATCAAATAATGTTTTGCATACAGTTCTGAATTTTAGAGGACTCGAGGTCTATTGATTTTGGTGAAGATCGGTTAAGGGGAAGGGGTAGTTTACCTGCAACGTTTTACGTTTTAACAAGAGTAAAGTGCTTAATTTTGATAAATAAAGTATCCTTAAAAGAAGGTCATAATAATCCACTGTAGAAAGGTAGATGAAATATCTATAAATGAAAAGGATAGCTGAAGGGGAAGGGGATAATTTTCTATAAATTAAAATGGTACTTGATGATGGAGAAAGTAAATTTTATAAGTTTTATATGTGTAATACGTTATTGACAGTATGAGAAAGTAGTTTCTATGGAAACATTTCATTTCACTTTAACAAAATTCTATATTTTTTCATTTTAATTTAAATCATTTATACACACAGGCAAGACACACACACACACACACACACACACACACACACACACACACACACACACACACACACAATTCGCGTTATTTCTGGCATCACTCATGTTTATTTTCTTACATTTGTACGCTTTTGTTATCGATTTGCTTCCTGTGGATCGCTGGGCAGTGTAACTGCACGTGTTTACAGAGGAACGGTTCATAGACAGAATTTTTAGTCTTTAGGGAATGAACCCTCTGCAAGATGCTCAAGGTCCATGAGTGACTTCGGAGCGCTTCGGAGGAGGGATGATTATCTGCGTAGTTCGGTTTCTTTATAAGAATAAAGTAAGCCTACCTAATTTTTATGGATAAAGTGATTGAAAATCACGTTATATTAAACGACTACCCCATAATAACAAAAATATCTATAAATAGTGAAATTAGTTTGTGGGTGGACGATATTGTTTTAGAAATTACCGAACCGAATTCAAGTAAATTATTTTATACATAAATCTTACAACATGGAAGTCATGTATGGTTCTCCATACCGAATTTTTACAAACCTGTAACTCAATTATAACAAATAGTAGAGACATGCGATTTTTAGCATTGGAAAGGGAATTTTAATAAAAATGTACTACAAATGCTTGTAATGTCTGTCATAAAGCCAATATTTGCTGATCTGAGTCAACCGAATTTGTAAAAAAATTGTCTTCATGGTAGTACATAGAATTCAAACAAGTCGCTGAACCATTTGGTTTGGAATAGTCTGCCAAAAAATATATTTGCTGCACTGGATACTTTGGTTTTGGGTATACATGATGCTGTGTTGATCTTCAATGAAGGTAATATAGGTAAGTGTCAAGTCTTACAAGAATTAGGAATCAAAACAGGATCAAATATGTTTAAGGTAATGAAAAAAAATGACTTGCAAGGGATCCTTGAGGCAGACACAGCAGTAGACAAATCGATGAAAAAGGTTAGAAATGTGAAAAGAAAACTAGAGGACCAAAAGGACATAACTGAAGACCCCGAGTGTGGTGCTGGACTATTTAAATCAGGTAAAACGATAAAAATCGGTTTTAAAAACTTTCAATGCGTTTTTCTGAAAATCTATTTTTTTAAATAAATAACCCATTAATTCAGGAACCATGTAAACTATCAAGCCGACTTTTTGGGGGGGCTATTTTGTTAACGGAGGTATAACTACACTACTAAAACTATACAGTTTTACTCAAAAATAAAAACGTAAAAAAAATTATAAGTATGCTTTTGTATGTAGATTTTTAGAGCAAAAATCAGGAAATTGAGATATCTTTATAATTGTAGTAGCGTTTGTCGGCTACAAAGTCCTTATCTGCGTGTTAACATTTCAGACTTCTATCTTTAACAGGTTCTGAGATAATGGGTCAGGAGGAAAAATCTGTGGTTAACTTTTCTTAAAACTCAGTACAGTATACACTCACTGTAGCTGATCTTCACTTAAAGTCTTACGATTTACGATTTTCTTGCGCAGTAATGTAGTATGTCTTTTAAAGTTCCTATAGTGACATTGTTCAATTCTTTTTTTTTTAAATTCCGTTATTTTCTTTTGTTCACAATTCTGCATTAATTTATTTTCAACAAATTGTTCTAATTTATCAGTGTGGCCAAACATTTTACCTTCCGAGTTTACAAACACGGCTCACCAACGAAAGCATATCGGTAGCGGTAAGAATTCGTAAAATTTCACTGTCATTTTCCGTGTCAAGTCGTCGGCACTTTCGTCAATTACACAGTTTTTTAACTTGCTTTGTCTTGGGGCGTGCACCTGTGCATTTATTTATTATTCAGCTATTGAAAGCCAGCAACAAAATTGTTATAAAAAAATTGTTCGTGTTAACCGATATTTTGTAGATAAAACTTTCGTGTTAACCGTACAAACTGTAATTGTAAAATAGAAGCAACGATCGGGACCTGAGCCATATTTCGTGTTAACTAATATTTTGTGTTAACCGTTTTCGTGTTAAACGTTTTCCACTGCATTTATATTACTTATCAACGACTTAAATTAACGTCATCCCGTACACTGTTTGGTTCAAATTTTATTTCAAATGTAGCATAAACTTCACTTTATTGTCTTAGTGTAGGATCTGTCTTATTGCGATCTGTCAGATTGCCCAAAAAACGTTTTCCGACACTTCACCGAACATTCTCTACACGTTGAACCGAGCTCACCCCCGCAATACGTGAACAGTCACCGATGATACACGACCTTTCAAACAAATTACTGAAGGGGGACCCAAGCCCCTGGGGAACTATTTTCCAGACGCGTGTGTGGTTGTTTTAGCTATATTTTCCAGGTATAATATCGTACATATGTTTAAGGAACATGTCAAACTAGTTTATCTGTAGGTCTTGTTTTGTTGCGAATTTTCTTATCGTAAATTTTATTCGCGATAAGCTTCAACTCAACCCACCCTTCGTTGCTAACTAATCGTTAACCGATTATTTTGTCACGTTATCTGACAACATCGAGTCCTGCCTCTGATCGCAGCAAATTGAAAAAACACAACCTAAGAGAAATCGTATAGAATATTAAGACGGAAAAGTTGACGTTTGGTGAAAATTCTAAAGAGTAACGATTATTTCATGACAAAAAAAAAACTATTTGTCTCGCTCGGAAATAAAAATTATTAATAAATATAAAACATATTGTTAGGGCTATCTCACTGATCGTCGTATAGTAGACAGTGAAAACAAAATACAGACCCAATGAAGTCACTAATCACCAGCTTTAATTAATCACAAATACAGTTTGTAATCAACAAGTTATTCAACAAGATTATACTCGTACAATAATTCAAATTAAATTTGCCCACACGCAATAATAATATCAACTATTAGAATTCCACACTAACTATAAGACAAAAACAGTTCGCCGCTCTTGAATAAATCGCCACTCCATCCGCACTAAGGGAAATCGCTCAGCACAACTAACTTGATAAAGCCAGACGCCCTGCGTTTATAGGTCGCACAGAGTTCCAGAATAAACGTTCCATCCTTAACTGCACGCGACTTAATGTGTAATTCAAGTGTTCTACAGAGTACTCTGGAACGTGCTTTAGCGCGGCCTTGACTAAGGCTACACCTGCTTGACTATAGGAGGGACGGGTGGAGGACGATCTAATCTGTTCGAGACGGTTTCAGCGTTTCACTGTCGCCTCCTTAAGCCTGTTCGTCCCGAACTGGCAAACCGTCTCTGAAGTAATACTTGGCCAGGCGATCTAGGTGGACGACTTTGAACCGATCGTCCTTGATTATTGAAAAGTTAAAAAAACGCATATTACTTGCAATAACAATTTGTACCGTTTATTTTACACTGGATACCAGGAGCACACAACAACTGTGACGTTGGCCTAAACAGGAGTCGAAACGTTTACCTAACTAACCAATCAATGAAAGTGTATCAAAAAGTTTCAAAGTTTTTGAGCGGCCATCTTTAGAGCGGGAACAACTGGGAAAGAATTGTCCCAAGACTGTAAACAAAGAAACGAGTTCAACAACGGAGGTTATCACGGTCGGAATCATTACTTAAAGGGAATGGTAGGGCGAACGTACCCTAAGTTGAGGCAAAAGTGATCAACTTGGGGTACGTTCGGCCTACCATCCCTTGTTCAACTATTTTTAATTTTTTACTACCGAATAAGGGGTCCGGTGGATGGGCCGAAACGTCTAGTTAGGGCAACACCATTAAGCAATCGACCACGGTCCAACAGTCCAGAAATTAACCCTTTAAGTAAAGAAACCAGTCTTTGTTGTCTGTGTTACCAGCCTTGGGACAGTTCTTACCTTGTGTTCACCGGTCTGAAGATGCCTGCCGCCCGAGATCCGCACAGAAATGTCAGCGAGTAACAGAGACGTCGATTTTAATTATCTATCACGGCTAACGAGCCTGGAAGGTGTAAATAATAACATTATTGTGGAAAGAATTGTAATTTCCAATTTTACAACTTTGTTTCTTTCTATGAGATTTTAACTTCTCCTTGTTTATACAGTGACTTTCGGTTGGATGAGAATACGCTAACCTTTCACAGCTATGTAATACGTACTGCTATTGTTATGAGTGAGTTTAATTTTGTGTCTTATTTTTGTATCATGTTACATGCTATTCATTGCCCCCCCCAAACACACACACACACACACACACACGCGCGCGCGCGCGCGCGCATATTGTAACGTGTAATATTTGTTACCCGTTCTTGTATTCTATTATACAAATCTATAATCGTTCTTTCTAACTTATATTTTATTTAGCTTCACTATTAGGATAGCCAATTTGTTACATCTAGACTCGAATCTATGGTCATTTATCTGAATTTGTGTCTTGTTTAATTCTGTTATTATTTGTATATATTTTTGTTAATATTAAATTAAGGATGAGTATCTGTTCAGGTGGATGTTTGTTGAGCGCCAATTTGCAGTCACCGTTTGCAAATAAAATTTTATTGGTGAAATATCAATAATAAATTTTGGATCAAATTTATGTAAATAATATGTGGTCTCTTTATTCTGTAATGAACTCTCTTTTATTCTTTTCTTTCAGCAATGGATATGATAATTTGTACTCATCACCACATTTTTTTAAAAGAAATCTGCTAAGATTTTCAATTGATGAGTGTTGCCAACTTAATCTAATTACTGAGGTCAACTCACAGTATCAGATATTTTGGTTCAGAATATCATACCCTTTTTGTTTTCATGAAATAAGAAACAAATAAACCTTTTTTTTGTAATTTGTAAACTCAAATCCTTTATTTATTCTTTAATTTGTTCTAAATGAAAAACATAATTTTTAACAAAGTTTGGCCAGCTGTATTTTTATAAGCTCAGAGTGGCAGCAGTAACTCTTAGATCTCAAGGCTTTTTAAAACATTTTATATTTTGTATTTAATAAATAAAATACAATTATGATGTTCTGTAGGTCCTTTAGACTACGATATAACAACAGTATTGACAGGGAAAGTACCAACATACATATTGTAACAGTACCAAAAATATGGTAGTTACATAATATAAACGAATGTAACGTCAAGTATGAGAAAAACATGGAAATATATCTAGATAAATGAACCTAAGTGTATATAAGTGTGTATCTACAAAGATATTAATAAACAATCCAACAATGAAGAAGAGAATACTAATATATCAACATTAAATACAAAATGAAGAAAGAAAATGCCACAAGCCCAAAACAAAATATCAGTAACTAGACCCAATAGGATCCAACAGTGAGGGGAATCAACGAAACAAGGAACAACAATGGAGATAAGGGAATCAACGAAACAAGGAACAACAATGGAGATAAGGGGAATAAACGAAACAAGGACCAACAAGCTCCAACAACAATGGAGATAAAATGAAAATAGCAACTACAATGAAATTAGGAAGAAGAAGAAAGAAGAAGGACCAGGAAGAGCACCAAGAAGAAGAACGAAGATGGACAGAAGATATAAGGACTCAACATAAACCACATGTACTAAAAACAATGTAAGTGATTATCAATGTGAAAAGAAAACCAGTGTGAAACATTTAAGGAACCACAAACAATTACAGTGTGTACTTTATACAAATGTGAAACCTGTGAATAATTAACCAATTTCAACTGAATAAACCACACAAACAATTACAGTGATGAAGTTTACAGTGTGAAAAAATATGTTAATTTCATGATGAAACAACAAAAACTAAAAATAGTCAAATAAACACAGACAATGAGTGTGACTAATTTACTAAAGTTGTAATCAATACACATAATCATAAGACCACCAGATTAGAACAAAATAGAACAATTATGTTATTGTTCATAGAGAACTGGCAACAAATAAAAGACATTTGTTAAGTATCAAACAATGACAGGAATTAAGTTCCACCATTGACCAGAAAAATATTGTAAATAATACCAGAAAGATTTGTGTTAGTGTTTAAGAAGGAATTGTATAAACATGTGTAATAAATTAGTTAAAGTATTATGGTAATATACCGTAGTGAAGTCAGTTTAATAGTAGAAAAATACTGCACTAAAACAGATGGTACATTGTTACACAACCCACAAGGAAGAGACCTATTACAACAGAAAATGATACATATTAGTATAAATATCTGATCATCAAATATATTATCAAACGAGAATTTATTATAAATAATAATGATAAATATTAAGAGACAATGTAATATTGCAAAACAATGTAAATAGAACAAGTCAAACATAATGACACAGAGAATAGCAGAAATGAGAAAAGTATGCCAATTTAGTTAAGCAAAGTACAGTATCAAAACCAATATCAGTGTTTATAAGAGTATTACCAGTAGTGAGATAAATATCTGATAATACATTGAGAACAGATTCTAAACATGATAAGAACAATATTGTAACTAAATTATTGTAAACTAACTAACTATGTACATATGACCAGATGTAAGCTGAACCATTGTATAGCTAATTAGTTAAGAAAAATACTGTATCAAATATTGAGCACAGATTATTACAATTGTTACCAGTAGTGAGAGGAAATCCCAAAGCTACTTTGAGAACAGATAATGACCATACAAACAGTCATATTATATACAAACAATTAAAAACCAAATGACTATTATGAAGAAAACCAAATGTAAACAAACAATGACAAACAAGTTATTTATGAAAAAATATAGCATATAAACTTGTGTAAAAGTAATTGGAAACTTTACCAAAAGTTAGAATAATATCTAATGCTACTTTGGGAATTCAAACCAAATAGAACAATAACAATTTAGTTGTTGTATTAGAAAAAATAAATGACTACTATGGTATGACACAACATAAACAGAGCCATTACTGAAAGATTGAAGAGTTCTGAACTAATTAAAAGATAACCATTATATATAATAAATTAGGTACTATGTGTGTACACTATTTACAATCATTAAATGATATGATTTATACAGAAGAGACCAAAAATAAGGTGAAAAAAAATTGTATAAGAGAGATAGGAGAGGAATGAAACTATGTAAATATTAAATTAACCACAGTCATATATAGATATTATAGTGTAAAATTGTATAAATAAACATTACTAGTATTATTAGATAGTAATATGATCATTTTAAGTAAGAAAAATTAGTTCTAAGCATATTTATGAAAAATCTAACATGGACGCTTAATGACGCCATAACGAGATTTGAGTAAGGAACAATTATTCCCAAATTGTATATCAAACCGACTGAGATATAGACTCAAAGTGTTTAGTTAAGAAGTGTTTTATTATAATTAAGTAAAATCTGGTGTAACGAACTTATAAAAATAAGATACACCAGAAATAACAAATAAAATCGTTATTGTGATAGTAGTAATGAACGAAAAATAAGCGTTCTTGGACTTAATTTAACAAGCAAAACGCCCTGAATTCACTGATATCAACCAATTAACGATAGGACGTAAAATAAGAAAGTTATGGTAATTTTAAACTTTCCAGTTAAATTTTTGTACCAGTGATGACGTAAAAAAGCCTCCACACCAAACTCAATTTTGTCAAAAAATTAAATATTTTAATAAAACAAAGGCTTTTGGGTCAGAGAGTACAACGTCTCCAGCCAATAGAATGAATGAATTTCGACAGACAACCGAGAGACGCTTCAGAGGAGCAAGACAGTCTACGATCAACCATCAAACGAATAGGCCACGCCGCTCAAGACAAAAGAAAAAGTTTATTTTTTAAAACAGTGCGCGCCATATACGTCAATACAACAACATACAGTTAACCTTAACACAACATTTATACATACGAGTGAAAAAGTGCGGAATTGTTTTAATTGAACAAGTAGGTCAGTGTATAATGTCGACCATACTTGCGAGTGAAGTGTTAAATAGGAAACAGGGAGTACAATTTTATTTAAACAATATTTGAACGAAAATAATAATTTTTGTGAATCGCTAACCTTCGATACTACGCAAGTCAGATAATGCGGAGTATCGAAAACAGTAATTAAATTATCAGAATTGAGGAAAGATTTAAATCGCCATTATTAAAATATTATAAAAATATTTTAATTAATTATAATAATTTAAAATATAATGTTTGGAAATAATTATTAATGAATACAAGAATATTTAGTCACTCATTTGACTAAATTTATTTCTCTTGATTTTTTCGATGTTTTGAAATATACTTTATTAATTTTCATACAATATGAATAAATTCAATTCTGATAATAATATATTAAAGGATTATGAATAATATGTTTACATGTATAGTTTAAGAAATAATAGCTATTAAGAAATACTTATCCTTTGTAACAACACCGGTTAATTCTAACCTCAGAAATCGTTACGGTAATTTGATAATTTCAATATTACCGATCTGTTCTCAAGTAACATCCAAATCAAATAGAATTACTAACAAGAGTTTTTTGAGAAATTTTTCTCTTGTGAATAGATGATTTTTAAAACAAATTATTAAACGAAAGTAATACATTTTCAAATACTGTACAAGTCATACAGCTTGATAATTGCAAACTAGTATTAGAGATGCGTGCGCATGCCCGCGTACGATAATTTCATAAATACCAGACATATGGTACCAATTTTTGATTTTTCATATTTGTTCAATTATTATTCACTATTGTTAATTCTATATCGTTATTTGTATTACATCTTGTGACTGGTATCATGTTACCTCAAAGAACCTAACGAAATATGGTAATTCACTGAACCAAAACAACATAACCTATTGCAGTTAAATTATTGTACTAACAACAGGTCTACCAGCCTTGAGGAATTAGACAGAGTCTTATTTGAATTTTTGTTGTAATCAGTAATTGAAAGGTTGTTTATTATTGCTTATTAATTGTCAAAGATTTTATTATTTACTAAATTGTTAATAAACTTCCAATTTTATTACCACAAAAGGAGTATCATTTCTATTAAAAGTAAATTCATTTATTTTTTAATCAGTTCTGACACAGGTGGCGGAAGAATTTAAAAAGATTTAGCATAATACAGAATATTCATCAGATATTGCTTCATTTACTATTGTGTGTGATGATATATTAAATATTCAATCCGAATATTTTCTTGTATTTGAAGTGCATGTATTTCAGAAGGAACGTTACAGAACAGAATTGAAGTATTCAAGTGTGGTAAGTAAGAGAGATACACAACAAAGTGCGCGAACCATATTAAAATAAAAGGAGTGAACTATTACTACGTACCAATAAGAAACAATACATTAACACCAATAACCTCAACGATTACGATTGCATCTTTTGATAAACAACATTATCGTAGATACCGGTGCGTGTCTACACCCACACGAATACACCACATTAAGAAAAATAATCTACATAACTACATCATAATACTATACTAGTATACTTGTCATTTTTACATTACAAGTTGGCGCTCCATCGCGGGGCAAAAGTGATTGAAGATCACACATCAATACTACTATAATTATACTTGAAAATACACTTGTAAACTTTTTACATTACAATATGATGAGAAATAGTCACAATGTATTTTAAAAGGATTATATTAAAAGTGTAAAACAGTTCAGTGTATAGGTTAAGTTATAAAAATGTTTTTTTAGACTTAAATATCTTTAAATTATATTAGCACTATACATCACTGGTGACTTATGCTTAAGTCCATATTATTAATAATTATTGTTCTTAGTGAAAGTCAATTATGGTTTTTATAAAAAGTGTATTCAAATTTTTTGAAACCTTTAGATCAGGTTTAACAGGGAATATTTCAGATTAATTTTAGATCAAAAAATACTTCTCTCCCTGTTGTTAATTGGTCCAATTTCTTCAGAGATGTCCTGGTTTGATTCTGTAGATTCTTGTAGCAATTCTTTCTTCTATTTTAATCTCGTTATATATAATTATTCAATTGTTTATCTGTAGATACACTGATTATTACACATATTAGAATTTATTTTTCACTATAAGTATTTAAATCAACTTTCTTGCATTCAGTTTTTTAGAAACAATCTATTTTCTTCCTCAACATATATGTTGCTAAGGCCTCCCTTAGATATCTCCTTGGTTTCCAAGTAACATTTTTATATCACCCTGGTGACATCATAAGAATAATATAAACAAACTTTTTACTATTTTATGTCATTTTCTTTTAAAAGGATATACCTTTTTTATAAGAGCTCTTATCTTCTTTTTATTTGTTTCTTTGTTCTTCTGATAAAAAACTGATCATTTTGACATCACTCTTGACTATTTTCTGATCTATATTTCCTGAGTTCATGATTCACTTTTTATTTATTTTTGTTACAAACTTATTTATTATTTCTTTTTTGTAACTTTCACTTTCTTAAATTTATTTTATACATTTGGTAATCTTTTAACATAAACTGACATTGTTTCCTTATTATTTTAATAGAAATCTTATTCATATAATTTGACTGACTATGATTTTGGTACTTTCTTGTTAAGACTAACATTAGTGTTATTAACACTAGTATACATAATATTAATAAATGTGACAAAAACTGATTACTAATAACTATTAGTAATATGTTATAATTCCCCTTAACTGACTGTGTTTATAACTTTACAGTCTGCACACCAAAAAAAAAATTTCATAAGTAAGTTCTTACTTTAATTATAATAAACATAACATACAATAAACAATTAAAATTAAACATATTCAATTAAGTCTTTCTTAAAATATTATGTCTCCTGGTACTTTTTAATAATATAATCATGGTATATTTATGTTACTAGGGCATGGTAAAAATGTCACGTAACATAATATACGTATATGTATATTTTCAACGATACAAATTAAAACTGCATAGATAGGTTATACTGAAATTATTACAACAGACTCTATATCTGGAGGTAGGAAAATTTATTAAATTAAAACATTAAGATTTACTATTGTCTTATTACTTGATAATATAAAATTGTTTATTAAAAATTTTTCTTAAAAATTGAGTCTAAGGGCTTCTTTAAACAACTATGTTACTTGTTGCGTTGAATTCCACTGTTAGCGTAGCCTGACGACGCTCCGCACGCAGTTCGACTGGACCGCTGCAACTATGCACGTCGGCCGTTCGAAGATCACTAACGCTGACAATTTGTGTTGAAACTTCACGTCTTTGCACACACGCACACAGCGACATGAACTGTTATTGTTTATAATTTTAATTTATTCAATCTCAGGGTTTAAACTAGGTAAAATAGATAGTGTATTGATCTTACACAAACTCCGGTTTCTTGAAGTGTTCTCGCGTAACTATCAAAATATCTCGGCAGATATTTTGCCCCTAGCGGAAATCTTCTACTGTACGCGGGAGAGCACTAGAATGATCTATTTATTATTTGAGTTCTGTAAGTAGTAATGGTTACGAAGACCTCGAACCGTGAACCAACTTCTAAGTTTAAAGGAAAACGACCTGTCTTGTCCCGAAAAACTCGTGACAGCGAGTACGTGTTTCTATGCCGAGTCGTTGGAAGGAACTGAACGGTCCGTCCGCTGAAAGCATCCGTCTCAAATAAATTTTAGACCTTCTGATTGGAGGAAAATGTAGCAACGCCACAGATGAGAACACAGATAGACTGAAATCAGGCTTAAACTCTGTCCGATTCTGCAAAGGCCTCTCTAGATTTAAACTACAAATTTTATTACTTTCTAGGAGATAACGAGAATAAAAGAAGACAGAATTCATTAAAAAAACCATATAAAAATTATAGTTGTGGAGAATTAATTATGGAAAATGTAGCTTATAACCATGAGAATACTCTATCCAAGATTCAGAACGAAATGGTAATTTTCCTCGAAGTTATTAAATAAAATGTAAATCACCCGCGCACCCGCGCGTTTTATAGAACACACAAATATTTCACATGACATAAAATAGAATAAAATAGTGAACATTTTGACATAACATACTTTTTTAAACATAGCTTGGTTCAAAACTTATGACTACTTTACAAAGAAAGAACAAAATCAATTTAAAACATCTATGGTCATCAGAAAATGTTATATAGCATTAGTATTCCACTTGGAATTCTGAAACTTGGACAGAGTATTCTCATGGTTAAAGCTACATTTTCCATATACTCAATTCTCCACACCTATAATTTTTATATGGTTTTTTTAATGAATTCAATCTTCTTTTATTCTCATTATCTTCAAGAAAGTAATAAAATTGTAGATTAAATCTAGACAGGCCTTTGCAGAATCGGACAGAGTTTAAGCCTGATTTCAGTCTATCTGTGTTCTCATCTGTGACATTGCTAAAGTTTCAAGCAATCAGAGGATCTAAAATTTATTTGAGACGGACGCTTTTAGCGTATGGATGGCGCAGTTTCTTCTAAGGACTCGTTATAAAAAGACGTACTCGCTGTCACGAGTTTTTCGGGACAAGACAGGTAGTTTTCATTTAAACTTAGAAGTTGTTTAACGGTTCGAGGTCTTCGAAACCAATACCATTTATAGAACTCAAATACTTTTAAATAGATCATTACTCTAGTGCTTTTTCGCGTAAAGTGGAAAATTTTCCGGGTTATGGGCAAAATACCTAACGTGGTGGTTTGAGTTAACGCGAGAACATTTCAAGAAACCGGAGTTTGTGTAAGCCCAATACACAAGATCTATTTAATCACCCATTAAAAAAAAAACTCTGAGATAATTTTATAAACAATAACAGTTTGATAACCGCAACGTGTGTGTGTGTGAAACGTAGAAGTGAACGACGCTGAGGTCAACGAGCAACGAGTCGTCTACAGCAGCTGATCGCCGGACATCGATGGTGGTTGTGGAATTCGAGAACAAGTAACATAGTTGTAAAACAAGCAAATAGACTCAATTATTGAAAGACAAATTTTAAATAAACAATTTAATATTATAAAGTAATAAGACAATAGTAAATTTTAATGTTTTAATTTAATAAATTTTCCTACCTCCAGATATAGATTATGTTGTAATAATTTCAATATTACTTATCTATGCAGTTTTACTTTGTATCGCTGCAATATATTGCAACAATACAGGTATTTGCATATTTACCGAGGGCAGTATTTTGTAAATAATTAGTGTAAAGAGAATATGACGAATAGTTTTAAAAATTTAGTGCGTGAAAGTGCAGACGTGTACATGCGAGAGCCTGACTAAAGTGTATACCTGGCAGACAGGGTAAGTCATTGTGTGTGTGTCTGTGTGTAAGCCAGCAAGAAACTGCATTATACTACGATGGGGGAGACGTCTTGTGTACGGATGAATTGTTGGCTTTTATTATTAAATCAGGTATTGACAGGATTAAAATAAATTAATGAATATGTTTTTTACCTGTTACCAAAGACGTATCACAATTCTAAAAAGATCGTTAGAATAAGGACATTTAAACGTGTATGGTGATGTAGAATTATTGCAAAAAAGTGCAATAATAAAGATGTCATACAAATTAAATTTAATTACTACCACAATGAGCTAGTAATTAACGAGTGTGTTATATGTAAACGACGAGTAAAAAATTACGGAGACAGTGCAACCACTCGCCTAAAGATCAAGTTTTTGGTAATCGCCAAAGTGGACTAAAAAGTGATCAGTTAAAAAATTAATCTTCACACGAGGACACTATGTCCGTTTGCTTATCGACTTGAACTCATCATCATCACCATCATCAACAACAGGTCATAGAATACTGAGGAATCGCCATCATCATCGTCGTCGTCGTCATTGTCATAATTCAGGAGACGCACACACACACACGTACATACGCAACGGTAACTTCAACAATACACAAGTGACAGATGAACAATTATATTTTTAACTTATGTTAAACTTGTATTGCTACTACTAATACTCTCTTACACTTCCATGAGCGCTTTCAAGCCTCTCGGCTCATCTTCAGATGGAAACAATTATATTTTTGTGTTAAACCAAGAACTCGTAAAGAACAGAATATGAGATAAAGTAATTATAAATACTCAAATGTAAATAGCGTAAATATTCAAAGGAAAAGACGTAATTGTAAGTTGGTGTTAAAGATAATTTTATTCTGTTTAATTTTAAATTGGGTGTATCATTATAAATCATAAATATTCTTAAAGTAAATATTATTTTATTAAAATAGTAATAGCAACCATTCAATGTTTATTTGGTAGAGTTCATATTATTTGTATAGATGAGTTGCTATGAGTTTACATTGTTATAATGATTCAAAGTCACACACCGAAACAATATACAAGAATTTTATAATTTGTTCATCATTTTATATGTTTAGATATTTATGACTTTAATGTGTTAGATATTTAGATATTAATATGTGCTGAATAGCGAGGATATGTTATGTTTTCAGAGTGTAACCTTATAAAAGAGAATATTTTGAATTTTCTAGTTCCAAATTTTAATAATCAATTAATTTTCTTTGCAACATTTAATAAACCGTTGATTGATTCTTTTACTATGTTTTAATTAATTATTTCATGTCATCAACGTCTCACTCCTCTTTTTAAAAAATACGTTTATTGTGCAACCACATATACCTAACGCTACGAACACACAAAAATCCTACGACCTAGCCGGTGTTTAACACTACATAGTTGCGTTGGATACATGGACAGAAGTGTATTCATTTTATAATACTTGTAACGTTGCAACTTACTTGTAAAGTTTATATATAAAACTCAAAGTCTTAGGATTTGTTTCTTTGTATTGAATACAAATCCACACCGTTACACCGATTGCCACCACAGTTTGCACAGGTGACTTTTGACACAAGGCGAAAAACAACGTCTAACTTGGAATTTGATATTTTGCCCCGTTCGCACGATTTAGGCCCTTTTCAGTGTGGCTTTTTGTTGACGCGTATAAAGATGTCACCAATACCACAGAGACTAGAATAATTACCATAGTAACAAGTAAATAAACAAATGCTATTTAGCGGCATCGGAACAGTACCTTCATCCGTTCCTGCAGTACATTTTCGATGTTTTTAATGTGCGATTGTATCGATGTATTACGATGTGGAAAAGACGAAGTGTACTAATTTAAATTGTTCAATTGTCCTGTTTCTTAATGCAAAGTGAAAATACGTGTTGTTTTCATTTGTGAGGTTAGCTGACAACGGTTTTTGGGTTTTCGTTTACTGCTGAAATAAATAAAAGCCATGCTTGAGGAAAACAGCGTTTAATGTGTATATACAATGTTTATAGCACAGTAACTCTTAAAGTAAAGAACCTAACGTTTTTGAGTTATCGGGTACTTGTTAAGCAATAAAATAATTTTAAATTGGTACACTTCTTTTTCTTCATATCGTGGTGTATAGATATTATCGCATAATCAAAACATCGAAAATGTAGTGTAGATACGGTTATTGGGAGAGTACCAATATTTCTGTGATTTTCGTACGATTTCTACAATAAAATGCTTTCTTTAGTTTAAAGTATTTTAATTAACAATTTTGTGCTTTCTTCATGATATAGATTATTTCTGTAAAGAAGCTTTTCAAAAAGTGTGTCTGCTGATGTTTTTTTTTTAGAAATTAACCAATGTTATAGAAAAAGTGGAACGTTAACATGGAGTATTAACCTAAGGAAATAGTGTTCGGTGTTAATATGGAATGTTTTAAATTAACCTGTAATATTTAATATTTAAAATAAATAATATGTTGTAAATGATATTTACAATTTTGTATTAACGAGTAGTATAACGTTTATAGTGAATATTGAAATCAGATTGTCTGCCTTAATAAAGTGTATTAAAATTATATTAATACATTTTTCTTTGGATAAAAGAAGTTAGTAAATTTGTGTAATGTACGTATACGTAAGCAGATTAGATTTATAGTTACCATGGCAACGAATTTGTTTTGAATGCAGTTCAAAAAATTAAATCTTCAATTATTGCGGTCTTATAACTAAAAGCAATGTTCAAAATTTAACACATTCATATAATACTATATTCTGGTTCACACACATAGAACGAGAAATATCGGTCATCTCGGAAGAAAAACTTTAATCAATTGAAATAAAAGTATATTTTAACTGGGATAAACAATGGTAATTGTTAAAAATAAAAGAAATCCTAAATTTGTTTTCATTTTAATTTAAATCGTCGACGCGTGAAGATGAAGTTCCTGGCCGGCAAGTATATCATCTCCATTATTTAATGTTTACGTTTCCAAAGTTTTATTATTATGATTACCGGTATAAAAAGGCAGGCAGGAAATATACACACCCACATAATCGCGTTATTTTTGGCTTAACTCACTTTTATTTGCTTATGTTTGCACGCATTTTAAATGAAAAGTTCCGTAATCTATACAACGGCATCCACGCGTGCAAGCTGAAATGGTGTCCAGCGTGGACGGAGATTCGCTTCCTGTGGACCGCTGGCCAGTGTAACTGCACGTGTATACAGTGGAACGGTTCACAAACAGACGTTTCGTCTTTAGGGAGTGGACCCTCTGCAAGTGCTCAGGGTTCATGCGAGCGACTCTGGAGCGCTCCTTCTTTTCCGCGTTTATCTGTTCTGTGAAACGTACACTGTAGTTTCGCAGCTTTACTCTGAGCAACGCTCCATAGTGAATGTTGAAAGTCTTTGCCCACGTTGGACCCTCATACACACAATACCCTGCTCTGATGTTTTGATTAAGGCGATCATAATATTATAACTTTCGAAACTTGAGCATTACTTAATGGAGAACAAACGTTATCTTTAACCAGTCTTTATGCACTCCTACGTGTATTATGAAATACAATAAATAATTTTAATGAAATAAATATCTTAATGAATACAATCTGTGTATTTATTCTAAATTTTACCATAGTTTTATTCGCGTTTAATATCTGTACATATTTTACGATAAGGTCAGTTATAAAGAGATACAGTATTAGGAGATGATACATCGCACTTTTGTAAGGAACAAAATGAACACTCAACAAAATATTTGTTACAAAATTCTGTAGTATAGTGTAGGCCTATGTATAATTTTGTGTGCATTGTAATATGTATTGGAAAAACAAATGGTTTAATAAAATAAATAATTTAATAAATGAATACAATTTGTGTTGATTTATTTTTATTTTAACCGTACTTTGATTTTTAGATTATAAAGTATAACACACCACTATAATTTATAGTTATTAATGTTTTATATTTGATACAAGCTTTACACATTATATATGAAAATACAACAAGGAGGTTTATAAAAAATGTTACCTATATTATAAACGACAATCGGGATATGTTAAGTGTCTGTTTTTAAAGTAATGAAATTGAAGTCAAAGTGTATAAAAGATCTTTTTATTAAAAATAAATTTGTTTACATACTTACTGCACACATGTATTGTGTAGTCTCGTACAAGAACAAATTTATCTTAACTTCAGACGCAGTGAAAGACCGTGTTGTGGCCAATCAGCGTTCGAGAAATAGGGCAAAATTTCATTTGAATTCTAATTTATTGTCAGTAAGACAGTCTCTCTCTGAACTTGAATGCGTGCGGAAGTATCGCTGGAAGTCTAGACGTTAGGTCTACGAAGGCATAAGAACACAAGTTAGAAAGTTCGCGGGTTAATTTTTAAATAGTGCTAATCCGGTATAGTGCAAGATTGTCCGCATTGGAATTAACACTTGAAGTTTACTGGATCTATTGTGTAAGTTCAATACACAAAATAGATATCGGTGAAAAAATTAATTGCAATTTATAAAATTGCTCAACCCGAGAACGTTCCTGAACGCCGGACACCAGTAAGAGCGCACCTCACTACACAGAGTGAACGACCCACACCTGTATTCCAGACTGGATCATCATTTCTATCTATATTCGTCATACGGGAAGTAATTTTATTTTTTGTTTTCAATTTAAATAAACTTATGAACTACAGACACAAAAGAATTATTTTATGTATTAGATTGTAAGAGAGAAAAATTATTTTAAATTTGTAGTCAGGTCAACAGAGACAGAATAATTAGTTTGTTTTTCATAAACAGAATTAAATTAATGTAGTCTAATTTGTAATTATATCGTTAATAAATCCGATATCATTCCTATACACGATTTAACCGACTACTAAGCCTATGCGACACTTGATATCGCAATATATATATATATATATATATATATATATATATATATATAATATAATATTTATAATAACTTTACCTCCAAATGTTTTCCCTTATTTGGAACATGTTTCAGGAAACTTATTGTTCCCATCCTCCGCCTGAACATATATATTTTAAACATTTTTTGCTACAGTCTATTTCTTGATGCATGTATAATTTATTGAATATTTTAAAATTCTTTACCTCAAGATGTTTTTTCCCTTATTTGATACATGTTTCGGAAATCGTTTTGTTCCCATCCTCAGCCTTCCTGATTTTATGTATATAATTTTAACGAATCCTATTAATCAATGTTCGGGTGTTTCGGGTGAATCTTGTATCACGTTGTGTCAACTGTGTTCTCAATTTCACTTCGATTTTCCACTACAAATCTTTCCTGAAAACACAAAGCACGTCAGACAAGTGTAGACCTGTGGCCTAAAAGGCCGCAGCCACAGATACACGATTGATTACTTTTAAACTCTGCAAAGCCTTCGGTTACAAAGCGAAAAACTCAAGGCATGATGAGCAAGTTTACAGGTTAACAGATAAACGTATAATTTTCCCCAAGAAAGAGACGTTTATAAAAACAGGTCTGTCTGGTGCAGTATGATAAAGTGGTACATAACACGGTAGGGTCACGGAATAGATCGCGGCTTTCATGTTAAAACGAGAAAGACTATCTTAATTTATCACACCACTCAAAGGAAACACGTAGACGATGAAAACGCACTTGTAGAATATTCACCGGTGAAAGCGCTTAAATAGAACCCTAAATAGCGGCGGGTTAAATGCAGGGAAACATGTGGACGCTCGCAAATTCGACACCAAAACATAGAGATTCAAACATGTAGATTGCTGTCCGCCTACAGACCCCAGTGTTTACAAAGTAGTAGATAAAACGAAGAGATCGGAACGATAAAAACTCTGGCGTGCAGAATGCGAGAGACGAAATTAGCGTACAAGCACTCGCTCATGAACGGATGGATTTCATCATCACCATCTTGAACAAGGATTAAACTAAAAACGGTTTGTTCCGGTCCCAAGGGGATAGACTAGACTAGAGCTAGTCACTGGAACGCACCTTTGAACGCCCCCACACCTCTCCTTTCTTTCGGCTCGTAGTTTCATAATTGTTTCGGGCTGCAGATGTCATCCATTCGGTTAACTATTTTAGTCAACACCGGTATTGGGCAATCCTATCGAGTATACTCATAATATCCAGTTCCACCCGTACATGGACATTTCTTATGCGATCGTGAAGAGTATATCCTGAGAGGTGCCTGAGAAATCTCATTTCGGCCGCTTGAATTCGACTGGCCTGGGATTTCGTCAAAGTCCAATTCTCAGACCGACTCACTTCAGTGATTAGAGCTGGTTGGTCGCTCTAACGCTTCTTCGGGTGGCCCACACCTCACCGTCCTTTCGGGTTATAATTCAGTAGTTGTTTGGTAATGCGGCAGTTAAGACGTTCCAACCGTTTTGCAATCCTATCGAGTACACTTATATTCACTTCCTGCCATATATCTGCATTTCTTCTGCGATCTTCAAGATATACCCGACCACGTGCTTGAGAAATTTCGACCGCATTAATACAACTGGCCTGGAATTTCGTCAAAGTCCAATTCTCAGATCGACAGTGAAATGTGGGGAGAGCCATCGCCTTGTAGAACTTCAGGCGTGTTTTTTTACTCGTTGATTTTAGAGATCTCCTGATGGCCCCGCACATATGGTTGACCCTGTGCTGCTTCTTCACCACATCACTGTTTGTAATGTAAGACACACTACAGCGCAGATATTCAAAATTGCAGACCTGCTCCAGAACAGTACTATCTACAACAATGTTTGCTCGTATGGGGTCAGATCCTTGAAAACCCGTCACCTCGGTAATCAATATGGAGATCTGTAATCCTAAACCCTTACAGATTTGACTCAAACGCAAGGAAGAAGGGAGGGGGGATTTATTACTTAAAACGGACGTTATCTATTTTAAATTAACTAATTTTAATTACGTAAAATTTCAGTTAAGATAAAGGAAATCAAGTTAAATTGACACCGTCTTCCTTGAGACTAATCGGTTTGATTTCGGGCTTGCGTCTGTACCATTGGCTGTAGAATTTGTCGCTTGCGTCCAACCTAATTATTCTTTTCTTCGTATTATTTGAATTAGCAGCCATCCTTACTATTTCTTTTATAAAGTTGCTAAACTGCTACAATTTTTTGTTCAGACAAAGCTTTTCGTCATCTCTGACATCATCAGGTCTTGAACAACCTTAAGACCTATTATTTATAAAAGAAATAGTAATTATTCTTTGTTTATTTCTTTAACGATCGGTTTCGTTCACCGAGCTTGCTTATGCCACACTTTGTAAAGGAGACTTGGTTATTATTTTTGTTATTGCGTGAGCCAAATTGCCAAACCGTTTTAAGAATCTAGAACTACGGGAGTATTGCCACACCGGCCAACCAGGTAGGAAAGTGTTAGTCGCAAGGGAAGGTCTTGAGCAAATTGTCACACCACGACCGCGCAGGAAGATAACAGACCTTGGAGTCCTGGTATGTGCTGTTTGCATTATACTATCGTTATGTGCCATTCAAAAGAGTTGTCACCTGATTAATTTTAGATATTAAAAAAAGCCTATCCTCCAAAAAAATTGCTTTTGGTTTAATGCCTCGCAAAGTAAACATCAAAATCTGATAGCGCCATCGTATTCCACGCGATAAACTTAAAAAAATTAGCATTTTAAACTGGGAAGTATTTGAAAAAAAGATAATTGCTGTTTGTGTAGTAAGTTTTTCACTACGTTTAAAATTGAAAGAGTGTTTACTTAAAGCATAAACATTACTGAAATTTTTGCCAATAACTTAAATAGCTACAAAGTCATTCTAAGTAATATTCGTGAAAAAAGTAATGGGTGGCGTAAAAGAAATTAAACGCAGCACGTGTTTAACTAGGATCTGTTCAAGTTTGGGGGGTGGTAGAAAAGACTAGCTTCAAGGTTGGATCCCACCATTTTCCTCACGGAAAATGAGAAATTCAGAATTCTTACCATACAATTTTATGAATATATTATTATAATTAATTTTTCTGCACGCACCACATATTATTTTTCGTGTCCAAAAATCCGGAAAATTGATAAATATTTTATAAATTATTCAAATTTTTAAAAACTTTCAAGTTAACCTAAGAAAAACTAAAACGCATTGTCAAAATTTTGCAGTCTTTATTTGTTTGGCACACTGTACATTTACTTTACGCAAATTATGATCACAAATTAAATTTTTACTGCACCAATATTATTTTCACCAAATTATAGCAAATTGTCGTTATTTCTTATCAAACATTTATCGTCATAAATTCTACATTGGAAATGAAAATGAAACAAATTATACAAGAAGGGTTTACTTTATTAATGGTCAACGCGTATGAGTTCTCAAGGTCATTTACCTCTCCACGCGGTTGTGATGTGGCAGTGTATAAATATTGCGACCTGATTGTTTTCCTACCTGCTTCACGGTGTGGCAAAAGGGATATTTTTCTAGACCTAAAACGGTATGGCAAATCACCTTCAGCCATTTTTATTATATTTAAATTCTGTGAGCCTAAGGGCATAGTTGAGTTTCTTGCGTGAAACATTGGCTGGTAACCACTAGAGGTGGACCGGTATACCTGTAACAGGTACTTTGGAACGATAATTTTTGTGGAACGGGTATAACAGTGACTGAAAAGTTGAAATACGTGTTCTGATTATTCGTAGGACCCCCCCCCCCCGAACTAACGTATAAACGAGTACAAAGTCACAGTTATTGGTACTGAATACTTGCTTCTGCGCATGTGCCGACTGCCATACAAGTACGAAACGAAGCAAAACAGTGAGGTTCAGAATATCTATATGCCAATGAGACGAGGCTGTTTTTAATAAATGAAAAAAATGCATACTGATGTTACACTTATTCTCGTGTGTTATGCAGATATGTTATTATTATTCAGTCTTTCGACTGGTTTGTACCCTCCCCGCACATACCCGTGGTGCGTGTGTTACGGAGTCTCTCACAGGTATGTGGGACCTACAGCTTAACGCCGGATCCGAACGGCATAGTTGGGGAGGGTTTATACTAGGCGGGATACCTCTCGCTGGTTTTCCATCGTCTTTGGGGTCGTATCTAATCAGATGGCCCCATAAAGATATATAATACAGATTATAATAACAAATTATACATTATACTAGTCACCAACATGGTAAATTTTGAAAAAGCGATTTATATTGTGTTATAACCTATACCTATAATACCTATATACTATTTGTATATATAATGTGTTACCTGAGTTAAACAAACTGTGATGTGAATAGGTGTGACATAGATAAGTTCATGACTTGTATATTCTGTGTACATTGGTGAATGAATCTGAAGATTATCCAGGCATGTAATGCATTTAATTTACTTTTGTTGTTGTTTATTATTTATAAATTTTTAACATGATAATGTTTTTAGGCTGGGGGTCATTCCACAAAAATGTAATGTCATCGAAAAACGTGACGCTTCCACACTTTCGATTCCCCACAGTCTAGAAATTTGATATATGTAAACGCATCAAGACAGAAATAATCGCTGCTGACATTGAGTTTAGCAAACGTTTTAGTGAGAATAAATTTGGTTTTACATGCTCTGTTTATGACCGTCTGTGGTTTGGAAATGATTTACGTAATCCACATTATACGTTTCAAAAGCCTAAAAACATTATCATGCTTCGATGTTTCGGTTTCGTCGAAATTCTTTGAATGCTTAGGTGCATAAATAGAGAGAGGGAGAGAGAGATTTTTTATTTGTTTATTTGTATCTATTTTATTACAGTTGTTTTTATTATTTTTATTTGTAAAATTGTTTTATTCTCATTCACTCTTGTGGCTTACTGTTATGTTTTTATTATGTTTCTGGTGTTTTTTTTGACATTACTTGCTGTGCTATTACGTGCAGCTGAAGTTTCATTGCCTGAGTTTCGCAACTGATTTGTCTAACCAAAATGGAATCAATAATTTAATACTAAATCTATGTCAGTTTGTCTACTCCTAGTGAAAACTTAAATTAGTATCTCCAAAGGGAGATAGGTCTATAAATTCTCTCGTTTCTTTTTTTTTCAAACAGTAACAGTTTAATAAAGTCACAGTGTAAAGTAACACTGTTTATACTTTTAGTTTCAATTTATTTCTTATAACAAATTATATAATAGAGGTATATGTATAATAGGTATATAATAACTGTTATATTTTTTGAAATGGTTTTATTTGTACTTGTGACTTTCAAATACTAGTTTAGCACACCTCTATTAACCACCTTCTAAGGACATAAGCATGCGAAGCATGAGATGAGACGCAGAAGTAGAGAATATTGGAACAGTGGCGGCGGGGGGAGAACAATAGAACAGCATAGTCATGGAGACACTGTAGCGAAACTGTTATTAAACACGTAGTTTTACTCCCCCCCCCTTCACAGATGTTTGTTATCTATAATTAATCTATTTACTATCATCACTGACAGGAGTCGAGAGATGGATTATTACGGACCACAACTATGACGTGAGAGTTATTTTGGTCGATAATCTGCGTTTATCTGCAGTTTTTTCATTAAAAAGGATGGTTTTGCAGTTCTGGTTACATTTTACTGCTTGTGTTTATATATATAGCGACAATAAAAACGCTCGCCTTTCCTGTGGCGTAGTCGGATGATCTCTTCGGTTTGTTTACATGTCACATGCAACCGTAGCGTCTCGTATTGGCTAATACACATAGTTTGTAGGGCCTGTATAATATACGTGTTGCATGCGGCGTTCGCTTTATCTCACCAACTTTAGAATGCACGTACATAGGACTACACACACACACACACACAAGCTCATTGGATCGTTGAACTTTCAAAAAAAAATTTCACACTCTGGTATCTGATCCGTACTCTCTACTGTACAAAATTATTTACCAGTCGAGTATATCTTGTCGCAGTAGCGGGGGGATCATGGGATCAATCCCTCCCCAGAGTTATTAAAAATCTCAGTGGAATTCCATTACTTAACATAAGCGCATATTTCTTAGCCAGACGCATCTGTTAAAATAAGTCTTACATATAACTGTATTATATATAATTCATAAAGAAACCTCTGATGATAAGGATCTATTCTATGGAAAGTGCATCAAGTAAAAATAAAACGATAATAATTTAATAAAATACGCACCACGAGAGATGGATTACTACAGATCACAGCTCTAATGTGAGCGCTATTTTGGTCGATAATCTCCGTTTATCTGCAGTTTTTTCATTAAAACGTAGACTTTGAAGTTTTAGTATTATGCCAGTATTAGACAGAGAACATATTATAACGTTTCCTACGTTATAATATCGGGAACCTGTGGTTAATTGGTTCAGGTCAATTACACAGGCTGCCATAGTCTTAACCAACTTCTGATTAAACAAAAATAAGCATTTAGGAGTATATATTTAATATCGGGTCCTATAATTGAGGAACATTGACAGGTGGTTTCTGCAGATTTATTCACTCAGTTTTGTTGTTTTGTACCATGACATCTCTTTATTACATAATAACATTAATTGCTCTACTTAAAGTTCTCAACATATATGGTTCAACAGTTTACAGTTTACAAGATGATTATATATTTTATTCTTTCAGAAGGGCCCTCAAAATAAAGATGTACATCGGTTTAACTTTTCCACGGATCCGGGATTGAATATAGTATGTTAATAATGGTCACCTCCCCATATACTATCTTGAAATTGTGCCATTAGAAGAATGGACTTTATTTACTTTTTAAAATGCTTTACAGTTTAAACTTTTACTCTTTTACTACAAATAGTTTTATCAGATTACAGACTACATCTTACATATAGTGTCTGTTTTTTAAAAGTCTTAAAGTGTTAGTTAAATTGTCTTTTGTTGGTTATAATTTTAGTATCTCACAACCACGGAAGACAAGCCTCCATGTCACCTGTGGTATCCTGTAGTTGATGCAGATTCGGCTCCTCGGTCCTCGGTGTGTTTCCTGAAGGTCTGTCGTTATCTTAGTATCCGGTGACGGTGAAGTTCCTGACGTGTGTTAGATCATTCTGGGTCTGGTACTCTCCTCTTAGATGACTGGTAGTAATATTTCGTTGTTAGAATGATTAATGCAAAAGTTTGTTTCACTGGTATTCACTTTACATGTTTTTTTATTATTTGAATTTCACCTTAGGGTCCTAGTACTGTATTAATTACATAATTTTCTTATTTAAGATTTGGTAGAGATGTCATTGGCGCACAATTTAGTTATTCTTTTACTAGATTTCAACATATTTATCTCTGCGTCACGATCCAACTATTTAACAATACATTTCGTTTAAGAGTGTACAGAGTGCATATATATATATATATTTTAACTGAGATTATTCACTTGGAAAAAACCACAATATTGTCATCGGTGCACATTACCGCTGTGCGCAGCTTACGGCATGAGCGCTCCATTGCAAGTGGGGTTTGTTTATTGGGGCAGGTAAAGTAACTTCGCGTCGTTTACGCTTCACCATAAAAGTAGTTCCACATTCCGATTAATATCTACCGGTTTAATCTTTGACATATTTAATTATACTACGGTATCCTTTACTTCGTAATTAAGTATTGTATACCTTTATGTTTTTTATATCGAGTGGTAATTTCCTACTTTTATTAGTTTTATTTACGGGTTATTCTGCGTGTTGATGCCGGTTTCCGCATGTCAAAGCATGGTTAATAATTAAAGGATGTTTCCTTACCTTTATACTCGCAATCCTCTTGGTTTTACGCTCTTTATTTATTATTATTTCTGTGTTACCTTAGGGATTTAAACTTTGTTTAAATGTGCGATTTTAATTTAAACATAATTCTTTCTCCTTCTTATTTATTTTATTATTTTTTTTTTGTAATAAAATCGTCACAATATGTTTGAAATAATCCAGACGAATCGATTGTTCGTTATTTTATATTAACAAATTTGATTATTTAACTTCAAACCCCTTTGTGCTGTTAACGCTGCTCATTAATCGATTATTATCATTATTTCTAAAAATCTAAATACGTCATCCATTTACATCCATTTAACGTATTGTCTGCACATCCATTTAAAAGCACTCCTCCCTTAGTCAGATACTTAGCAGTGGCTCTGATTTGTTTCGTATATTACAACATTAGCTGATTAGTTTTTTCATTTGTCTCTCACTCTCTCTCTCTCCCTCTCTAGTATTCACCAAACGAATCGCACCACCCTCATGCTAAATGATACATTGTCAAAAACAGTTATGTAAATAAATCTTTCGGCGGGGAGGCAAAGAGTAGATTTACAACTAACTGTTCCTATAAATACGTCAGATAATGAAATATCTCTCAGTAAATCCAGTTTTACAAGCGATAATTAATTCTCAAATTTCACCAGCGTTTCAGAAACAGTTGGCGATATAAATATCAGAAAGCTAGAGTTGTAGGTACACAGTAAATTAAAAAACAAAAAATCCCCTACCCATACTGGAAAAAAAGACCAACCACTCGCTCTTAGAATATGGTCGATTTACGTCCGTATCTGGCCGTCCCCCATAAATATCTGATTAAAGTCTAAAATCAATGACTTCAACCGGTGTCAGTTATCCTGTTTCCATTGTATAAAACGACGGGACCCGTGCGACCGTCGTAACAATATTAAAAATAATAGGGATACTTTTCCATGAGACCCCCCCCCCCCGACCATAAATATCAAGGGCTTCGATTTTGTAATGACTCTTGTTAGTTATAAACCACTACACACAACTGATTCAGTCGGCGAACAGCTGACTGTAGTTCGTCTTTACCATGATGGATTATAACTTCGTCCTAAATATTGCTACGTTGAGCTGAAAAATAACAAACGTGCCTAGTGGCTCTTGGCACGCAGCAGTGCGCGAGGCTGTTCCAGTCGTTTGCGCGGCAGAGTTGCGTAATGTTGGGTTTAAGTCATCTGACATGCCCCTTCCAGACGCTGCTCACTACTCTACCGGCGTCCAGGCTCTCTAAGGTACTGGAATGCAAGGCGGCGACGTAGGCTATAATCACTGGATGTCGAAGCGGCTCATTTCAGTTTCAGACCAGCGATATTAGAGTTAGGTTATGAATGTTTGTTATGTGACTGGCGGCAAGTGGTTAGTGGGTTAATTAGTGCAAACGTGTAATAAGATGACATTTATTGTTGGACAGAAACACGAGTTATTATGTAAGAGTTTGTTGAGTAACTGTTGTGTGTGTTTCATTAAAGTCTGTAATCAGCGACTTCAACCGGTGTCAGTTATCCTGTTTCCACTGTATAACACGACGATCCGTGCGATCGTCGTGATAATATTAATAATAATAGGGGTACTTTCCCACGAGACCCCCCCCCACCATAAATATCAAGGGCTTCGGTTTTGTAATGGCTCTTGTTAGTTATAAACTACTAGACACAACTGATTCACTCTGCTAACAGCTGACTGCAGTTCGTCTTCACCATCCTGGATTATAACTTCGTCATCGGATATACGTAACTATTAATAATAATAATAAAGATACTAGGCACTTTCCCATTCTCACATATGTACCCGCAACATTTTCGAATTGTCGACTATGCAAAAATCGATATCACTATGTCGTTAATGTTGTTTATACGTTTACTAAAATAATTCAGAACGTGTTCGCGAGTTGTTATATCTAATTAGATAGTTTGTATCTGATCGTAATCGCTTTTTATTGTAAATTAATTTTTATACGAAACGTTTTTAATAGTGTTTTACGTAAAAAACTTGCATTACTGGCAGCCAAACGCGGAATAAACAAAAAACTTATGAAAGTATTCATCGAACCTCATAGAAAACACAAAACGTTTCAAAACAAACTAGGTTTTTATTCGGAACGAATAAAACGAACCCAAACGTACCGAACGATATTAACTTTTTACACGACGTTTGGCGAAATGTTTGTGCGACGTTTAAATTTCGCGCGTCGGAATTGTTCGATTCGCAACAAATATTTTGTGATATTGGTACACCTGTTTGTAACAACTGACAAAATGATGTCGCCGTATTGGGTGCGTTGTTTGGATTTCATACCTAATTGACTGAGTTGTCATTTGAATTTGAATCTAACTGTCGGACTTTTGTCATCACAGACAAAATTAAATGCTACGTTTCCGTCACCCAAACAATCGGCACCCAGGCTAATAGTAAACAAATAAGTAATACTCTATTAGTCAGTGACAGAGTCATGGAGAGTCAATAAAATAATAATAACAAAATTTCATATAATATATAATTAAGAGATTAAATAGTAGACTATAAATAAATACTTATCATGAAAATAGCACAACACTCAACAAAACACAAGCACAATGCGAGAGAACACGTGCACACCACCAAGGTCACGAAAACTCTGTTAGAGGGGCGTCCAGGTCCAGGTCCAGAGGCAGGTGGTGAGTGTCCGGGTAGCCCGATGACTGCCTGATGCTTTCGGAGTACTTGGTAGCTTTCTTGGTGTTTTATGTAGGATGGGAGCCTCCTTGTTTATTTATTGGTCGGAGAGACAGAATTCTGGTTGGCTATTGCGGAGCGATTCGCAATGGTGGGGGGGGGGTCTCTGAGGACCCTTCGCCTGTGGAGGCATGAGTTGCACGCCCTCAACGGGTCGTTACACTTCCGCCCCCCCCGACCGGTAAGAGTTCCAAGAGGCTGTCGTCTGGCGATGGGCGATGCCGGAGCATGCGAGAGAGTGGAGGGAAAGAAGTCCCCCACAGAGGCGGCGGTTGGCACGGGCGCAACCCCCGGTCCATCTGTCGTCATGCAGTCTGCGAGTTGTAGGTGTGCTGGTTAGATTCGAAAGGTCGGTATGTGGACTGAAGGACTCGTTGAGCTTATTGGGGGGGGGGGCGGTCGTCGAGCAAAGCTCGTGGGCGCCTGCGTTGCACAGGAGGAAGGCCTCCGTCCATACTGAGGTGAAGGAGGAGTGGAAAGGTTGACGGTTGAAGACTGTGTACGCCAGAGATCGTACAAACTCGTCAAGCGATGGAATCTTCAAGATAACATCGTTTATGACAAACCAGAGAGAGTCGGAGTTATAGCGGAGTGTCCGGGAGTAGGAAGTTTCCATGCGGTCGACGACAACTTCGGATTGAAGCAGGGAATAAAATGCTGGCCACGTCAGTGGCAAAAGACAAGGACACAACGGGCCCAACCCTTTTATAGTGAAAGTGAAAGTAGTTGGCAAACACCGCCCACGCACAACCGCTAAGGTCACCCAAGAACTATCCCAAGTTCATTACGATGTCCGAATTTCGCTGCTAACCTGACTAATGCAATAATTATATATTTTTTGCTTGTGTGGTTGTGATAAATAAAATTGCTTCGCGCGGTACAAGGGTGTGCAAGACTAGATAGAGTGCGTAACTATGATATACAAGCTGCATTAGATATTTAAGACCTAGTGATCACAGGTACAAGATGAACTGAAGAGATCATGTCCTACGCGAGTCTCCAGATATAGGCCCTAATAGTGGGGTATGCTTTCACCATGGAGAAAATAGTGTGGGTCGGTCAAGGTCGCGATGGCAAAATTCCGAACATACGGAAATGCCTAAGCCTGGCCAGTCAGATGAATTCCAAGGACTTCTATGAGACGAAGCTTCTGTCGGCGGTGAGTGCATATTTCCCTTCGCCTTCATATGGAGTCCGTCCAGATCCAGAAACATGTTGCGATCGCTACGAATCGGCGGGGTGAAAGCCTGCCATTAACTACTCTTTGCCATAGTGTGTTACGAGCCTCTGATATACTTACTTCTTTCTGATTGGCTGGCGGTTGATTTATGATTGCATCGTAACATTTAGAGAATTCATAAGTTATGAGTGGTGTTCTCGGGACTGCTAGCCTTAACCACAGTACTGTGGTCTCTAACGTGTACTACCCTACGTTAGAGCAGCTCGAATTTTTACACTGATGACGGCAGTCGATGGTACTGTCGAAACAATGGACCATGCCCAAACGGCCCGGGAATTAATTTTAACAACGTCGACTCCGGCCGTGTAGCCTACGAAGTATTTTAATTGCATGGACTGTTCGATAAAACGTTGTACGCGCCGCTGGCGTCATCCAGAACGGTAATTACGCTAAACGTAAACAAACAGTGTTACATTATCTATCTCTGTCTCGCGGTACAGCTGGCTGAGTAAATACCGACATTGTTTTGTTTACGTTTAAACGTCGGGTCAACACCCCGCCAGTCAACTCTACTACACAATACACGCTATGTCGTGTGCCCGGAATTCGAGAAATGTGTCACGACGTAGGGTTGAAGTGGCAGACAAGTGGGGAATATTACGCCCAAAGACGAGTCTCTCCAGACATTGTTAAAGCTGTTTTGTTAGTTCTCTCGTTAATGAATAACGCGACTACAAAGCGTTTAACTGTTTTTGTTTTTAAAGTGAAAAACTAGAAGATCTAATAAATACATATAAGCGTGAAATAGTGGCGTATCTAGAATTCTAGAATTTTGCTTTGAGGGGGCCCGGGGTCGGGCCGGCTTCATACAAAAGAAAAAACAAGGTAAGACTAATCAACATCAGTATCTTTAAAGTGGCTGAGGTCAGTCCCATCAAATTAAACTGTAATAACACAATCTATTATGCAACATTACAAGTATTATAAAATGAATACACTTCTGTCCATGTGCCCAACGCAACTACGTAGTGTTAAACACCGGCTAGGTCGTAGGATTTTTGTGTGTTCGTTGCGTTAAGTATATGCGGTTGCACAATAAACTATTTTTACAAAGCGGAGTGAGACGTTGATGACATTAAATAATTAATTAAAACATATTAAAAGAATCGATCAACGATTTATTAAATATTGCAAAGAAAATTACTTGATTATTAAAATTTGAAATTAGAAAATTCAAAATATTCTCTTTTATAAGGTTATACTCTGAAAACGTAACATACCTTAGCTATTCAGCACACAGTAATAACATATAGTCTTAAATATCTAATCATATACTTATGATGGAAAAATTATAAAATTATTTTATATTGCATGGGTGGGTGTCCGACTTTGAATCATTATTAAAATAGCAACTTATTTATAAAAGTAATATTAACTTTACTAAAATAAAATTGAATTATTGCTATTAAAATTGTAATAAAATATAACATATACTGTAAGAATATTTATGATTTCTAATGACACACCCAATTTGTAAAATTAAACAGAATAAAATTATTATTTTTAACAACAATTTACAATTACGTCTTTTACGTCTTTCACGCGATCCAGTGACGTAGTGGTGCGCACCACGTCGCGACGTGGCGTGAACTGCTACAATAATGTGTTTTTAGATAACATACGAGTATCTATGGTATTTCATATGTTACATAATATTTCATATGGTACATACCGTGATGTTTGGTAAAAATTTTTTTATTTTTTGACGGCTGCTCCAGAAGGATTAGTGTTTTTATATAACCTGATGATGAGGATTTATCCTTGAAAACCGTAGTTATTGAAGATTTTAAAGAAGTCACAAGACGGTGAGTAACCAAGTGTTAACAAATATTACAATTAAATATTTATACACGTGACTTGGAGACTATAATATAATGTATACGCTAATACTGTGTAATAAACATGTTTGTCTATTTAAAAAAGAGGTACTACTATATTAGTGTGCTCAGCTGAAAAAAATAAAACCGCCTAAAAATTAAGAGATTCGTCAACTTTTTCGACTCTCTAGGGGGGGGGGTCCAGTCCCGTTCGCTCCCCATAAATACGCCCCTCAATTGAAACCATGACGATATGAGCTGGAAACCATCGACAAATAAATTTATATTTTTAAATTGGTAATTTCATTGAACGAGCGAAGTGAGTTCTCAGTTTTAACTGGACGTTCACACAAGGAACAACTTGCGTCAGTGTGGTTGTGCTTCTCGGTTCTGTCCAACGGACTTAGCGAGCGATTCTTTTTATGTAGTTTTTTCTCTGGCCGCGTTTAACTTTTTAGGTTGGCGGTGGTTTATGCTTTTGAAGGTTCACGCTTGTTGTGAAAGGATCTCGGGCACGCTTAAGACTGTATTTATTTATTAATCAGGCTATAGAACAGGTATCTCGTTTCAATTTTCTAGGGTGCGATATAACTTATGAGTATGACAGCGACATCGATATAAAAATAAATAGATTTCAAATGATATGTGGTACTATACACAGAACAGTTGGAAATAAGACAAGGAAAGACGCCAAGATAAAATTCTATAAAGTGATGCCAAGACCTGTTTTAACTTATGGAAGTGAAACTTGGACGATGACGAGAAATGATGAACGAAGAATACAGACAAGTGTAATGAAGTTCTTCAGGAAACCAAAGGTTGCATCCTTAGAGATGAAATACGAAGTGAAGATATAAGAACTGAGCTAAATGTATATTCCATGGCCAGCAGAATAAGGGAAGGACACAGAAAATGGAGGCACAATCTCAAATAATATCCCTTGTTCAATATCACGTACTCTGTTTAACATTTATATCGACGATCTGGTAAGGAAACTGAAACATCTCGCGAACCCTGGTATACGTTATCACGAGACAGATATTTGAATATGCTGTTGTTTGCTGACGACTTGCTTGTAATTCAAAATCCAAAATCTCCTTTTCAAAAAATCTGTTTTTAAACTTCATCAGATTTGTAAACAATACAATATCAAAATCTTCACTGTAAAAACAAGGTAATGGAATTTCGAGACAAGGAGCCATTAAGAACAAAAATAATGATTAGTGCTCGAATTCTAGAACAAATGAGTCACTTAATTATTTGGGAATTATACTTGCTATGACAGAAATTATGATATCGATGTCAAGTTAGGTGAGTTGGGATCTGTGGGACAATCAACCGTATTTTCAGAAACAAGGCACGTCAAGATACAAAATTAAAGTTCTACAAAGTTATGGAGCAGTCCTTGTACTGTCCTATGGGTGTGAATTATGGTCAACAACCAAAAAACAAACAAGACAGCAAAATACAGGCCTCGGAAATGGCAATCTTAAGAAGAGTTAAAAGGTGTTCTAAAATTCGACCGTATACAGAATTAAGCCGTAAGAGAAGAACTACATGTTTTTAAGGAATGAAAAATTAAAATATTACAAACAACGGTGGAAAGAACACTTAGAAAGATTATCAGAGTCAAGACTGGTCAAACAATTCTGGAAATACAAACCTATAGGACACAGGTGTGTGTGTGTGTGTTTGTGTGTAGAGATGATGGCTGGAGTATCTTTGAAGGCGGATCAGACAGCACCTTGCCTATGCCCGGTTGTGATGACGATGTCATCATCATAATTGTAATTATACACGTGAGATAATTATAGACCACGCACTTACCACGGATAAGTGCAGAGAAGGAAACGATATCATGTGGATGCATTCGCTACAGGGTGGGAGAGGTTTCGGACGTGATCATAGGGATTAGGAATTGCGGGCATAAGGTGGCCGCCTCGCGTGATGGAAGTGGTATTTATTATAGTATAGATAACGCCGTTAAACGGTATGGTTATAACGCTGTGTTCCAGACACGCTATCCTGCTTGAACAGTCTCAAATCGGAGATACTCTCCTTGATCGCAGATACTGAGGACAGCTTTATAGTTCCTATCATCAGATTGTTTTCGACCTTCTTCTTCTTCTTATTCCACAGGTGATAGCAAATCACGTGTTCCGGTCCCAAAGGAATCCACTTCGTAGGTCTTCCTATGCTTTTTTGTTCAATATTGCCAAACTTCCTTACCTTAGCCGTTCTTGGCTATTAAAAATGTTCAATTCCCGGCTTTAACAAATACCACGGTTTTCCCCGAAGCCTATATCCTGCTCAGATGTTTCTTTATCGGAACCCAAGTTTCAAAACCATACAATAACACTGGCACACACCCATTATTTTAGTCGAGTTTCTTTCCTTGTTTTCCTCGATAACGCTCGACGAATGATTGGACATATTGACCGAAACTTATCTTTCGGTACGACGAACCGTTTCTTTCAGTCTACACAAAATGCCATCATCATCATCTTCTTAACGGTTTTAGGCTTTAGGGGCCTGTTTCTATTCCCCAGTCCACCTTTTCTTAGGCCTGCCAACTTTTCTTCTGCCTCTAGGGTTGTAATCTTTTGCCATCTTCGGTATTCTACTTTCTTCCATTCTTTCTATGTGTTTAGCCCACTTTCTTCTGTATTCTTTAATCCTTTCATTAACTGCAAAAATATCTAAATCACTTCTTATCTTCTCATTTCTTATGTGATCTCATCTATTACACCTTTTGACTGATCTCAGAAATTTCATTTCTGCTGTTCGTATCTTCTGTTCATCTTTTTTCTTTATGATCCAACTTTCAGAACCATACAGTAGTGTAGGTATTGCTATTGTTTTATAAAATTTTTTTGGGTTTCTTGTCTACATTTATTTGTCAACGTTCTTCAAATCGTTCCACACATTCTTGTGAAATCCGTCACTTTATTTTCTATATTTCTATCTTGATCATAAGTAATGTCACGTACAAGACCGTTGAAATGTCTCACTTGTTCTATGCATGTCTTGTCTATACATATTTTGGTCCGAACCAGTTGATCTCCTATAAAGGCCGTTACTTTTGTCTTTGATTCAGATATGTTACAGTTATATTCTTTTCCTATTTTATGTAAGATGTATATTGCTAGATGGAGATCGTGTTCTGAATTGGCGAATATAGCTTGTCATCCGCGAAGAGAACGGTTATCAAGCTTTTATTTCAGTGGATTTTAATATCGTCAGGGAATTGTTGTTTCCATTTTTTGAGATCATCTAGACAAAGGTTAAAAAGTAGTGGTGACAGCAACAACCAATCGCCTTGGTTTGTTTCAATCGGGATAGAAAAAAAAGGAATAATGTACAGGATATTTGTACCAAGCGCTCCAAGTAGTTAATGAAAACGTTCTGTAAGCAAACAAGGTTGGAACGCATCACAAGTACAGAATTAAGACACAGAAACGCAGTTGAAGCCACAATTGCAGACAATGTAGAGAAAACGATGTTATTTTGTACAATAACAGATGCCGGAAAACAGATGGCCACAGAAAGTTTCCCTTGAAAGAGACAGACGTCGAACCCACGGACTAAACGGATGGTTACAGTAGGTGAGACGGAAGAAAGAAAGGATACGATGGAAGAGATATGCGAAAACAGTTCTAATGGAAACGGTGTTGCGAGCCGAGCTATAGAATACTCGTTTAACACCCGTGCGCTCACACACACACACACACACACACACACACACACACACACACACACACACACACACACACACACACACAAGATAGTAAGGAAAGGGTTTGCACAGCTGATCACAGACTTGTTGGGGGAAGTATGCAAGGTGTCACACAAACAGGTATTAATCTAGACGAAATGGATCTTTCAGATCTGAGATTTGCAGATGAGGTATTATGGTTGAAAATGCGATCGGGATAGATAAGATGATTAATGGTCTGAAAAAGGAAAGTATAAATATTGTGTGAAAATAAATATGGAAAAACCGACTCATTGTTTAATAAGTTTGAACCACCGGCTGAGGGGGTGAAAATTGATGGATAAAGGGTGGGCTGACAGGTGCGAATGAAGTAACGATCTCGGGTAAATTAATTACAGTCAATGAACAGACAATAACTTACTTATATAACATTGGGTTTTATATATATCAAAGTAATGGGGTTACTATATCCCCTTCTGCAGGCAGCCAGCACCTCTCGCCATCATTCCAACTGATTGGCGGTATACCCCCCCCCCAGGGCTCCGCCCATTAGCTCGCTACTTTATATCATCTTCACCAAAGACTCCCCTGCATATACCCTATCCGATAGCGTGACTAGCCCCCAGTACGTCAACGATTCGGCCTTCTGGTCCACACAAAACTCCAGCAGGCCGTTATTCAGAGTTACGTTTAAGGTGTATTCACCTAGACGGGGACATTTCTGCTTTAGTTGACTGCAGAAGATCAACCTCAGTTTTCACAATGAAGAATTTACGTACATGTACGATGTTTAATATCTTTCTTTTACGATCTTCATTATTATACTGGCGTAGTAAATATTGTACCGTTGGCGATATGTAGGAGGATTGCCAATTGTCTGAATTATCTCTTTTTACTTATTTACAATTAAATACTGTGTTTTTTTATTCTTACATTATTTGTCAAAAATTGATCGCTTACGATGCGGCCCGCCAGAAGTTCCTGACTTTAAGTGCAGCCCTCAAGCGCTTTTAAGTTGAAAACCGTTCATTATAATAATTACTACAGTGAAGAAAATGTACTATTCACGGATTCCCTAAATAAGAACGAAAATTATAAATTTTAACTGTAACATAGACTCGGTGGAGCCGCAACTTGGTATATAACACAGAATACAAAACGTAAACTGCAAGTAAAAGAATTTAAAATTTCCGCACCACTGTTAACACGAAAATGCGTATTTTGTTTACAATAAATTGTTACGTATCGCGTGATACGATGTACACATATCACTTAGCCTTGGGGAGTCAGCGTTGACGATGAAGGCAGATTGATGAGCAGGAGAGGGGAAACACGTGAGCTAGCACAAATGCGCTGGCTTAAGGAACCGTGCATCACCGCGACAGCGACTGTCTCGGAAATACACCTCGTCTTCCGTATCACAACTAACTTACAAAAAAAATCTGTTACGATTCGGCACTGACGTATGACATTCGATAAGACTGATTGTTTGGGGGGGGGGGCACTCATAGATACGAGCACGTTGGATTCATATCTATATAAACGTACTTACTTAATTCTAAAGGCGGAGCGACATATATAGAATATAGGTATAGGTATAGCATCTATATATCTAGGTAGAACTAAAATTTGTGTAGTACTGTAACATTCATATTTTTCACGTAAACGCCTGTTAGCTTCAAAATCCATTTGACAGGAAACATTTTATTCGTTCTTTAACCACTCCAGATATCATAAAAATATCATTAAAAACTCAAGCGTACACGACTGAGAAACTCAAAGAACGGCGATTGAGAACGGATGACATTGCTGAGATCACAGGCATCTCACAAGAGCGTGTGTGTGTCATACTTTAACTCGTGAACTTGATGCGGAAAAAACTTTGTCCAAGGTGCTACTGGAAATATCGGTATGGAGAACCATACATGACTTCCATGTTCTAAGATTTATATTTAAAATAATTCACTTGAATTCGGTTCGATAATTTCTAACAAGTTAGGTGTGTTCCTTGTAAGTCGAGTTTTATATTTGACAAATTGAAATGAAATATTTCCATAGAAACTACTTCTTTGTTGCCGATAACGTAGTACACATATAAAAAAATTATCCCCTCCCCCTTCAACTATCATTTTCATTCATAGAAAATTACCTCCTCCCCCTTCAACTACCTTTTTCATTTATAGATATTTCATCTACCTTTCTACAGTGGATTATTATGACCTTCTTTTAAGGATACTTTATTTATCAAAATTAAGTACTTTACTCTTGTTAAAACAAAAAAAATTGCAGGTACAGTACCCCTTCCCCTTAACCGATCTTCACCAAAATCAATAGGCCTTGAGTTCTCTACAAATCGGGAACATATACAAAAAATTATTTGATTCTGTTTGAATTTGCGGCAGTTATCGTTCGCGATAGAAAATATTCTACACGCACGCGCGCGCACACACGCGCGCACACACACACACACACACACACACACACACACTTTTCGGAAGATTAGGTCTACTTTTCTTCATGTTTTGAGGGTAGTAAAATCAGTAATATCACGATTTTTTTCGCGATCACCACACTTCCATTTCCTTACGGAACTTGGAAGTAAAAATACAGTGAAATTCCATAATCGCTTAACGTTCGGGGCTGATTTCTAAGCCAGACGCGTGTGTTAAAATAAGGGTTATAAATATTATTTGAATGGTTGCGTGCCGGAATACTAGGCCGTGATCTTGGGTTACTAAAACCAAACGTTACGGTCTCACCAACGCAGGCCATATTCAGTGCCAAAAAACATGCGAAACATGGCATGCAACCATTCACATAATACTGACTCCGGTCCGTGAAAACCTAAGAACTTTATTAAGGTTTATAAATAATTGTATGGCAAGAATTTTGAATACATCGTTGGTTCTGAGGAAAATAGGGAGGCCAAACTTCAAGCAGGTCTCCTCCTCCCTCTCCCAAGGAGCAGCAACTAGTTACGCCTCTGGCCGACGACTCACTGGAGTACGTTAATATTGGAATAGCCGTTACATTGCAGAGTTTTAAACGCGTTTCTCTCCGTGTTTTACTTTAATGTTCCGGTGATTGCGAAAAAGAAGTATGGTGATTGCGAAAAAAATCGTGTTCGAGATAGGGCTGATTCTGATTGTACTACCCTCAAAACAGGAGGAAAAGTCATTTTTCAAAAAGTGTCTCTGTGTGTGTGTGTCTGTGTAGAATTTTGTTTGCGAACGATAACTGCCGCAAATTCAAACAAAATCAAACATTTTTTGCATGTGTGCCCGAGTTGTAGAGGACTCAAGGCCTTTTGATTTTGGTGAAGATCGGTTAAGGGGGAAGGGTAGTTTACTTGCAACGTTTTACGTTTTAACATGAGTAAAGTACTTCATTTTGATAAATAAAGTATCCTGAATAGAAGGTCATAATAATTCACTACAGAAGGGTAGATGAAATATCTATAAATAAAAAGGGTAGTTATAGGGGGAGGGGGTAATTTTTTGAAAATTACCTTTCCGATATCGAATAAACTACTTAATTTTGAAGAATAAGATACCTTAGTAATTAGACACAATTAAACTGTTGCTCAATAAAAGTGAAAATATCAAAAATGGTGTTGTTCGGTTAAGGGGGAGGGGTAGTTTACCTCAATTTTTTGTGTTTTAACAAGAGTAAAGTACAATTAAGAAAGTTGTGTTAGTGGTTATAATCACATACATAATTATCACTGTTGCACACCACTATAGAAAAATTATTCCGATTAGCACTTTCAAGCTTCTCAGCTCATCGTCAGATTAGAAATAACCTGACGATGTTTATTTCCGATCTGACGATGACGAGGTTATTTCCGATCTGACGATGAGCTGAGAAGCTTGAAAGCGCTAATCTGAATAATTTTTCTGTAGTGGTGTGCAACAATGATAATTCTGTTTAAGAGTAAAGTACATAATTTTGAACCATACCTTAGAAATTACATATGATAAAACTATTATGGAAGTGTAAATATCATTAATGGTGGGGATCGGTTGAGGAGGAGGGATGATTATCTGCGTAGTTCACTTTCTTTATAAGAATAAAGTACCTAAATTTTATAGATAAAGTGACTCGAAAATAACATTATATCAAACGACTACCCCAAAATAACTAAAATATCTATAAATAGTGAAAATAGTTTGAGGGTGGGCAATATTTTTTTTTTAGAAATTATCGAAGCGAATTCAAGTAAACGATTTTAAATATAAATCTTAGAAGAACATGGATGTCATGTATGGTTCTCTATACCGGTATTTTTATTTTAATATGTTTTGTCACTGCACAGATGCTTCTAAATTTCGACAACTTGTTGTACAAGTGAATGTCACACGTATAAAAGACGTCACACTCTCGAATAATGAAAACTGTCGACTTGTTCAAATCTAATCCAAATCGCTAACATAAAATCCAGCAGACATCTCGGCCGCTGCACCAGTTACACAGTGCTTGTGTCTGCGGATATTGTCAATCTCGGCTAGAATTACAGAAGACAGGGTCTACTGTCGAGGTCCTGGGGGATTAACACTGATCCCCTTTACTTAATGTGTGTCATTGTCTCTGTGTAATTGAAGTGCGATCTGTCAGGAGACCAAGGTTACAGCAAGTATTTACACACATTCTTACTGACTAGAGGTGTGCTAAACTAGTTTTTGAAAATAACAGGTACGAACGATACCGTTAAAAAAATAACACGTACAAATACCTGTTATTATATACGTACCTGTATATTATATACTGTATATATTATACATATACCTGTATTATATAATTTGTTATAAGAAATAAATTGAAACTAAAAGTATTAACAGTGATACTTAACACTGTGATTTTATTAAGCCGTTACTGTTAAAAAAAAAGAAACGAGAGATAGGCGTATCTCCCTTTGGGAATACTAATTTAGGTTTTCACTAGGAATAAACAAACTGACATAGATTTAAAATATTAAATTATTGATTCCATTTTGGTTAGACAAACCATTTGCGAAATTCAGGCAATGAAATTTAGAGTGCATGTAATAGCACAACAAAGAATGTCAAAAAAAAAAACAAAATACGTGAGATGAGCAGTGAAGTCAAAATCATCTCCGAAATCACATTAACAAAAAGTACTTTATGGCCTATCAGCCACTCTGTAGATTATAACACAATATAATTAGCTTTTCCAAAATTTACCAAGTTGGTGACTAGTAGGCTATAATATATAATTTGTTATTATAAAGTGTATTATATAGGCCTATCTGCATAACACACGAGAATAAATGTAGGTAGCATCAGATGATTTTTTTTCATTTATTAAAAACAGCTTCGTCTCTTTGGAAGAGATATTCTGAACCTCGCTGTTTTGCTTCGTTTCGTACTTGTATGACAATTGGCACATGCCCAGAAACTAAATTCAGCACCAAGAAGTAGCTTCGTACTCGTGTACTCGTAATACTCCTAACACTCGTAGTACTCGTTTACTTGTTTACTCGTTAGTTGTGTAGGTGGGGGGGGGGTCAATCGGAACAGGTATTTCAACTTTTCAGTCACTGTTATATCCGTTCCACAAAAATATCGTTCCAAAATACCTGGTATAGGCATATCGGGTCACCTCTATTACTGACTCTGTTTAAATTAAGTAAGAAATGAAGGCTGCGTCTGCAGTACAAACCGAACCGTCTGTCCCGAGCATGTTACATCTACGTATATTATTAACGAACGATACAAAAGGAAAGTAATGAAAGCGAGTGAATAGAGAAAACAGTGGATGTTGTGTGTGGTTGGTTTTAATGAGGCGCCGATACGCCGACTGATAAAGGATTGGTAAACACACGGATTGATCAGACGTCGACAAGTGTACTTCATTATTCAATGTACGGAATTCGCGCGGCACAATGTACCACGGGCCCGCGACGCAGTGGATTTCACTATCGATTTTTACGTGTGCAACATTAATTAGATACAATCCACGATCGAACTTCAAATGAAATACGATTTACTTGCAGATAACGTTGTTAAGTCTTGAATCGCAACTTATACTCTTATGGAATAATTAAATATAAAAGAGAAAGTCAGTAGACAGTTCAGTAATAGCTATAGGCCTACAAAACATAACACATGCCTGCGATGAAAATTTTTTTTTCATTATTTTAAACTCACTTAATGTATTTTTGGCGTAGAATTCAAAAATCTTATCAGAATTTTCCCATCACGTAGGGTTTTCTCGAAAAATGCATATTTTCCATTTTCATATAACAAGAGGTTACTCAGGGTTTGCATTCAACATTTGTTAAATTTTGGCTAAATTATTAAACACGTGGCTAATAATAATAAAGTAACAGTTGGCCACTCAGTTCACTCGAGATAAAGCTATGAGAATTTATAACTGGCTCTAGAAAATATAAAATACAAGGCTCACGGCTGGATGGTGTGTGGAGATTTAAAAGTATTAACCATGCTTCTAAGTCAGCAGGATGGTTATACTAAATATCTATGTTTTCTTTGTGAGTGGGACAGCCGAGCGAGAAATCAGTACTGTGAGAAGAAAAAACTGGCCTGCAAGAAAATCTCTTAAACCTGGAAGCAAGAATATTCTATGTAAAAGTCTTGTCGACTCGAAGAAAATACTTTTACCTCCACTCCATATAAAACTGGGGCTTATGAAACAGTCTGTAAAAGCTTTACCTAAAGAAGGAAACTGTTTTAAGTACCTGTTGACCAACTTCCCTTACTTGTCAGAAGCAAAATTAAAAGAAGAGGTCTTTGTTGGGTCAGATATACGAAGACTAATGAAAGATAAAAACTTCGTGCTTAGTTTAAAAAACGCCATTAAAAACTTCCTAGGGAACAATAAGAACTCCTCTAGTCTGCAGGCCGGGGGGGTTCTTCGAATTGCACCCCGAAGCTTCAACAGTAGTTCACAGTACGATTCAGCATTCACATTCTCATCTCGTCTCTGAAAATAAGCTACCAGCACTCCTTGAAAACTCCGAAACGAAACTCTGTAAGCATGACTTTCCTGCTGAGGGTGAGATTTTTGTGTTCGTCAATCATTTGTCTAGGCACCAATCATTAAGTCCTCGTTTATCTGCTGCAACGCCTAATTACTACAATCCTCTAACTTGTTCGATCATGGTTACCTCGATGTCTGTTCTTCTATCTTCTTTTGTGTAGCTAATTACCATCGCTTTGGTTATTTATACAACCAAATTTATAAACCAATTTATACAAAGTTCTGTCATGTCACCCTCTGCGAAGGGCTGGTAAACTCTTCCAGAGTAATTAATTACTCGAAAGCTTCACAGTAGAAAACCGGAAAACAAAAATTCATGTCTTTTGGGGAAAGGTTTCCAGTCAGATCAAAAATTGTTCTTGAGAGAATAGTTTCGGAACAAGTCTCTGACTTCAATTGCCTGGGTTGCACTACCAGTATTGGGAACGACACGGCCGTGATATCGCTACAAAAATATCCAGGTCTCAGATGATGTGTAGCGTCATACGTAGAACGTTGAGCAAAAAGACAAGGAAAGAGACAAGGCTTAAATTTTATCAAAAAATTACAGTGACTGTTTTACTATATGGATGCGAAGCATGAGTTCCTACAAAGAAAACTAAAAACCAGATTCAAAATTTCGAAACTGAAGTTTCTGAGAAGAACTTCAGTTTGTACTAAGAAGAACTCGTATGGGTTGTACGAGACAGGATCGTTTGTGCAATGAGGATATTAGAGAAAAGCTACAGGTATTCTCCATAAATGATAAAATCCAGACGTATCGCAGGGAATGGTTATAGCATCTGGACAGAATGGAGGATGGACGACTACCTAAGGTTGCGTTTCGATATAGACCCTTTGGTACAAGATATGCAGGAAGACCGAGAGCGAGATGGAGTGATACTCTGTGAAGACGGAACAGGCAAAGTGCCTACTCCGTGTGGTGCAGAAGAAGAATTTATACAAACTTTCAAGTACAGAAGGGTAGGCGTGGTTCATGTAACCACTAAAGGGGCGCGGGGGACCTTTTATATCTTAAAAGATCGAGGATCTTCGGTGTAAAGCCTTTAATTAAATAGCTTGACGTGTATTTCATAAGCTCTAAAATAAAATAAGCTGTATGTTTTGCAGCACTCAAGTAATCCGCAAATAAAGGTTTGACGTCCCCGTTCAGTTGTGTATTAAAAAACAGTGTAATTACAGTGAATTGACAATTTTAATTGACTTGGCATCAGGAAGCGCCACTTCTTATTCAGCGCACTGCGTTAAAAATAAACACGTTCCTATGAAAGAGTAACATTTTCCTCGGTAGAGAAAGAAGTGAAAGATAAAGTTATGACACGACATGTCGATCGTTATCTTGACAGAAAGCCGGAGCAAAACATCTTGTCACGTTCTTAATGGACGTGTCATCTATGTGAAGCGCGACACGACTTGTCCCCTCCCCCTTGACACGTACTGTAGGCCTATATGTACTGTGGTGCACAACCAAGTGTTACTGAACAAACCCCAGCATAAATGTATTGCAACATTACACACAGGCGCGCGCGCGCGTGTGTGTTACTAATAATAACAAAAGTTTTTATAAGAATATATTTTTATTATTTTGTAAATTAAAATGTTTCAATTGTATTCAACTACCATCATCAGATATAAAATGAATAAATATAAAAAAGTGCATATCTAAAAATGCGAAGATAAGGCATTACAGTACAGTAGTGAAGCCAGAATGTAATTATAATTTAGACAAACTAGAAATATTGGAAAGACGAATTATTAGAAAAACATTAGGTCCACGAAAAACTTTAGAAGGTTGGAAATTAAGAAGTAATGATGAAATATATCAAAGTATAGAAAATATAACAGAAACAGTGAGAAAAAGAAGACTATTATGTTTTGGACAATTATATACAATGGACGACAATAGGTTAACAAAGCAGATCTTCAAATATCTGTGGGAGAAGAAGTCAACATAAAGTTGGATTAAAGAAGTCCAAAAGGATTTAGAAAAGAAGTAATATAAACGCAGAAGAAGCAATTGAAAGAGAAGTTTTCGGGCAAAAGTGTTAAAAATGGAAGGAGTCCAGGGTAGGAGAGAGAAAAACGGAGGTTCAAAGTAGACTGAAGACACACAGTGAAAAGATGAAAGAATGTTGGAGAAAAAGAAAAGAACAAAGAATAAAGAATTGAAATTGGCATGTAGTTCTTAGATGGGCGATACAATATACATATATATAAACTTTTTAAGTCAATTGTTCAAAAGAGCCGTTTTATATGTAGACTAAATTTCATGTTTTATATGTGTAAATAAAATATGTTATACAAATAATTGTAAAAAACTTATAACATAAATATTTATTACTTTATTAAATTGGTAATTTTAAAAATATTATAATTTTTTTGTATTATTATGAATTTTTTAATTTCTAAATAACGTCATTTATTAAAACATATTTCCAAAGGTTCAAAAATGACCTTATGGGAAAATTTAGAAATACTTAAACATGAAACAGGTAATAAATTAATACCAGAACAAATTCAGATTAATACAAAAAATTGTAATGTTTTCAGAATTACTAATTTAATAAAATAATAGATATTTATATTATATTTCATGATTAATTATATAACATATTTTATATACACATATAAAACATGAAATTTAATCTACATAAAAAGCAGCTGTTTTGAACAATCGATCAAAAAATTTTTTTATTTATTAATTTTATATCTGATGATGATAGCTGAATACTATTGAAACATTGTAATTTACAAAATAATAAAAAAATATATAATTGTAAAACGTTTTGCTATTATTTATGAAAATATATATATATATATATTACAACGTTATTTTGATACACTTACTTTTTACACATACGCACTTACTCGTATGCGAGCACTTACCCACATCTCGGAGGTATACTCTTCTTCAGCAGTATTTACCTTGATGTTCCCCGGCTGGGTCGCAGGCTTTGGTCGTTGATTGAGTGTGGATAAGCGCGTGAATAACGTTATAAGTTTTAATTTACATGTAAAGAGTACAGAGGATTGAGTACTGGTTGTGAAATTAGTACGACTGTTTCAAGAAAAGCATATTCATTTGATTTATTCAAAAATCGCAAATTGTCATGTTATTTAAATTGTTCAATGTGGGTTTCTTGTTCTATGAACCCTTATATTCAACCCGAATATAATATACTCATAATGTGTTTAACTCTGATTTCTTATACTTTTAAGACATAGTATATACACACATACATTATATATGACCTGAAATAGTACACAGACATATACATATAACACATATAAATATAATAGGAAACGTAATTAATACGTATAACATTTAAATATTGATGTTACTTTACAAGTGTGGTTTCCAATGTATACCACGTAAATAAAACTTTTAATTAATTAATGCAAATATTAATTAAAATATTAATAGAGAACCTTATTTACGTTAATTGATTCTAATTTTAATGTCTTTATTAATTGACCATTACGTAAATCTCATATTTAAAAATTATTCATCTAATTAATTACAAAATATAATAAACTATGGTTCTTTCTTGACCATTCAATTATGAGATTACTGATTATGATATTCTCTATTCTCATTTATATTTCTAACAATTATTTATTTATTTATTATTCATTGTTCCAATTAAAAAAATATATTAATGTTCTGTAAACTTGGATATGGAAACTAGCTTTTGGTGATATACTTCAGGGTCATTTATAATATTAAATAAATGTTCGAGTTCACTTGCATTTTTCTGAACCCATTTAAATTGTTTTTACCGTCATCCGGACTCTCGAGTTTGATGATCCTCTTCGGTATCAGCTCCTCTTGTCTCTACGTCGTTGAATTCCTCGCTCCGTCTCCTGGATGCTGAGTTCTGACGTGGACCTCTAGTCTTGATGCTAAACGGCTGGATGTGGCTGCTTGGGCTGTCCCTGCGTCCTCTCGTAGATGTCTAGTTCCTCTCCTCTCCTTTCTTGTCCCTCGTAGCTGTCTAGAAGTTCTACGTAGTTATGACTCTTGTAGCTTCATTAATACAGTCTTTTATTTAAATCACTCGTTCTTTAATAACTGCACCGACGTAATGCCGGTTCCATCGCACTTCAGTATATTGACTACTGTTCAAAACATTACTACAACTTTGTAAAGTTTACGGTGTCGAGATGCGTGGATTCCTCTTACTAAATGAACTTGATCTGAGAAAAAGTGTGTCGCGCGCTGGGGTTTTATACTGCTGCCCGTTGCAATTCTTGTTGGAAACTGTTTCTGACAACTTTGGACTGTCCGGCGCGTCGGTTCCATCATCACTTTCAACCTACGCGTCTTTTTATGAAGCGCACACTTTTTTATAAATATTATTACACCAATGGTTAGGTATAATATTAAACCTTGTCTATGCAAATTATGGATGTTACGCTGTGCAAATTATGGCAGCTATGGCAACCGTGTCTGAACCGTTCCCACGATTAATGACCACTTAACGCCAAATTGAAGCGCCAGGCGTCAGCTATGTATTCACATATGTCGCTGATTCGTGTGACTTTTGGTTCACGTAAAATCCTAAAAAAACTGTGTGAAATCTTCCACCCTCTTTTGCATAATTGAACCTGTCTGTTATTTACACATGTACACATACACACACACACACACGCAGACTGATACACAAGCAGCGGCAGGCCGCTCTGACGTCACCTCTGCCGGTCTTAGCATGTTAATTGCTCCCCTTCGTTACATTTAAAAACCAACAAAGTCATATGCTTCCATATACATGCTTACGTACAATATTTGATTTATTAAAATTTAAATAGTACTTATATTTATTGCATTCTTTCTTATATCTAACGTATATTTATTATACTATTTTTATTATGTACATCTTACATATTTCATACGTCTATACATATGTTATCATACCTCAGTCAGGGGTTGATACATATACTTATGCTAAACGTATCGTTGCAATATATATATATATTATATTTATTATTTATACTGAATTACCTCAGGATATTTTATTTTCCTAACTAGGAACATGTTTCGAGAGCTATTGTGCTCTCATCCTCATCCTTCGCGATTCTGCGTCTAGTGAAGTACCTATGTGTTGGTCTGTCCGTTAGAGGAGACCACAATGGCGACAGACCAACACATAGGTACTTCACTAGACGCAGAATCGCGAAGGCTGAGGATGAGAGCACAATAGCTCTCGAAACATGTTCCTAGTTAGGAAAATAAAATATCTTGAGGTAATTCAGTATAAATAATAAATATATTATATAAATCAAGAAACGGACTGTAGCAAAAAGAGTCTGAATATATATATATATATATATATATATATATATTGCAACAATACAGTACATATATTTGCATATTTGCCCAGGGCGGTATGTTTGTAAATATTTAGCATAGAAAATATATGATGAACAGTTTTTAACAATATTATGCAGGTTCAGAATTGTCAGATAGCGTACACCTGCTCCGCGTGAATACAGTGCTTGTGTGTTTGTGTGTGTGAACGCAAGCTACGACAGGAAAATAGGGGGTGATGCGGATGGCTGTAATCAGGTTTTAACCGGATAAAAATAAACAAATTAATACGTTTTAAACCTGTCAACGAAGACTCACCCAAATTATAAAGACACCATTACATTAAGGAATTTTTAACGAATACGGGGATATAAAATTTATTGCAAAATGCGTAATAATAAAGAGGCTGGGTAATTTAATGTTAATTACTAGTGTAATTAAATAGTAATTAATAAGCATGTTATATGTGAGTGACCAAGAAAAAATTACGCAAACGATGATATCGCTCGTGCTACGAGTATGTTTACGAAATCGCGAAAATGAACCAAAAAGTGATTTGTAATTAAAAGGACGCTTTGCACGAAGTGACAATATCTAACAGGTCGAAAAAGGTCCTGGACCTGTCAGATCGCCGTCCAGTATAAATACCACCGGCAATTTTGGGGTGGTCTCAGACTCAAGAAATCTTCACACGTCACGCTCCCGGTCTGCCGATCGATCAGGACCACATACACTTTACCACACACACCAAGACGTATGGAGGAACTCTGGACCATCACAAACAACAACCCGTAGAGACAGAGAACACAGCATCAGCATAATCATCATCATCATCATCAAATTCTCAGAATTCAGGATACACATACACACGCAACGGTAACGTCGGCAGCAGTACGCAGGTGATAAATAAACAATTATATTTTTGTTTGTGAAGAGAACTTTCAAAAAGAAAATTAGACATGAACAATAAAGACTTAAAATTTAAAATTTAAATAATAGTTAAAGTAAATAATTTAATTGAATAAGAAAATTTAAAAAAATACTAATCTTCTGTTATATGTTAAAATTTGGGTGTGTCAGTAGAATTAAATAATAGGTTGAAAGTAAATATTATTATTTTATTTTTGTTTATAGCAACAAGTAATTTTATTCTTGAGTTTAATATTATTTTTGTTTGTATAAGAGTTGCTATTATTATTTAAAAATTGGAGTAAAAGTCAGACACACTGAAATAAAAAGGGTTTAGATAATTTGTTTAACATGTCTGTTTAGCTAGTAAGATTATATGGTTATTTATTTTAATATGTCATGAATAGCAGAGAAGGTTATATGTAACTTTATGTAAACTTATAAAAGAGAATATTTTATTTATCAAAGATTTGAAATTTTAATATTTGAATATTTTCAATTAACATGATTATTTGGAAACGGTTTTAATTAATTATTTGATGTCAACAACATCTCACTCCCCTTTGAAAATTATTTAATTATTTAACTACATAGACTTTACGCAATGAGAATAAAACATTTACAGGCATTGCACAAATGCAATGCACAGAGAAGGGCATTGAAAATCTAAAACATATATATATATATATATATATATATATATATATATATTTATGTTCATTCACCAATCAATGAATTCATTCTTCATTTACCAATGTACAGATTATAAGTTAAATGTAGTCGCATTCATATGCGAAGTTTTATATGTGTACTACGTTATTGACAACAAAGAAGTAGTTTCTATGGAAACTCACCGGTTCCCATTTTCGATCACGCACCAGCGGTCGTTTTCAAATGTGTGACACGTCCTTATAAACATTTTCAATGTTAAAAATCCTGCGACCTGGCCGGTGTAGTACACTTTATAGTTGCGTTGAGTACATGGTAATGTATTTGTGTGAATTTTTGAAACACTTGTAAGGTTGCAATATACATATACATATATTCAATTTTGCTCACATTATTCTTGTATATATTATTATTAATAATAAATAAATCTTTTCTTACAAGAATATATTTTTTGTATTTTTTTAATATTACACTGTTTGGATAGTATAAACTATCAGCATCATAAATTACAAATTAATTTTTAATTTATCATTTCTTTGTAATTTCTATTTTTTTTTTAATTTATTCCCTGTAGGCTAAATTATATTTAAATTTATTCCCTTTTTCTGATCATTACTCCCTTGATAATAACTATTACTTTATTTGCTTCCCAATCTTTTCTCTGTAGGCTACATTTTTCTTTAAAAATACATTTAAAACGTGAATTAAATTGTTTACACCACTTCTCAGATTAAATATTTGCAGATTAACAATTTAAATTCACAATTGTTATACCAATTATCTACACCTACTCTATGATGGAAAAAGAAGAAGAAGACTTAGAAGAACTTTTCAAGTGCACAGTCCGAAGAGTCAGTATTTACCAGTGTATAAAGATTAGAACAAGGAAAAGATTTCTAAATAATTATAACGGAAGAGACAGTGGTGGATGGATTTGAATGTATACCATCGCTAGTGATCTATAAAAATGCCTTATCTTGTTATCACATTCGATGACACAACGAATTCTGTGATATTAAACTAAATTCTTTAAAAATTAAGTAAGTTCATGCATTGACGATGTATTTATACTGAAGCAAATTACTGAAAAACGCCGGGAATTTAATTTAGAAACACATACAGTTTTTATAAATTACGGAAAAGCCTTTGATAGAGTTAAAAGACGCCTATTATGGAGAATTCTAGACGCCAGAGATATTCCGAGACACCTCATTCATGCAATTAGGAGCTTATATTTGAACAGTAGTATTGGTATAGGATCAGTGTCAGACCTGTGGGGAGAAATTGCGACGAATCAAGGTGTCAGACAAGTAAATTATTATAAATAAATCACCTTATATCCGTCGTGTGACTTCGTTACGTCGATTAAAATGACGCGTTTCGGAACATCTGTTCCATCATCAGATAAAATCGCTCTATTGAGGTCGTTAAACGTTAAAAACACATGTTACACATAATTGTCCACTATGTAATTCGCTTGCTTCCTAAATGGTGCGCACCACGACGAAGCCGATTTTTATCTGATGATGGAACAGATGTTCCGAAACGCGTCATTTTAATCGACGTAACGAAGTCACACGACGGATATAAGGTGATTTATTTATAATAATTTACTGTTCATACGTGACTTGGATACCTAGAACTAATATGCATTTTAAATTGTCAGACAAGGATGTATATCCCCTGCCCTTTTTAATATATATGTAGACGACTTGGTGAGAAAGTGGAGGACAGAATTTTATGTCACTGTTTATTAAGATAAACAGTGACACTATTTTGAATCCTTTATTATACGCAGATGACCAGCTCACTATGCAAGAAACAGAAGATAATTTACATACAGCCATTCACAAACTGAACCATCAAATTGCTCAATATAATTTGAATGTATCTATTAATAAAACAAAAGCAATGGCTTTCAAAGGGAAACATCCCATAAGATAAAAAAACGATAAAGTGCTGGAGCAAATATCCCACTAGAATGTGATATTACGTATTAATTTGACGAGGACACCGAGAGAAAGATAAACAGATTTTAGGTGATTTGTGCCATTATTAACATAACTTTAGTGAGAAAAACAAGAAAAGAAACTTAAATGAAGTTCTATAACGTTATGGGAGTGCCCACTCTTTTATATGGTTTCGAAATATAGGTAATTGATACAAAGATACAATTGTAATTGATGCAATGGGTAATTGTATCTAAAAAAGGTACAAGTCATATACAAGCTACAGAGATGAATTTCTTGAGATACGTAAAGGGATGAACACGAAACGATAGTATTAGAAACGATGTGATTGGACATGAATCGGAAATATTCTCTGCAAATGCAAGAATCCAGGAATCTAAGCTGAGATGGATTGAACATATAGGTAGAATGGAAGCGAAGAGGCTACCTGAACAAGTTTTACAGTATGCGCCTAGAGGGAAAAGAGATGTGGGAAGACCGCGCAAAAGATGGCTTGAACGTTGAGACCGGAGCAGAGGCAATTTCGCCTAATTCTGGAATGAAGAAGAAGGAGAAGAAAATTCGCTAAAAATTGATTTAAAATGGTTATAAAGGCACAAACTTTTCACTTATAAAAATGTTCGTTATTATTATTATTATTATTATTCAAATTCTAACAATTGCTTACGCTATCTACATATATAAAACTCAAAGTCTGAGGATTTATGGGTACTGATACAAATACACACAGTTACACCGATTGCCACCAAATTTTCCACAGGTAACTAACTTTTCACACAAGGCGAAAAATACTATCTAACTTGAAATTTGATATTTTGCCTCGTTTGCACAATTTAGGCCCTTTTAATTATGCCTGTTTGTTGACGCGTATAAAGATGCCAACAACACCAAGGGGAAAAGAATTAATTACCATAGTAACAAGTAAATAAACAAATGACATTTAGCGGCATCAGAACTGTACCTTTATCCGTTCCTGCAGTTTTTAATGTTTTCAATATGCGATTGTATTGATGTATTTTGTAATTTTGTATACAGATACGTCTATATATTTTGTAATTGTCTTAAACGATTATAAAATTTATGTTTATACGTATTTCTGATGATGCAATGAATAAGTAATGAAATATATTAAATACTACTACTAAAGATGTCAACAACACAATGGAGACCTGAATTAATTACCATAGTAACAAGTAAATAAACAAAAGCTATTTAGTGGCATCGGAACTGTACATTTATCCATTCCTGCAGTATATTTTCGATGTGTTACACCGTACATAATATGCGATTGTATCGATATATTACGATGTGGAAAAGAAGAAGTGTACTACTTGTAAATTGTCCTGTTACTTAATGCAAAGCGAAAATACGTGTTGTTTTTTTTTATTTGTGAGGTTAGGTGACAACGGTTTTTGGTTTTTAGTTTAATGCTGAAATAAATAAAAGCCATGGTTGAGGAAAATATAACGTTTAATGTGTTATACAATGCTTCTAACACAGTAACACTTAAAATAAAGAATTTAGCGTTTTTGATTAAACAGGTACTTTATAAATATCTCCAAAGGGTTTATAAACGGGTACTTTTAAATTTCCAAAGGCTGTTGCACCAACATAATAATTTAGTACAAGTTAAACTAGTACAAGTGTTGAAAACAGCTTTGGAGAGAATTTGACTAATGAGTACAAAATTGTTGTACGAGCTGGCAGAACGCCATATAGACATATACAATAAAAATTATATTAAAATACTTATTAAAAGTCCAATATTGACGTGCGAAGCCGCGGGTAACAGCTAGTAATAAAATAAAGTATTAAACACGCAACTGCTGAACAACGCCTCTTATTAATCCTGTTGGAATTAATAACTTTTGTTCTCATGATTGCATTTTCTCGGTTAGCGCGATTACATCGTTTAGAGATAAACGCTTTTTGTATTATTTCTATAAATGAACAAGTGAAATACATAATTAAAATGAATTAAATTAAACAAAACAAAACAAACGGGTAAATTTTAGCCGGTGGCTACTGCAAAGTTTAAAGAGAAACTCGTGAACCACCGCTGTCGTTTTCACTAGGGTTTTAAGTGCTCTTGATTTTTCATCCCCCATTCATTGGGCCACTCTCACCCTCCAGCAGACAAGGGCTGCATCACAATATTCTGTTTCCTGTCACATTTTAAGTGCCATTCACCAGTCTCTCTCTCTCTCTCTCTCTCTCTCTCTCTCTCGTTCCCTTGTCTTGACTAAGGCGGCGCCGCCTTCATTGTTTTAATTTTTCGGCCATACTCCAAACGTGTGCGTACGAGAGAACCAATATCGCAGCGAGTCTCTTGTCGCCCGCTTTAATAAAACAAACGTCACGTACGCTACGCAATTCGTTCAACACGGTTTACCGTTATATTTTCTCTGTATTTCGGTAACTTTTTTATGTGCAATTTTTATAATAGCAACAGTAGTGTTCCGTGCGAATAGAATCTAAATATTTACCGACATACGTAATGACGAATGTATTCATAAAACTAATTTATTTAATATTTATAATTTCTTTACCTCAAGATGTTTTCCCCTTATTTGGAACATGTTTCGGGAATCCTGTCGTTCCCATCCTCAGCCATCTTTATTTTGTATCTTGTTGAGTACTTGTGTTTTGGTAGGTTGTTGTTATGGTTTCCGGTTGGTTTTTGATACTTTAAATTGGTATTATTGTGTGTAATTGCGGTGTATATATTAGCTTTTTGATTAATCTCGATGTTGAATGTTTTGAAAACTGTGTCAGGTTTTGTATTTGTCCAGGTATTAGTTTGTTTTGTGTTTGTATATTGTAATGTTTGTAAATAATCAAAAAGCTAATATATACAACACAATCACTCACAATAATACCAATTTAAAATATCAATAACCAACAGGAAACCATAACAACAACCAATCGAAACACAAGCACTCAACAAGATACAAAATTAAGATGGGTGAGGATGGGAACAATAGGATTCCCGAAACATGGTCCAAATAAGAGAAAAACATCTTGAGGTAAAGAAATTATAAATATTAAATAAATTATATATGCAACAAGAAATAGACTGTAGAAAAAAGTGTTTGAACAAAATTAATTATAGAGTTCAAGTGCACAACTGCCATTTATTCAGATTAACCCCGTAACGGTTCATTAATTGACCAGAATTTGACCTAAAGTTGATCAGTATTTTTTAACTTTAAAATGTATGCATCTTGTTACTGTAAAAGTAATAGTAAAAAAATGTAATTTTGGTATATAACAATGGAAAACTCACCTTTTATATGATTTTTAGAAGGCTGAATTTTTTGACGTCATGGGTTCAAAAAATTATAAACCAGCCGAAAACGTAAACAGACAGAAACCGGAAAGATACACATACTCTGGCTCTGTGACTTAATATATGACGAGATATTGGGTTCAATTATATAAAGCAAAGATGAATGACTTACTCGAAATACTAACATCTACAGCACATCATAGCGGAAAAGTGTGGAATCACCATTAGGTAAACATGTCGGAATATTTCGTCAGAAAACAAAATACCGTTGGCAAACTTATAGTGACGTTAGCGACATCTCGTCATCGACACTTTTTCCAACAAATCAACTAACGTATTATCTCGTCATTTACCAATAAGTGGTTAAATATGACAAGATTTAGAATGAAAATTTTTTTTTTAATTTGTTACTAATAATTTATCCTTTTTTGCTGTTTTCTTGATAACGTGACTCAATATTCATGAGTTTCGGCCAATGGCTCCCTTCCGCTCCAGGGAGGGTTGCGTCCTTTTCTGCGTACGAACCTGCAGGAATTTCCTGCCATATACAGCCTCAGTATTAGATTATATCCATCTCCATAAACTATTAAGGAGGGGCTGATAAAGTGCTTTATATAGGGTATAGCGTTGTGTGCTGAAACGTGGACAATGAGGAGCCAGGCACTGGATATGTGGAAAACCTATTCATTCAGTCGTGTGCGAAGAAGGAAGACGAATCGGCTCGAGCATTTGAAGTGGCGACACTGTCTTCTGAAGGGAATAGTAAGTGGCGTCCAGGGGGAGATACAGGATTGGACGAGTGTAACAACCAGGAGGCATGTTGGGCTGTCATGTGAGGAGTCCCCGCGGGCTGGGGCCTGGGACGAGAGGTTGGCTGCCTATATCGCCATACTCGGTCTCTCCCTCCAATCCCTTCTCAGCGCGACGCGGGAGTTCCTCCCTTCGGCTGGAATAGAGCTAAGTACGCCAGGCCAAACGGGTGTGCTTCACGGGCTGCCCCGTCCCTGGTAAGTAGCTGCACTGGGTGCTGTGAATCTGAAGTAGCGCCGCGTGTTTGGGAACCAGTCTCAAGAAGACTTCCGTTCTTTGGGCCGCCGGCGGACGAACCCACTCACGTGTCAGTGAAAGGGGCGCGGGCGACGTTCCGTGCGATGCTCGCGTGACTGAGTAGCGACCCCTGCGGATAGGGCCCTGGCGACTCACGGATGGTTAGCATCCCGTGGGTCCACGAACCCATCCAGATACGCCCTTCTTTCGGTGGCATCGGCACTGACGGTTGGGAAATGTGCGTATCGCTAGTGCGAACGGCAATGGGGGTAACCCTGACTCCTAGTAGCGGGTACCAGGGTAAGGAGTCTCCCTAGCTGGTAGCTGTGTCGGGCCTCTCACACCAGTACGTGATGTTCATTAAGTACACAGTTGAACCCTGGTAGCTTCGGACTCGGACTCTGGTTGTTCTCCTGTCTTTGGCGGACTGGCGTCCGTGGAGTCGGTTTAGTCTTTAGCTGGCACGAGAGAGGGGGAGGACACGGCAAACTGCCTTACCACTGGCCTGGCGGGGTGGTGTTCCCCTGCCGCCGTCAGAAAGTGGAGGAAAAGTCGTAGACCTCTGTGGGAGATCCTGTGGCTAGAACCCGTAGGTCGGCCCCGGGACCATTCAGGGCTTCGGGTTTTGTCATGTTCATCAGCAACGTACTCAAAAATGGTACCACCGGAAGTGAAGCAGCCCGGCCGGGTGTCCTGCCACCGCGGTGTTCACTAGTTGAGGAAAGGTTTCGTGGTGGTTGTGGTTGTCCCAGCTAGGGAAGACTTTCCTTAACATTAGATTTTCTGGGAATTCGGGAGTTGGCGTTAGGGCTTTCGGGCTAGATGTGTTGCTCTCGATTCTTGTTCGGAAGATCTCCTACTCCAAGGTGCGCGCTTCATCTTCGATGCTCGGACACACGCTGTCATAGAAAGGCAGAACACGATTGACTGCCTATAATCGGACCTGCTACGCTCACAGTGATTCTCATACTACTGTAATTTATTGTGATATTCTGAATGTCAAGAAATTCTAATATTCACAAAACAGAATAATAAACAAAAAAGATAACAAACGCCATAAAAACACATTCATCACATCCTTTTTATTGGGATCAATAAACGATGGAGAACAGTACAGAATACGCTACAATAATGAGCTGTACACACGTGTTGAGAAAATCACAGACGTAATTAGAAAACGAAGAATTACTTTCTACGGACATGTTCGAAGAATGAATCCTGACAGCCTAACAGGGAAGATTTTTAACTATTTCAGAAAGCTCCAAATGTCCAATACGTGGTTAAAATAAACAAAAAAGACATAGAAGAACTCCAGATTACTCAAGAAGACGTTGAAGAATACTTGCCACGCAGAAAGAAATTAAAAAGTGCCGAAGATCTTCGGGAAAACCCCAAGAAGTGGACAGGTGCCATCTGGACTGACGAAAGGAGGGAGACACATCGATCAAGAATGAAGGAGATGTGGGAGAGAAGGAGAGAGGAGACAAAGGGAGGAACCAAACGTAGTCCACAGTGGCTCATACGCAAAAAAAATGTCAACCTTCAGACGCTCGGAATACCGACGCGAACGCCATAATTCACAGGGTTTCTTTAGAAAATACATTACTTTAGTCAGTGAGCCGGGTAAATAGAAATTTATAGTAGTTTGGTATACTTATAATACCAGTTAATTTAGGGTGGTATCGATTACGCAAATATATTACCCTCACTGTGACACACACACACAGGATACTCTATTGTGTAACTACAATGGATCGGTGTTATTGGTTGGTGTGTTCAACCAGGAACAAAGGCGGGCGGGTGCACAGTAATGATGTCAATTAATTTACGTAAGGTTATCACAGTAACTACAATTAATTAATTCCTTGGTAATATTAAAATATTTTTTAGCAATTTACTAAACGACAATAAAAATAAAATATATAGGCCTAATTTTCGTAGAACTGTTTTTAACCCGCAATTCCATGACACACAAACACATCTGTTCCCGTATTTATGCAACTACGATTATGGATAACTCCGGAAAGGCTACGAAGGACCCACTAGCTGAGCCAGTGGAATAGAACGACATGTTCACATCATGTCGTTCTTGAAAAACGGTCTCAAAGCACAGTAACCGATTCGGACGAGACGTACCGCTGTGAAGTAATGCCTAGCAGTAGTCCCGCGGGATTAGCGCAATTAAATTCTGCGCTCAACGAGGAAATTTTTAGTGGGTACATAAATATCTGGCCAGTAATTTTGAATACCCGGGGTGTAATGTGTCTACTACATTACAAACAATGATGTGCTCAAGAAGCTGCACAAATTCAACCATATGTGTGGGACCATCAGGAGAACTCTAAAATCAACGAGTAAAGAAACACGCCTGACAGTCTACAAGGCGATGGCCCTCCCCACACTTCTCTATGGGTCTGAGAATTGGACTTTAAGGAAATCCCAGGCCGGTCGTAGTCAAGCGGCCGAAATGAGATTTCTCAGGCACGTGGTAGCACTTACTCTTCAAGATCGTAGAAGAAACGTAGATATACATCAGGAACTGAATGTTCTACGTATACTCGATATGAGTACCCAATATCGGCTAAAATAGTTGGAACATCTTAACCGATTGGATGACCGCTGCATTCCTCCCAAAACTGTGGAATAATAAGCCGAAAGAGCTGAGAGGTGTGGGGCGTCCGAAGAAGCGTTGGAGTGACCAGCTCTAGTCTGCCTGCTTGGGACTGGAGCAAACCATTTTTGGTTTAATCCTTGCTAAAAATGATGATGACATAAATATCTGGGATGTTCGAAAGTAGATTGGCACATTCAGAATACTCTGACACATTGGCGTTACTGTGCAAGCCATGCAAGCATTTTTTTTTACCTTCTTCGATCAAAAATAAAAGACGTACAGGGCATGTGTATTATTCAACTTCATAAGCACAGACCTCATACTTTTCACCTTTCCAACTCATACTTCAGATCGTTGGTTTACTAAAAAACTCTGAGACGCGAAGTATATTTACAAAATTATATGGGAAGAATCATGAATTTCTCATTTGTTCTGAAGAAAATTGGAAGGTTCTAGGCTCACCCCCCCCCCCACAGAATGTAGTGGCTTGTCCCCCCCTCGCGAGGAGCAGCTTCTACACCACTGGTATACGTATGTACGTAATAGATATTTATATAAATTATATGTAATACATGGTGGAAGGGGAGGATTAGCATTTTCGTGAACATAAGGAAGACATAAGAGTTACCGTAATCGATTTGTAAACTTTAACAGAGTTAGGCCTACATTTTGAAAGAAACAATAAAGATTATATATTGCATTACAATATAAATAAAATTACCAATACCAGAAAACTGGCTCAAACTGTCCCCCATCTTCTGCAGACACCGATTGTGTTCCATGTTTTTTACGAATTTTTGAAAACTCCTCATAGAGAGAAATGCCGGGAAGTTCAACACTGAAATGTTGGTACAACGAAAAACCTAAAATTTCAACGGTGTTTTAAAGAGGCGGGTTAAACTGCTCAGATAGCAATACTGTTGTAAGCAATTCCGTAGGCAAGTTAACTGTAAGCCGACCACGTGCTGCAACACACATAAATCAGTTTCCCAACTTTTCTCTCTCTCTCTCTCTCTCTCTCTCTCTCTCTCTCTCTCTCTCTCTGGAGACTCTCGCCTGACTCATAATATTTTTCCATTCCCTTCCTTCCGGCCGCTTATGTAATTTACTGTTTGCTGAGATTTTTCGAAATAATTTTGCCCCCCAAGTAACTTTCTCGAGGAGGTTTTTATTAATGTCGCGTTGTCGTCCTAAATAGGCTTAATTTAGTAACAGTGAGCAAAATGAAACTTCTTCTAAACCGTTGCGCGTCACGAAACCCGAGCTGCAATTCCGTTCGTGACGAACGTGTAACGGAAGTGACATAAAGCGAGGCACGGAAAATGCAAAAGCCGGCCGATAAATTTCTACGTCCATTCATAAGTATAAATATTAAAGATAATAAATAACAATAAACAAAAGATAATTTATGTTAAAAGACCACTTGAAAATGAAGAAATATTTCATTAGGCCTTTTAAAAATGAAAAAAACATTTGAAACAGAACAGAACGGAAAATTAACAGTCATGGCAAGGTATCAATCTGTGACCTAAGTTAAAACAGATTATATTCATGTTAACATAAAACCAAAGAAAATATTTCTAAATAAACAAAAGTGAGTTACATATTTTCCATAAATTTGGCCAGAAGAATGTACAACTGTTCAATAATAAAAAAAAGCGCTAATATAAAGTAAATATCGGTATGGAGAACCACACATGACTTCCATGTTCTAACATGTATATTTAAAATCATTTTCGAAATGAAATATTTCCATAGAAACTACTTCTTTCTTAACCTGAAACTCAGTTCTGTGGTCACTAATGTATACCACCTCACGTTAGCGCACTCGATTTTCACTGATGATGCCAGTCGATGGCACTGCCGAAACGTCTGGTTTTGCAGAAAACATTGGACCACGGCCGAACAGCCCGGGAAGGAATTTTAACAAGAAACTACTTCTTTGTTGCCGATAACGTAGTACACATATAAAAAAATTATCCCCTTTCTCTTCAACTATCATTTTCATTTATAGAAAATTACCCCCTCCCCATCAACTACCCTTTTTATTTATAGATATTTCATCTACCTTTCTACAGTGGATTATTATGACTTTCTTTTCAAGATACTTTATTTATCAAAATTAAGTACTTTATTCTTGTTAAAACATAAAAACGTTGGAGGTAAACTATCCCTTCCCCTTAACCGATCTACACGAAAATTAATACGCCTTGAGTACTCTACAACTCAGGCATATACGGTATGCAAACAATTCTACACAGAAACTTTTCGGAAAATGACTTTTCTTCATGTTTTGAGGGCACTACAATCAGAATCAGCCCTTATCTCGAACACGATTTTTTCGCCATCACCATACAGTACTTCCATTTCCTTATGGAACATGGAAGTAAAAACGATTAAGTAACATAATTTTTAATCAGGGTGTCGCGAAACAATCTTGTTTACCTAATACGTCGGAATTACATAGTGCGTTGACAAAATCGTCGAGTGACGGTACCGCGATACCAAACGTTTCGATGTTGCATACAAAATCAGTGCCTCCTGTATCGATATGGTATTAATGAATATGGACCTTCCTCAAAAACCATGGGCCCGATTCAAGCTCATGTGGAAATTAGAATCATAGAGTATGTTCGTTCGGCAAAGGAATTCCAAAGATTCGTGCGGTACAAGTCTCAAATTTTGCGCGGAAAAATAAACTTACTAAATTTAAGTATCTTGCTACCAGACAAAAGAAAGTTTACTCCGAACGTGCGGATTGTGTGAAGTATTACACACGTTTTAAGTTTACATTCCATACCTGTGATAAAATAATAAAAAAATACACACACACAATATATTTTTACATGGCTCCTCCCAGTCCTCTGTGTCTCATGTCTTCATTTACTCCACTTTGTTATTTTTTCTAGTCATTTTCTGCTTTCTTCCACTCCCCTTATTTCCACTGTAAAATCTGTTTAGGTATTAAACGGTTTAGGTTTGACCGTATAATGGGTGAAAGCTTTAGTGCTGAGGAAAACAAAACGTGTGTTATATCGATAGAAAAATATTATTAATACTCGTATATGGAGCAAAAAAAAAAAAAAAAAAATATATATATATATATATATACGGTCCAACAGGTGTATATATTGTAACGTCGCGGTTTTTCTAGAGGTTTTAGCGAAAACTTTGTATGTGGCTTATTGGGTGTTCGTCTTATTTAATTAAGCTCCCAATGTTGTTATGCGCCAATCTTGTAACGTCGCGGTTTGAGATATTAAAGTTTCCGCCTCTCCGCAGTCGCCACTTATGAATTATAATAACTGACGTTTTAAAAAATAAATAAAGGATTTTTTAATGTTACTCAATCTAAACAGAAATCGAGAGTGTGTGATTTGGGGTCAAGGAGGGAAGTTGTTCAGCCTTATGAGGAAGAGAGAGTAAGTACCAATTATTTACACTCGGTTTAGACGATTTCTGATTTTTCAAATTGTTCGCTGTGATTTAAATCAGCTGATTGTGAGACAAGTTTCCACGCCTAGTTCAACCAGCCTACACTATAGCAAAATCTGATCCGATGTGTTAATCTCTTCTGTTTTTGTGCTGAAATCTATTACAACTACCCACTACAAAAATTTTAACACACTTTATTATTCAATATCATTTTTCAATAATATTATTTATTTATATTATTGGTTTTTGTTTCCTGCCACCAAAATACAAGTATCACAATTGATCTTTCCTTACATAAAACATAATATCGACTTCATCGAGTAAACATGGAATTGTCTAAAGAAAAAAACATATATGGTTTTGTTTACCAAATTTTACACTATTTTCAAAACATCAATTAATATATAATTCTTAATAATTCCCCAGGGTTAAGGGTAAGTTCTTTTTGTTATGAGATGGTCAGAAATGGATAATTACTAAGCTTTACAAATACCGAAAAAATATTAATAAATTTGTTTATTTTTCGTTTAGTATGTAGTTCCAGGAATGTCCGTAAGAGAGCAGCGTGCGTTTGTTTACTTTAAAACCATGTGATTAAATTTGACTAGTTTCGTGTTCTATACCAACATTCGGAATGCGTTTTATTCGTTAACTATTAAACGAAATGTTTATATTACCTCTCTTCGTATGGTTCTTACTGGAATGAAGCTTTTTCTCTGGTGAGGTCCGTCTTGAGTTATAATTTCATTACCGTCTGGCTCATATTCTATCGTCAACTTGAACTATGGCGAAACTAGGTTGAATCATCAGAAGGTTTTCTTTCACTGTTTTTTTTTTTTAAGGAGTATAACCATTTAATTTTGATAAATAATGGATGATTATATAGTGGTCATGTTGCTTGTTAATTTTGTACTAATTTTCACTCCTCCAAAGTTCCAGAAAGGTTATTTTATTAGAATTGTAGTAGCATCATTTTGTCAACTCTATGGTTTTATTCCAAATTTTTTATTATTAACAATACTTGTTATTTCCGTCACTCTTAGTAACCCATAGTATTTTTATTATACAGGCAGTTTGTAATTATTATAAATTTATATTTTATTTACCGAAAAATAATTCTTTTCCATTCCGGTTTCGTTATCAATTTGGTTTACATAATAAGTTTTTGTTCATTTTCTTATGACCTTGTATATAAGTATTTGATAATTTTATTATCTTTAAATAAATTTATATATATATATTATTTATTTAGTCTCTCATAGTATTCCTACACTGCACTACTTCCTGTTGCCATTTCCCTCATTGTATTATTTTAATTTTTTATTATCCTTTGATATTTAAAATTTTTTATGTTTTTTAAAACGAACCCTGGGTTATCTTATATTATAACACAAATATTTGAAAAAATATAACATTAACTTAGGTATAACAATTGGTTGTCCATACAATATAAATATTACAATAAATAAATAAAATACAGAATCAGTTAGTAGTATTATAGTCTACTCTCATAGTTTTATAATTCCCAAACCTACAGCACAATTCTGTAATAAGTTACCTTCACTTTCATTTTTTACCTCAATGGGTACACTATAACTCACTTTGCACCGTATATCACTCGAATTGTTTATCATGTTTAGTGATATACTTTAATTTAGAGCTAGTTATAGGTTACCCATTTATGTTATCATGATTTAATTTATTGGGACCGGGTTATGTAACGTTACAATATGTATACAGCTATTCCGCTGACATAACTGAACGAGCGAATTTTGAGTCTCAGTTTTAACTCGACCGTTTGGCCTCCCTGTCCATCTATCTATTTGGGCGATGTCTCACGATAACTTTTGAATCCATCAACCGATTTTCGTAAAACTTGGCATGCATGTCCATACGTATACCCTACAGAAATCTATTGTTTTTGAGTCTGATCCCTCAAAAAAATTGGCGGCGGGAGGCAAAGATGTGAGGGGATTCAAAGTTTAAAAAAATCTCAAAAGCCCATGTGAGGTACCAAATTAAAGGTAATTTTAATCAAAATATGAATTTACTGTTTATTTTTGAAAACTTAAAAATTTTGAGACAGCGGGGGTAAAAAATGGGTGAAACCTTTGATACAACCGCAAAACTTCCATGTGGCGTATCAAATTAAAAGTAATGTTAATTAAAACCTGAATGTAGTGTTAATTTTTGGAACTTCAAAATTTTGCGACAACAGGACCCAAAAAGTGGGGCAAAAGTTGCTAATTCCATGTGAGATATCAAAATTAAAAAGAATTTTAACCAAAATCTGAATATAGCGTATAGTTGTAGAAATTTCAAAATTATTTGAACCCAGGGCCCAAAAATGGATATAAAATTTGAAAAAAAACTATATATTTTTTATTAAGTCAGACTAAAGAGTGTGTTCTTTTAGACTACAGACCCCTATTTCTACCCCCAAAAAAAGAGGGGCGGGAGAAAAATTATTATATTTAATGTGACGGCAGAGAGGCGAAAGTCTGCTCTACGGTACCAGCGGCGCGTAAGACCTGACGAACAAACAGCGAGCCAATCAGGGATCAGGAGCCGAGACGTGACACCTGACGTGTTCGAAGCGAGCCGATCAGCGATCCCGGTCAGGGCTTAAAAAAAACGCCGCTAGAATTCGGAAAGAATAGGGAAAAGGCGGCCGTCTTCCGGGATACACTCCAGTCGGTTCATAGCTATCCGACCAGCCCCGACTTTGACGCAGTCGCCGAACACTCCATAAACACTTTCATAGACACCTACAGAGAACTCTTCAGACCAGACGACAGACTAACTGGACCATACGAACATCCACTGGAGCAGCCAATAACAGCCGACGACATTAAATACAAGCTCCCGCAATGCCGTAACTCAGCACCAGATCAGACAGCATTCCGAACAAAGTTTTGGAAGCTCTCCCTGACATAGCCCTTGACGCACTATCCCAGCTTTATACAACAAGTTTACAGCTAGGATACGTACCCCAAGCTTGAAAACATGCCCATGTCCTGATGTTTCCCAAACCATCGAAATCTGCCAGACTAGCATCAAATAACAAGCTTATCGCTTACTCCCGCATTCTCCAGGCTTTTCGAAAAAATACTAGTCGCCAGGATTCATCACCATCTGAAAATTCACAACATCCTACCCAGTACGCAGGGAGGTTTTCGCCCTGGGTACAATATCTATAATATCTATGACCAGCTGGTCAGGCTGATCAGCGCCATCCAGGAGAACTCATACCACAGACACCCAACCATCATAGCGCTTCTCGACATCCGAAACCATTTGACTCCGTTTGGCATAATGACCTCAGATTTAAAACCCTCGGATGTCACTTCCTCCCCACCATCATAAAATAGCTATCACAGTTCCTGGATGGACGAACAGCACAAGTCCGAGTTAGCCAGCATCTCTCGGCACCTTTCCAACTACACGCTGGTGTTCACCAGGGCTCAGCCATTAGCCCGCTACTATACATCATCTTTACCAAAGACACCCCTCTCCCCTCCACAGCTAACATACCCATCAGCAGGCCTGGCCCAGTATGGAGATGATACAGCATACTGGGTCCCCATCAACGTCACCAGCGAACCATCACACACCTACAGGATATGTTGCAGACTTTCTTTGAATACTGCAACACTTGGAGAATCGCAGTAAACACGGACAAAACCTAACTTTGCGTTTTCAACCGCACAGGACGAAACACGAGACACTTCTTTCAAACTCCAGTCCGTGTTGGCCTATCACACATAATTCCGAAGCGTGACTGCAAATACATTGGAGTCACCCTTGACACCACACTGACCTGGCCCCAGCACATCAAGAAAACCAATGACCAAGCGCGAGTCCGAATCCGAGCACTACGCACGCTTAGCACTAACGATCGCTGCTCCAGTGAACTACTCAGCAGGATCTATATAACTTGCATCAGGCCAATAATAACTTATGCACACCCGATCCTGCTGACGACTGAGACGAACAAGATCAACTCATACAGAATCACAGAACGGCGGGCCCTGCGCCTGATCTACCGCCGTCCTCCCATCACCACGAATACGGCTTTATATGCCCTAAACAAACACTTCCCAGACCTCGACACATTCCTACAGAAACTAAACTGGAAGTACGCAATTGCAGCAAAAACTAGAACAACATTACAAACCCTCCTCACCCCCCATAATAGACCTGCCCAAAATCCCCGGCGATCACAGTTCATCCTGAACCGTCTTCTGACTCTGCGGACGAACCCCCGCCCCGGATACTACGTCGAAGACCACGAAACAGAAGGGTCCCTGGACCCGTCTAGGGTTCATCTCTAGCAAAAGTTAATATAAAAAAAAACCTGTCCCCCTACATCTTCCTACTTCTTCAACGTCCGTATCAATAAATAAACCAAAACAAACAACCCTCCACTGGTAGACCAATTATAACCCAACAACCTGTTCCTTAACCCGCCCCCGCCCTTGACGCCACTACGACGCTTCTCACCAACTCTAGCGTCAATTGCTGCACGACACTGGCATTATAGTCCATAAGTTTGGCACTGATCACCCCCCCACACCCACTCCTAGAGGCTACACACACCTTGAACACCAACACCCTCCCTACACGCTGGTACAACCACCTTCTCATCGGCCGGTCACCGCTGGCGTACGCAACCTACCCACAATTCCATACCCACACGGCTGAAGGGGGCTTGCTCCAAAACAGCCAGAGAGGTCCAATTGGTCCTCTCAAATAACACAAAAAAAAAAAAAAATCGGAAGGAACAGCCGAAGAGTAGAACCGACGTTCTTACATTCTTCGCCCTGTACCGCGCCAGCGACGGACTTCGCTCCGGACTCCGTCAGCGATGGAGTTCGCTGCGGGAAAGAAGAGGATGGCTGCAGTACGCCACGAACAGCGGGCGCAGCCGCCTAACATCTCAGCACGGTTCGGGCGGAACTAACATCACAGCATCTGTCGTCTTGGCCCTTTTTAGGTTCACCAAAATATCTAAGAGTTGTACGATTGGCGCCATTTGTCATATGACAAGCCTTTTGTCCGGTGACATTAAGCATTCTGAGACTGATTTTAAAGGCGATAATTATGTAACTTGCCATTTTCTTAAAGAATTAACATAAAATAAAAATTCCTATTTCTGGTGGGGGGATAATTTTAAGATTTCAACGGTGAAAATTCCGGATGGGAGTCCCCACCTCAAGGATGAGCCGGGGACCTCAAAGCCTGCCAGTGTCCCAATAACAGACCGGCGGGTTGCTGCTTTGTCCCGGATTTTATAAATGTTGTAATATATGATCTATTTGGATAATGAGGGTGGAAAAAAATTTTAAATGCAAAAGAAATAATTAGCCACGAAAAGTGGGCATTTTTAATTGTGGGCAATTAATTTTTAATTGATTGAACGTCTAGAAAAGTGTAACTGTTTATTCGGGCGTCTCGCAACGTCAACACAGAAACAGTATTCTCGTGTTTACATAAAAGTTGAATGGTGCGGCAAAAGCAAAAGCACCATTTGCTTTGTAGGATTTTACAACTGCGGTCCCCAGCCAAATCATTGGGCCACCGATTAAGATAAATAACATTGCCAGTTTCAGTATTAATTTTTTTCAAACGTTGATTAGATTTCACAAGAATCAAATAGTGTTAATCATTTTACTTTGTAAGAAAAATACAATTTTTATGCCTATCATATGTTTTTGCAACACAATACCCGTACTCGTACATATCCCGTATAACGTTTACATAACATTGCAGTCAGTAATGACACACCTGGAATATTTGAGAATGTATTGGAGCTTTTAAAATGAGAAATAACAAAGAAAAACGTTACTAACAAAATACAACTGGTTAAGAGAATATTGTAGTTGACACTGGCGTCATACTGATTCTTTGAAGAAAATTACGTTAAAAGCTTGTCCAAGAGAATCAAAAACGTTATCAGGATTAAAGTACGGTAAAAAATATTAGCTAATATAAAAATTAAAATTTCATCAGTTTTTTATTAAGATTATTTAAAAATAAGTTTTATCCATTCGTGTCACTATCATTTATCTGTATATATATAACTTTAAGTCTGAGGATTTATGGGTACTGAATACAAATCCACACAGTTACACCGATTGCCACCACATTTTGCACAGGTAACCTTTGACACAAGGCGAAAAATACTCCGTAACTTGGAATTTGATATTTTGTCCCGTTCGCACGATTTAGGCCCTTTTAATAATTATTATGCCTTTTCGTTGACGCGTACAAAGATGTCAACAACACCATGGAGAACAGAATTAATTACCATAGTAACAAGTAAATAAACAAATGATATAGCGGATCGGAACTGTACCTTTATCCATTCCTGCAGTTTTTAATGTTTTTAATATACGAGTGTATCTATATATTTAGTAATTTTGTATACAGATACGTCTATATATTTTGTAATTGTCTTAAACGATTATAAAATTTATGTTTATACGTATTTCTGATGATGCAATGAATAAGTAATGAAATATATTAAATACTACTACTAAAGATGTCAACAACACCATGGAGACCAGAATTAATTACTACATCATCATCATTATCATCATTATTCCTGCATCTCCTAAGTGGAGCATAGGGCATCAATGAACTTCCGCCACCGGACTCTGTTCCGCGCCATCGTCTTGATCTCGGGCCAGGTCTTCCCTCCTTTCTCCATCCCTTCCGCTATTACACTCCTCCTCCATGTGTTCCTTGGTCTGCCTCTTCTCCTGCTACCTTGTGGGTTCCATTCCAGGGCTTGTCTTGCTATTTTGTCTCTATCTCGTCGTAATGTATGCCCAATCCATTTCCATTTCCTACGACGCATCTCAATGTCAATGGGTGTTTGATGGGTTCTTCTCCACAGCCCCTCATTGGAGATAACTTGTGGCCACCATATCCTCAGGATATTCCGCAAACTTCTGTTCACGAATGTTTGGAGTCTGCTAATCAGTTGTTTGTTAGTCTTCCAAGTTTCACACCCATAGAGCAGTACCGACTTGACATTTGTATTGAAGATGTGTAGTTTGGTATTGGTGTTAAGTTCCCTTGATTTCCAGATTGGTCTCAGCATTGCAAATGCTCCTTTAGCCTTATTTATTCTATTTCCTATATCCTCTATGGTTCCTCCCTCCGTGGTGACCATACTTCCCAGGTAACAAAACTGTTTGACTTGTTCGATCTCTTGGTTTCCTAAAAATAATAGTGCCTTATTGCGGTTATTATAACGCATCTCCTTGGTTTTCTTTCCATTAATCTTCAATCCCACCTCTGATGCTTCGGTTTTTAAATCGTTCAGCTTTGCTTCCGTATCCTTAAAACTGTTGGTTAGCAAGCACAGGTCATCCGCGAAGTCCAAGTCCTCCAACCTATCTGTCAGTCCCCACTGAATTCCTCTTCGGCGATTCATTACTACAGTAACAAGTAAATAAACAAAAGCTATTTAGTGGCATCGGGACTGTACAGTTATCCAATCCTGCAGTACATTTTCGATGTTTTACACCGTATATAATACGCGATTGTATCGATATATTACGATGTGGAAAAGAAGTGTACTACTTGTAAATTGTCCTATTACTTAATGCAAAGCGAAAATACGTGTTGTTTTTATTTGTGAGGTTAGGTGACAACGGATTTTGGTTTTTAGTTTACTGCTGAAATAAATAAAAGCCATGGTTGAGGAAAACATAACGTTTAATGTGTTATACAATGATTCTAACACAGTAACACTTAAAATAAAGAATTTAGCGTTTTTGATTTAACAGGTACTTTATAAATATCTCTAATAGACTTTATAAACAGGTACTTTTAAATCTCCAAAGGCTATTGCACCAACATAATAATTTAGTACAAGTGTTGAAAACAGCTTTGGAGAGAATTTGACTAATGAGTACAAAATTGTTATACAAGCTGACAGAACGCCATATAGACATAGACAATAAAAATTATATTAAAATACTTATTAAAAGTCAAATATTCGCGTGCGAAGCCGCGGGTAACAGCTAGTTGTTCAATAAAAGTAACGAGAAACTGATAATTTTCAGTTTTTCATGTGTGACCTAATAATTTTGCCACAGATAATAAGATACACACACATATATATATATATATATATATATCATTTTCTATATAAGTAACTCGATGTTTCTTGCAGTAATTATATAATTATATAACTGAGAAAACAGCTGCTGAAGAAAATAAACATTAAAACAATCGTTAACTAATCGACCTAAATCGATTATCAGTTATTTTACATTAAAATCGATTCAAATTCGATTATTCGTTAATTTTATATTAATAGAATTATTTTGATTGTTATTAATTTACTTAGAAACCTCTGATGATACTGATATTTTTCAGTGTGAACCGTGCGTCAGGTGTTAAAAAGAATATACGAAATTATACTACTTGCAGAAGAAACAAATTGAAAACATCACAAATTATAGGCCTATATATATATATATATATATATATATATATATATATATATATATATATATATATATATATATATAGTAACGTGACGCTTCTTCCCCAACCCCTTTTCCCATAAGAGTATGATAAATATAAAAGTTGAAGTACAAAAAACATACCTATAAGCATAATTAAGAGATGTAAAATAATATAGAAATGTAATTATAATGGTAGTAGTAGATATTGTAAAACCAATATTATAAGAACAACATAAAATGAAAACTTTTAAGAAACCCATGGATAATGTTTTATATGTAAGAAGAATCAATAGTGTTAAATAGTACAAGTAATATGAACAATGATATTACTAATATTGTATTGCTATAAAAGGTATTAACCAGTGTATTAACGAAAGAAGTAGTAGTGTAAACTAACTATGGTGATAAAAATAAATGAAATGTATGTTAAAAAAGTGCTAAATGTATAATGTGGAAAAACTATGGCATAATAGGCCTATCCAAGTGGAATACATAGAATTTATAATCATGTTTTAAAATAAGAAAATACTAGTTAAGTAATAGTTATAGTTATCTGTTTATAATAGGTAATAAATTATAATATAATAAATTATAATAGGTATTAAAAAGAATATCCAAGGATAGAAAAGCATGTTTAATAAATAATAATTAATATAAAAACAGGATTGTTAAAATAGTAAATCAGTAAGTACTGGACAGAAATCATTCATATTTGATTTCAAATCAATTTATGTAAATAAAGCAAGACAATGATGTTATTGTATTAGTAATTCAAAGTAGTATAAGAAAGGTATGCTAACTTATAAAATATTTGTTAATTTAGTAAAATTTCATTAGCAACATCTAACAATGTAAACATAATTTTCCACCATTGAGAGCATGAGGTGACAACCAAAGAGTAAAAGAAAAAACCGTTAGTCCAATTTTAGATTCAGAATAGAGCAGATCAAATTATATGCAGCTCAATATAATAATATAAAAATAATAAGTCAAATTGTAATGAACACTAATGAGATGAGAAATAATAATGGTATGACATTATTATACTCAGAGAAGAAAGGATTAAAACTTCCATATAACCAGATGAAATAAAAAAAAGGATACTGAATGAAAATGAAATTATGTTATGAAGAATAATAATACAAAAAGAAGGAATTCGAACTAAAATCATATTAAATTAGAAGAATAATAAAAAACAGTGAATTATGTGTTGAACCTCATACTTGAAGGAAGATGATAAGTATAACATCAAACTATAAAAACTACTCAGTCTAATAAACTATGATACACTGATAAACAATTTCAATCACATATGAACTATATTTCACTGTTCACTTGATAAAGAACTGGTAATAAATTAATTAATATCACTATTTAATTATTAATCCATGGTGATAGATGTATTGGAAATGCAATAATTTGAAGAACACATTTAACCTTCAAACACTGACTGTAGTAAGCCAAATAATTATAACCTTATATTTAAGTTGTTCATAACTTATATAATATAATATTTAATTGCTATTTATGTGTAGCTTTATACTGATTAAAGGGTGTTTTTTGTTAACTTTCTGTAATCCAAAGGACATAAACTAGTTTTAATAAGCAAAAAATGGTTAATGCCACTCTGATAGTCTTGTTGCCAACCGCTGAGTATTTAAACCATAGCTGGAGCAAATATGTTATTATAAAATTATCTAATTATTTTAAAAGAAAGAAATACACAATAAAAAACCCATTAAAACTAATGTTGAAGATTTTTAATTGTATAGTGAACTTATTTCTATGTTAATAATATTTTATTCCTTCATACAGCAGAAGGTGAAATTTTTGTATCAAAAAAAGGAAGATGGTAACAATTGTTTTAGGGACAAAATTCGTATTGAGTTATTAAAAAGGTAAGTCGACCAAATCTAATAAAGAGAAGGTGAATAAATAAAACAGAAAGTAAGTAATTTTAATTGTTTTAATCACAAAACAATTTGGCGCCTAAATCGGGAACAAAAAATAAGTTAAACCATTAAATAAAAAGAGAAACAATATTGGGAGTTGGAGTTTAGATAACAGATTGATAAAGACTAGTGACGGAGAGAGACGTCGGGTTATAAATTGACGCACCAAATGAGAGTGGCTTTCAAACCATACTGATAGATTGTTATAAATTGGCACACAAACGTGGGGCTTTAAAGGAAATATTTAAACACAATAAAGAGATAAAAGACAGAGTTCAAGTTATATGTTATAATATATATAAAATACATCATTTTCTATATACGTAACTCGAAGTTTCTTGCAGTAATTATATAATGTTCTGATGTTATTCAATTTGTTTCTTCTGCAAGTAGTGTAATTTCGTATTTTCTTTTAACACCTGATGCACGTTTCACTGAAAAATATCAGTATCATCAGAGGTTTGTAAGTAAATTATTATTATTAATAATATTTATAATAATAATAATTTGCAGAAGAAACAAATTGAATAACATCAAAACATTATATATAAAATATAAAATAAAAAGTTTTGGAACAGCTATTCAATAAATAACATTTTAAAAAATGCCTCTATCATGGTAATTTTTCATTACAATTCTAGCACTGCAATAATGTAATAGTGGCACAACTTACTTTTTCTTTAATCCGCATTTAAAATAAATTTTCTAACAAAAATATTACTCACATGATAAATTGAACATTTTTCTATAGCATGCCTATAAAATGTAAAACTAAAAATAAAACTCCTACAGTGAAAATCCGTGATGAGAATAAAGAAAACTATAAACAAAAAATTTGTTTCTTTAATTTCTGGAAAAGTACTTTTTCAGACTTGTGTCAATATTGCGATAAGTGAGCGTTTATGTTTCTGAGAAACAAATCAATGGTCGAACACTTCAACAGGAGAAGCATCAAAATTTGATGTGTGTGTGTGTGTGTGTGTGTGTGTGTGACAAATTAAATAACAATATGATAGTAATACCACTGGAATAATAATGAAAATAATAATAATAATAATAATAACGATTCTCTGGAATTGGTTAAAATGGTGACCGAGCTTCTACTGTAACAAACTTTTTTACTTTCCTGTCAATAAGAGAAAAATTTTCACTGTTATCAAATTGGTTTTAAATTACATTATAAAGATATCAATAACGCAGAGGATTTAATTTCGAGCAACACTTAGCCTTCATAGGAGGGAGAGACATCGATCAAGAATGAAGGAGATATGGGAGAGGAGGAAGAGAGATGAGAAGAAAGGAGGGACCAGTTGAACCAAACGTAGTCCACAGTGGCTCATACGAAAAAAAATAATAAGGAGAAGAAGAAGAAGAAGAAGAAGAAGAAGAAGAAGAAGAAGAAGAAGAAGAAGAAGAAGAAGAAGAAGAAGAAGACTATTATTTTTTAGACATTTTTATAGAATGGACGACAGTAGGTTAACAAAGCAGACCTTCAAACATCTGTGGAGGAAGAAGTCAACATCAAGTTGGATTAAAGAAGTCCAAAAGGATTTAGAAAAATAATAATATACACGCAGAAGAATCAATTGAAAGAGAAGTTTTTCGTGCAAACGTGTTAAAAATGGAAGGAGTCCAGGGTAGGAGAGAGAAAAACACAGGTTCAAAGTGGACTAAAAGCATAAAGTGGTTCAAATAACAAAGAATAAAGGATTGAAATTGGCATGTGGTCCTTAGATGGCCGATACAAAAAAAAAATAAATAAATAATAGTAACAATAATAATAATAATTATTATTATTATAAGAAGAAGAAGAAGAATATAATGTGTTTAACAGTAACAGTTCTAATAAAACAATCAGTGTATGCATCTAATACAAATTTTATTTTCGGAAAAAAACATACTCTAAAGATGTGCCAAAGTCTGGTCAGTCTACCTAAACCTATACATTTCAGTCTGAGAGTCGAGTGCGCTATACAAAGAAGGCGACACACTGGTCAAGTGTCACCCTTCGTGTTACCAGTGAATTCAGTGGCATACGAAAGGCGGGGGGGGGGGCAGGCTCTGACTTATCCCCGGCCACTGATTTAATGGATTTCATTAGGTTCCGTCGGCAACTGTGTGCGTCGCCGCTTTACGACAAAACTCGGCAGCTCTACACACGTGCGCGCGCGCGCTCATCGTGCGACAGGGTGTGGGCGCGGTATTTCATTACAGAATGCTGCCTTAAGATGTTGGCTGTGTGTCCTATACGTCAAACGATTACCTGAACTGATGTCCGTGTGCTTCTGTTGCAACAAAATGTTTTACTTCCCCTGTCAATGAGAACAAAAATGTTCACTGTTATCACATTTTCACTGTAACACACGAAACCGTCCGTCCGTCCGTCCGTCCGTCCGTGTTTTCACGGTGATTATAACGATATCAGTACCGCAGAGGATTTAATTTCGGGCAAACACTAATCAAACTTTCATGAGCAGCTTTCATGAATCAAAGATAAAAGTAATGAATGGCCTTCATATGAGAAGAACCGGATCGGACTAAAATATGCATAGACAACACATGCATAGACATAGACCTAAGACATTTCAGCTATCTTGGACGTTACATTACTTAGGATCAACATAGAGATATGGAAAATAAAGTGACGAATTTCACAATAATGTGTGGAACGATTTGGAGAACGTTAGGAAATAAATGCAGAAAAGAAACCCAAATAAACTTTTATAACACCATGGCAATACCTACACTACTGAAACTTTCTGATCATAAAGGTTCTGAAACTTTGGTCATAAAGAAAAAAGATGAACACAAGATACAAACAGCAGAAATGAAATATGTAAAAGGTATATAATTTGATTATATTTAACGTATGAGCAGGACAAACAAATTTTAAATAAGACTGACAAATACCGATATGTGATATGTGATTTCCTGGCATGTGGATGTGTGGCATTGTACGAAAAATTCTGAAGGCAAAAACGATGAGGTATACTGAAAGTTTTACAAAGTGATGGCAGTCCCCTCTTTGTTGTATGGATCAGAATCCCCCCCCCCGTAAGAAAGGAGTCTTTAGATTGATAGACAGGGGCGTATTCAGGGGGGGGGGCGAACGGGACCGGACCCTCCCAGAGGGTCGAAAAAGTTTGTTAATCTCTTAATTTTAAGCTATTTTATTTTACATCTTTGTATGCTAATATAATAACAGCTCTTTTTTTATATGGTACACAAACAGGTTTATTACACAGGATTAGGGTATACGTACGTTTGAAATATGAAAATCAATTCAGTAAATAAACGTCTTTTAACATGTTCCAATAACGCTTATTTTTATTGTGTTATTACCGTTTACTTTAATAGGACTGATTTCACACGTTTTTCAGCCACTTTAAAGATAGTAACGTTGATTAGTCTTAACTTGTTTTTTCATGGGCACCTAGGAAAGGAGAATTACAAATCACGTTTCTTCGATCAGTCCAAGGTTATAGAAGACTCGAGCGTATGACAAGTAATGATATAAGACAGAAATTAGGTGTGCAAGCGATAATAGAAATAGTATCAAAGTATAAAGAAAGATAGAGGGTCATGCCGTTCGTATGACCCTGCATAGAATACCAGGGCGGGTATGCTCTGTAAGCCTGTGGTAAAGCACAGTGGGCAAACCGAGGCTAAGACGGTGAAGCCTGAACAGACAGAAGTGATTCATTTTGTTTTATTTGTCTCCAAGTCACGTTTATTAACTAATTAGAATTAATATTAGGCATTACCTGTATTAACTTCTCGTCTTGTGACTTATCTGTTTTAATTTCTAAAACGACGCGTTTCGAGGATAAATCCTCATCTTCAGGATTTAATATTACAAAAACATCAAATTCACCCGAACGGGGTCGTCAATTTCTTAAAACACATAAAAACACCACAAGATTAACCGGCCCAGCTAAAAAAGATACTAAGTTTATAGTAACTGAGCACACGAATGTACTACCAGTCATTGTAAAGAATGAGTTAAAGAAACGTAAAATAACAGTGGCTTTCAAAACCACAAATAACATCAAAAAACGTTTGGGACAAAGAACTCACATCGCGGATGAAGAGAAAACTGGAGTATACAAGCTTGAATGCGATGACTGCGACAAATTTTATATAGGACAAACGGGCAGACAATCAGCCGAACGTTTCAAGGAACACCTACCCAAAAGTGATATCTCGAAAACAAGATCTAGTTACGCTCAACATTTAATGCTGTATAATCATAAGTACTCAGACTTCCACACAAACTTTAAACTGCTTCATAATTGCAAAAAAGGTGCATACATGAACGCTGTGGAGGAATATGAGATATACAAGGCTTCTAAGTTACAAGCGGACCAACTACTTAATGATAAAGTTTCGTTCCGATCTAATCTACTGTACAACACAGCCATCGATATCGATGTGTCCACGGGCAATGATAACGGTCATACAGGATAAAGTACAACAGTTAATCGTTGGCAACGAGACGATGCGCATCGGACTGTGCCGAGACTATATCAATGTAAAATTATGTGTGGTGTTTTTATGTGTTTTAAGTAATTGACGACCCCGTTCGGGTGAATTTGATGTTTTCGTAATATTAAAACCCGAAAAGATGAGGATTTATCCTCGAAACGCGTCGTTTTAGAAATTAAAACAGATAAGTGACAAGACGGGAAGTTAATACAGGTAATGCCTAATATTAATTCTAATTAGTTAGACAGAAGTGCCTGATCCGGGCAAGCAAGGGGAAGAAGAAGGAGATAGGAAATTTAATTGTTGACAAAATTAATTTGGTGTTCGTATCTGCTTGTATATCTCAGCCTGAATAACCTATTTCTAACGCTTTCACGCCGGCGTCATAACTGTTGAAATTAAAATCCGAGCTATTGGGCCATGGTCTACTATAGTTGTCAGACTTTTCAGCCTCACCTGTGAGGCCATCTTCAGTGAAACACGGTGTGAATATTCTTTGCCACACTACTGTTGCCACTGACGAACACCGTGTCAGTTGTATTAAAAATCGTGTTTCACTGAAGATGGCCTCCAGAGGTGAAGCCGAAACGTCTGATAACAACATCTGTCAGAACGATAACTACAGTAGACCGCGGCCCAATAGCTCGTATCTGAATTACTACAACAATCACTTAGCCTGAATTGTTATAAATTACTTATGTTAACATGTTAATATCTGCCCCCCCTCTCTCTCTCTCTCTCTTTCTGTCTATGCCTCCCTCCTCAATCCTCTCATTGTAACTGACAATACACACCTAAGCCTCTTATACCGCTGATAAAGCCAATGAATCATCGACCGATACACAAAACAATCATAAAATAAAATAGACCTAGTGCCTGTAGCTGCAAATAGTTATTTTGACGAGGGCTCTGAAGCGGCCGCGCACGCGCAACATACATCCACGCGCGCGCGCCCTCGCGTGTAATTAACAAAACCATAGAAAATGCATACCAAATAATCCAACGAAAGCCATGGCGGGGCGGAGAGGGTAAATCTGTGAGTTCCTGGAATTTAATCAGTCAGACTTGGCCCTTTGCTCAACCTTTTGTGATAAATCAGCTTACTGTTTTATTCTGGCCACAGACTGTCTCCTGTCCCCATAAGCCACAAGTGTTGTGAAAGTGTGCTTCCCTTAAGTCCCTGATTTTACAGTTGGCGGATTAATTTTAAACTAATCTGTCATTGCCACATGATTGCATTTTATTTCAGTTCACATACTAGGCACTGATGATGTTCAACATTGCACAAACCAGTCAAAAAAAATGAACCCACCGAATATGTGCCAATGAGGCATTCTGAAAATATCGGTATGGAGAACCATACGTAACTTCCATGTTCTAAGATTTATATTTAAAATCATTTTCGAAATGAAATATTTCCATAGAAACTACTTCATTCTACTTCTTGCTTCAGCCTTAACCACAGTACTGTGGTCAGTAACGTATACCACCTCACGTTAGCGCTCTCGATTTTCACTGACGATGGCACTTACGAAACGTCTGGTTTTGCAGAAAACATTGGAAAACGTCCAAACAGCCCGGGAAGGAATTTTAACAACAAACTACTTCTTTGTTGTCGATAACGTAGTACACATATAATACAAAATTATCCCCTCACCCTTCAACTATCATTTTCATTTATAGAAAATTACCCCCTCCCCTTCAACTACCCTTTTCATTTATAGATATTTCATCTACCTTTCTACAGTGAATTATTATGACCTTCCTTTCAGAATACATATTTATCTAAATTAAGCACTTTACTCTTGTTAAAACATAAAACGTTTCAGGTAAACTACCCATTTCCCCTAACCGATCTTCACCAAAATCAATAAGCTTTGAGTCCTCTACAACTTGGGCACAAGTGCAAGAAATTATTTGATTCTGTTTGAATTTACAGCAGTTATCGTTCGTCATAGAAAAAGTTACTCTTGTTAAAACATAAAACGTTGCAGGTAAACTACCTCTTTTCCTTAACCGATCTTCACAAAAATCAATAGAACTTGATTCCTCTACAATTCAGGCACACATGCAAAAATTTATTTGATTCTGTTTGAATTTGCGGCAGTTATTGTTTGCCATAGAAAAAATTCTACACACAGACACACAGGCAGACACATACACACAGACACTTTTCGAAAAATGACTTTTATTCACATTTTGAGGGTAGTACAATCAGAATCAGCCCTTATCTCGATCACGATTTTTATCGCCATCACCATACTTCCATTTCCTTATGGAACATGGAAGTAATAATGTTCTCTTTCGTGTATTGTGCTATTTTGTGTGTGTGTCTGTGTGAGAGAGAGAGAGAGAGAGAGAGAGAGAGAGAGAGAGAGAGAGACCTTATTTTGAGAAGTTTAAGGTTAGGCCGATGTAGGTTTTCTTTAGCGCGCACATACACATAATATTTAAGTGATAAGACAATTAGGGCCTAATTTACACCCATGGAATCAGTGTGAAACATATTGTCACAAAACATGAACACCTCACTGAAGAACAAGAGGTTAACAGTGTCGGAAAAGGAGATATACCCCGGACGGACCCCTGGGGCTCCGTATAGGTTTCAACAAAATTTCTCTATGATCTAGAGGTGGGCCGATATACATATAACAGGTATTTTGGAACGATTATTTTTGTGGAACGGATTTAACAGTGACTGAAAAGTTGAAATACCTGTTCCGCTTCAACAATAACTGGCAAGTCGAAATACCCGTTCCGATTACTCGCGGCCTCGCGGTTCTGAGACGCGAGACCCCCCTACGAAACTAACGAATAAACGAGTACTACGAGTAAAAAGTAACAGTTATTGGTGCTGAATACTTGATTCTGCGCATGTTCCGATTGCCATACAAGTACGAAACAAAGCAAAACACCGAGGTTCACATCCATACATTAAAGTCGGCACAGCCACGACCTTATTGAACTTTAGCTGTGTCTCCCTCTCCGTTTTATTCTTCAATAGTCGTCTTATTGTTCCACAGGTATAACTAAATTTATTTAACTTTCTCTCGATATCGTTGTCCTTCCCATATGAGATATCACATCCCAAATAATTAAAATGTGATACCCGCTCCAAAACACTATTACAATTACAGTTTTTGTTCTTACAGGGTTCTTCACTAGGAAGGCCATTACTTTTGTCTTAGTTTTTGAGATCTTAAATTTGTATTTCTGGCAGATTGTATACAAGGTATAAATATACCTTTATAACTCATTTTCACTCTTGCCTATAATTATTTGGTCATCTGCGTACAGTAATGTGCTAAGTGATCACTTATGCGAGAATCATAGACGAGCAGGATAGATGTTCATCCATTCTCGCAAAATTTCGTCAACGTACATATTAAATAAAGTTGGAGATAGGCTACAGCTTTCTTTAACAACTCGATTTATGCCCACTTCTCGAGATAATCTTCCCTTACCAAAATCTATACGAATAGTTGTTCCTGCACTCAGGCTCTGAATAGCGCGGACGAGGTGAAGTGGAAAGCCCCTACGTATTAAAATTTCGCACAACCTATGTTTACACAGCCTGTCAAAAGCTTTCTCATAATCTTATAAAGGCCACGTGTGTCTCTAAATTCATGGCGCATCTTTTCTCAATTATTTGTTTTACTGAAAATAAAATTATCACTACAAGATCGTCCAACTCTCAACTCTAAGACCACCGTGTTACTCTAATAAAAGTGCGTCAGAGATAGCTTTAATGCGCTGACTAAGGATTGGTGAATACACGTTTATAACATGTATTTAAGAGGCTAGTTCCTCTGTAACTGTTATAGCAGTTCCGTTGCCCCTTCTTAAATAAGGATATCACTTTCGCCTGCAACCAAGACTTGGGGACTTTACATTCTTTTCAACATTTATTGAATAAAGTCAAAAGTTGAGCCATCAAATCCTTCCCTCCATATTTCAGGAGTTCTGAGTTTATTCCGTCAAGACCAGTGGCTTAGCTGCGTGTTTAAATGTGGCATTGTGCTGGACTGTGTCATTGTTTGTTGTGTCAACTTGCGTCAGTACAGTTGTGTTTGTCAGTTCAGTTCACCTGACTTACAGGGTAAGTGGTAGGTCCTTCTTTTTTTAATAGTTGTGTTTAGGTTTGTAGCTGGTGTTGGCTTATTTATTCTTTCGACAGGTTCACGCTTGTTAGTGAACGAATCTCGGGTAGGCTTAAGTTGCTATTTACTGTATTAGTTTAATTAACTAAGCCATAGAAATACTATCGACTCGGATCACAAATTATTATTAATGAAAATGATAAATTTTTACCTGACCGCCTAGTTTTCGCTCCGTTAGAGCTTCGTCAGAGGCTGCCGGTAGGAGCTCTGTCCGCCCTGCTTTTGGTGACAAAAGATCATTGTGTGTGTGTGCGCGCGCGCGCGTTGTGTGTGTGTGGTGAAATAAGTTCACATAGTATGTATGATTAAACATAGTATGCATTAAATCACATAGTATGTGTGATTTAAATCGTTTCTATGCGTTTTTGTGTGTTTTATTTATACCTGACGACGACCACAGATTGTTTAGTGGTCAAAATATTGTGTGATAAATTCTAACGATGGTAATAATTCGACCTTGCCCTTCTGATAATGTTCACAGAGGCCTACCATCCAAAGTGGGGTTTATAGATTGTGGCCGTTAAACATATTTGTGCAACAATATTTGACTAGTATTAGTGGGCAGATTATTTTCATTTGATACGTGCGCTATGCAAACCGGACAATTTGTAAAACTTGTGACAACAGATAAATATGATGGATTGCCACTTGTTTGTCGCCTCTCTGTATCCAAAGTTGATAACTGTTTCAGTACATAACATACTGCTTTGTAAATGTAATGTAACTGCGATGACAAGGTAATGATGCAGAAATCAGAAGACCAGTTACAAAGAGCGATATTTACGTTCAATAGCTGTATGTTATGTATTGTTCAAGACTGTTATATGTATGTATGAACTGTTATGTTCAAGACTACAACGGGCTACAGATCTCTGCTACAAAATGTAAACCATGGCATTTAAGGGCAGGCATCCTATAAGAACTAAGATTGTCGTTAATAATGAGATTCTGCATCGGGTTAGTCATTTTAATCACTCGGGTTGTGACATCTCCTATGGAACCGATATTGATTGGGATAGTAAGATAACGAAATTTAGATGCATCTGTGGAACCATTCATACGTAGGCCTACCTAAAAAATAAAACACGGAAGGATACCCGAATGAAATTTTACAAAACTGTGGCTGTCCTCACATTCCTGTATGCTAGCGAGACATGGATTGTTGGTAAAGGGAGGTACACAGGATTCAGGCAGCTGAAATGAAATTTCTAAGAGGGATGGAAGGTTTTTCTCTACTGGATCGGAATAGGAACGAGGATATTGGAAATGAATTAAACTTTCTATCGTTCCACCAGAAGATTAAAGACCACGAAAGGAGATGGTGTGAACAGTTGAACCGCATGCCTGATATCCGCCTACCCGTGGCTGCCTTGGGTTATTACCCTACTGGGAAGAAAGATGTCGGTAGACCGAGGAGGAGATGGGTTCCGGAACACGTCTAGGGCCTAATCCTTGGAGCGGTGATGATAATGATGACTGCTTTGTAAAATAAAACAGTCCAAAGAGAAGTTATGATAGACTAATTATTGTCAGAGTGAAATACATAACTAGGTATAGTTGCCTTTGACATATGGCAACAGTGATAGACCACAGAAGACAGCAATTGTTCTAGGAATGATGGGAATTAAATTGGCAAGAGTCAAAACAATAACCAGAATCATGAAATGATCAAAAAACTAAACTGTTTTATATTTGCTTAACTTAAATAAGAAAACACCAAGGAAAAGTTACAGTTATACGTCTGCAAACTGTATCAACAGAGTTCCTTTAAACATGAAAATGTCTTTGTCAAGAACCAGAACCATGGAATTTTCTGGTAAATATAACTATTCTGTATAAAAAAAATGTCCTCAATGATACTATTTTAAAAAAGTATCATGTTTTGAGTATTTAAGGTGTGACATTGCCCTGATTAAGATAAAGACATTAATAACAAAATTATTAAATTTCTTTGATTTTGTTGTCCACGATGTGTCTGAGTATCACAAAGAATATAACCATTTTATAAACACTTTGAACACATTACACAACACAGACCTAACAAAAGATCTTTCAAACAACAGCACCATCTCCAAAAACAAAACAGATAGCGCTCCTAGTGACAGTCTCTGAAGCTTCCAATGGGCAAAACCTAGCTCAGGCAATAAGGACAAATTAAAAAAAAAATTATCTCTAACACTAGTCTACCATGTCGGAAGTGTTTAAATTTTTAAATAAATTTCAGTGTACATGTGGAAAAATTACAAGAACTCTTAAGAATAAGACATTAAAAGATACACAGTTAAAATTTTATAAGGTGATGGCAGTTCCAACAAAGGCTTGCAGGTTTAGGGGCAACTATAGAAGTATTTTTTTGTGCTTCCATAAAGACATGATAAATACAGTACATAGTACTGTACAATACTTTTATGTGTATAGATTAGTATAAAAATGACAATGAACTATGTATTCAATACAGAATGCTATCACAATCAATTAACAACCGAAAGTGGTGAGAACCAATTATTTTTAACTTGGGTGTTAAATTATAATTTCAGAATTGGTTTCTAGGCTGAGTCAGTGAAACCTCTTCCATTGTGGATATAGTCAAAATGCTAATTCGAAACTTCAAATAAAATATTGATGCTGTATTCATAAAATATTGAACAAGCTACGACATTTGTAAGTAAATTTTGTAGACATTTTTTAAATTACATGTTTTATTATTATTATTAATTTATAATATGGGCTGAATCATTTTAATATTATTTTAAAAAGGCTTAACTGAAATATTCTACATACAAATCACAAATATTTCATATCAAGTTTATACACATTTTATGTACAATAGAATTTTGAAAAACCATAAGTTTTTATGGTAGGGTGAAAATTTAGATTTAGCTTATATTTTAATAGTTGTTTCAACATAACTACATTTTCATGATAACACCAAGCATTATTAAAGACGGAATGCCAATTGTCATTCGTGTAGTGACTAATTGGAGTGACGACTTCAGTAACTCCTATGGTTCACATACTCCTCTGTCTATAGTTAATATCAAAAGCAGTGTTTAATAACTTCCTAAATTTCTTTAGAGGCCAGTTAAACTATCTTCTCAGGATATACTTGGTCTGCTGGTTATCAGTTGAACAACAAAATCTCTTGTGGGAACAGGACTGTTCTCATGCCATTTTGGAAGTTTTAATGTTTACATGTGCACAACAGTCAGCTGGTAGTGTGCATACTTAAGATAATATGCTTACAGTTTACATCTAAAATGTTTACGTACAAACATATTGTTTATATAGAGCTGTTATTTTATAAAAATTCGTTGGCTCTAATTGATAGTAATCATCACATGTATTTAAAACACAAAAAAACATTTGTCACTTCATCCCTCTGAAGTGACGGATGAACATTAATTGACATTAGATCTTTCACGTTTAAAGACATTTCATTTGCTCCAATGGACAGGAGACATATCACGGCATTTGATATAAAATGATAATCAAGTCTGAAATATAAACGTTTCATTACTTTCAGCAATAAAATGTATAAACGCTTACCAGGTAGTGTCATCTCGCACAGTAGTCGCCGTTGGTGTCGAGGTATCGTCGGTCAGTTCCTGTGCACACTCCTGTCCTGCCTGAGTACCCGAAGTGGTTGCAACTTCTTCTATATCTGAATCGATGCCCTGAGCAAAGTCCATATAAAACGAATCTCGTGAATCACTTGAACCACGCCTCAGTTTGAGGCTTAGATCTGGAGAACTATCCTGCATTGTTATAGTTTTCAGAATACGGCTATTTCACTTTTAAAACGGTGACAGCACCTTTTCCATGTTACACGATGATTAATTTTGAACACAATATGCACTGTTTTGAATGTTATTAATATTATTGTCTACTGACCCATCATGACTGCAATTGTAAAAACCCTCTGTAAAGAAAACTGATAAGATATGTATACCACTTTCATACCACTTTTGAGCATAAAAACTGCATTAATTTAATTGACACAATGATATTCGATACGGCACTATTATAAAAATCGACAAAAAACAATTTTAAATAAAGTGTGGTTATAATTAAAGTCACTGAATTATTTCTGAAAATTTGGATTTGCTGTGAAACATCTAAATGATTAACAGTATACTGATTTCTGATTTAATAATTAATAATAATGGAATTTGTAATTATATTCATGGTATATTATAAAATAAATAAATATAATTATTTCATTAGTGAATAGAGATTACGTTTTCCTTTATCATAAATTCTAGAAGCTTTTGAGATGTCTTGAAATTATAAACTATATAGCACAATAATAAAAAATTCTGAAATTGTTTTTTTAAATGTATCTCTTTTCAAGTATATAAACATATTAATACAACATTATTTAATGTTAACATAATATATAATATTAATATAATATTTTAATGCCATAATAAACCCCTGATAATGCAGATTGTTACTGTGAAACATACATAAACTGGTGTAATAAAAAGCATACTTGCAGAACAAATTTATTATTATTGTGTTATATAATATACAATTATTTTTTTATTTAATTTATTTATACAATTTTGAAATGATGTAGATTGAAAAAAATTAATTTCTCCGGAAAAAATTTGTATCCTCAGTTTAAATTTAAAATGAAAAGGGTAATTGTGTTTTTTAATTTAATATGTCAATGATATAGATGAAAATTAAATGCTATTTTTAAAATTTATAAAAATATATTTAGCCAACTGATAAGCCATTGGACCTTTGGAATGAAGGCCTAAGTTGTTTATCATGCAACTATATTGACTAATTTTCATATAAGTTATTAATCTACTAATTTCACTAGGTATTTCTAATGTATTTTAATTATTAATTTTAAATAAATATTTTATGAAAATAATAATTATTATATTCTGTGACTATGAATTTATTATTTCTTCAATTAAAACTTATTTTCAATTTTACAATGTACAACCAGGACAATTTTAGCTGATAATGTAATCACAATGCACATTAATATTATAATGTTAATAGTAGAGGAATTAAATAAGAAAACTTTAATATTTCACATAATAATATGAGTAATTTTAACTTTAATTAACAGTTTTAGTGTGCTAATATGCCACTAAGAACAATGTAAACATATATATCTCTTTTCAAAATATCAGAAGTATAAACATTTAATTTTTCGAAGATGCTTAAAATTTTAATATTAAAAAATTTATTGCTTACCATTTTACAAGAAATATGAATTTAAAAATATTGTATAAATTTGTAAACTGAGCACCTAATTAAAGGGCTGGAAGTGGTTTTGTACACAACCATAAGTGAACACACGTTTAGTGTTAAGACACATGAACATGAAAACTGGGGTTGTTTGATTCAAAATTTACCCCCCAAACTAATAATTTCATTGCACATTACGTTTCAATAATTTTACATTTTGTTTTCAGTTATTTTGAATTAAACGGAAGCAACAACACAAGTGGTGATGGGAGGTTATCAAGAGCTCAACTACTACAAAACATACACTGTCTTAATAAAAATACTACTACAATGGGGGTAGAAATTGAGGGAAAGACAGGACCGAATGGAAGAAGCGAGGGAGGGCGCCCCAACAGGATACAAGAGCAAATGAGAATCGAGGAAAGGGACGCAACTTCCGTCATTTCCCCCATTCGTATTGCCACTACTACCCCCACCATTACGCTACCCCCACATTGACAACTATCGATAAGTTTGTTTCGACAAATTCTTCGTTTTTCGATTTAAATTAGTTTTGTCTTGAATAAATATTATAAAAATACCATTCTTAATAAATCACATGATCTAATCTATCGATATGTTCTTTGTTTTGTCAGTAACAACGATTATAATCGTATATTTGCAGTTATTGTACTTTTAAATTGGAACTTAATCCTATATATCCTAAACTTTATTTTGAAGTATATATCTAACCACAAAAGTCATCTGTTAAAATATTGCAAGATATTTTCAGAAAATAAATGAAACTAGTGAAGCCGTGTCACATATATTGTGGTCAGAGTATCACAGTGTTGTAATCGACATCGATAAGTACATCGACCTATTGAAAGTACCATTTTTGTTCGGATTTGTGAGTGCTTATTGTGACAGTGATAACTTGTTTTTAGTTGTTTGTGAATCATTTGTTCATTGTTGAATATAATTTAAGTAGGACGTAATATACATTAAGGTTTGTACGGATTTTGATTTCGAATTTGTGTTGTATTTTCTAGCCTCGTATTAGAAAAAGAATAAAACGTTTTTATTTAAACCAACGAATTTCTCTTTACATAAGACAATTCTTTCTGGGATTAATTTTTCAGAAGTATATGATTTATTTTATAATTTGTAATACGTTTCTTTTAAGGATGTATTTAGTCCATGTATTTTCCGTACCTTGTGTTTTATAGTTGATAAATATTTGAATACAAAAATTACCCAAAAATTAGTGTGCTGTTCGTGTATGTCTTTGACATAAAAGTTTTACAGCTAATTAAAATCGTCCTTATTAAAGTACAGTAGTTCGAAGGAAAGTAAGCTTTAAAGTTGAGATAAGAAACGGTTAAGCTGGTTTTCTTAGCATTACAAAGATGCCTACTAAAATCTGTGATTATTGTGTTATCACTAGCAGTTATTTTTTTTTTAGTGTGTGTTGTTTATCAACAGGTAGAAGTTTATAGAATTGTCAGAAAAAAAACTGACCGGAAAGGTGTTAGCATTGACCCCTTTCAAATAATTGTAAAAGAGAGAAGAACTATTACTTGTTGGGAACCAAGAATTGTCAGTAATTAGTATTCATTGTAATGTTTCTGTGAAATTTATAAAATTAGTGGAAATTTATAGCAATTCAGCATTATCACACCAGTATATATAATGACAAACATATTGTGAGGTTGCATTGTAGTTAATGGTACGCCTACTCAAAACAAGTTGATTTGTGTTTCAAGAATGTCATTTTGATACCAGAGAAAAAAAGTAGATAACAGTATGACCTGGTCCCTGATAACCACAAAATTTGGGTAATTTGTAACACCGTACGTAAATTTTGTATCTGCCAGGGGCTAGGTAGTGATAATGAACTTACAGTAAGTTAGGTTATGTATGATGGTGTGTTTTATGTACAGGTTATTTATTTGTCAAATGTTTTGCAAGAACTAACTAATTTTCAAAGTATACACATGCGGATTGGCTAGGTTGACGTGTTAGATTGGGTAGTCTTTATGGTGTTTATTTGTATTGTTTTAAAACTCAGGTATTGTTTACAGCACTTGTTTAAACTTTATGATGCCAAGTGTTAGTAATTTCTTAGTTAAATTAACATACCATACCTCCTGTCTATAGACCAGTGATTTTCAACTGGCAGCCTGTGGATCATATGCCATAACAGCCCTAGACACCTTTTTATGCAATCCACAACCTTATCTTGGAAAATTAATTTAATAATTACTGTATTTACTGTAACAAGTAAATGAATAATATCATTTTATCTACAGTGGTCTTGCAGGCAAAATGTATGGAAAATTGTTTATTTATAAGCGTACAGTAGATTTAAAATTTTTTTGCTTAATGCAAGGTGTATTTTCTCTAGTACTTTTTTATTTTCATCATATTACAAGGTCCAGTCTGTTTCCTTCCATCCCTTTAGTAAGCAAAGCAGATAGATGTGGTTATCGTATCTTTCATCCTCGATTTGTAATCAGTCACATCTGTTAGTCAAAGTTATGTTTAGGTGTTTTCAGCTCAAAGTGGACATTTCTGCTTTAGTGGCTGCAGCAGGTCGACCTCAGTTGAAGACTTTATGTAAATATATAGTGTTTAGTGTCGTTTTTTATATCTTCATTGTTATGCTGACATAATAAAAGATTGTACCATTAAAGATATGTTAAGTAAAAAGTATGTTGTGTAAATTGCCTCTTCTTACTTATTCATGACTAGCAGGTACCCGCGGCTTCGCACGCGAATATTTGTATATGATTGTTGTGATAACTGTCGAGTTAGTAGTTTGTCTGAGGATCGACTAATTTTAATGTAAAATGATAACCATCTTCTCCTCTGCAAAACATTAAAGGGTACTGTAAAGCATCATAAGCTCGATGTGTTTCTGCAATTCGATGTAGCGTATGATCCCTCGCACGGATTATTATATCGAGTTTATCGCATTCCTGGTTACCCAAAACTACTGCCACCTCATTAGTCGTCGGTGCATTGTAGCCTGTGCTCTTCATTATTTTCTGTTCGATCAGCATGAATCACAATATTGTACTGATTATTATTCGCAGATGTTACAAATTCAAACGCACTTTTCAGTTCACTAACATATGGGTTGATTGCGTGAAGTAAATTTTGAAGTTCTGTTGCTAATGGCTTATCCAAGTTACGAATATGATCCATTCTTGTTTCAGATTGCTGTAATAATCAGCTATAAAATACACCTGTAGAAATTTTGGTACGTCGTTTTGTGTGGGGAGTAATGATCCCATGAGGTGATATACTTGCCCTTGAATTTTGAAAGTAGGCATGAAGCTCCCTTCGACTATTTCATTGGCTCCGAATGATGTAAATTGAAAAGCTGAATGTACGATCTTAATGCATTCAAAAATTTTTTCGATAAAAGATGTTCTCCATTTAATAATGATTTTAATGATTCTAGAGGAGGAAGTATGGGATCTAATCGCATTTTTCTTGCAGAGCAACATAATCCATGTGATTCATTTTTCCACTTTAAAGCTTTGCAATGAGGGCAAACCATACTCGGTAACCCGATATCTGTTTCATTCGTGTAGTTAATAACTGGATTATAATTGAAACCACTATTTAATTTTGCATTCCATCGTAAAGTAGGACCTCGTGATCTGAGAGTCACTTGCCTGCGTCTTTGTGCCGCTAATCTATTTTCACGAATCGTAGGACTTTCAACCCGTGAGACTTCTTCTAATCCAGATCTTTCTGAAGAGTTTCCAGGAGCTGATTGCATTTCGACTCCTTCGACGTCATTTTCAGATGGTCTAAGATGCCTCTTTCTTTCCACAGCAGCAGTAGATCTTTGTAAACATGATCGTCTTTTTGGCATTGCAAAGCTAAAAAAAGGGAAATGTATTTATTTGATCTACACTAATAAATCTCTAGGGGGCAATTAATAATTTATACAATACAATACATATTGCACATATTACTTACCGATGACATAAAATTAATGAAAAAAGGCACTGATAGTACATCACTGACGCTCATCGCGTAATTCTCGATGAATTAGGTTAAGTATAATTCTCGACAATTAATTATTCCTACTGCACATAGGCCGAATATTCAAATGTCGAAGAGTATGCTTTGTCAGAATCAACGTGTACTATATAATAAATGTTACAATATAATCAAACAATGAATTATTGTATTGTTTATATGAATTCCATATGCTGATAAGAAATCCATATCCCTACTAAAATGTAAATATTCAAATGGACCAACTGATATTAATATACTTATGTATACACTATTTGTATTATTCTATACGAATAAAGATTTCATCTAATTGTGTTACTGCATGTTTGTAAATATCTACTAAATTATCAAATTTTGATTTTACGTATCGAGGAAACATGAATGATGGATCTATTGCTTCGCACTTTTTGGATATTCATAACTTACAATATAAGAATATTATTAATATAGATGTACCATTAGCAATTTACCAACTCGACAGTTACCACAACAATCATATACAAATAGCCTATTCGCAATCGAAGCCGCGGGTTTAAAAAAATGAGTTTTTTGTTGCTATAACTTCGGTTCTTCTTAACCTATCGTTATTCGCGATCAAAGCCGCGGGTTTAAAAAAATTAGTTTTTTGCAATAACTTTTGTTCTTTTTAACCTATCATTAAAATTAATTTAATAATTACTGTATTTACTGTAACAAGTAAATGAATAATATCACTATTTATACAAAGTTTTTATATAAATATTTATATAACTTTATACAAAGTTTCATTGAAATCGGTTCAGTAGATTCTGAGATTACCGGGGACAAACGTAGACCCCCCTAAAGATTTATTATATAGATTAAATATTGCCTTTTTTTTTACGATATTTGTTAAACATTGATAGCATATGATGCAGCCTGCCAGTAGGTTCACGAGTTTCGGGTGCTTGTAAGTTGGAAACCACTGCTCTGTATCATCAAAATTGTAAATTATTATTAACACCATTTTAAAGTGTACCGATAACTTTGTTAATTTCAGTTAACAGCATAAATAATAAGGGTGCAACAGTATGGTCCTTCGCACATGGCACGACTTCTCTGCAACACAAGTTAAGCAACTCATTTCAGACATGATTCGTTTTGAAACTGTATTTGCTAATGGGTTGCTGTTGTCCGCAGATGGAGCAACTGAATTTTGACCAAAATGAAATCAGTATCAGGCAACAAATGTCTAGTGAAGATGATGTGAACAGATGTGTAGTGAGATGTTTTGTTGACATTCTTCTTCAAATTATTATTATTGTTATTATTATTATTATTATTATTATTATTTGTTGCAGTAGCAATGAGGAAGATGTTGGTGGTTATAAACAATATTGAAGACGGTGAAGAGGTGGCAGGATGTTTTGGACTCATCCTTACATTGAAAGAAATATTAAGTGCAGGTTTTTTGTAGCTGCTACTCAGCTGAATCAGATTCAAAATTTTAAGAGGCTTTTCTTTATCTTGGATGAATTTTATATTCACCGCCTGATCATTCATTTTACGGATGAAAGTATAAAGTTAATAAGAAATTACAAAAACTATAAAATGAAACTATAAAACTTTAAGACATTATAAAATGAATTGAGAGTAAAAATTGCAGAATAGAAAATGTTGTACAACTATGCAACACAAGTTGCTTTTCGATCAGCAAGCTGGGTTCCATGTGACTGAAATGTGAGTAATTTCAAACCGGTGTCTTTCTGATTGTGTTGTGTGGGGTGCCCCACTCTACTATGGTGACAGATTGCAAAACAGTTGGTCGCGTGACCTTTTAACAACTAAAGTCGCAAAACAGTCGCAGCGTGTGCGGAGGGCCTATTTCTCACTAATAGTGAAGAATGCAGAAGAATGCAAAGGTATGTTGAAGTGGCTTTCTTAAGACCATAGTCTCCAAAAAGCCCTAACGTGCATAATTATTGAGTTATATATACTTTTTTTTTTTTTTTTTTTTTTTTTTTTTTTTTTTTTTTTTTTTTTTTTGCCTGTCAACAGTAGACCCATGTAGTTCTACAGTTTTCTTTTTTATACAAATGTATACACATTTGTGTATTAATTTCAAGAAACAAGTATTTAAACTGAAGCAGTAACTAGAAAGCTGATGTAACTGGTATCTTTCAGGCAATTTTAAAAGAGTGAATGATTAATTGTGCAAAAATTGTCAATAATAAATATATATTGTTGTTCTTGTATTAAATTTAAAAATCAGTAGAATTTTGTGTAACAACTGGGCATTGTTACATCAGTACACCATAAGAAATGTATTTATTAGAGTGCAGTGTAGTTAATAATAGGCCTGCCCAATATCACAAGTTCAAGAAGTGGTGTAAATATTGGGGGGAGGGGATCAGTCCACCCTAGCACTATTAGAAAGTCAGAAAAATAAATTATAATCATTTAACTTGGGCCTATTTATAAAGAAATTATTATGTACCTTCAGAGGTTTTTTTGAATCATAATTGAATGTTTCACTTACAATTGTAATGTAATCACAATTCAAATGAACCTCTGAAGGTACAGAATAATTTCTGTGAAACGTGCGTCATGTGAAAATAAATCTACTAGCAGTGTATTTATTTGATATTACATGGGAGACCTGCAGGAAACTCAATGAATTACAAAGGAATAAAGGGAATTACAATATGTGAAAATTAACAAAATAGTTTTCATGATAATGACAATCGTTAAACATTTGGAGAAAACATGTATCTGTAGTCTCAGGGCCGGCCCCAGCGCTTCTGCCGCCCTGTGTAGTATTTATGAGTGCTGCCCCTCCTACCTATTTTAACTCTGAACATATTCACTCACACTAGACCTACTCTAAAGACACAGTGATTGCCTTCAAGTGACGACTAGGAATGTATCCATTTTTGTGTTTATCAAACAACTAGAACTTTTTCGCGTAGACGAACGGCTACAATAAAAATTGTAGAGATAATACAAGGAATCGTGAGACAATAAAAATGTATGCCTATGTGATGACTTAAAATTAAAATACTAACTAAAATTCATTATGATTGAAATATAACAAAAGTAATGTATAATATACCTTAGTTAAAAAACACTCTTCTAGCTTTTGCACTAGCAAACTCCTTTATGACTTCGTTGTAATCAAGTGATTCAGCTAACTGATGTTCTATAGATATAGTCGCCAGACCACTCAGGCGAGTCTTGGACATACTCGCCATTGTTGAAAGAACTTTAAGTTCATCCTGTAAATCAATAGCACTGATGTCTTTTGATTCACCATGAGTTAAGCCACTGCACAGTTTAGTACACTTATCCGATAAGACTCCAGGTGATATGTCTTTGACTTTACTCACGTCATACAGGAAGTCAAAAACTTTACTATGACTCTTAATCTGTTAGAATCTTTCACTTAATGGTAATATCTATGACTTTACAATAAAAATCGATTTTGTACCGCAAGTTTAGATCTTCAATGAATTCGTCTTTTCCCTCATAATCAAATTGTCTTTTAATCTTTCTCCTTCGTACTTGTGCCGAAAGTGGGTAGTGGTGACTGGTGGCTTGGCACCAGTTAACGTAGTGGGGCAGTATTATCTACTGATGACTCATGCAAGCCAGCACTCATTGCCAGGTTTATGTTCACGAGTTTTCGACTCTTAGTTAAACTCCGCTGACTTTATACATAAAGTAATTCTTACTGATCTTACATATTGTGGTGAAGTGAATAATTTTATTTTTTCCCTCAATTTCAAAACTTAACATCCTGGAACCTGCCGCCCTTTAAAATTTGCCACCCTGGGCAGTGGCACGGTTCGCCCCTGCCTGGAGCTGGGCCTGTGTAGTCTTAAACAAAAATTATTCATACACGAGAAAGCGAAGGCAGAACCTATTAATGTACCTTTAATAACTTTTTTGCCCAGACACACTTCATCTTACAGGGTTGTCTCTGTCATGACTCCTCTAGTCTACTATCTCCATGGTTAGAACCTTCATCTTTGTCATAAACTAGCTGTTTTGTAAATTTAATTTGGAAAAATGACAATACTTTATTGCTGGATGTGACAAAAAATAATGTACTCTAACATAAACTACAAGTTGCTTAAACGTTCTTGGGATTACATCCTTAAATAATGTACTCTAACATAAACTACAAGTTGCTTACAACGTTCTTGGGATTACATCCTTAAATAATGTACTCTAACATAAACTACAAGTTGCTTAAACGTTCTTGGGATTACATCCTTAAATAATGTACTCTAACATAAACTACAAGTTGCTTAAAACGTTCTTGGGATTACATCCTTAAATAATGTACTCTAACAGAAACTACAAGTTGCTTAAAATGTTCTTGGGATTACATCGTTAAATTAAAGTGCTAAAGGGCAATAAAACCAGATTTTTAAAAATAGCTTCAGGAAAACTCATTTTCTCACATATATTAAGAATGTATGAATTAAGAATCACTTTATTGAGTTAAAGTGATACCTAATGACATAAGATTTATTACCTTAAATTTGAATAACAATAATTAATCAAGATAGAATGTTCTGTATCAATGTATGTATAGAATATAGAATTCAAACATAGAATGTTTCCATATTCATTTTAACTCTTACATTTCACGTTGGTTTATTCAAAACTTTGAGTCACAGAGAATTTATAAAGTTATTTGGGAAGAATCTGGAATTTCTAATGTGTTGTTAGGAAAATACCTTAGCACATAAATGTTGTAGTAAGAACATATTGATGCACGTTTTCCCAGAACCTTTAAAAACATGACACGGGCTTGTATTTTACAAATTTAAAATCATTTTTGGGACACAGAAGTCTGTAAAGAAGTATCTTCTTGTATGGGATCACAGTTCGGAGTAGAACCTTAGCTTCCATAATCATCTGCCTCCATTTTTCCCTGTCCTTGGCAAATGATGTACATCATTTTATTTTAAGTAAAGTGTCAGCATCCCTTGCCACTGCATCAATCCAGTGATGCTTGGGTCTTCCGACAGGCTTGATTTGACTAAACAGTACCTTCATAGGTATTCCGACGCCTTCCATTCCTAATGATGTGCCCTGCCCATTGCAGTCGGGTGGTGGTGGCCAGATCATTGTCTTTATACAGCTTATATAGTTCCTCATTGTGACGCATTCTCCATATACCATTGACTTTGATTGGTCCATATATTCTCCTCAAAATTCTCCTTTCAAAGGTATTGACGTTGTTAGCGGTTTGTTTGTTCAGAGTCCAATATCTCGCTGCTATATGGTACCACCAGTCTAATCATCTGTAAAGAAGTATACATTTTTTTAATTGGAAAGAATTGGTGCTTCTTTTAAAATAATAAAGCAACTTTGAATTTTTTTACAAAAAACAGTGATTCTCACCCCATAAAAGTTATCGTTTCTTTTGTTTGTTATTTATCAACAGGCAGACAAAAGTGATTCTCTCCCCATAAAAGTTATAGTTTCTTTTGTTTGTTATTTATCAACATGTAGACCCATTTGCTTCATTGTTATGTGTTTCTGTTACATTAGTAAAGTTAGTTGAATTTTATATAGCAATGCAACAGGAGTGTGGAATGTTATGTTAATTTGCCATGACAAAAACGTTTTAAAGGCGCAGCATGGTTAGTTAATTGTCAACGTATGCTATTGACACAAGTTGCTTTGTGTTTCAAAAATATCATTTCGGTACCAGAGAAAAAAATTTCTATTGTTTATAAAACAGAACTGTAGATAATTGTTCAGTTAAATGTTTATAGGAAAAGTTTGTATGAGCGTGTAGCATTTTCAAGTATTTGCAATTTAAGACCATTATTTTACATCACAGAATTTAAGTTCATTACATCAGGGCTACAGAACTACAGAATACACTCCAGCAAATGAACATGTTCTTAATAGATAAATGTGACATGATGATAAATAAGGAAAAAAGTAAAGTTACAAAACGTTCCAGAATAAGCAGATATGAGGCTGAGTTATTTCTGGACTGTAGGAAGTTAGTGCAAGTTGATTCCTTGGTTTGTCTTGGGAGCTGCATTACGTCAGATGGGAAACGCACCGGTGATGCAAAAAGTAGAATTGAGTAAGCAAGAGGAGCGTTATTTAGAGAAAGATCTCTTGACATCCAAAAATGTGTCCCTGGAAACTAGGAAGAAATTTAAATTTATAGTTCCATTTGAAGCACTTGCACTAAATCTATACTCAAAAACCTGAACCCTGAGGAAACTGGAGAGGAGCTAATGTGATGTTTGGAGATATGGTGCGTGGAGGAGGACCTTAAAAATATCGTGGATGGAAGAGTGTCTATGATTGGGGTTTTGAAGAGAGTGGGTGGAAGAAGGACATTGATTGGAAACACCACTCTGATGATTCGTCACCACCCCAGTCGAGGGGCGTAGTGGGAGGGAAAGCCCCAAACAGGAGTATATGGATGAGATAAAAGGAGGAAGAAGGTATATAGTGATTAAGAGACTGTCTACAGAAGGTAAGAAACTGTAAGCCCACCAACTTCTGGGTCGAGGAGAAAAAGAGGAAGACACATATTAGGCCTCTACATTTTGTATTGTATAGAGGCTTCAGCTGGTAATTTGTTTTTTTTTTATGTGAGGTAGGCAACAGGCGTTTCCTCCATGTCATCTTTGAAACAATGAATTTTGCAATGATCCAATTAACTCAGATACTTATCCATTATATCTTTCTTTCTTTTCACATTGTAGCGTTACATGTTTTAGGCTGCTTACACACGGGCCACTCTGTGGCACCATTCAGTCGTGCCACTCAGTTGTACCCGGTTGTTTTGCATGGTTTTAAATTGTACCCTTGCACACGAGTGACTGTGGCGACAATTTGTGGCATTGGAGCTTTCACACGGGCCGCTTTTAGTGGCACCACAGCAGTGTTGTGAAGAGTGTATTAACACTGTGTTTTCTATAAAACTTTGGGAGTTTTCTTAATAATTTTTTTGAACTTTTTAAGACTTTATTGTTTCTAAAAACTTTTAAAACTATCATGTCGGATTTTTATTCTGATCGATTTATAATTGAATTCAGTGAAATGGACAGCCTGATGAAAAATAAATCAGGTATGTTTCTAATCAGTACTGTAGTAAAGTATGTAATAAAAATTAGAATAGTAGTAATAATAATAAAGTTGGCGTAAACTAAACTAAACTAATGTGTAAACTTCATAAAACAATAAAGTCATAAATGTCTAAACTTGGTAGACATTTTATTGTGATATTATATTATGACAGAAATGTAGGTGTATGTAATATAATAGAAACAAAATACATATACAAGGTCTAAAAAGTGCAGTATTTGACTAATGTCTAATTTTTGTATAATGCCAGAGCTAGGGAAATCCGGAAAAAACTTCAGTACCATGCAATTCCGCTTTGAACAAGTTTTTATATTTTCTCTATTATTATTAATAATAATAAGAATTGTTGTTCAAGAATATATTTTTAATTATTTTTTAATACAACACTGTTTCAGTAGTATTTAACTACCAGCATCAGATATACAAATTAATAAATAAATAAACCTCAGCTCAACAGTCCGTTAAGGACCAAGGCGTACCGCGCGGCTTTTGTGTTAGTGTGACGGTGTATGGCTAGTACTACACGCCACCAGCCGCTAGTTGCGGTATTCACAGCCAGGAGGCGGCGCTGCTATCTCAGCGCCTACTCAGTTTGCCTCACGACGCTGAGTGCACGCCGTACGGAACCTCCGCCGGGAATTGAACCCGGGACCACGAGCGCATCAATCGCCCGCGTTAGCCACTAGACCACCTGGAGGCCATACAAATACAAATTAATAATTATTTAAATTAACAGTATTTAAACAGCATTATATTCATAAAATAATAAAAAATATATTCTTTCACGAAAAATTTTGTTATTAATAATAATATAAAAATAACAAGAATAATTGAGTAAATATGAATGTAATATTTTCTCTAATAACTGGTGTATTGTATGGCATTGCACCATATTTTACAACACAAGAAAAACAGCCATGACTTCTAATAGCATATTAGCGAATTCAGGCGAGACGGTCTCAACGATGTTTTATGTAAACAGTACTTGAACACATATGAGCCAAAACAATCTTACGAACAATGCAGACAGTTTACAGTTGCAAACAAGTTTAGGTCTGGCCTACAGGAAACTAATAGTTAATCTATTACTCAACACCAAACTGATTAATATTTCATCTACTGTAATGCGATTATTGTGTGTGTGTGTGTGTGTGTGTGTGTGTGTGTGTGTGTGTGTGTGTGTGTGTGTGTGTGTGTGTGAAGAGGGATGTAGAAAGGGGGAGGAAGGTAAAGAGTGTGTACGTGGGTGTAACGTTTTTAACATAATCTATCAAAATCTTTGAAACAAATTAGATGTGACAAATGAACAATATTCATATAAATAGAAAGTCTTTCTATTTTCAAACAAATATTTCCACTGAGAGATATATTTTAGGTAAGAACACATTTTGACACAAAATAAGTTATTAAAATATTTTTTATTAGGACTATGGTTCGATAGTGAAACAGTATCAGACAAGGTTTCTCTGAAAAAGGTCAATATATCATTCTGTCTTGCCATGGCACTGATCCTTCTTGTGTACAAAAGAATTCAGCAAACTTCTCTCTTATTACTAAAGCCATGGGCACCCTGGTTGTATGACAGGTGAATCTTCTTCCAATCCTACAACATCCTTCTCATGTTTGTGTTTTGCCTCTGTATATGAAATTGTAGCAAATTAAGAAGCTGATTAAATGTGTTGTGACATCCTGAAGTAGTTTAAAAATTTCGTGTTGTCTGCTTTTAGCTCATTCATTACTGTATAAATCTGTCCCACTACCAACCGTTCACACGTTATCTGGTGCATCCAGAATCGACGTTGCCTACGACGGCGTTGTCGACGTACGAGAAAAGCAACAAGAAGAACTTCCTCGTCAGAGGCCATGATGAAACTGATGTAAAAAATAACTGAAACAATCTTTTATCACTGAGAAAATGGAGAGTGGCGCGTATCTGAAGCAAACCCATTCACACGAGCCACTGCGTGGCGCCACAAAGAAGCTAGTACAAGCGACTGAGTGGCCCGTGTGTCAGAAGCCTTAGAGTCTTTTCTCATGTGTCACCTCCCCCCCTCACACACACACACACACACACACACACACACACACACACACACACACACACACATTTGTATCAGCAGATTCAGCCACTACAGTAACGACTTGTAACACTGTAACCTTGTTTGCTTTGATGTTTTGCTCATTACCTTTGAGAGAATTACACTACTCACATGTATGACTAAATGCAATGTAATTGCTAGTAATTGTGCTGTTAAGGAAATGCACAGCTTGAAGGTTGGTGTACAGTACACTTATATAAGGCATTGGTTTCTATTTATGATCTGTGATAGAGCAGTTCAATCTATTGCTGAATGTTATTTTTTTTTTCTCAACTCTGATGAGTGGACGGAATGGAGGAAAATTATTGACCAAGCTAAAACCCAATCTGGGTTTAGATGCCAGAAAAAAAAAATAGTATTGAGAAGATTCTAAAACGCATGTGAATTGATTCATTATGCTTCCAGATAAAAATTGTGCAGTTTTGTAGTTAAGATGACTAAAGTTAATGCAAATGTAACAACAGAAACAGACATAAAATACTTTTTATTATGTACAATGCATAAAATGACATACTAACCAGAGTTAAAGTACACCTTATGATGATTGCAAAAATTTTTGTTTATAATAAGCAGCTGCAGATTGTGGTTATGTTTTTATATTCTTTGAGAAGATTTAATGGGTTAAACATGGAAATATTGCAAATTCTTAGTCAGCATATGGCTGATTGAGAGTATATTGTTTTAAAGATTGTATACTTTACTTCAGTTTTGCAGATAGATTAAAATATCTTGCATAATCTACAATGGCATACTGTATAATATTTTATTATTTTAAAACCATTTATTTGGTATATAACAATTTCGGTTTTAGAGAATACAAATATGGTTACGGTATGTTTTTAATAAATATTGTTTTTGAAATTTGTTATAACAGTTTTTGGTGTAACTCACAAGCTTAAGCAATCTCAATCTATAATTATCTTTGCAGTCACTAAATTTTATCTGTAGTGGACGTTTACCTGATAACTTAACATGGCTGTTAATAATAATTTTATTTAATAAATATTGGCAGTATTAGTGCTAGCATGTATGTTGAGCTTGTAAATATATTTAAGAAAAATCTTGTATGGTAAAAATTTCAAGCAAAATTGAGATGTTATTAATTAATGACATAATAAAAATACAAAATAAAAGTGAAGAAACTTCTACTTACCATCACTCAGTAACCTCGGCTTCAGGGTTGCGTCATACGAACGTTCGGATACAGGCGTAATTTTCAAGGTTGTGTGAATGATTTACACAACACATTTTTTATGAAGAGAATTACATTTTAATTTAATTTGAATCATTTAAAACTTTGTTTATAAACTTTACATCTGAAATAATTTTGTGAGAATATATATTGCTTGTTACAATGAAGGTAATCCTTAATGTATCTTACTCTACGGCTTACCTTAATTTTTGACACACTCTCACACACACAAGACTGCCCAGCCTGCATATTTTGAATACACCCAAACACACAAAATTTATTTAGCCCTTAACATTTTAGAATAATCAAATTCCCCCCACACCGGCCACGCGGTCTCCGCGCACACTCATTGTTCGGTCATATTGCTTTTATTTGGTGTCCGAAAAAGAATCTCTGGTTGGGTTTCGCACTTTCACCTAACCACGGTCAGAAAGATCTTTGTGGTGCTATCACTTAATTACTGGAAAAATAAAAAAATTTTGTAGAGAGCCTACTTGGCTCCGTGTTGGCCAACACGTATAGCTTAACTGGGAAGCGTGCTTGGTTGAGCGGGAGGAAATGCGTATTCACTGCCAACAGATTTTCGTCGTCGTATAATGTTGATTTGCTGTGACTTATGAGTTCTATGCATGGCACATAGTCGTTATAGGTGTAGTAACCGGGGACGATATTTGCCTCTGCTATACTGATGTCACTAGCAGCGGGCGTGGCTTAAATACATTTCCTGTAGCTGGCTGGTTGGTTTTGCAAATTGTTCATTCCAGCGCCATTTTTTCAGCACCGGTTGAGTTTTCACGGCGTCACTAACAGCGCCCCGTCCTGAGATGTTACGTGCGGGCGTCGCCACACATATACAGAGTTCTGAGAAAATTAGGGTGGCGCGAATTCCTTGCCGCGTTACTCGACAACAACTGCGTCTTACTGCTTTGTTTCAACACTGTTTCTTACCACGTGTTCTGTTGTAATGGAAATAACGTTCGCCGGGAAATAAAACTTTCACAATAAATTTATAAAATCCCACAAAAAATGAGACAAATAAAAATGCAAATGCCCCCTACTGTAAGAAATAAAATAACCCAATTTTGGACACGTTACAATACCCCCTCAATGAGAATTCTGCTGTCCAGAACAGAAGAAATCTCATTGATAAACCCCGAAGAGGACCGGTGAGGAACTGGTGCCAACAACTCCCTCTTGTTCTTACTCCTCATGGGTACACGACCCCCCTGGCTCGGCGACCATGGACCCATCTGAACGAGATCACTGGACTTCTCCGTAAGAGATCCCAACACCGAGAAATCGAACAGACAAGTACCACAGCACACCTCACCTTCTAACATGCTACCCCCAAAAAATCCTCAATCCCTGGCTTAGATTATGCCAGATCCTCCACCGATATGTTTCCCCTTGTATGCAAGCTGGTCTGCCTTTAGCAGATACTGGGCTCACACACACTCACATTACATATTATACATTGAAAAATTCCCTAAAATTTACTATTTCATCAAAAAAATTCAAAATTCAAAATAAAATATTTTATCAAAAAATTCTCTTCCTTATTTTCTGTTTTATTTAAAATGAATTAATTTAAACATTTCTCCTAATCAAAACATATCCTTAACCTAACGTGTGAATCACTTATAGTCTAACAATACAATGCAATACAATAAATCAATAAAATAACCATGGTTAATACATAAACAATCAAATAATCACATCTTAAAATATTCCGTAGCTGGCAGGCGAAAAATCAAGATTTAAAAAAAAAAAAAATAATAATCCAAAAAATTTTAAAATTCAAAAAAATTTAAAGTTATGAAAATGTTTCCTTTATATTTAGACATTATTTAAAATTTGGTTTAAATTGATCAAATAAACAAGTTAAATTGACTTCCTACTATACAAGCTTAGTGGGTGTATGACCTCATCAGCTGATCGAAACTAGGTCAAGTTTCAGACCCTTGACCCACATGTGTTATGTACGCTTTCTATCTGAAATTACCTTTGACATCTGTAACAATCTAATTTGAAACACAAAACAATACAATAAAACATTTAAAATAAACAAAATATTATTATAAATAATAAGCAAATTGACATTTAAATTATTCAAAATAAACACCTTATATCTTTACATTATCAAATTCTCTCAAAGTTTTGTCGCTGGTTTCAAAATAAAAATTTTATATATCTTTATTATAAATCTCTCTCTTTATTCAACAATCTTATTCTACACTACTGTGGGTGATGTAAAGTATTTATTCTCATTGACTGTACTACTTGATCTGTATACATATATAATCTTTATCTCTCCTTGACTCTAACCTCTAACAACTTTTAGTAACATGACACCCATCTCTATTAAAAACATCTCCCAAAACACTCTCTAACCCCAACTTATCATTAAACTCAATTCGCCACCTTCTGTCTATATATAAAAAAAAATACTCTCTAACCCTTTGTACTTAGGATACGCGTTCCCCCCCAAAAAAAACTCAATTTCCCTTATCTGGCCCCTGGATTCCACCTAAGGCTAAGGATTCCTCCTCACTAAAATCGATCCCTATCCCGTCCCAACTTATCATTATGTTGCGGGGTCCCACATTACACTACCCCCTACTACAAAATTGCCATCCCCAAAATCTCAATCTCATTACCTTACTACAACTACAACAAAATAACAACATCAATTATAAACATCAATATATCATTCAAAACTCTACAATTATTCTCCATTACTACTGTGTCAACATCAATACTTCTCAAAATTCTATAACATTACATTAACTCAAAACAACATTACATTACTTCAAAACAACATCACATTACTTCATCTCTACTATTTCTCTAACTTCAACTTGGACAGATCTATGTGTCCCACAAAATATTTATCACCCAAAACTACTTTTTATTATTTCTGACAATTCCTTTAAAATCTTACCACATCAAATTACTTTTCTCATTATTTCAAAATATCTGTAATACATTAACACTACATTGAACATTAATTACTTGGAACATTTATAACCAATATACCAGTGACCTGTTATTGCTGATCAGCTGATCTCCTAACACAATGAAAATACCTCTCATACTTGAACAACTTACATGAAATATATATTTATCAATGCTCACTTCTATTACGTTAACTGCCTGCCAGTCAGTTTAATTATCTGCTTAGTTTAAAATACACACATAATGAAAACACATATTCTTATCAATACCTATATCTAACGTACATAAAAAAAAATAATACATTAAAATTTATAGCATGAACACCTTATATTGAATGTCTGAGCGTATAGTTATTTAAACAGAGCACAAGCATTTTCATTGGACTAAAATTTGAATTAGCAAACTTTTTATATTGTAAAATTTTTAATTCGTGACTCCTTTGAGTCACCTCCCATCCACACACACTATTTCAAGTTATGTAAGGCTGTGGCGCCTTTTTCACTTTCACAAAGACGGCATATTTTGGAGTAGGTTTACCTCTCCGTGTCTTTGCTTCGGCTGTTACATTTTAAAAGGTTCAGATACCAACATACCTTTGTTATATAGCTACACGCCCTTAATGCGGGTCTACCACCTGGCTTTGCTGCCCCCAAGCGGGCAGAGTGGTAGCCGCTGTTCCATAGTGCCGGGATTTCCCCCTAATGTTCGCCCCCCATTGAATTTCTACTATATACCAATTTCAAGTCAGCTATGGTCAAGGGACTTGATATGACCATAGCTGGCCACTAGCCAAATCCACGATTAGTGCTGGTAAGGCAGTAATCACCCGAAAAGTCGGGGAAATCTAACTTCATTTCACTGCCTGTTATACATCGTCTTATTATGTGCGACACGGTCGTCTATCAGTGTGTAAATTGAGTTTACACGAAAAAGGTGTGTCGCACATTTTCGCCATTTTGGCCTCCGATGGAGGTAACACTCTCTGTTACCCCCAACCCATTTCGCTATCTACGGGAGCACAGGCCACCCCCGCAATAGCAACTTAATAACTAACTGATTAAAAAATTTTATATACATTATAATATTTTCATCAATAATCATTTAACTCATTCATAACTTTCTACCATTGGACTTTCTTAAAATTTCCAAAATTTATTATCAATAATTAGCATATATCATTTTCAGTTATTATTAAAATTTTTAATCATTATTTTTATTTAGCACAATTATTTCAAATAATCTCACTGTTGAATTAAAATCTTAGTTACCTCTGTAAATATTTTTATTATACATGATTCATACTGTAAAAGTTCTGACAATATTCCTATTGTAAATTCATACTTACAGTTCATTTATAATGACATATACAAAACATATTCACCATACCACATTATTTTCACCTCACCTCTGAAACATTTAACACAAATATCAGTCTACATCAAACAATTTAACCATCTATTACCAAATTCCAAATCTCGTAAAATAAATTAAATTCATTAAAAAAATTTAATTAATTAACATTTAAATAAGCAATCAAAATATTTAACATGTATCCAATTGTTTTAATTAAATTGATTACCAAAAATATAAATTATATAGTTATCGAAACAATTACCATTAGTCAATTACTGTTTTCACAATTCATTCTATTTATTTATTTAAATTGCAAAATATCAATCTTATTATTACAACAATTATCTACCTACATACACTGTTCACTTAACCACAACACCTATTTATTTACAAATCTGGTTCATTATTTATTCAGTTACCATATTTCAATGTTCAAATCAGCTAAGTCAAAACCCATAAAACAAAATGTTTAAAACTGTCTTTTACTGTTTTACAGTTTAACCTCCATCGTCCCAAATAAGTCTTGGTTTTATACAACACTGTTGATTTTTATTGACAAACAAATGGTTACTTTGTGTGTCACAACTAGAACACCAAATTCACTCATTTTACCAAAATGCTCATTAAACCAGTCTACGTTAGGTATTTTTGTTACATCTCCATTGGTAAATACATTCATGATCAGGTTAATTACTTTAGTCAAATCATTATAGTCATCATTATTCAAATATACTTTTAAACGTTCTTCCCATTCGTCGTACTTTCTATTCAAATTATACAATTCTGTTACTTTCTCCACATACAATTCTCTGTTTAACTCTCTCTCATCACAATACCAAATCATACTTTCAACATCATTATTACAGACAGAGGGTACAACATTATACAACATCAATAAACAACTCAACTCTTCTACTAATACGGGTCTCTTGCCCTTCAACAACAACACTTGTGAACTCGATAAATCATCATAAACATCATAAATAATAAAGGGAAAATTTCCCCTCTGTCCCCACTCTACCACAACATTATTTTTTCGCTCTCTCTCTACTTCATCAATACACATGTACATTTCATTATCACTACATTCCACCAACTCATCAGTACTCTCATTCTTTATTTTTACCGTATCAGTCTCCGATACTAATTCTTCAAATACATTACTATTATTCTCATTATTTTCAACCTTATTGTTATCATTTATTAACTCTTTCTCTGGTATCATATTTTTACATTTGTCACTACAATTTTCATTGGTTTTACTTTTCTTTATACTCATCACATGTACTCCCATTCGCTCCACACTCTGTTCTAATTTATTCAAACTGTGTTCTACTTTAATACACAACCAGTGTTGGTAGGTCAATTGAACCTCCTTTCCCCACATTGCATCGCCACATTTTCCCACTTTAACATAAAAACCCCCACTGCCAAAAATGTGTGCTTTATGCAAAGTGTAAAAGTTTAAAGAATGAGAGTGTAGTCTAAATGTTTAAATACTATTACTAGAATAATATGAATATTAAAACAAAATTTAAACATGACGAAAAAATGTACTCACTTGGGAGTCGAGCAGAATATTTTGAAATCCTTCTCTCGTACATAGTTCATTATTAGCCCACTATATTTACACAACTCTCCAGTTGTTTAATTTATAAAATCAAATTGCAGTCATTGACGCCTATTTTTAGTTTGTAGATATGCAGTTTCCACGTTTGGCTAACATTGCACCATGTATAGTGAAATCAAAACAAGATTTAGTTTATTTGCTTAGGACATTTTTTTGTGGGAAAATATTGTTTCAGTACCTAATTTAATTTTTTTGTTTTTAATAAGGTTAACAGCACTAAACATCCTCTCCAAACACCCACTATCGAGTGGTAAATTCTATATATGTGCCACAGAAGAATTCTAAGTGGGAAATACTTGAGTATCATCCCTTTATTTGTATTTTTCATTGCTCTCCAAAAGTTTAATAAACCTTTACCAGTACCTGCATAATATTTGTATTCCTAAGGACACTTCATTCCCTGTCAAGGTCTGCAGTATCTATTTAAATGCTTTTCTCAAAGGCTGCTGATCCGGGAGCAATGACTGAATGACTAACTTTTTTTCCAAGAAATTCCAAATGTTTGAATCTTTTGAACATAGTCACTACTGAAAGGAAATTCCCACCAATTCCCATCATAGAATTTTCAGCCTTTAAATTTCTCCACTTTGGAGAAAAATGCCCACAAATGGCATTCCAGAACACAACAAATTGTGAAACTGGCTGAATAAGTGGCTACATATACATATACAAACATGGAACTAGATGCGGGTTCCTGGAAAAGACAAACCGTATTCAGTATTAATTATTTTATTAATTATATTAATTATCAATTATTTCCTCTCTTGCATCAGCACCATAAGCCACCCATAATGGAAGATGTTTGGTGCCATTTATCCTGCATACAGACCAGTCAGAAAATGACACACTGCTTATTCTAATTTGTAGTGTAATATGTTTGTTTTGACATTATGCGTATCCTGTTTTAACAGGTGTGACAGTTATTACAAAAATTAAGAAAAGATAGAAGGATGGCTTTTAGAAAGGGTAGGTCGACTGTGGATGCATTGTTTGTATTTCAACAGGTAAGAGAGAAAAGGTGGGCATATAACCAAGGAAACGCATATCACTTCTGTTGATCTGGATAAATCATTTGATAATGTAGACCGTCACAAGTTATGGAATATTATGGATAGAAGAGGATATCCACAGCATTTAATAAATTCAGTTAAGATACTTTACAAAATTACATCTGTAGTCCTGGATCTAAATGGTAGGGTCTCAGGTGACATTCCAATAAATGAAGGAGTTGGGCAGGGATTCTGTGTTTCCCCAACCTTGTTTAAATATACGTTGATGACATGTTGAGAGCATGGAAATCCAGAGTGACTTCGGGAGTACAGCTTAACTAATCAATTTGTATGGGTTTCCTGCTATATGCGGATAACATAGTTCTTATTCAAGAAAATGATGATGATTTACAAAGAGTTATGTTTCAATTACAAGAAGTGGCAAGAGAGTACTCAACTGACAATTTCAGTAAGCTAGACCAAAATCATGGCCTTTAAAGATAAATATCCAGTGAGGACTAAGATAGTTATAAACAACAGCACTTTAGAACAAATGAGCCATTTTAAATGTCTTGACTATGCAGTAAGAATCTGAATATGATATAAGAGAGAAGATAAATACATTTAGGAATATATGTGGTACGATTCATAGAAGTCTTAGAAATAAAACAAGACACAGCACAAGGATTAAATTTTATAAGACAATTGTAATACCCACATTGACATATGCGAGTGTGGTGTGGGTCATAACAAAAAAGGAGTGCGGCAAGATTCAGAGTGCTGAAATGCAGTTTCTTTGAAATACTTTAAATTATACATTGCAAGATAGAATAAGGAATGTGGATATCAGAGCAGAACTTGAAGTAAAGGGCATAAATGAAATTATTTCAATTTATAGAAGTCAATGGTGGGATCATCTGCAAAGGATGACAGAGGATCGACTGCTAAAAGCGGAACTGAACTAAAAAGCCATTGGTTGAAGAGATGTGGGTCGTCCGAGGATGAGATGGGGGCCAGAACAATATGCTAAATATGTTTCTGTCAAAATGATGTCAGATAAAAGCAGTGGGAAGGTGCTTGGTAGATGAAATATCGTAAACAAAATGAAATTAAAACAATTTGTCTATGAAGCAAAACAACAGCACTTAGATTTTAGAAAATGTTGCATAGTGCATGTACAACCTGAGCATATTGTGATAGGGTAAGTGGTTTTGGTTTTGGTTTTGGTTTTATTCATTTCTACCTTTGCTGCCCAAATACGGTGCACATTGTTTGGGATATGTTTTAACACATGACAGTGTTTTTCTGTGCACGGTATTGAACAAGTTGGTTTTTGTAGTTTCAGATGTAGAGTTCTGATGGTCCTGCATTTATGGGTGGACTTATGTAGCTTATTCACCACATCATAGTTTGTAATGTAAGACACATATTAGCCCAGACATTCAAAATTACTGACCTGCTGCAGAACAGTAGCATCTACAACAATTTTTGATTGTATGGGATCAGCTCAATGAAAAGCCATCACATTGGAATTCAATACCCATTTAATTCTGAATTCAATACCCATTCTGGAGATCTGTATTACCCATTTAATAGTGTTTTTATTTCAAAACATCTTTGTGGAAATGAAGTTACGTCTTGAACTTTGTTTATTGATGATATCAATGAAGATGTTGGGTATGATAATGGTAGCGACCCCCCCATCAGAAAAATCATACATCCACTGGGTGCTGTTGTGTTACAAAGAAGTGAAGGAATTTCACATTGATGATATACATTTACTGGCAGCAAATTACTTAAGATATGTATAGTCAGTGTTCTACACTGAATAGTGTTCTACATCTTGATTTAAAGTAAGATACAAAAAATTAATGATTGTAGAGACTTATCAGTGTTAAACATTTTTGTTTGTTAACGGTCCAAGTCACTTGTTTTAATTTCTTATTTTCTTAACTTTGTTAGGTCCGTCTTGTGACTTTTATCTTTAGAATAATATTAGTGTGACTTATCAGTGTGTTTTGTTTCAGATTTAGAAATGCCAATATTGTATAGCGTGATAGCACGAGGGACGACTGTGTTAGCTAAATATGCAGCATGTGCCGGCAACTTCGCAGAAGTCACAGAACAAATTTTACCAAAAATCGCACCAGAGAATGGCAAGCTTACGTTGTCACACAGCAGCTACCTGTTTCATTATATTTCTGAAGATAGGATTATTTATATGTGTATCACAGATGATGTGAGTAGTATCTTAACTTATTTAATTGTAGGAACATGTAGGAAATGTTAACATGTAGGAATACTTAGTGGTGTAAAATACCCTAATACTTGAGAATTTCGTTTAACGCATTTATTGCTGATGTCACGGATCTGTGACATTCACTCAACTTATTGTAGTGTGTTAATACAGAGTGAGCATGCAGCATGAGGCGCTTTGTTTTTGTTTTTGTAATGATGTAGTGAAACCATTATACAATTTCTGTGTATTCTTAGTTTTGTTCATGTTTTTTTTTAAATGCTGCATTTACAAAAAAGAAAAAAACCGCATGATCACCTAGTTGTAAAATATAAAGTCATAGCAGTGACTATGTAAAAATTATAAAGCTTTTCATACTTTTCATTTTTGAAGTGCTATAAAATATAAAAAATATGAAACAGAATAAATAATACTTGCTAATAAGGTACTCTATTATTTTGTTGCTTGTTTTCCCAGAAAACCATTTGTTTTAAAATACCAATAGTAATTTTTCATATTAAAGAGTTAATTCTGAATGTTACTTTAATGTCATTTACCTGTACTTGAGTAGTTTAAAGCAGTGGTACGTGCACCACTAGTGGTATGTGGAGGGATCCAAGGTGGTATGCAAGAAGACCTTGCTAGGAAAAAGTATTTACTTAAAAATAAATAAATAAATATTTACGCACATAACAACAATAAATTTTCATCGGATGTGATTTAAAATGATTGCCCTTATAAAAACACAACCTAAACACTTTGCGATGCTAAACACTTTATTTTAAAATATGTGCTAAATAGCATATAACTAACTTGAAATTAAGTTTAAAAATCAGTTCCTGTTTTCTAAATTTTATGTATTTGATTTAACATTTAAGTGTGCTGATCACGTCAATTGACGTGGTGACAGAACTTTCATAGAGTGCCGATCACGTCATTTGACATGATGACAAAACTTCTATAGAGTGGCAATCATGTCGTTTGACGTGACATAGTTTTATGTTTCTTTAAATACGGGATCACTTCTAATGACATCGTTTTTGGTGTTGCATAATGTTCGCTAGTGTTCCTAGTTCTTCAAACTGCCAGCAGATGGTGGCTCAACTGAACCAAACGGAAACTGTGAAGAAATTTTATAAGAAAATGTGTAAATTGCTATGCTTCAAAGTTTTTCATAAAAAAAAAATTATGCAGACTAATGTTAGTGATACATTTTCTGATGTTTTGTGTTTCAACAGTGAAATGTACTACTTCTCTGTAATTTAAAGTGATTTATAATATTTTTAGTGTGCTATAACAGTTTTGCCAACTTTTTTTTTTAAATGAAAATTGTGTATAAAAAAGTAAAGTTTCATTGATAGCGTTTATACGGAACAATAACATTGTATATTTCATTATGAAGTGGAAGGTCCAACGTTTAAAACAAGGTAAGTATCATTTTTATAGGTTATGGTATAGTTTCACAAGAATTTTTTGAAAAACATTAAAAGCGGCCGGCACTCTCTCTATAGAAGTATTTTGTGTCAGCAGCCGGCACTCTATAGAAGTTTTGTGCTGAAACGTCAGGCACCCAAAGTGTTAAAATAATTATACATAACTAGGAATAATAAGATATACAGTACTGTGTTGTATTCATGTTGTATCAAAGTTTTATTGAGAAAACCCCAATAATCTTTCCGTAAGCTCCAGTGGTACTGGAAATGAACGTAGAAGACCAAAGTGGTACACGGGTCCGGAAAGGTTGTGAATCATTGGTTTAAAGTTTAAGAATGGGAACTCAGGTGAGAATACGAGATAATACTTAACCACGCATAGGCCTACATCTGATACCATCTGATATAGTGTTTACTATCAGTATATCTAGACAAAGCATCATTAAACAACAATTGACTGCTGCCATGACTGTAGAGTTGCCAGGTTCTGAAAAGAGAACCTGTATCCATTTCTCACGTGTTAGTGGGTGTTCATATTTTAAACACACTTAAGCCACAATACATACTTCATAATCTGATAATACCAAATATTAATTGATTAATAATATTATTCATTTGCCAACAAATTAAATTGTGTTATAAAGACTTTTTATATTTATACAGATGTAAGTCTAATCATTTAATTATATCATTTTGAATTGAAAATCCAGCTTCCTATTTTTTGTTTTGTTTTTCTTATTGCCCTTACTATTAATATATTACTGGTATTAAATTATGGAGACATATTTAACGTAAACAGACATACTTTAACGTAATTAATGTGAACTGAAAAACCATTAATTAAAACTTGTGTTTTTGCATTTCTGTGTATTTAAAGTTTTTCAAATGATTTTTTAGAGCTGGAAGTACATTTCTTTAAAAAAGTTTTTTTCAATTAATTAAAACAATTTTAATAATACATTCGTGTTAGTGGTTATAATCAACAGAAATTACTCTGTTGCACACTACTATATAAAATTTCCCAATTAGCGCTTTTGAGCCTCTCAGGTCATCATCAGAACGGAAATATAGGTATGAGCTGAGAGACTCGATAGCACTAATCAGGAAGTTTTTATATAGTGGTGTGCAACAGTGTAATTTCATTTCAAATCAAAATAAATTCAGTGGACAGTATTTTATTATATTACTGTTGATTAATCAAATTATAAAATCTTAAAAATTGTATGATTTAAAAAAATTCACACAGTATGGGTATTTTTAGACGAGGCAGGGGAATACACATATATGAATAAATGGACTTTAAGTAAAACCCTCTGGGTATTAACATCACTAAGCATGTGTGTTTCGAGAAAGGACACTGGGACTATTTTTTGTTATGACTGTATCACTCGGTGTACATGATGTTTCATATGTCTGCTGTCCTTGTCTGGTGCCACAGCCATACACGAGCCTTGCCTTCTTCCCCACAACTTGTCATTTATCACACTTCCTCCTACCCATATCATCCAATTGCAAATACGCAGCTTCCTCACTGTTTCAACCCTGACCAACCACTTTACTTTGGGTCTGCCTCTTTTCCATCATGTACCTGGGTGTATCATCATGATTTTCTTTTGTAGTTGCGCGTCTCCATTTGGGAATCAATATATCAGCCTCATTGATTCTGTAAACTCAAAAAGACCAGTGGCTGTTGGCTCTTTTAGTATCAATACTAAACACTTTTAATACCATGAAACGTTTGTAACGACAGAATGATGTATAAGTAAAAGTGTTTGTTATCTCCAGAATGCCTCTGCCACAAGCCCTGTTCTCACGTGTGATTTCCAGAATCCTTTTAAAAATGTTACTTTAAATGTGTGTATCTGATTCTCATCCTTTTCTGACATTGCCTAGGTCTCAGAGGCAATGGTGTCTTTCCAGGAGTTTTGTTGCTGTCGCAGGCTACTGAGACTGAGACCAAATACGTAAAATTTGGGATGACAAAATTTGGGATTCACCTTGTACTCTGTCAAATCAGCACGAGGTGGATCTGCCAATTCAAGTTACTAGAATTTGTGTACATTTTTTGTAAATAGCCACAATCCCCTTCAAAATAGTTTCCGTGGAAGCATATACAACGATTCCAGTGCCTCTTCCCCCCTTCTGAAGTGTCGACGAAATCCCTTTCCTGGAGGTGATCCAGCACTGCCTACATTTCTTTTTTGATGCCATCTGTGATGTCATTGCAGTGATCTTTCATCTTCAGTTTAATTTTGGAAACAAAGAAAAGTCACAGGGGGTTAGATCAGGAGAGTATGGAGTGTGTGGGATGACTGCCATGTTGTTCTTCGTAAGAAAGTGTCATTTTGAGGATGTGTGGACAAGTGCATTGTTATGGTGCAACACCCAGTTTTGTTTCTCTCAAGTGCTTAAAATATCACAGTAAAGGTCAGAATTCACTGTAACGCCAGCTGGAACAACTCTCGGTGAATTCACAGATTGTTGTTACATTTTCAGGCGTTTTGCCTGTGGAGGTAATCCTCAATGACCATTGTCTTCAAGTATCATTCTACAACCTTGAAACAGGTAAAACCTGTAATCGACCTAACAATTGTTCTTGAAAAGCCGCACGAAGCATTTCAAAAGTCTCTAGCCAATTTACAAAATCTCACAAAATTTTATGCAGGCCCATTGTTCATATTTATTGGCCATCACAGAGTGGTAGTGACATGATGTTATAAAATGTTTTCTCTAGATCAAACGTGTGCACACAGTGCAGTGAAACATGGCACACTGAGAGTAGGTTTGGGAGCAGTTACCACCAGTGTCCCAATCATAGAGCATAATCATTGCAATTACAGTCCAGTAGCTTTCCGATACCACCTCGTAGCTGCCTATATAGAAAGCAGATAGCATGTAATGTGCTCTGTATCATTTCCTCCTGCCATTTCTTGGATTTAGATTGGTTTATGTGGAGCCCCATTTTCATAGAGCTTTCTTCTATTGCCAGAAGGATTCAACCATGGCTCAGCTATGTCTAATGATAGCCAAATCATTAGAATAAACCGGTATTTGTGGTGACATATGTATCAGTCATGGAACAATGTGTTACACTTCATACTAACAACTAATCAGCAACTTATGAATAAGCGCTCGTGCGCGCACGCGCGCACACACACACACCTGTGCGTACATGCTTACATGACATTATCTAAGACTTCATTAATACACATAAGTTTATGGTGTGTAGTTAATAAAATTAGATTCTGGTATTTTTAAATGAAATATATGCTTGCAACAACAGCTAATAAGCGTTGACTTAAAGGTTAAGTAATTCAACATTATTAAATGTATTGTCACTCCCACAAATTCAAATATAAACAAAACAATAATAACAGTTATTGCAGTAACATGCACTTATTATGTAAAAATACTGATGATAAAGTCTAACCTCATTAGTGAAAGACTGCTGAGTCGTATTCTGCTATGTACGAATGCAGGGAATGTGTGACTACTGTGTGCTTTGCCACACACAAAATATGATAGCTATATAATTACAGTGAAATGTACATATAATAGAATGTCCTTATTGCTTCTTCTTTTTCATAATTCAAATAAAAATATTAATTCATTAAGTCTGAGAATATTTCAGCATAATTTCAGGCAATTCTAGTGTTGTACTGATCATGTTTATTTGTTTGTATAGAAGTTTGTGAAATAAAGTAAAGTTTGTTGATTTAAATGTACAAAGGTGTGTAAAATTTGATATTGACTTAAGTTTTAACAGTTATTCATTATATAGTGCTGATATTTTGTATGCATACTGCTGGGTCACCTGATTGTATGTAATCAAGTAGTGTTTACTGTCAGCTGTACATTTTTATTTTTTGTCAGTTCCAAGTATGATCAGTTTTTGAATATTTTGAGAGTTTAATCTTTTTGAAAGTATATAGAATATTGTTTGTTTTTTTTGTGAGAGTATTTTCACATCTGTCACTAATAACATTGTGCAATACCTAAGTAAACTTACATGGTGGTAGACTAACATGATTGTAACGTTTGAAGGCGTTCATCTGTGAGCATTCTGAGTCATTCACAATGCTCCATGAATCACTTTTTAACGATCCAATAAAATTATGCAATGAGTGTATGTTTAATGACCTTGTGTGTGTGTTTTGCCTGACTACATGCTGAATCAGAATAGACGCTTGTAATTCACGTGACTGCATTATAAGAATTACCTATGAAGTAAGAATCAACAATGAAGTTAGATAAGACTGAATTTGATAACGTGTTATTGATGTGTGATTTTTTTTTAGTGTTTAGCAGAGAGGTACACATATAATTTTATACAGTTTGGCCCAAAAGTCAGTACCGATTTTTGAAGTAATATTAGTTTTTTTCTATTTATTAATGGGTAGAGAGTGACTTTTGGGCCACTCTGTAATATACATTCTTTACAATTATTTAGGTAAATTATGAAACCTTTATGAGTATTGATAATAAAAAATAGGTATGAGTATTAGTAAAAAAAAAGTAAAACACTGTTGATGCCATGAAGCTTTTGGAATGACTGATGAGTAAGCAAAACTGTTAGTTATCTCCAGTGAAACAGTTATAAGATAAACATGGAAGTAGATAGTCACTGTTTGTTGTAAATGTTGTTGTTGTTGTTGTTTATAGATTCACTCCGTATCAGTACTTCTATAATATGTATACTATACAGCTATTGGATTCAGTGGCTTAATTAAGGGGGGGGGTCAATTAGGGATCAATCTCCCTGCCCCAGAGCTATTAACAATTTCACCATTATTTTCACTTAACATAGGCGTATATCTTAGTATCTTAGCCAGTTTTGTGTGTGTGTGTGTGTGTGTGTGTGTTTTTTTTTTAATATAAGGTTTATAATAATTGTAGAAGTAAAAGGAATTACAATATTTGTAAATCAGTAAAACAGAGTTTTATGAATAATGACAATCAATGAACGTTTGGTAAATAACATACCGGTACATATATTTGTACCATTAAAAGAACAATTATGCACATGCTAGAAATTAATGCAGAGCCTATTATATACCTTTTATCTTATTCGCACAGACACATGTCTCCTTACAGGGTTGTCTATGTCATGACTTCTCTAGTCTAATATCTTTGGTTTGAACTGTCATTATTGCTCAAGTAAATCAGCAGTTCCTTAAGTTCAATTTGGAAAAGTGAGAAGATTTTATTCTCGGATTTTACATAAAAACTAATACACTTTAAAACGAATTATAAGTTGTTTAAACATTCTTGAGATAACTCCTTAAGTTGAAGTGGAAAGGCACAATAGAACCAGCTTTTTCATAATACATTCATGGAGACTCATTTTCACAAGATTTATTAAGAATATAAATTTAGAATTAACATAATTCCTAATGGTTTATTTCTTTTAATTTGAATAACAGTTAAATCAATGTAGCCGTTGTTGAACGGTGTGTTGAAACTTGTCAATAATATAACAACACTGATGCTGTTAAGTTAAAAACTAATTACAGTTGAGGGGGTCCGGGGCAAGATAGCACTAAACCATAGTTTTCATAAATTGAGATGTGGACTGCCTTTAGTAGGTACAATATGTAACAGTAGTATATGTTAGCAAGCAATGTGTGCAGTTCCTTCACAACTAAATAAAGATAATAATTATGTTCTTAAAAGCCATGGAATTAGTTTATAAAGTTTTAAGGATTTGATTAATCTTTCAACTTTGATTTTCTCTAAAATGAGGCTTGGCACTATCTTGCACTGACACCCTCAGTTGATAACAGTTGTTTCGACCCTGACAGGTACAGTTTAACACATTGAGACCTACCGGCTTACGGTCCCTACATGCTGCTGTATCCTGAGGATTTTTGTGAAAGTTTGAGGGCTAATAAAAAATTTATCTCTTCACTTACATCCATTCTGTAAACAGTGAATTAAAGTACATATCTTCTGCTTTAAAGTGATATATATTTTGCTATGGTGTTTTGTAGTTGACCTTTTTTTTATTAAGTTGAGAAAAGTACACTTTTTGACTTGAAGAAAAGTTCAGCTGGACTCAATTCTTGCACAGTACATTGATTTTTAACACTAATTTTAAACAGAGATTATATCTGTACACAAAGTTATGTTGTTTACACCTAAATATTGTTTTATTGAGAAATTTACTGAAATAATCGAAAACAAAAGACGTCTTATCAATTGAGGTTAGGATACGACTCTCTTTCTCACATACGGGGTAACAGTGGTTGTTTATATAACTCACACCATGAACTTGAATTTGATGTATGAAATTAACTTTTACATCTTTACTATGTACATCTTTTTCTGTTTTTAATAATTTCAACTAAAAATTGAGAAGTTTTAGTTATATCATTAGCTTCACCAGTCACAATTTCACTATCATCAGCACACTTTACCACTCATTTCTGAATATGAATTTGATGAATCTATGAAACGGAGCCAGAACTGTTTGTAATTTCATTAATTTCTTTGTCTGTAAGATAATTCCTGGAATGCATTTTCAAAAAACAAAAATATAACAGAACACGACTATCTCACGCACAAGCTATAGGTAAACAACAAAAATGGTTTCCCTCATCAAACACATGTACATAGAACAAACAAGAAATATTTTTTCTGTGTTTGTTCCAGTGCATGCTGACCTCAACAATTTAGATAAAGAACTAAACTATTCCATTACATGGAAACGAAGCATGTGGATGTATAGGAGCCGTCTTGTTTAGTTTAAACTACATCAAATTCATGGACGTACTTGGTACGTCCTTAGGATTCTGGCGCTTGTTTGACTTGGATTTACTAAGTACACCCATAGGGCTCAATTTGTTAAATAAGCAACTGGTGTTGTCATTACTTTGTAAAACTTATATTTTAATTTTTTCCTCGTTTTGTCACGTTGTTGGCTGGTGTCACATGTCAGTTGACGTGGAGCTTATTGGTAATGTCATTTCAAACATCATATCCTAGGAAGTTAATTAGGAAGACATTGAGTTACACACTTTAGTACTTTGTTTATATAAAGCGAGAAAAATATATTACTTTGAAAAACTTTCCTCAAATACTTCAATAAAATTCAAATGTTGAGTGTGTGAAGTAATTAATTTGGAGCAATTTCAAACAAAATATTATTAACATAATAGTTGTAACAGAACTAAAGTACATTTGTGTTTGCCATAGGAATTTGAGAGATCCAGAGCATTCCTTTACTTAAATGAAATCAAGCGTAGATTTCGGTCCGCATATGGAACCAGAGTGGAATCAGCATTGGCCTATGGAATGAACACAGAGTTTTCGCCTATTTTAGCAAATGAAATGGTAAGAGTGGCAATAAACATGTCTGTTGGTTATTTTCCTTTATAACATGTATATTAATAGAAGATGTCAGTTGTTGGGAGATGTAGATTTACAGCTGTTTCAACTATGATAAAAGGGTCAATCCATTTCAAGCGATCCAGCTCTCATTGCCTGACCATTTCAGGAAAACAAATCATCTTGTGGGTATACACTGTTAATAAATAATTATTTTATTATACTTTATTATTTTATGTAATCTAATTTGAATGCAGTTTAAATCATGATGTTTATTACTTGAGCGTGTCGCCATCTATGTCGGTCGCATTGAGTTATGTATCCTAGATACCTACGTTTTATTTACTTTACATGTGCGGTTGTCATGAGTGATTTATTGTATTGTTTAATGTAAAAATAAATATCAGTTCATTTAATTAGATCATTGTGTTTTATCAGTAATTGCTTCCTGGTAAATATAATAATAGGTTATGGTCCCAGAGAAGTAATAAAACACATTGTTGAATTGAATTGTGGACAGTAATAATACACAAGAACCCTTTCTTTTGTTGCACGTGTCAGTAAGAATTGAGTGCACAAAGTCAGTTGTAGAGAAGAAACTATATTAAACAATAGAAATGGATTTAGTCAGATCAAATTTAGAAATGCTGAAAGATGATTTGCAAGGAGGTTCCAACTATGATTCATGGATATTCAAACTTAACCTAACCTTAAAATCAAAAGGTATTTATTAAATCACAACGGGAGTTAAAATTAAGCCTGAAGGAGATGAATCAAGCGCAGCTGTAAAAGAATGGATTGTAAAGGATTTAGAAGCACAAATATTAATTGGAGTGAATGTTGACAGTAATATAGCCAAGAAAATTGCAAGGTGCCAGTCCGCAAATGCTATGTTAGAAAAGTTGGAAACCTTATATGGAAAAAAATCAAACGTTTCAGTTGAAGGCCTGCAAAGATTATTTTTTAATTATAAGTATGATGAGCACAAATCAGTAATAGAAAATTGCATGACAATTCAACAATATGCTGATGAATTGTCTGCACTAGGTGAAAGCGTTAAAGAAAACTGGATTATGCAAAGGATATTAGGTATACTTCCAACAAGACTGCATCATTTTAGAACGTCTTGGGATAATGTTATTTCCACAGACAAAACGTTGAACAACATGTTTTAGCGTTTGAAACTTGAAGAAGACAGGCAAAAAGAAAGTGAACAGGCCAATAATGAGTGTCAGAATGCTTTCATATCAAAGGGACAAAACAATAATAAAACAAAACAAGTGAATGCAAAGGATTGCTTTAAATGTGGACAAAAAGGGCACATAAAGAAGTACTGCAAGAATAAACCTAGTAAAAGTTATATTGAATATTGTAAGAAAAATTATCCGTGTAATAAGTGCAAAGAAAAAGGTCACGTTGCCAAAAATTGTACCAAAAATGTAGATAGTAAGTCAGAAAAATCAGACAAATTACGTCAAAAAGTAAATTGATGATTAATGTTGGATTGTCTGTTACTAATATACAATATATATCAATGAAGAATGACTATCAAGATCTATGGTACCAAGATTGTGGTGCCACTCAGCACATGACTTTAAGGAATGACTGGTTGAAAAATTATACTGTTTTACAAGAACCAGAAAAAGTCATGATTGGAGATTCAACACTTATAGAAGGTGTTGGTGTCGGAGACATAGATTTGTTAGCTTGTAATGGTCAAGATTGGTGTAACATAACACTGAAAAATGTTTTGTATACACCAAAGATACCCTTTAACTTATTTTCCGTCACTAGTGCCTTGGACAAGGGTTATCGTCAGGAAGCAGACACAAATTGCTCGTATTTTTTTGATTCAGACACTGGTGAATTAACAGCCATGGCAAACAGAGATGGAAGATTGTTTAGAATGATGTTTCGCTATGAAAACTTAGAAAAGTGTATTGTTGCTATGTCAATTAAAAAGTGGCATGAAAAATTAGCACATCAGAATATTAGTTATGTAAGAGACATTTTGAAGAAAAATAATATAATGTATGTAGACGATTGGGATGACTATGTGTGTGAAGGATGCGTTTATGGCAAACACCATCGTCTCCCACATCCAAGAAATTTTGAAGTGGCAAAAGAGGTACTTGATGTAATTCATGTAGACTTGTGTGAAATGAATATAAATTCTTTTGGAAGAGCAAAATATTTTTTTATGCTCAAAGATGATTTCTCTCATTTTCGCACTGTCTATTTCTTAAAAACTAAAAATGAAACTTTTGAGAAATTGAAAATCTTCATGACTTTAGTTGAGAATCAGTTTAGAAAGAAAATAAAAGTTTTAAAGTCTGATAATGGGAAAGAAATTAAAAAATCGGTATGGAGAACCATACATGACTTCCATATTCTAAGATTTATATTTAAAATCATTTTCGAAATGAAATATTACCATAGACACTACTTCTTTCTACTTACTGCTTCAGCCTGAACCACAGTACTGTGGTCACTAACGTATACCACCTCACGTTATCGCACTCGATTTTCACTGATGATGGAAGTCGATGGCATTGCCGAAATGTCTGGTTTTGTAGAAAACATTGGACTACGGCCAAACATCCCAGGAAGGAATTTTAACAAAAACTACTTCTTTGTTGCCGACAACGTTGTACACATATATATAAAAAATATGCATAAAATTAATGGCTTGTATAAGTTAATGATTGATCTCCATTAAGTAGTGCTCAAGTTTCCAAAGTTTTAATATTATGATGTCCGTAATTAAAACATCAGAGCAGGTTTAGTGTGTATGAGGGTACACCGTGGACAAAAATTTTCTACATTTCCTATTGAGCGTTGCTTAGAGTAAAGCTGCGAATCTACAGTGTACGTTTTACAGAACAAACACGCGGAAAAGAAGGAGCACTCCGAAGTCACTCATGGACCCTTAGCATCTTGCAGAGGGTTCATTCCCTAAAGATGAAAAGTCTGTTTATGAATCGTTCCTCTGTAAACACGTGCAGTTACACTGCCCAGCGATCCACAGGAAGCAAATCGCTATCCACGCTGGACACTTTTTCGGCTTGCACGCGTTATGTTGTTATGGGTTTCGGCACTTTTCATGTAAAAAGCGTGCAAGTGTAAGAAAATAAACATGAATGAGGCCAGAAATAACGCGAATTTTGTGTGTGTGTGTGTGTGTGTGTGTGCGTGTGTGTGTGTCTGTCTTCCCTGCCTTTTTATTGCGGTAGTCATAATAATAAAATGGAAACATAAACATTACATAATTGAGATATGCTTGCCTGCCACGAACGATATATTTTCTCTCATACATGATTTACATTAAAATGAAAAAATTATAATTTATTGCCTGGCAACAAAATTATTTTATTTTTAACAATTACCATTGTTTGAAAAAGTTTAAATGAATTTTCAAGTACTTTACCGTTGTTAAAACGTAAAAGGTTGCAGGTAAACTACCGCTTCCCCTTAACCGATCTTCACCAAAATCAAAAGTCCTTGAGATCTCTACAATTCAGGGACGTATGCAAAACATTATTTGATTCTGTTTGAATTTGCGGCTGTTATCGTTTGCCATAGAAAATTACCCTTGATAAAAAAACGTTGCAGGTAAACTACCCCTTCCCCTTAACCGATCTTCACCAAAAACAATAGGTCTTGAGTACTCTACAAATCAGGGCTGTATGCAAAAAATTATTTGATTCTGTTTGAATTTGCGGCTGTTATCGTTTGCCATAGAAAATACCCTTGTTAAAACATAAAACGTTGCAGGTAAACTACCCTTTTCCCTTAACCGATCTTCACCAAAAACAATAGGTCTTGAGTACTCTACAAATCAGGGCTGTATGCAAAAAATTATTTGATTCTGTTTGAATTTGCGGCTGTTATCGTTTGCCATAGAAAATACCCTTGTTAAAACATAAAGCATTGCAGGTAAACTACCCCTTTCCCTTAACCGATCTTCACCAAAAACAATAGGCCGTGAGTACTTTATAAATCAGGGCTGTATGCAAATAATCTTTTGATTCTGTTTGAATTTGCGGCTGTTATCGTTTGCCATAGAAAATACCCTTGTTAAAACATAAAACGTTGCAGGTAAACTACCCCTTTCCCTTGACTGATCTTCACCAAAAACAATAGGTCTTGAGAACTCTACAATTCAGGGCTGTATGCGAAACATTATTTGATTCTGTTTGAATTTGCGGCTGTTATCGTTTGCCAAAAGAAAAATATCGGTATGGAGAACCATACATGACTTCCATGTTCTAAGATTTATATTTAAAATCATATTCGAAATGAAATATTACCATAGAAACTACTTCTTTCTACTTATTGCTTCAGCCTTAACCACGCTACTGTGGTCACTAACGTATACCACTTGACGTTTTCGCACTCGATTTTCACTGATGATGGCAGTCGATGGACTGCCGAAAAGTCTGGTTTTGCAGAAAACATTGGACTACGGCTAAACAGCACGGGAAGGAATTTTAACAAAGAACTACTTCTTTGGTGCCGATAACGTAGTACACATATAAAAAATTCTCCCCTCCCCAATCAACTATAATTTTTATTAATAGAAAATTACCCCCACCCCGTTCACCTAACCTCTTCATTTGTAGAAATTTCATCTACGTTTCTACAGTGGATTATTATGAGCTTCTTATTAGGATACATTATTTATCAAAATTAAGTACTTTACTCTTGTTAAAACATAAAACGTTGCAGGTAAACTACCCCTTTCCCTTAACCGATCTCCACCAACACCAATAGGACTTGAGAACTCTACAATTCAGGGCTGTATGCAAAACATTATTTGATTCTGTTTGAATTTGCGGCTGTTATCATTTGCCATAGAAAAAATTACCCCCCGATAAAAAAACGTTGCAGGTAAACTACCCCTTCCCCTTAACCGATCTTCACCAAAACCAACATGTCTTAAGAACTCTATAATTCAGGGCTGTATGCAAAAGAGTAGTTGATTCTGTTTGAATTTGCGGCTGTTATCGTTTGCCATAGAAAAAAATTACACTTGTTTAAAAAAAAAACCGTTGCCGGTAAACTACCCCTTTCCCTTAACCGATCTTCACCAAAATCAATAGGTCTTGAGTACTCTACAAATCAGGGCTACATGCAAAAAATTATTTGATTCTGTTTGAATTTGCGACTCTTATTGTTTGCCATAACAAATACCCTTTTATAACATAAAACGTTGCAGGTAAACTACCCCTTTCCCTTATCCGAGCTTCACCTAAAACAATAGGTCTTGAGTACTCTACAGATCAGGGCTGTATGCAAAACATTATTTGATTCTGTTTGAATTTGCGGCTCTTATCGTTTGCCATAGAAAATACCCTTTTAAAACATAAAACGTAGCAGGTAAACTACCCCTTTCCCTTAACCGATCTTCACCAAGATCAAGAGGTCTTGACAACTCTACAATTTAGGACTGTATGCAAATAATCATTTGATTCTGTTTGAATTTGCGGCTGTTATAGTTTGCCATATAAAATACTCTTGTTAAAACATAAAATGTTGCAGGTAAACTACGCCTTTCCCTTAAGGGGGCTGATATAGCTCGCGCAATCATTTTTGGTAGTAAATGTTCAGTAATTTCTGGTGACTTTATTTGTAAAGTTAATCAAATGCAATTTGTACAGTTAGTTAAATATGTCTTGTCCAAGCTTTGTACAAAAAGTCAATACTGTATGAAAGTTATTTTTGAAAATATAAATAACTAGCAAAATACCCGTGCTTCGCTACGGAGTTTCACGTTGTACGTAATTGTACAATTATTGCTCGCTTAATAGTATAGCATTAGATAGATTGTACAAATTCTCTACTCTTAGTTTGTTTATTTACATTCATAGCAACAGCTATTTATTATTTATTTCGAGAAAATCGTTAGAGCCGTTTCCGAGAAAAAAAGGACATATATTTATTACTTAATTGAACTTCGAAATTTTCTCGACTGTAAGAACCTGCAAACAACGAAGTTTTTCAATTTAAAACAATGATTAAAAACTCAGAACTAAATGTATTCGGGGTTTCCAATAAACTGAGATGTCAACCACTTCATTTACAAAGTATGCAATTCCCGCGATAAATTTCATTATTTGGTTTTTTGCTCCTTAGGAGTGAAAGTTTTTAAAACCGTTTCTTAGTGAGCACCTAAGACCTATGATGAAGCTACGTTCAAAGTTTCATTGATATCCATTCAGTGGTTTCAGAGATATCGTGATCAGTGAGTCAGTCAGTGGTATTTGGCTTATATAGATATCTATATCTAGCCGATTTACCCAGCGTTGGTCGGGTTCATAATTTATTCATAGGCTCATAGGCACCTATTCTTGTTCTAACGTTATATTACTTGTATATTGTATAATCTTCCTTATATTGTTACGTTCGCATTCTCACTGGAGGAATACTCTGTAGCCCACCTGTTTAAGAACATGTCATAAACTGTATTCTTATATCTGGAGAAGAATTCTGTTGCGCGTGATGCTCCTGCTCGATGTCTAACTCTGGGAGAGGGCGAACAGCTAAATTAGTTTTCAATAAAATGTCTACAGTACTTGCACGCGCTGCGTATTTACTGTCTTTTATAATTCATTGTGTTAATGTTGAAATAAGGCATTTGTTAAATTAGCGTCTCCTAAACTTATTCTAACAATACAATACCTCTATAGATTTCAGCTTATCAATTTTTAAATTCAAACTGAAGCAAGTGCATTTATATTGTCTGAACACTATGATCTGAATACATTTGCTATCAAAACTTTGTTTTTTATACTCGCTTATAACTTACTTCGATCTTAACTTATCCACTTTTAAATTCAAACTGAAACAACTCTGAATTCACACACTATTAAGAAGTTTCTTAAGATGCATACACCACCTTTGATATCATAACCTATATCTTTATTTATAAGAACCGTGGACTATGGCCCCGCCGTCTTTCGCGGGATCCGACCTAAGACTCCCCGGGTTCCGTGGATGAACTCCGGGGAAGGCCCGTCGGACGACTCCCGCGCTATTTCCTACGCGGGAGACTTCCACCGATGCTATGGTAACCAGAATCTATTCTATTGGGTTGCCATAGTAACCAGATCTAATAGTTTTTAAGACCCAAAGGATCGTATCGAAAAAACACTTGTCCTTTGTTGGTTCTCTCGTTGCGTAAAATATTTGTGCCAAGTTTGGTTGAAATCGGTCCAGTGGTTTAGGAGGAGATGTGGAAGACCCCAAAGGACCCCCCGAAGGATCGTATCGAAAAAAACACCTACCCTATGTTGGTTCTCCCGTTGAGTAAAATATTTGTGCCAAGTTTGGTTGAAATCGGTCCAGTTGTTTAGGAGGAGATGTGGAAGACCCCAAAGGACCCCATCGAAGGAAACACCTATCCTATGTTGGTTCTCCCGTTGCGTAAAATATTTGTGCCAAGTTTGGTTGAAATCGGTCCAGTTGTTTAGGAGGAGATGTGGAAGACCCCAAAGAACCCCCCCCCAAAGGACCCCATCGAAAAAACACCTATCCTATGTTGTTTCTCCCGTCGCGTAAAATATTTGTGCAAGTTTGGTTGAAATCGGTCCAGTGGTTTAGGAGGAGATGTGGAAGACCCCAAAGAACCCCCCAATGGACCCCATCGAAAAAAGCACCTCACCTATGTTGGTTCTCCCGTCGCGTAAAATATTTGTGCCAAGTTTGGTTGAAATCGGTCCAGTGGTTTAGGAGGAGATGTGGAACATACATACATAGATCCATACATACAATGGGGGGGGGGGTTTGCCCCTTAGGAGTGAAAGTTTTAAAAACCGTTTCTTAGTGAGCACCTAAGACCTATGATGAAGCTATGTTCAAAGTTTCATTGATATCCATTCAGTAGTTTTTGCTCTACGTTGATTCTATGTCAGTTAGTCAGGCAAACTTCCCCCCCTTTTTCCCCCTTTAAAGGTCGAATTTCCAAAAATCCCTTCTTAGCGGATACCTACATCACATAAGGAACCTACATGCTAAATTTCAAGTTTCTAGGTGTTATAGTTTCGGAGATTTCGTGATGAATCAGTGAGTCAGTGGTATTTCTCTTTTATATATATAGATTTAAAAAAAAATAAAAAATGAATATATTTCTTTACTTTTTACATGATTTCTCTTTTACCTTTTGACATATTTTAATAAATGACATGTCTCGCTCTTTTATACCTCTGTGGCTATGGTGTGAACTATGGAAATTGTTCTAGTAAAATAAATGTTTGATTTAAAAAAATTTTTGTAACACATTTATAAAAAATTTAATTTTTTTACACAAAAAATGTTGTAACTTAAAAAATATTCGACTCAATTACCTTATTGTAGTTCAAACTATAGACAAAGGTATTATAAACAAGCTTCAAAAATCTGGTAGGTTTAGTCCACATAGTGTTCAAGATATTTTGTAAAATGTTAAAAAAAAAACAATTTTTGGAAATTCAAGGTTAAAGTTTTATTGCACAATTTTACAGAAAAGTAACAGTGTCAGTACCTTTAAAACTCCCCAGCAGCATAAGTTATTCCTTCCTTATCAATTATAATCTGTTCTTTTTCAAGTCTGAGCCTTCTTCTAGCTCTTCTGTCTTCTAGGCTTGCCCTGTGAAACTGCTTTTCTGCATCGCACAACCTCCTCACATCAAATTTCTTCAGAGTGTCTTCTGCGTGCTCTCCAGGGACAATATCTAAATATTTAAGGACTCTCATTTTCGACTGACAGCCTTCATTATACAGAAGAGTAGCTTCATTTGCAGCAATTTCTACCACTTTTGTCCCAGCAAAGCCCCTTTTAGGACACAAAGCCCACAGTACGCTATTGAAAGACTTGTTTGCATTCTGAGTTTTCCCTTTCAAACATCTTCTTAATAGTTCAGGTGTTGACAGGTCTGAGAATACAGGCTTAATGAGTTCCATTATGGGTATAGGTATTGTGTATTTGTGTGAAAAAGTCTCAGCTGTATTGTTAGCTAGTGCTTTTTGGTACTTGCACCAAGAATCCAGTCCTTTAGGACAAAAATGATGTAGGGGTTTTTCATCTGAGCTAGCCTTGTGGTCCCATACTGCCCATATAGCCATCCTCATACTTGCCAAATCGTTACTATTTCCTCTTATAGCATTTCCATAATACACAGCCAGCTGAACAATAACAGCATCTGTTAATCGGTTTTTGCCTCCTATAGGTTTACCATCACTCAAAATTACACCTTTGTTTTTTGATTTTAATTTCCGGAGCCTTGTGGACAATCTTTTTTCCACATGCCCAACACACTCTTCTTTTGTTATGGACACATCAGGTCCATAAGGCTTGCTTTTAGATATATTGAGAAAAGTTGATGTATCACCATCCCCTATATAGTTAGTGTAACGTACCCCATACAGATTTTCCGATCTATGAAATATTTTCTTTATTCCTTCTACTTCCATACTTCCAGCTGACCCAAAGTGATTTCTTTTGCAATTTCCACTTTTCTTATGTTCTTCATTCCACTTATCATAATAACCATCACCCTTTTTAGGACCTCTCCAACTGCTACAGCCATGGCAAAAAGATGATAGAACCGCAGTATCAATAATTTTCCCAGTGTTCGCACCAATTACAGCACACACACCATGAAGAGACGTATGTCCCCTCTTCATCCATGTACCATCACCAGATACAGTTATATCAGTATTTGGATCTGTACCCGTTTCCTGCGTTTCTTCAAGAGCAGCCTGTTGCATACTTTCTTTTGAAGCATTTCTAGTTGCTTCTAAAATGTGGTCATTGATAAGGTTATAGGTAGGCAGAGCGACAGGTGCCGGTAAATTCATTATTCCACAGAATTTCTTGATTCCATTTAGGCCTTGCCCAATAGATCTCATAGCATAAACCATTCTTCTGTTCACCTCATAATTGCAGCTGGTATTTTCAATCACTTTGCTTGTATGAAAATAGGCATCATCACTTGGATTACATTTTTTACAATTAATCAAAATCTTTGATCCTAATCCCCGAACACGAGTTTCAGACAGATAAATGTTCCCTCCACACACTTTACAGGCTACACTGTTCAAACCTTGGGATAACATAACTAAATCGATAAGTCTATAGCCTGTAGGCCTATTATTTACTGCACCAGGACCGAGTCTAAATGAGTCTTTGAGGTTAGGTGACACATCTTCCTTGGTTAGTTTTAATTTCTTACCTGAGGCACTTTTATTATTAGTGTCTTTCTTTTTAGTAAATCTATTACCATGGAACTTTCTCTTCTTTGTTCTATTTGCACCTTTTCTATCCATATTTCACTATCCAAATCTTCACAACTACACTTGAAATCAACATAAGCAACAATAGGTACCAGTAACAGCTGATTGCTGCATAACACATTGAAATCAGCTGTTTGTATAAAATATATTTTGCTATACACACAGATATATTTTGTTGTGCTAAACAAAATTATTTTACAAATGAGGGAATAGAAAAAGCGAAAATAAGCTATGAAAAAAATATATTCCAAACTATCTATTGAAACTTCCGAAAATACTCGAAAATTGTCAAATGCATTGCTTTGGTTTTTACCGCATAACTTTCCTAAAAAAAGCTCATTTTCCAATAATTTTTGTAGCAAATAACTCAGAAAAAACTACTTGATACAAAATATTAAAAATATTAAAAATGATTTTTTTGAAGTTTTTAGCTATATCAGCCCCCTTAACCGATCTTCACCAAAATCAATAAGTCTTGAGAACTCTACAGTTCAGGGCTGTGTGCAAAAAATTATTTGATTCAGTTTGAATTTGCGGCTCTTATCGTTTGTCATAGAAAATACCCTTTTAAAACATAAAATGTAGCAGGTAAACTACCCCTTTCCCTTAACCGATCTTCACCAAAATCAATAGGTCTTGAGAACTCTACAATTTAGGGCTGTATGCAAATAATCATTTGATTCTGTTTGAATTTGCGGCTGTTATCGTTTGCCATATAAAATACCCTTGTTAAAACATAAAACGTTGCAGGTAAACTACCCCTTTCCCTTAACCGATCTTCACCAAAAACAATAGGTCTTGAGAACTCTACAATTCAGGGCTGTATGCAAAAGAGTAGTTGATTCTGTTTGAATTTGTGGCTGTTATCATTTGCCATAGAAAACAATTACCCTTGATTAAAAAAAAAACCGTTGCAGGTAAACTACCCCTTTCCCTCAACCGATCTTCACCAAAAACAATAGGTCGTGAGTACTCTACAAATCAGGGCTGTTGCAAAAAATTATTTGATCTGTTTGAATTTGCGGCAGTTATCGTTTGCCATAGAAAAAAAATCTACAGACAGACAGACACACAGACACTTTTCGAAAAACGACTTTTTTCATGTTTTGAGTGTAGTACAATCAGAATCTGCAATAATCTCGAACACGATTTTTTTGCGATCACCATACTTCCATTTCCTTAAGGAATATGGAAGTAAAATGGAGATACTAAGAAGTTTTGTGAAGAACTTGGAGTTTTCCACATTAAGTCGAACCATACACTGCACCACAAAATGGTCGAATTGAGAGAGAGATGAGAATCATTGTAGAATATGCTAGATCAGCTATACATGCAAGAAATCTAAATGAAAACTTATGGGCAGAAGCAATTAGTTATGCTACGTTTACACTGAATCAGACTGGAACAAGTTCTGTGAAAGGTAAAAGTCCTGTGGATTTATGGTTTGGACGCAGAATTGATGTAAATAAGCTTAGAATCTTTGGATGTGATTGTTATGTTTTCATTCAGGATTTTAAGAGAGCCAAAACACAGAAGAAATCAGAAAAAGGAATTTTCTTAGATACAGTTTAGATTCAAGTAGTTACCGAGTTTACTTAAGAGACAAAAATGAAGTTGTAACATCAGGAGATGTGATATTTGATGAAAAAGTAAACAGTAAGTCTAGTTGTACAGAAATTGAAGCTACCTTGTCAAATGAAGAAAAGGAATACATAGTGTCAAGTGAAGAAGAAAAATCTGATAGTGAAAGTGTTTATGAAAGCTCTGTGTCTGACAATAATATGCAAAATGAATGTCAAGAAAATCATTGTGTAAAGTGTTTGGAACAAAATCAAACTGTTTGTATTCAACCAGAGAAAAGAAGTCTTCGAAACAGGGCTACTTTAAGGATGCCAGCAAGGATGGTAGATTATGTAGTTGAAGACAACAGAAACAAAAATGTAAATATGGCCATGATAGGTGAGGTAGAAGATATTTCCATTTTACAAGCACTACAGGATGAAAACTGGAAGAGATCAATGTTAGAAGAGTATGAATCTTTGATGAAGATGAGAACTTGGAAACTAGTAAGTCTACCAAAAGAAGAAAAAGCTTTGACTTGTCGGTGGGTTTTATGCCAAAAACAAGATGGACGATACAAAGCCAGGCTAGTTGCAAGAGGGTTTGAGCAAGAACAAGGAATCCATTATACTGAGACCTTCAGTCCTGTTGCCAAACATGCATCCTTTCGATTGATACTCAGCATTTCAGCCTCCGATGGAATGCATCTGATGACTTTTGATGTGAAGACAGCGTTTTTACATGGATCTTTGGATGAGAAGATTTACATGTATCAACCGGTAGGCTTTGATGATGGCTCAGGTAGAGTTTGTGAGTTGCTCAAGAGTATATATGGACTTAAACAGTCATCGAAAATTTGGAATGTGAAGATCACAAACTACCTAAGGAAATTAAATTTTGTTTGCTCTGACGATGATCCTTGTATTCATTATAATGGTGACAGAAGCATTATAATTGTACTTTTTGTAGATGATGGTGGTATTATAGGAAAAGAAAAACATAAAATGATAGATATACTAGATAAACTTAACAAAGAATTTGAAATTACTTATAATTCTGGGTCAGACAACAAATTAACTTACCTTGGCATGGAAATTGAAATTAGACATAAGGAAATTTTTGTAAGCCAACATCATTACACTGAAAAGATATTGAAAAGATTTAGAATGGAAGATTCAAATCAAAAGTCAACTCCAATGGAAATAGGTATGTTAACCGAAGAACAACATTTTCATAATGATCAGCCACTCGATAAATCTGTCCCATATCGTGAGGCAATAGGCTACTTTACTTTACTTAGCTACAGTATCTAGGCCAGATATCAGCTTTGCAGTAAACTACCTAAGTAGATATTCAAACAATCCCATGGTACGGCACTGTAATATGGTAAAACATGTATTTCGATACTTGAAAGGCACTGTAAACTTTGGAATAAGTTTCAATGGAGATTCTGAACTCATTGCTTATTCAGATTCAGATTTTGGAGGAGACATTATCTCAAGACAGTCAACTACTGGAGTAATTATTATGAGAGGCGGTCCTATTGTATGGTTCACTCAAAAGCAGGGACTTGTTGCTACCTCAACTGCAGAGGCAGAATTTCGAGCTGCTGTTTCATCGCTTGATGAAATTTGCTGGATAAAGAGACTTGGTATCGAACTTAGATATTTCAAGGATATTCCTACAAGGCTCTGTATAGATAATCAATCTGCAATTTTAATGTTACAGAAAACTACAGAAGGCAAAATAACAAAAGGGAAGAAGCACATTGACATTCCTAGAACATTTATACAGCAACACATTGGAAATACTGTTTTTTTTTGGACAAAGTAAGCAGTGTTGACCAGTTGGCAGATATCTTGACAAAACCATTGTCGAAGAAAGTATTTGAACGACTTACAAATAAAATTATTATGGAGGAGTGTTAATAAATAATTATTTTATTATACTTTATTATTTTATGTAATCTACTTTGAATGCAGTTTAAATCATTATGTTTATTACTTTAGAGTGTATCGCCATCTATGTTGGTCGCATTGAGTTATGTATCCTAGATACCTACGTTTTATTTACTTTACATGTGCGGTTGTCATGAGTGATTTATTGTATCGTTCAATGTAAAAATAAATATCAATTCATTTAATTAGATCATTGTGTTTTATCAGTAATTGCTTCCTGGTAAATATAATAACATACACCTTCCATTGTGTTTTGCTAGTTCAAAACACTTACTTTTTCATTTTTATTGTCCCCGGTTTACAGATGGCAGCCATTAGTGTTCTATGGCACACACCATTTTTTTCTATTTGCAGACATTTATGGTATTATAAATTTCACAGGATTGGGTTGTCCTATGCCTTTTAGGTATGCTTCATTGTCTGCGGTACATTCTAACCTACAATTTGGAGCCCTATTTACTGACCTAGCATGTTTCTGTACAGGGGATCTTTGTATCCAAAGTTGTCGAACAAGAATGAATAAAATTCAGTTTTCATAGTGTAATTTCTCAAGGAAGGAAAAGAATCTCGGCTTTAATTTCTTGTGTACTTATTTATGTATAATTATAGTTAATTTAAAGGAAGTGTCAATGGTGAGTAAGGCAACGTTTAGAAATTACAGCATCTTAAAGATTGAAATTTTTAATTTTTTCACATTTTAAGCTTTGATATCCCTGTTGGAGGACCAGAGAAAAATCTGAAAACTGCACAAATAAAAGACCTCAATGGCAAAGAAATTTCAGTAAAAATTTCAACGTGAGATTCAGCTGAGAGCAGAGAAAACAATTTTTGAAAATCAATTAAAAATGGTTGTTTTCTGCATAGGAAATCAGTGAGAAGAAACAGTAATTCAGCCATTTAGGCTTGTTAAACTGAGACAACTATATTCCTTAAAATATATACATTGAGTTCTTTGTTCTAAGTAGGCATATAACATTATAGAACTTGAAATTATTTTAGATGCAAATTTAGGTCTAAATACTGTAATAAAATGCGCTATCTTGATGAATTTTGAGTTGGTCTGACATGATTTTTTCTGAAATGGTCAGGCAACCAGTGCTGGATCACATGAAATGGATTGACTCTAACATATTATCATATGGCTGATATAGAATTACCCTTATTGCTTCCAACAGGCTCAAGCAAGTACTGCCGAGTAATCATCAAGCATAAACTGAGTAATAAAGTTAAAAAGAGCCAACTTGCTAACTTTGAGTTATGTATTTTTATTATATGTATGTAGAACGGTATCTGAAGAAGTATGGTATCAAAAAATAACTAATACATACAGGGAAACCATTTCAATGCTAAGCATTATGTAATCACAACTGATGGGGATGAGTTGTGACTGCTATAGTAGTGTGAAAATAAATATTGATGTTCAGTACAACTGTCTGAACTGTAAAGTGTAATGTTCGATTTGCCCGTTTGAAACTGAAATTTTAATGCTGTTACCTTTCAGATAAATAAGTCCCTAGTTCGGGTCGACATTTGTTACCTTTCACTCTATATTTTTTAGAATAACAATAATAATGTATTTGTTTGTTTTGGTGCTTAACTTTCGTTACCATATTTATCGTATATGTCATACTAATTCGGCGGCCATCTTGTAGTGCCAACTTCGTGATTCGAAAATTTTATGTAAGGGTCCCAGGATTCGATTAAGCGATCATCAGAGACAGGACGATTGTGCGGAATAATGAAATCAGACAATGTATTATATATATAGTTGCTTTTTAATAACATGGAAAATCAAGATCGACATCAAAATCAACAAAACAAAATGGAATCCTTATACTCAAATTAACAAAATGGCGGCCACATATTCCGCTATATCACTATTCTATTATTTTCCATTATTCATGTGTTAATTTCATTGTGGAATTTATAATGAATTTAACTTTCACTGAAACTTCCAATATCATCTTTGAATTTATAATTTCTTACACCTAACATAACACAAACCAACGTCTCATAAAAAAAACATTACTTATATGTACCGGTACGGTCTGATACACACACACACACACACACACACACACATACACACACACACACACACACACACACACACACACACACACACACACACACACACACACACTCATTTCGCCAACAGCGATTTTACACATACATTTGAATTTTGGTTTTTTTTTTGAGCTCATTTAGATAAGAAAGACTGGAATATATGATTTGACTTTCCTGTATATGCGTTGTCGAGTCTCCGCTGTCCTTAGATGGCGATCATGGTCAGGCAGGTGTTCGGCCGAACGTCCCAGGTGTCCTCTTGGTTACACTGACTTTAGTTTACATTTTGAATAGTTACGTTGTGATTTCTGTCTAATAGTTATTATTACATGTTAACACATTGATAATTTGACAAAGAAACACTTTCGCTGGCAAAAGCTGCCGGCGATTTTCACAGCGTGTTGACGCCTTGATGGTCTGATGCTGACTGGGGGGATGCAAAGCACATATTTTGTGTATGTGTTAGCGCATCCATGTCATTGTCTTTTGTTTCAATTTGGCTCACGCCCTGTTGTCATGTCATTGTTGTTAGGTCATCTTTATATTTTAATGACGTCCCACCTCATGGACCAATGAGAATGGATATTGAAAGTCTGTTTTCACTTATACCGCCATTGTATATGCTCGGCTTCACACGTCCGCTCCTGACCTTGGAATCGTTTTGCTCTGCTGGAATCTGCGTCGTTGTCTCTTTACAAACGGAAATAGTCCTACCCATGTATGTGTGTGTAAAACAATAAAATAAAATAATTTGCTATCACTTATACCATAATTCCGACATCAGGATTTTCGTACTGTCACAAAAACCCCCTCAATGAAAGGTTTTATGTCGAAACATAAAAACTTTCATTGACTCATTCACACTTTTCTAAAAGGATCAGTTCAGATATGTCGCCATAACCCCCTGTAGTGTTAATATAAAAGAGATATAATCACTTACCCTTGGTCCAATGATGATGATCGTACCATCTGACCTTACTGGACTTCTCAGGAGAGATCCCAACACCATAAGGCCATGAGGCACCTAACGCTCCTGTTCTGACGCACCGGCCAGCTCAGGACCGCTGTCACAACACCACCAAACTCTGAAACATGCAATACAAATTTTAATATAGTGGCCTTATCTATTCCCATATCCACAACTGATATGTCTCCCCTTAGACGCATTGGTTTGTGTTTTGAGGCATTGGTTTGCTCCATTAATAAATTTTCAAATAACAAAGACAAGATTTAAGACAGAAAAACCCTCTCCATTTTTCAAACATTCCTGCATTTATAAAAACTCTCTGACTCCAGTCAACCATAATTACTCTCTTTACCACATGAAAAATATATTCTTATCCTAAGCAGAAAACAAACTTTAACTATTCTAAGCAACAACCACTAACTCTACTATTTTACTTCATATAACATTGAAACATATACCTATCACGGTAAACAACTTCAAAACTCTTTATTTTTCTTTACTCATTTTTCTTTATTCTTATTTTCTTTGCCACAGAACTAACTCATTTTTCTTTGTTCAAAACCACTGTTATCTTTATATTTTTAACACATTAGTATTTTTACCGTCGCTACCCCCATAACGACCTCAACCACACACACTATTGTACCATCAACATAATAAAAACATAATAAAACATTGTACATTACACATTAACATTGTTACATTTACATTAAACAATTTACATTCACATAACTTGTATAAAACTTTATAACACATTACTATTATCAACTCTTTTCAACTTTTATTATTTAACATTCCTTATATCATTAGATTCTAAAAAACAATTCCAAATTTATCATTAATCCTTCAGTTACATTACCTTTCTACTATGAATTTTCCTTTTCTAACCCTTTTATCCTTATTAGTTTGGGTGACTCTCTGTTATTCACTATTCTCCATCTTATTTTAGCATTTGTCTATCTAACCTTACTACCCTTTTTTTCTCTACTAACAACCGCTACTAACCATTAACATATTATGACACCAATATCTCTATAATAACCCCCTTCACTAATCCCATTTAAATCCTCTGGCACCGCTCATCTTTTGTACTAGGATGTGTGTTCCCTACCTGGCCATACCCATTCCTAACCATTTGCCCTCCACCAAATATCGGCAAACACTCTAACCCAAATTTGCTCCGCCTGCCACAACGCTGCACGCTGGTCTCTTGCCACGTCGCACGCTGATCACTCCTTACACCGGATCCTTACTACAAAATACCATCATCAACAAATATATATATACCATTCACATTACTCACCTCTCTACATATAATCACTAACTACTGTGTCCCTAAAATATCTAACACCTCTTTATATATTATCTGTATCTCAACATTCTATTTATCTAACTCCCATTAACTCTGTTTAACTAACTCCAATGCCCTTATTTATCATTATTACCCAAACCTCTTTACAACATTTCACCTTAATATACCATTAGAAAATTCATCACTTATCTACTAACAACAATACCTCTCAATATCCAAATATATTACCTGTTTAATCATTTATTATTCACTAGAATCTAAATCTCATAATTATTTTAATTCATATTCAAACTTTCTTCAATTATTTAAAATTCTACCGTACATGGTTTACACAAAAAATACATAAAATACACAACTACAAGAATACACAAATACATTGACATTAATATACACAAAATATACAATCCAAATTACCAATTAATCGTTTACCATAAATCAGTCATAAACAGTTCATTTTGAAAAACACTGTCCATATAATTAAATGTTCATAAACACAATAAAATATCTACCCTCCATCATCAAATAATAGTCGAATCTTATAACTATATACATTGTTTAATATTGACTCTCTTATACTAACATCATAAATACATATACCATTCAACTTTTTATCATTATCCTCAAACTCATATAATTCATGATCGGGTATGGTTCTGTCACCTTCAGTATAATCAGTCATAATTAGGTAATTTATAAAGTCATTATTTCCCTTATCTCCTACTACTTCAGTTTTATTACAAGGTAAGTACTTACTATATTTATTATATATATCATCTCTCCTCCTAACCTTTCCATAAACTCTTCATACTTTCTACTTATCTGAAAAATCTCTATTTCTTTCTTTCTCTCACAATATTTCTCCCAACAACACTTCTCTCTCTCAATATATCTCTCTCTACCACACCAAGCTACATTCTCTCTTTCAATATTTGCAGGGGACACTAATTCACAACTATTGCACCACCTGTGAAGTGCACTAAAAAAACCAAGGACAACTTTATTTGTAGACCATATGTCTCCCAAATATACATCGAAGGCACTCTCGTCCTTCCTCAACACATGTACATCACCCCCTACTCCATCATTAAGGGAAAAATCTACCCCCTGCAACTCTTTTACAATTATACTCTCTTTACACACTCTCTTTAACCCTTCGACACACACTATCATTCCATTATTATCATATTCTATTCCCCATAAAATCTCCTTATCACTACCCCTGTTTACGTAATCATTTTCTAATATTATACTTTTATTTATATTGTTACAATTCTCTCCCCTACTTACCTTGTCATCTTTGTTCAATTCTAATTTGTCTATTCCTCTCTTATTTTCTAATTCTATCTCGTCTAACCGTGTATGTACCTCATTTAATCTTTTGTCGATATTACAATTTTGTTTTTTAATTTCTTCTTTGATATCATTAAATTGTTCATCAAACTGGTTTAATTTATCATTAAAATTATCTAATTTTATATCGAACTTAATGCTCTGCTCTTTTAACTCATTGTTCTGTATCTTCATCAACTGAAAAAGGTCTTCTAATGACACTTTATTATTTATAATGGGTGTTGAGTTCGCTTGTGGTTCATTCAATAATAGAGATTCTGTTGCTGTATTATCTATACATCTATACTAATGTTTTCGTTATCTGCCATTTTGCTCATATTAATAATGAATTTTATTTTTATTTTTTTTTTTAGTAATTGTTCTATATTTTATTTAAACAATAATATAACCTATAATCATGGTATAACTTATTATCTACGTACCAGGTATATCTTATGTATCCCTTCCTTTCTTCCGACAACCCTCCGTCTCTGACTCCGGCTTATCGTATAAAACTTTTGTTTATATCACGTCACCAGTTCGGGCGGCATTTGTTACCTCTCACTCTATATTTTTTAGAATAACAATAATAATGTATTTGTTTGTTTTGGTGCTTAACTTTCGTTACCATATTTATCGTATATGTCATACTAATTCGGCGCACATCTTGTAGTGCCAACTTCGTGATTCGAAAATTTTATGTAAGGGTCCCAGGATTCGATTAAGCTATCATCAGAGACAGGACAATTGTGCGGAATAATGAAATCAGACAACGTATTATATATATAGTTGCTTTTTAATAACATGGAAAATCAAGATCGACATAAAAATCAACAAAACAAAATGGAATCCTTATATTCAAATTAACAAAATGGCGGCCACATATTCCGCTATATCACTATTCTATTATTTTCCATTATTCATGTGTTAATTTCATTGTGGAATTTATAATGAATTTAACTTTCACTGAAACTTCCAATATCATCTTTGAATTTATAATTTCTTACACCTAACATAACACAAACCAACGTCTCATAAAAAAAACATTACTTATATGTACCGGTACGGTCTGATACACACACACACACACTCATTTCGCCAACAGCGATTTTACACATACATTTGAATTTTTTTTTTTTTTTTGAGCTCATTTAGATAAGAAAGACTGGAATATATGATTTGACTTTCCTGTATATGCGTTGTCGAGTCTCCGCTGTCCTTAGATGGCGATCATGGTCAGGCAGGTGTTCGGCCGAACGTCCCAGGTGTCCTCTTGGTTACACTGACTTTAGTTTACATTTTGAATAGTTACGTTGTGATTTCTGTCTAATAGTTATTATTACATGTTAACACATTGATAATTTGACAAAGAAACACTTTCGCTGGCAAAAGCTGCCGGCGATTTTCACAGCGTGTTGACGCCTTGATGGTCTGATGCTGACTGGGGGGATGCAAAGCACATATTTTGTGTATGTGTTAGCGCATCCATGTCATTGTCTTTTGTTTCAATTTGGCTCACGCCCTGTTGTCATGTCATTGTTGTTAGGTCATCTTTATATTTTAATGACGTCCCGCCTCATGGACCAATGAGAATGGATATTGAAAGTCTGTTTTCACTTATACCGCCATTGTATATGCTCGGCTTCACACGTCCGCTCCTGACCTTGGAATCGTTTTGCTCTGCTGGAATCTGCGTCGTTGTCTCTTTACAAACGGAAATAGTCCTACCCATGTATGTGTGTGTAAAACAATAAAATACAATAATTTGCTACCACTCATACCATAATTCCGACATCAGGATTTTCGTACTGTCACAATGCTTAACACTTTGGCGCCAGGACCTTAAAATGTCCGCCCGTCACCCAGGCCTGGCCTAACTGCTGTAGCTTCTACACCATACATCTTACCTATATCTTGTATAAACATCTGAGTGAACTGTTTAAAATATCGATGTATTGGGAAAAATTAAAAATCGGCTGTGACACATATAGTTGTTAAAAACTCATGATGTTATTATTTGTTTAAACGTAATAAACATATTGATACATAATGTTTCTACTATAATCAGTTTTATAAATTTACATTTTTTTTTAATTTTTAGTGAAATAATATAAAACATTGTGCTGTAAGCATAATGGAATGTTACATGTTAAGGGCCAATCTTTCCGATCCAATGCTATTTAAATGGGATAATTAGCTAGCTTTAGATACAATTATTTTAAAAATGATTAAGCCTATCTCTATAAAATTTTCAGCAAATACTAAGCACACTTACCTTTTGGTACTGTAGCAGATTTAGTAAAATTTCTTATCCGGCTGCTATTGAAAAAACTTAACTTTTATAAATTTTATTCACGTAAAATTTTAAATTAAAATTTTTTTATTAAAAGTTCTGCTAATTACTTTTTTTGTAATTCTGGTAAGGCAAACTTGTGTAAGAATAAATAACATGTTTGCAAAATATGAGGCTTGTAAGTTGTATATTTTTTTTAGAAAAGTGTACCCAAAATTGAAAAATGGTAATTTCACAAAAAATTGGTTCTCTCTTCCTTTTTAACATTGTTATTCATACACTTTGTCTTTTATTTTGTTATTGAGTTTCCTTATGAGCCTTTTGTTACATTCTGTGTCAATCTGTTTGAGACCTTCAACCATAAATTTTCCAATACAACCTTCATTAAAGCATACAGTTGCATCCGTGACTCCAAGTCTGAGAGTTTGCAGACCCCACAAATACAGTTTTTGGTAGTCTTTGCTGGATAAAACTATTGAAACTTTCATTCGGGTTCTTAGTTTTTCCGTGACGACAGCATTTTAAGAGATCTTCATTAGACAAGTCTCTGTACATGGGCTTATTAGCTTCCATTGCTGCTTCTAGTAAGAAGTGCTCGTGTTTGTAGTTTGTTCTGTCTTCTTTTGCCTTATTGAACTTGCACCAACTATCATTTCCCGTTGGGCAAAGATTGTGTTGTGGCTTTGGATCGTGCATCAAATAGGACACATTTCTTTTAATTTATCAATTTTTTAACATCGAAATGACCATTAAATTTTATAATATAAAACTATATATTTTCTTAAAGAGGAAGAAATGGAGAATTTTCTAAGATGAAATATTTTTGCATTTCTTTGTCCCAAAAAGACACTGACTTCCTTTAGTACACAGAGTTTTTCTCAGTTGTTGTTACAAAAGTGAATGCCACATAATCTAGACAATTTCAGTTACAATAAAATTACAATTGTACAATTTCAATACTATAAAAACATGTTTTGTGTCAAAATAGCGCCATAGGTGTATTTGTATGCACAGTACCGTATAGTAAGTAAGTGAAACTGCAGGATGCGAATTGACGTCTGTTGGCATTCTCAGAAGTTTTTAAAGGATGTCACTAATGTCCAATGACATCAGAGTACTAATAAGTTATTGCGAGTTTACTGTTATGTGTCAAGAAACTGAGTTTTAAACTACAAGTACAACATACGATTCAAAATTTTGTACAGTAAATCTTTGTTTAAATTTGAGGTTAGGTTTTTAAAATTCACAGCATTAATTGGTATGAAGTGAGTCAGCATTAGTTTTCCCATTAAAACAAAAAATAAATAAATGAAGAGGTCTGGTTTTAAAATACATGATTTTTAATTACAGATACAATTTTGTTTGTGAATTTTTAATGTGCTATAAAATTAAGTTGCAGAACAGTAATAGTAGAGAGTGTAAGGTGTATACAGTTCTTAAACACATTTTTTTCCAGTAGTACAGGGTACGTAGTCGTTATTTTCATTATTCATTGTTTAGAATTGGACAGTAGCAATTCAAAACAGAAATAGAATCACTTTCTACCACTACAGTTGGCTGTTTTGTTGCTTCACCTTTTGACTTGAAAAGGTAATAGAAGGCTCGGCTGTTTTGTTTTATCGTTTTTCTTTCCAAACAGTATATATAGACTGAATAAAAATAATCACCACATCGTATATATTTATTGAGGTGTTGAAGCATTAGCAATGCTATGATAACAACTGTAACTTTCTTATGGAGACTGGAACGTATACTGTAGATTCACTATGTGGTTTCCAACTGGTGGTCTGCAGTTCCATATGAAATTAATCGTGACTTGAAGATGACTGATGACACACACACACACACACACACACACACACACACACACACACACACACACACACACACACACACACACACACACACACGATTCCAGATTAATGTATCTGTATATGTTATGTTATATATGTTATAATCAATGTTATTTATATATCTGATTAAGTTTTCATGAACTTTTTTAAAATCTAGGAAAGTCCTGAAAATGGTAAAGTAGGATGAGTATATTTTCATCATCATCTGCTCCGAGGATTAAGCTCCGCTGCCTGTTCTGTCCCTACACAGCTGACGTGACCTGTTTTGATCCACCTTATTTTTGCCTATTCCAAACTACACAGTCCTCATGGAACATAATGCAGCACCTGCCTCGCTATGTTAGTCGATGGTTGTCCCCTCCATTTAGGTGTTCTTTGTTAGGTGGGCCATCCATTTGAAAAACTATTCATAGGGTAAGAACACCTGTCGTCACGTACGATCCGGGACTTTATTTAATTGCTGCAAGAGTTGTTCTGAGTAATTTGTGAACGTAAGTAAGAAAATTGTTGGACACGTTCAAATTGGCTACGTGGTTTCTCCTTGCCTTATTCAGGGATGAAGGAGCCATATTGGCGTGGACGAGAATGGAGTAAGCTATACCTCCCTCTTTCAAAGTGTTACCCGCCGGTATCAAAGCAAATGTTATCGATCGTAATTAACTTTTTATCTCGGATCAGTGTAATTATCTTGTATCTGCAAGTCAATAAACAACTTTATTGACTTTATTATATTCCTTTAATTTACTACAAGATTATATATATTTAGTTGTACCCTGATATCTATAGTCTTCTTCTGGTCGATAATCTTATACCTAGTGACACCTTCCAGTAATCTTATTTCCGCAGCCTGTATATTTCCATCGAAAATCCTCTTTAGATATAAGCTCCAAAAAAGTAATAGCTGGACAGATGAGATATATTGTAAATCAATATTACCAGTGCAAAGCATAGAACTGTAATGGGATTACCACGTCATGTTTCAATAACATGCTGTCTAATTGAAATTAAATATTTGTAGAAACAAATAACAATTGACACTTATGTCTTGCAGCAGAATTGTTTAGCCACTTACCATTCCTTCCCTTTATGAGACACCAGAGGGGCAAAAATTGTTGGCTAGCACTAATCATTATTTGATTCTGTGACACTAAACTAAACTTGTGCATAAACTTTAATTTCCTTGCAGAAATTAATGCACAAAGCCTGAAACGCACAGAAGTTGATTGTATGAAACTTACATAGCCATTGTATTGATAAAAAAAAGTTCCTGTACACTACATTACTTTTTTGTTTGTCTGTAGAATACAAATGCTTATTATTAAACGGTACATATTATTATTAAGAAATAATTGTTTTGTCATTTCAGAAACATTATTCAGAATCACGTGATATAGACACTATTTCAAGAGTTCATGGTGAACTGGATGAACTGAAAGACATCATGGTGAGAAATATAGGTAAGTTGTGCAACCAGCTGCATTTTGGTAACTTTCTAAAAAAACTTGAAAACTCTCATGTTGTATGGTTATGTCTTGATTATGTATAGTCCAGATTGTGTACATGCCAAAATTTTTCCAGATTACGAACAACGAACAACTTGGCATCCAGTATGTGGTGTGCGAACAACTTGGCATCTGGTTAGTTCTAACTGTGTGTGTCAGTTAAAAACCAACAACATGTGTAAACTGTTTCAAAGCGGCAGTTGGCAAATTTAAATGCAGAGAGAGCTTTTATACCCCTTTCTTGCATATAAAATAATATTATCTTCACAAAAACTGGCATTGTTTTACACGACACATGAATAAACAGACCCAACCCAAAACTTATTGTAATAGAGAGAGCAGAACATGTGTCACACAGACAGTGACATGAACCAATAAAAATGTAAACACAGTATGTGAGAAAGCATACATTGATGTTGCCAGGGACAAAGTCATTACAGACTGAATAGATTTGTGGGTGTTATCTCCGCATTGGCAGAGAAACGATTTAAATTATGGGACAGTTTGTTGTTAACACTTTGACGCCGGGCCCTTAACATATTGGTCCTTCGCCCATGCCGGGCCATTCTTGCATATATTTAAAATGTTGTATCTTCTAAACTATATGGTAAAAAAATACCTACCTATGTTTTTATGAAGATCTAAGTGTCTTTTTTAAAGTGGTGTATACGGTATGTCATTGTGTTGGTTATTTTCCCTGAAATTACTTTTCAAAAAAGTTATGTTTTTGGAAGAAAAAGAATTGGCCAAAACACGTGTTGTTACTAGAAACTCACAGTTTTATTTTTACTTGTTAGAAATGTATTAAACAATACATTACATAGTGTTTATAATATATATTGGTGTATAAAGGTGTACTTTTGTAATTTTTTTACAAGAAATGCTTGTCTGACATTTTGACACGTAAGTGGTGTTTAGCCAACTAACATCACAGTGTAGCGCACGATGTTTCATGTCAACTGTACCTACAAAAGTGAATGCATATGGGATCTAGCGGATGATTTGGGTATTACAATGCCTGACATCATTTCACAACAGCTCCAAGGATGTCTTTATACACATGGAATCATGAAAAACACATTGAAACTTTGGGACATCAATTGACGTCCATCGGCATTCTCGGAAGTTTTCAAAGGATGTCAATTGACGTCCAGTGGCGTCAAAGTGTTAAAGAACAGACTGCTGTTGTGTTTATGAGTGTATGTGCACATTAGTTTACTCTGAATAGTGTAAAAAGTAAAAAAAAGTATATGTATATGCAGGGTGATTCACGAAGATATGCAGAGACTTTAAGAGCTCATTCTACATGTAAAAATAAAGAAAAAAGTTCATATAAATATAGGTCCGCAAACGCTTCATTAGCGAGTTATGGCTAGCCAAATATTTTACCCTGATTTCAGCTCCTCTGGTCATATTAGGCTGTACTGAAGTTCTAGGAACCCAAATTAAGGGACATAGTTTT